>JAKSZU010000008.1:0-1200000 GCA_026018925.1 Tupaia tana
AAACCATGAGAATTGCTTTATCTTGCTGCATTAGTGTGTCATAGCCTTTCAAAAATGGGATTATAAGATGTTTGCCGGGAAGCCAGGCAGTGACATGGTGGTAATACAACCAGCCCCACATACAAAAGGCACCAAGGCCCTATTTCAGGACCTGCTTGAGCCTGCTATGTGTGTAGGATCTGAGCTGGCTGAGACCGTAATGTATTGGGATATGAAGACCCTCTCAGAGGTGGCTCCTCTTCTCTCTCTCTCTCTCTCTCTCTCTCTCTCTCTCTCTCTCTCTCTCTCCCCTCTCTCTCTCTCTCTCGGAAAAAAATAAATTTAAATAAATACACTTGAGGTCAAAGCACCCATGTCCCATATAACCGACCTTCTGTTTGGAGTCCTGGAATCGAAAGTTTGGAAAACATACTGGATGCATATGTGTGCATACCAAAATCCCCAATGGAGAAAGATGAGAGAAGGGATTGAAATTTGACAATGTCTCGATGGGGAGTGTTTTGTCTTCTGTTTCTCTATGTTCAGTGCATGTGCCCTTTACACAAACAGGAATCCAAACAAACTAAACAAACACTTGCAAGAATCCAAACATATAAAACTTCGTTTGCAGTTTCAGTAACTCAGATAGATACTTCCCAGTTAGTAGTGCTGGGTGAGGAGACCTGGAAGGGGGTCATCAGAGGCAAACACAAAGTCAATAACAAACTCAAAGCCAATATTGCTTGAAGGGAGAGCAGCTGTGAGTAAGCCTGGCCTTGCAGATCTTATTTCTCAACCCTGGGTCACACAGGTCATTTGTTGACATGAGGCTCTTACAGAAGACGATGGTGTTGCCAGTGACGGCCAGGTTGGCCTCTCTGATAATGACAAGCCAAGCTATGTGTTTCCTTTATCTAAATGTCAGCATATTGCAATGTACTGGTCACAAGTGACATATTTTCCCATTGGTTCAATCCAAAGAGTTGTGCTTTGTTATGATCAAGTTGCAGAAGAGAAAACTCATGTGCTCTCTCCCTGCTTTCCTTCTATACTCTGTCAAATAAAGTCAATACATCTGTCTTTGTTTTTAAAATTAATTGGGGGGATAAAAATGACCTTCTCATGATGCTATCTTAATCTTTGAATTCATGTTACCCTCAGTTGCTCAGAATGTCCTGTGTTTCTAATACATATGCGTGTGTATCTATCTATCTATATCTATATCTATATCTATATCTATCTATAACTGTATCTGTATCTCTCTCTCTCTCTCTCTCTCTCTATATATATATATATATATATATATATATATATATATATATATATATATAAAATCTGTCTTTCTGGCAAGTACATGTCCCTATAGCAAAAACCTCTCAAAAAAAAAAAAAAAACATAAAAAGAAATCTCTTGAATTTTCTGTCAGCTTGTCCTGAGGAGTGTAAGTTTGTGAGAGGGATGGGGGACACTGATGCAGAGATTCCCCAGATTGTTCTAGTGGGATATCTTTGAGACCAGAAGACTCTAAGAGCAGTATTCTGACAGTGAAAGAAACCATCTTTATCATTTTTATACTGTAATACTTAACCATTTATATATTTAATTTTTATTGCTAGAGGCATGTATGCTTGCCAGATAGTGAGAGAGACAACATGCCACAACCTCTTCTCCATGTCTCTATCCTGTCAGGGCTTTCGGCATGTTTGCATATGCATCTGGTGTGTTTTTGAAGTCACTGAGCCAGGATTTGAATAACAGTTAGCCATGTGGGATATGGTTTCCTTAACCACTGAGCTACTGGGCTAGCCCTATTTTCATACTTGAATATATTAATTAACAAAAATTTGGGTTAATGGACAACTTTTAACTACAAACCACAGAGACCATGTAGTTTGTTTTGAAAAATGAGGATACAGTTTAGCGAAAAATAAAATGCTGATTTCACCTCAAGTTATGCCTGGTATGAATACAACACTACAAAAACACCATTGCTGTTGGCTATTAAAATTCTTTACTGCTGGTCCATATATATTTTCAAATTACAATATAGTATTTATATAGTTAATAAAATAAGAATTATTCACTTATAAATATAGAACAATATTTACAAAACTTTGTCTGGAGAAATGTTGCTTGATGAAGACTTAATTTAAGTCAAAGATGAGTGTCTTAATAACAGGATCTCCTTCCCTGCTGATGAGAGAGAATCCAAACATTCTGGGGAGAGAAATCCCATATTGCCTGCCATGTTCCAGGAAGT
Source organism: Tupaia tana (assembly GCA_026018925.1). Lineage (NCBI taxonomy): Eukaryota > Metazoa > Chordata > Mammalia > Scandentia > Tupaiidae > Tupaia > Tupaia tana. Next base: position 2,240 of record JAKSZU010000008.1, read on the forward strand.
CCAATATTCTTTTATCCGGAGGAACAGACTATTTAAGAAGTCACTATTTTGTCCAGCCTGGGCATACGGAGGAAATTCAACCCATAGAGAATCTGCTCCCCTGGATCCACAGCCCATCAGACTGAGGTGAGGTGAACAGCCTTCATATCCAGAGGCCTGAGTGGAAGGGAGGAAAGAAAGCTGATTTAAGACCCACTGCTGGGCCAGGGCACTCATGGCTGGGTTCTTGACCTGGAGTAGCTCCTTGTGACTTGGTGGTTCTCATGACATCTTCTAGAGACCTGACCATATTTAGCCTCTCCTTTATCACCTTTAGTTGTTTTGAGCACTTGTATCTCTCCTCCAGTTCTTGAACCCAGGGGAATTAAATACTCCATAAGCATCAACTTCATCCTCCTAATCTTCCTGTAAGTTACTACAAAGTTGGGAATATTTGCTTCTTCTTATTATTCTTGTTCTTCTTCTTTTTTTAAAAAAAATTTTCCAGAGGGTGTGTGAGCTCACTAGAGAGAAACTGGTGGGTGGAGGGAATGAAAAAAATACTCCTCCTCCCCACCCACCACACTCGTTGGGGGGATGGTGAGATGGTCCCATTGCAACCCCTTCTCTTCCATTTCTCCCTCTCTCAAAATTTTGATCACACATGCTCACATGCCTGGCATATTTTTCAGGCCAACGGAACCCAGGACTCAAACTGCAAGAAGGCTATGGAGGATCCAGTTGCATTAACCAACATCCCACAGACTGTCCCCAGGCTGGGAATATTTAAAGACCCTTTCTCCATCCTGAAATTCTCTAAAGATGACTCAGACTCTGCATTCTCCTTTTCCACAGCAGAAGCTTGTTAATGAGCTGGCATTTCTCCTGAATCCAGGCAGCTGGCATTTCTACCAGTTGCATATCACGTCTTCCATATAGTCATCTACCAACAGAGTGAACAAGTGTGAATACAAATGGGCCCCATCAGTACAGTGGTGACTGGTGCACACAGCAGGGGCTCCTTTGGAGGCTATGGAAAGTGACTCAGGACACAGATAATCAGGCAACTGCAATGACACTATCTCACACAACTTTGCAAGAATCAGGCCAAAGCCAAACTCCACAAAGGATCACAGCTCCTCCATGGCTCTGCAGGCACCACAGGGCCCTGCCCTGTAACCATGAATCTAGCAGTCAAATAAATCCCAGAGAACATCTCAACATTCCACCTAGAACCCAACTTGCAATTATATAGTCAGTTGGGGGGGGGATTTGAAAATAAAATATACTTGTCTCCATAACCTCCAATGATCCTCCTTTCTTTCCCATTGTTTGTGTATCAGCATGAAATTCAAAGATAGTGAAAAGTACCCATCTTAAGTGTATGGCAGGCGGAGAGAGACACAGTAAATGTGGTGTAACTTGAGTGGCATGTGGAGAGCTAGGACTAGACAGAAAATCAAGAAAGGTTTTTTTTTTTCTTTTTAAAGAGGTTTTTGCCTTTGAGCATGCGTGCTTACCTTAGAGGGAGAGAAAGAGACAGTAAGAGAAAAAGTGAGAAATCACCCTCTAGGGGGATGGCCATGCCACAATCATTTCTCTTCCATTCTCCTCCTGGGACCTTGGGCATGCAGGCACACATACCTGGAGTGGTTTTTGAGCCACCAGGTCCAGGACTTAAATTATGATGTGGGAGTCCAGGAATGTAATTACTACCCCATCTGCTGGCCCCAAGGTTATTTCAACGCTATTTTTTCTTTGAAATAGAAGTGAAATGAAAAAGAAAGGAAGGAAGGAAAGAAGGAAGAGAGAGAAAGAAAGAAAGAAAGAAAGAAAGAAAGAAAGAAAGAAAGAAAGAAAGAAAGAAAGAGAAAAAAAAGAAAGAAGGAGCAAGGAAGAAGAAAAAAGAGAAAAAGAATGAAACAGAAAGAAGAAAAAGAGAATGAAAGACAAAGAAAGAAAGACAAAGGAAACAAATAAGCATAAAAAAATCAGCAAAACCAATTTCTGGTTCTTTGTAAAGATCCATAAAATCAATAAATTTCTAGCTTGGTTAACTGAGAAAAAGAGAGAAGACATAAATGTCCAATATCAGTAGTGAGATATCATCTATTGATCTCATGAATATTAAAATGATAACAAGAGAATATTATAAAGAACAAAAAAAATAACAAATAGAAGTGAAAGTCTTCTTTTATAACTCACCATGAAATGAGGAATTCTGGTTAAGCAAACAACCCAATACCAGAAAATCAAGCCCAAGGCCACATTCACAGTGAGTTTATGAACAAAACAGTTCATCCCCTTGTGAAGTAAACACTTTATCGCTCGCCCTTCCCGTCTACCTACCTGCAGCTTCAGAGGACCCCAGGACCCAAGAGGGTCCTCAGGACCTCTTGGAAAAAGTGGTCCCATACTTCCTGCGCTGCACCCCGGTGGCCGGCAGGCAGCGCCAGAACACAACTTTTCTGCCCCAAGTGGCGCGCAGGCGTGTTTGCGGGGACCCAGGAGCTGCCTCCACAGTGCAGAGCTCCTCATTCCTTCAGGACTGACCTGAGGAGGCCCAGGGCAGAGGCCAGCTCTGGGACGTCCTGGGGCTCATCCACCAGATGCCTTGCCCAGTGCTGGAGGCAGGGGCTTTGCTGTGGCTTCCGGACGGTTTTCTTAAATAGTGAGTAGGGAACCTTTCACTTTCTGGAATGTTCTCACCTGTTTTATTCTTTATTCTCTCACATACTATTTTAACAAGAATTACTTTACAAAATACTTGTTTACTTAGGGTTTTGATGGGTCGAAATTGGCTTTAGGCTTGTTTCTGAGGGGAATTCTGATACAGATTCAGAGACGTACACAGTTGTGACGTGAATCCTAAAATTGAAACAGGCCAGTGTTTGGTGGAGCTTCATCTGGAGCCCAAGGAAAGGAAAACTATGTGTCTACATTCCTGTTTATTAATTTTTATTGTTCATATACCCACCACTGTAAAGTAATTGAAGATAGAAAAGCTAAGTATACTAAAATTTACATTATCTTTAAGTTCTAATATCTTAGACCGAAACCAAAATTCATCTTACTTTCTCAGCTTTAAAAGAAACTCATTTATCAATAATATACTAAATTCATACTTATTAGTTTATCTCATTTTTAAATGAAAGTGTTGTTATTTTTTTCTTTTCTCATGATCAAATGACAGCCTGAAAAATTTGTTTAAATACTTTGAGTTTATTATGTTCTTTCTGGACCTTGTTGTGAACTGGTATGTTACACAGAAAGTGAAACAACATCACCTTCTCCGAAACTGAGAGGATTTTTTCCAATAATTTCTGTGATAACCTGGTTGACTTATTGGAAGTAAAACTCACATGTGTGTGAGACTTCCTATGACTTGAACCTATTGATTTTTTTGGAGAGGTTTTTCGCTATAGTGTGTGTGCACTAGCTGCCAGAAAGACAGAGACAGAGAGATAGAAAGTGAGAAATCACTCCCCGGGGGGATGGCCACGCCGCAATCCCTTCTCCTCCATTCTCCTCTTGGGATCTTGGGCATGCAGGCACTCACAGCTGGTGTGAGTTTAAGCCACCAGGTCCAGGACTTAAACCGCAGTCAACTACATGGGAGTCCAGTGACATAGCCATTATGCTAACTGCTGGTCCCAACCTATTGATTTTTTTTTAATGTATTGATTTTTATTTTTTTAGATGTAGAAAGGGAGAGAGGCACTCTCCACAGGGTTTTACTCCATGGTCCTTCCCCCGTCTCTGCCAGCCAGAATTACAGACACATACAGGCACATGTGCCTGGTGTGTACAGGGGGACCTTGGGTCACAAACCTGGCACCTTCTGACTTGTCCTCAGTATGGCACAGAGTGTTGTATTTACCACTGTAGTGCCATGGCTGGACGCCCTGGAATTTTTCATGCTCAGAATTTTCCACTCAGCCTCTAGCAATTCTTCTATGACACTCAGGTTTTCCTGCCTTAGTTCTGTTTCCCATATGTGTTTCTGCTCCAGTAGGCTGTGATTTTCTGTATCCTCAAGACTGTTTTTTTTTTTTTTAATCTGAGGGCAGCAATTTATTTATTTTATAGGTAGAAGAAAAATTGTGGACTTTTCCATTTGTTCATTTCTGTTAGTATGGACTGATCATTTCCAACTCCGTATAGCAGAACTCTCGCCTGCAGAGCATGGGAAGGAGCAGGTGTTTAGTTAGAAGGCTCTACAGTCATGCCGTCACAAGGTGATAATGACTCTGGCCATGTTAAAATAGGGGAAGGTAAAGGAGCATCAGTTACAGACTGTCCTGAAGCTGGGATGGGAGCTTTGCTGATGAAGTGGGGATGACGTGGAGAGAAGAGAAGATGTTGAGGAAGACCCAGAGCTAAGGCCTGTAGGGGACCAATGCAGAGCAGGTTCAAGGAGTCTAGAGTTTGGTCTTGGCATGTGAGATGTTGATATCGAGATGTTATGGAGGCTGCTACATGAGTGTGAGCCTCAACTGAATTGAGAGGCTTGGCATAGATAAACAGATGCAGATGTCATGCCAATGTAGGTGACATTTTGAGTCGAGGGGACGAGTGAGGTCAGCAAGGGAGTAAGTGTCTGAAGAAGAAATTAGCTCAAGGACTATAGGGTCAAAACTAATCGCGAGGGGGCTGGACAGTGGCACAGTAATAAAACAGGATGCTCTATGAGGCTGATCCACATGGGAGGGTTTGGAGTTTGTATCCAGAGAACTCCCGGAGTATGGTGGTCATCTGTGCACCCATGATCTGATCTGGCTATGGCTGGAGGCATATCACGACATCTGGGGGATGCTTTCTGTCTTTCTTACTCTTTGAACAAGTACAAGAGCAGCTTTCAAAAATCCTAAAATCTAATGGTGAGAGGTTTGAGAGAATAGAAATGAGTTGTGGAGAAACAAATGGAATAGACAGTGTGGTCGATCGTAGAATGTAGTAAACTGGAAAATAAGTAGTGGGAGCATTTCTAAAAGGAGAAGGGGATGGACTATGTCAAATGCAGCCAATAAAGTTAAGTTAGAGAAGTCTGTTAAGGGTGACAGAAAAGTTCTAAAATGGGATTGTGATGGTTAGAGAATTGTGTGTGTGTGTATGTATATTTACATATATATATACTTATATATGTATAATGTATAGACATATATATGTACTTTTATATATAAAAAGTTGTACATTATGTGTATATGTGTGTGTGTGTGTGTGTGTGTGTGTGTGTGTATTCTTTATTGTTGCCAGGGCATGTGCACTTGCCAGGAAGAGACAGAGACTGGGAGAAGGAGAAAGCACCCCTCCCCCATGGGGTGTGGTTGCAATGTAGTCCTTGCTCCTTCATTTTTCCTTCCTCTAGGGCCTTGGGCGTGCACCCCTGGCATGTTTTTCAAGCCATCAGGATTGAGATTCCAACTACCATCAGTCATATGGGATCTGGCTCTTATCACTAGGCCAGGGGGCCAACCTTTATGCATATGTTTTAAAAATCAGTGATTTATGTATTTTTATCATAAAGAACATGTGTGTGAATGTGTGTATGTGAGAGAGAGAGATAAAGAGAGGGATAAAAGCACCCTGACAGGGTCTTACAGGCAGTCATGCCTTTTCCTCAGCCCTCCAACTCCTCAAGATCCTGGATACCCACACATGCACTGGTGTGTTTTCAGGCCAAGGCAGGGATTCAAGCCTTTGGTTGACCATTGGGCTTCCAGCCTTACGGGGCATTGCATTACCACTTCACCAGAAGGGTTGATCTAGGTTGTGCGTTTAATTAATTAATTTCAGGTTACGTGAATTATAGATCATGAAAGCTGTTCCCAAAATATCTTTAGCATACAACAACCCAGAATTTCAATTCCCACAGGAAATGAAAACCTATGTTTATAAGAAAGACATGTGCACAAATATCCACCATGTCTGTATTCAGAATAGCCCACATTTAAGGCCCCAAAATGTTAATGAAATATTTTGTGTTTTATTAATTTATTGTCACATAACTCAGACATAAATGGTAAACAGCTTGTCTACACAAAAACAGGAATAAATTTCTTTTTTTTTGTTTGTTTGTTTGAGAGATTTTTGCTATAGGGTGCGTGCACTTGTGAGAGAGACAGAGGGACAGAAAGCGAGAAATCACTCTCCAGGGAGGATGGCCATGCCGTAATCCGTTCTTCTCCATTCTCCTCTCGGGATCTTGGGCACGCACACACGCACACTCGCCTGGTGTGAGTTTAAGCCACTGAGTCTGAGACTCGAACCACAGTTGACTACATGGGAGTTCAGCGACATAGCCATTATGCTAACTGCTGGCCATGGGATAAATTTCAAAATTTTGCTCACTATTTTGAGCAAAACAGGCAGAGATAGACCTGTGCACTGTCATTTATTTAGTTTCCAAGAATGTTTAGGCCCAACTGATGTCTGTTCATAGAAATCAAAGCAGAGGCTGCATGTGGGCAGGTTGAGTGGGCACTGACTGAACAGTTCCTGGGAGTTAGTATTTTCTGTATTAAAGCATCTGTTTCATATATTGATGGAGTTGTCAGACATAGTAGGAGAATAAAGTTTTAAAGATATCTTTTAAAGTCATACAGTTTCTATTAGCACATTTCAGTTCATTTTTATTGTTTATTGATATAAACACAGTAAGAAACAGGTAAAGAAGGATGACTATTAGACAATAGAACCATTTTATTTGCTAATCTTCCCACCTCCACTGACTACGTAACTGACCAATCCAGGCTGTCCATGACTGGTTGAGTTCCAGACAGAATATTCTGGATCTTGTAGCTGCTGGAGCCGTAGTTACTGAGCAGAGCGCTGTGGTGGCCACAGTGCCATGAGGGGCTGGGTTCCTTCCTGGAACTTGGCTTTGGGCTCATTATCAGGAAACTGGCTGAGGTGGCGGTGGAGATGCTGCACAAGACTTGAGTTCACAAGTCATTTTCTATAGCGTTGGGGGAGCCAGAGTTGCCCATACCTATGAGCAGCCTATCTATGGGCCTCTTTAATTTTATGGAGATTTTTTTCAGTCTGTTAGAAACTGACTTTATGGAAGACATGAAATACAACTGGAAGAAACTCTGGCTCTTCAGACTGAGATGCCAGTTCATTGCCATGCTTAGTGCTGCTGAAGAGGAGCACACAGATGGAGTTATCTTTAGAGAGGGCCAGGCTAGAGAAGGGTCTTTAAATATCACCAGCCCTACAGTCACTTATGGAAAGGTGAAGAGGAAAAACCTGGATGCTGATGAAGGACCCAGTTTTTTTTTTTTTTTTTTTTTTTTTTTTTTTTTTTTGAGAGGTTTTTCGCTATAGGGCACGTGCGCTCACCAGACAGAGAGAGACATAGAGACAGAAAGCAAGAAATCACCCCCCAGGGGGGATGGTCACGCCACAATCCCTTCTCCTCCATTCTCCTCTTGGGATCTTGGGCACGCACGCACACGTGCCCGGCGTGAGTTGTAAGCCACCGACCCGGTGACCGAACCGACCCGAGACGCGAACCGCGGTCGACTACATGGGAGTCCAGAGACATAGCCATTACGCTAACTGCTGGTTCCCAAGGACCCAGTTTTTCTGCTTCAAGAAGCCAGAGGAGAAATCCAAGTGTTCAAAATATCTAGAGATTATGAAGGACATGAGTAACACAGAGGTGCCTGCAGAAGAGGACATGAGAACTTCCACATCACAAGGAGCTTTTGCAAACCTGCCAGGAGGCAAAGAGCCCAGGCCTGAGGGCTTCCTCAGGAGCAGGCCTGATTCTTAGAGCAGAGCTGCTGTCTTCCCTCTTCTCAGGCCTCCTGAGCTGCCAGGCTGCCTTTATTCACCTAGATTCCATCCGAGTGTCACTAAGACCAGTGGCCCCAGGGGAGCTCCCTCTGTGGGCTAATGTGCTTTTACCTTGTCATGCTGGACACAGCAGGGAGCACCTCCTGCAAGGTTGATTCCTCCAAATCTTTATAATATTGGCCTTCTCAGAATAGTCCAAGAAATATGGGACTGTCTTTTTCTGAACATCAGTTTTAGATTCTCTATCTGCAATGAAAAAAATCTGTGCTTAAGAGACAATCGGGACCAGCGGATAGCATGGTTGTTAAGGCACTGGACTCTCACATGGAAAAACCATGGTTTGAGTCCCAGACCTGCCAACTTCTCTCTCTCTCTCTCTCTCTCTCCTCTCTCTGGTAAGCACACATGCCTAACAGCAAAATTTGAAATAATAATAATAATAAATAAAATTAACTAATTAAGTAATTTTAAAGAGACAAGCTTACTCATTCAAACTTTATTAAAGTATATTTTTCAAGACAATATTTTGTATATATTATTTGTGTTAACCCTTTAAGGGCGTGAAATAGTAATGCTACATATAAATACCCTATTAAAATAGAAATATATGCAGTTTATAAATAAAGACTTCTACTGGTCACTAGCAGTGTTTTACTAGCATTATAGTTACAAGTCTTAAATCATAAGTAAAAACTTTTTGCTTAAATATGTATTCATTTAAAAAAGAAATAGATCTTTTGGGAATTGAGTAAAATGGTGTGCTTAGAGATGTAAATATGCTTCTACTATTTATTATTTATATTTTTATATAATGGTAAGTATTTTATAAAACAAAATTGATTAATTTCTTAAAGTTTGTTTGCTTTCATTCCAAGAACATTGCAGTAAGATTTTTTTATAAACAACTGTAAAACCCACTGGACAATTTGGGAAACTTCCACATCATTTGCCCTCAACTTTCTCTTGCTCACCCACTAACACTGCTCAGTGGAAAATTATAGGAAGTCTAAAGGGGTTTATCTCTCACACACTAAACCTGGGGTCCTCACAATTAGTATAATATTTTTAGTTACAAAGGGTATTTCCCCACTAGGAAGTGAATACAAACTTTATGTTATCCTCCTGGCCTCCCCTCATTCTCCTTCTCCCAGAATCACTGCCACCCTCTGCCAACATCCTCCCTAACCACCACCCTCAGCCAACCATCCCCAATCTCCTTGCTTCTGCACCCCTTCCTGGCTGAGTTCCAGACAGAATATTCTGGATATTCACTGTCAAGTACACAATAATGTATTTTATATACAAACCCTTTCTTATACAGTAGATCTCCTGAGGCAAGGACATGGCCACAGCCATGCTCTTCCCACCCCGGCAATCAGCAGCCAAGAGCTTGGCACCACTGCAGCCATGGGCCACCTGTGCCTAGTAGGTGGCTGAGGTGGGCTCTGCGGAGGCCAGGGAGCAGCCACAGCCCACTGCCATCTGGACGGACCTGGCACCACCACCAATGCTGCCACCACAGGTAAAGGGTGGGTGACTGGGCAGGAGAGAAGCAGGGCCTTCACCCCAAGTTCTCTGTAAACCCTGCCAACCCGGGGCAGCTCATCCTTCAGAGAGGGAGCCGGCCATGGCCCCACAGTTTAGGGGCAGTCACCCTGATCTCCATAGTGCTCTTGTTGCTTTCAGGGCCATTTGCTCGGCACCCTGAGCCAAAGTAGTTGGAGACTCTCTCCCCTGGAACCAGGAGCCAGAGACCTGTTTTTTCCCTATTCTCCCTGGCTGCTTGCTTTCTGGTACTGGAAAGGAAAAGATGGCACTTGTTAAAAACATGCAGGCCCCACTTTTTCTTCCCTAGCTGAGGATCCTTCTGCATGTACAAGCACTCAGGCATGTTACTGGAATATGCTTGAAGAGAAGCTGTATATATGTAGTGAGTCTGTATACACTACATATGTATATGTATGTTGGATAGGTATGTGCCCTTGAAACCATCACCGCAAGTAAGGCCATGGCTTTGTCCATCAACTCTAAAAGTTTCCTCCTGCTCCCTTCCATTTACTTGTTTATTTTTATTTTCTGATAAGAACACTTAACATAGAACCTAAGCTACAGTCCAATGTCAAGCATACAATAATGTATTTTATATACAGGCCCTTTATTATACAGTAGAACTCCAGAACTTCCTCATCTTATGTAACTGAAACTTTAACCTCTCCACATGACCCCCTTTCCAATCCCCCTGTAAACACTCTTCTATTCTTTGCTTCTGTGAATTGGACTAGTTTATATTCATCATAAAATTGGGATCATGCGGCATCTTTCCTTGTGTGTCAGACATATTTCACTCAGCATAATGTTCCCCAGGCCAGTCTCTGTGATTGCAAATGACAGAATTTTTCTTCTTTTTAAAGGCTAATATTCCACTGCATATTTATACTATTTTTAAAAATCTTGGTTCTCCTGCCATTAGCATTTTGGGTGTTATTATATCTTAACTATTACAATAAATATAGCAATAGACATGAGAGTGCAGATATCTCTTTGAGATCTTGAATTTAATTCTTGTGTATATGTACTCAGTAGTAGCCTCACTGGATCAAATGGCAAGTTTGTTTGTTTGTTTGTTTGTTTGTTTGTTTTCAAATGGCAAGTTTTTTTAATTTTTTGAGGAACCTTCATAGTATGTCCCAATAACTAAGCAATTCATATTCCTGCCCCAATCCAAGTGTTCCATTTTCTCCACATACTTCCTAACACATTTCTATGTCCTCTTTTAAGAAGTTCCTATTTAGATTTTTTGCCATTAAAATGTTTCACTTTATAATTATATTTATTCTAAATGGTGTGAGGTGATATATCATTGTAGGTTTTATTTGCATTTCCTGGATAATTATTGATGCTTGGTACATTTTCATATCCATTGGCCATTTGTATGGCATCTTTTGAGAAAGGTCTACTTAGAAGCCTTGCACATTTTCACTTAATTTTATTTTTTAAAGATGTCCCAGGGCCAGCTGGCATGTCACAGTAATTAAGACAGCTGTAACCCACATGGCCAACTACATGGTCAAGTCTGGGCCCAGCAGGGTAAAAAGCATGCCAGATATGTGTGTGCACCCAAAATATCGAGATTTTTAAAAATCATGCCGTTTTTTTCATAATAGCATTTCCATGAATTTTTGAAGACTTTCCATACATATAAAGGTAGATATACAGATATATGAAAGATTATTTATGAGGGATTTCTAAAATGTTCATGGAAAATGCTCAGTATGAGAAAATTGCATGGATTTCATTGGGGGGGGGGGGTTTGCACCAAAATAGACCTGTACATTAATTACATTTTCCATAACTTTTTTGAATTTTCTTTTTATTAGGGAAAGTAGCTCACACTATTATGGAGACTGAGAAGTCTCCTAATAAGCCATCTGCAGGTAGGATAACCAGGAAAGCTAGCAATGTGGCCCAGTTCAAACTGGAAGGTCTAGGGACCAAGGGAGTCAATGGCGTAACTCTCAGTCTGAGGCTAAAAGCCCAAGAATCTCAGGAGGCTGCTGTGCAAGTCCCAGGGACCAAAGGTTGAACAATTTGGAGTTTTCATGTCCAAGGGCAGACAGAAGTAGTCCTAGTGTACAAGAGATAATTTTTCCTTTTTCCCTGGTTTCTGTCCATCTTGGCCTCCAGCCAGTTAGATGGTGCCCATTCACACTCCCCCATCCAGGCCACTGATTTGTGTGCCAATCTCCTCTGAACATACACTCACAAACAAACTCATAAACAATGCTTCACCAACCATCTAAGCATCCATCTATTCAGTCAGCTTGACATCTTAACCAACACAAGAGTCAAGGCAAATGTTTGGTCATGGCTACTTTCAAAGTCAAGATCAAAGGAAGTAAAAAGTTCAGGATAATCTCTCAGTAAGAAAGGTTCATCTGTAGCATTATGACTCTCTGGACTAAGGTAAAAGTCAAATTAAAGACCCAGGTAAAATTCATAGTCCAAGAAACACAAACACATAAGGTCAGGATCAAAGGACATGTCAGTGATAGAAAGTCAGATGATGGAGACAGGACATGTGTCAAAAGACCCAAGGGGAAAGGCAGGCATACTTCCAGGACAATGTCAAGGTCAAACTCAAGATTAAATTTGATGGTTAGGATCAAGATGAGAATTAATGTTAGAATGGAGGTCAGGATCAAAGTTAGCATCAAAATTCAGGGTCAGGGATGAAGTTATGCAAAAGTTAGATTTGGCGTTCTGGCTTAGTTATTAGATCATGGGCAGTGATACAGTGTTTAGATTTGGATCTGGTTTGTGTATGTGCTGTGTTTGTATTTACGTTGTGTTTGTTGTCAAATTAAAATGAGGCTCAGTGTTGGGCTGAGATTTGGGAGAGTATGTAATATAGAGCAACTGAAATGGCTCATAGAAATAACACTATCTGGGGCCAGTAGATGGCATGATGGTTGAGGTGATGGACTCCCACATGGTCAACCATGATTCAAGTTCTAGACCTGGCAGTTTGAAACTCAACGCCAGGTGTGTGTGCATGCATATCCAGAATCACAAGGGGAGAATGGAGGAGAAGGGATTGCAACATGGCCATCCACCCTGAAGGGTGATTTCTCACTTTCTGTCTCTTTCTGTCTCTCCGGCAAGCACATGCACCCTATAGCAAAAATCTCTCTGTCCCCACCCCCCCAAAAAAGAAATAACATTATCTGTATTGTGATTTCTTTTGTTATTATTTCTTTCTTGTGTGATCTTGAGGTCTATATAGTTCATTCTCTGTTGCTTACAAAACTACCTACATTTATTTACACAGGAGCTAAACAAACTTTTGTCTTTCATTTATAAGGAACACTATTTAGCTCACAACTTTGGATATCCAAGATCAAGGGGCTTCATTTTTCAGGGCTTTCTTGATGATGGGGACTCTGTGCAGAGCCCAGGTGGCTCAGGTCATCATATTGTAAGAAGGCAAGAGAGCACATGCTTCTGTATCTGTATGTCTCTTTCTTATAAAGCTGTCAGTATTCAGTCATGAGGGCCTCACTCTGATGACCTTCCTCATGCTAATTACCTACCAAATGTTCCAGCCTATTTTATAAAAAATAATTTTCTAAAAAATGCTATTTATTTCTTTATCTTTGAACAAGAGAGACAGAAACAGAGACAGAGAGACAGCACTTCCAAAAAGGTCCTCATACCATGATTGACCCCCAGCTTCACCCAGTCCCAGGTCATGTGTACATGTGGGCCTGACAAGTTTGTGGTCTTCAGATGCAAACCCAGGACCTTCCTGTGTGAGCCAGCTCTGCAGAGCATTGAGTTACCACTGTCCTACTACTCAGTCATATCCATCATCGTAATACTGTTGTGACAGGAACCAAATCAACATGAAGTTTGAGGGGACAAACCACAGCAAATTCTTTCCATCAAGAGTGGCAGTGCGCCGTTCCCGGGTTCTGGTGGTGGTAGCAATGGACGCTTTGGATCGATTTATAAAGCCCAAAACGAAAAGGGCCAAGAGATTCCTTAACAAGAGAGAACCAAAACTCAGTGAAAATATTAAAAATGCCATGCTGATTAAAGGTGGAAATGCAAATTCAACAGTGACATAAGTACTTAAAGATGTGTATGCACTGAAGAAACCGTATGGTGTTATGTATAAAAAGAAAAATGTTACAAGACCATTTGAGGATCAGACATCACCAGAATTCTTTTCAAAGAAGTCAGGTTGTTCTTTATTCATGTTTGGCTGCCATAATAAAAATCAGCCAAATAATCTGGTAATAGGTCATATGTATGACTATCATGTGCTGGATATGATTGTATTAGGCATTGAGAAGTTTGTATCTCTAAGAGATATTAAGAATATAAAATATCTTGAAGGAACAAAACCCATGCTAACATTCGCTGGTAAAGATTTTGATGCAACAGAGGACTACAGAAGACTAAAAAGCCTCCCTATTGATTTCTTCAGGGAACACACAGTATCAAATATCCGCCTGGCTGGATTAGAGTATGTTCTGCATTTCAATGCATGAAATGGGAAGATTTACCTGCGAAGTTATGAGTTGCTATTAAAGAAATTTGGTTGCAGAACGCCACAGATTGAGTTGGAAGAGATGGGACCATTGCTTGACCTGGTTCTCAGGAGGACACACCTGGCATCAGATGACCTCTATAAGTTATCTATGAAAATGCCAAAAGCTCTTAAGCCAAAGAAGAAGACTATCTCTCATGACACTTTTGGTACAACTTATGGAATGATTCATATGCAGAAGCAAGACCTGAGCAAGCTGCAAACCAGAAAGATGAAGGGGTTGAAGAAATGGCCTGCAGAAAGAGTACCAGAAAACCAGAGGAGAAAAGATCAAAGAGAATTTTAAAAAAATTGATGGAACTTAGCTGACAACTACAGTTTTATTGTTTTCTATTTACTTAAGAGAACATCAAGCTTTAGTCCAGAGTTTTATAAGATTTTATTGTATATTTTTTAAAAAACATAATTTAATATATGTTACTACGAACAGTAATGTCCAGTATTAAGTTTAAGATAAGCCTCTTACTTGAAATATTAAAAAAAAAAGAGTGGCAGTAATCCAAAGTAACCATTTTCTGGGAGAGCCTTGACAAGGAGAATGTCTTAGTTGCTTGTGTCCCTCAGGTGAGAAAATCAGGAAATAAAACCAACATGCTTGAAATAGAATTAGAAATTCATTGCTTACAGATCCAAGAGAGAGAGGTTAGAGGTGTCGATGGGGCCCACATGAAGGCCAAAAATGACAGAAAGTTCAACCAGCAGGTGGAGACAGAGAGAGAGAGAGGGAATCTGGGGATGTGCCTTTAAGACTAATGGGCATTATCCACAGACTTTTCTATAGGGGTTTGTGTATTGACTGGTTTAAAGAAAATACATATGAGGGCCAGCCAGTGGCCTGCTGGTTAAGGCAGTTGGATCTCACATGGCTGACTGTGCAGATAAAGTTCTGGACCCAGTAGCTTGAACAACATGCCAGGTGTGTGTGCACGTGTCTCCGAAATCCCAAAAGAAGGGAGGGATGGAGCAGACGATATTGTGTCATGACCATGGCTGACGGGATGGTTGCTCTCTCATGGTTCCTCTTTCTTTATGTTTCTTCAGTGCGTGCATGTGTCCTCTGGCAAATTAAAAAGAAAAGGAAAAGAACATATGAACAGGGAAATGAATTCATCATAATTCCAGTATTCACATTGGGGTTTATTTTCCTTCCTTTATGAAAGGGATAGAGCTAGAAAGAGAGAGAAAGTAAGTCAGATATAGGCATTTTTGACAGATTCTTACTGCGTTAAGATTCTTCTGCCCCACTTTCCCAACCAGCTAGCATCACAGTCATGCACAACCATACCTGGCATGTTCAGCTTGGCCAAGGAACCAAACTTGGATCTCCCATGTGGCGTCCAGGATCCCAAGTGGTGGTGATATCTGTGTGCCACCATGGCTGGGCCTGACCATTAGATTTTATTATGGTTAGCAGCTGTAGAGTGTTGGGTATGAGATCATTGTGATGAGGAACAATTTGGCTGCATTAACATACAGCCACATGGGGAGGGGACGCTTTGAGTAGGCCTAAAGCGACAACTGTGTTTCAAACAATTATGTCAGATCTGAAATTAGGTGACAAGGCAGCAACTATGTTAAAAAAATGTATGATACCTATTTATTTATGCCTTTATTTACACTTTTTATTATTCTTTTAAAACAGGGTCTCACTGTTTCACCATCCCTCTGTCTTAGCCTTCTGAATTGCTAATTTTACAGGCACATGCTCCCATGCCTGGTCTTTAGGCCAAACTTTGCCTCTCATATGGTCCCAGTCTGTGATTCACAGTGGGTTGGCAGTGTGCCCCACTGCAACCAGACACAGCCAACGCTGAGAGACATTGACCACATATTCCTTCAGAGAGTGTGTAACATACTATACAGTGGGCATTACAGTATTTCAGAGAAATAAGAGCAACCCAATTAAGGGAATCCTCAACCAGCACCATTAGAAACATCTTCCAGAGACCAGAAGTTGGTGTAATGGATATGTTGCTGGACTCCCATGTAGTTGACTGTGGTTTGAGTCCCATATGCGTTGGCTTAATATCATGCTGGGTGTGTGTGTGTGTGCCCAAGATCCCGAAAGGAGAATGGAGGAGAAAGGATTGCAGCGTGACCAACCCCTCTGGGGGGTGGTGATTTCTCGCTTTCTGTCTCTCTGTCTCTGTCTTTCTGGAGAGTGCACACACCTTACAGCAAAAATCTGTCCAAAAAAGAAAAAAAGAAACATCTTCCTAACCTATCTTTTACAGAGTGTATAATATGAAATAGATAATGATGAACACCGCATACTGGTGAAATAACACTGTCCTCCTTTGTTACCACATCTATCACTAGTACTCTTAATATCATGCCTTATACATATTTCTTTTTCGTAGTTGCCAAAGGATGTGTGCATTTGCCAGAGAGAGAGAGCGAGAGAGCACCCCAAGTGGGGTGTGGTCATGTCACAATCACTTTCCTCTGTCACCCTACCTTATTATGATTTGGAGCATGCACACACACATGATTTGGAGCATGCACACACACACATGTCCAGCATGTTTTTCAAGCTGCCAGGGCTGGTATTCAAACCACAGTGGCCACCTGGGATCTGGCTCCCTACACAGTACTTAACATCTACATTATGGGGCCAGCCCAATACACGTCTCTTTAGAGTACATGACATATAACATAGACACATGAACAGTGTTTCACTGAATTACCATTTTGCTGATTCATTCTTGCAACTATCACCTTTAGAACCTTGTATTCATATGTATGTATGTTGTGAGCAGAAGAGTGAAAGACAGACAAGCACCTTCAATGGAGGCTCATGGTATGATCTCCACCTCTTGTCCTCTCCAGCCTTTTCAGCTTGCCAGGATCACAGGTGCATGTGCCCCTTATGTGTACCGTTTGACCAGTCAACCAGACCTGCTGTCTTCTGTAGAGATCCAGTATCGCCAAGCACTCTGTTATCCATGCACCACTGAGCAGGTGCTCTTTATTAATGATTTAGATAGAGTCTTCTTGTCCCTGACTTCTTTCCTCAGCCTCCCAGCTGGAATCATAGGCAGGCACCACCATGTTTAGCTCTCTTTTAGACAGGGTCTCACTATACTGCCCAGGTCAGCCTTGAGTTCCCTCTGACCTCTTCTCCCTGTGTTGCTGGAATTACAGGCATGTGTCACAGTGCCCAGCCTTAAGGTTGGACCAGGAACCTACCAAGGCTTCCCAAGTGGTTCCTTTCCATGGAGCACAGCAACTTAGCAGTGGGTGCCTCTGTGACTGGACCTACATGTGCCATTAGAGTGTGTATAGTGTGCAGCACAGAATAGTGAATACAGAGTCTCACTGGAAGAACACACCACATTTTTGTTTTCTTTTTTTTTTTTTTTTTTTGGAGAGGTTTTTGCTATAGGGCGCGTGCGCTCGCCAGACAGACAGAGAGAGACAGAGAGATAGAAAGCAGGAAATCACCCCCCAGGGGGGATGGCCACGCCGCAATCCCTTCTCCTCCATTCTCCTCTCGGGATCTTGGGCACGCACGCACTCGCGCCCGGCGTGAGTTTAAGCCGCCGGGTCCGGGACTTGAACCGCGGTCGACTACATGGGAGTCCAGCGACATAGCCATTACGCTAACTGCTGGTCCCAACACACCACATTTTTAAAAGAAAGGTATTTCTTTCATACATGTGTGTGTGTGTGTGAGAGAGAGACCTCTTTATCCCCCTAGGCTTCTCATACACCCACGATCATGGGCAAATACAGGTGTATGTGTGTGCCTCTCTGCTTGCCTAGGTCAAGGTAGACCTATGGAAGAAGGGGTTTCTGAGACTTGGGACAGACACATCTGGGTTCAGATTCTTCCTTAAAAGCCCCCTTTCTGTTCCACACCTCAGTTTTATCATTTATAAAATGGGACCATCATAGACATGAATGTTAAATAAGGCTAAAAGGAATGGCATGGGGCAGATGTGGCTGATACTGGGTGCATGTGTCAACCAGGATCCCATGAACTGAACTGAACCCATGACCTTCTACATGAATATGTGGTTGGATAAAGTGGACCTATGCCCAGTCCAGACACCCAAAGCAGGTCTGACCCCTTACTGCTCCAAAAGGCATAGCTGTTGGTAAGAGGAGAAAGTAGAATTTATTACACTCTGCCCACATTGGGAAGAATTGGATGAATGTCTTCAACTGTTAAATCAGTTTACATATGATTTTATAGGGAAAAGGAGATGCTATAAGGCTAGTGACTCTGTTTATAAATGCATAGTCAGGGTAATTTTTAGCCAGTGTGGGGGAGGTCAGGCAGTCTTTAAGACAAGAGTTCAGGTTCCCTGGAGGAGAATGTTCCTCACTTTCAAGCTCCAGGTTGACAGTTCATCACCTTGGAGTTTCTAAGAAGAGAGCTCTAACAGAATATCAGACTGAGAGAAAGACAATTTCAGTTAAGAAGATGGAGTCAGGCTGGCTAAAGCAGACATATCTCACAGATCCAGTCTCATGTTACCATGTTATGGATGTGCCACTGAGCCAACCCCAGAATCCTCATTCTTTCAGGCAACTAGATATCTTAAAGACATCTTTCATACTCATGTCTCTGAAAATATATATAATGTGTAGCACAGACCAGCAAACAGACTTCTCAGCCTCCAGAATTGTGAGCTAAATAAACTGTTTTTCATAAATTACCCAGTCTGTAGTATTCTGTTATAGCAGTACCCTCTGATTGCTGAGGGCAGAGGTCAATCTGTGTCTTCAGAATAGGACACAGAAAAATTCTCTGGAGGCACCTCTGACAATTGGGCCCCAAAGGGACTGTGGCCAGACCAGTGGTGTTCTACCTGTTGCCAGTGATGGCTTGGGTACTCACCATGGTGAGGTGCACCCACGCAGATTGGTCACTCCTGGGAGAGCAGGCTGATCAGATGCAGTGCTGAGACCCAACCTATGGCCACAGTGGTAACTCTGCTGGAATAAACTATAGTAGATATGAATGCTAAATGAGGTCAAAAAGGAATGGCATATGGCAGAGGTTCCTGACACTGGTTGCATTCTTGGCAAGTGGCAACAATTCTTCTTGCTTCTTATTCTTGTGAGGTTCCTGGGTCATGGAGGTGTAAGGGAGATTTAGAACAGTGGAGAGTGGGATCAGCAGTTAGTATAATGGCTATGTTGTTGGACTCCCATATAGCTGATCGCGGTTCGAGTCCCAGAACTGGTGGCTTAACCTTACACTGGGTGCGTGTGTGTGCGTGCCAAAGATCCTGAGAGGAGAATGGAGGAGAAAGGATTGCGGCGTGGCCACCTCCTCTGGGGGGGGGGGGTGATTTCTCACTTTCTGTCTCTCTGTTTCTCTCTGTCTGGCGAGCACACACGTCCTATAGCAAAAACCTCTCAAAAAAAAAGCAGTGGGGACAGCACATTGCTAAGACCTGGGACTCCCAGAACCTCATGGACACTGCAGTCAGATCTCCAGGGACCACTTTCCATTGACAAGGTATGAAGATGCCAAAATTTATAAATCCATCCCTCTCTTGATGAGTATTTGTATTAATTTGAGTGTTGTCTATTAAAAATAAAACTCAGAGTCCCAGCCACAGTGGTGTAGGCAGGAGGATAACATTGCATGATCCTGGAGCCATATGAGAACTCCTTGGGTTCATATCCTGGGTGTCCCTGAAGACAGCTAGCACAGATGCTTCTGTTATCCTGACTGGATGGAAGTTTTGTGGAAGGAGTGGAGGGAGCAGAGAGGATTGCAGTTTGAGAAAACTCTGTCAAGGGTACCTGTATATCTCTCTCTTCTCTCCCTTTCTTTCTCTGGTGAAATAAAAAAATAGACTTAAAAAAGACTAAAATGCACATGAAAATTCATGTACCAGAATTTGTAAGACATAAGGTATAATTTCTCTAGGAAATTGTATTTTATTCCACATTAAGAGTGAAATGGCTAGGAGACAGCTCCATGGCTCCTGTGATCTAGCCATTTGGGGAGAAAGAAAGATGTCCCACTGCTAACTGGGCCTCCAGCATACAAAACCCACGTGTTTGAACTTCCAAGTTTGGGAAGAAACCGACCATCCACCAGATGACTAGAAATCGCTGCAGGACCACAAAAAGTATGGGGAAGCAGGAAAATACCTCTCCCACAAGGGAAATGGATATCTCCTCTTCATCCACACACACTTCGATGGAAATCATGGAAATGTCTGATAAAGAATTCAGAACATTCATAATGGCAAAGCTAACAGAGATGGAAGAGAAGAGAGACAAGGAACTGCTGAAGAGGAAGGAGAAAGGAGTTGAAGAGTTCCAGGAAGTGAGGAAATTCATGCAAGATCTAAAAGAGGAATTTCACACTTTACAAAAGAATCAGATGGAACTGTTAGAGATGAAGGCTATAATACAAGAAGTCAAAATCTCCATTGAAAGTATTAAAAGCAGACCAGATCATACAGAAAATAGAATCTCTAATGTAGAAGAGAAAATGGCTGGCCTAGAAAAATCCACCATGAAGACTGAGAAGATGGCCCCAAAATTTGAGAATAATATGCGAGAAGTACTAGATACAATTAAACGTCCAAACATCCAGATAATAGGAATCCCAGAAGGTGAAGAGACTCATAAGGGGATTGATAATCTATTCCATGAAATACTTCAAGAAAACTTTCCAAACCTGGAGAGGCACTCAAAGATTCAGTCCCAAGAAATACAGAGGACCCCAAATAGAATCAACCCAAGAAGATCTTCTCCAAGACACATTATAGCCAGATTGACCAAAACCACAGACAAAGACAAGATACTAAGACTGGCAAGAGAAAAAAAGGCAAGTTACCTACAAAGGGTATCCCATCAGACTAACGGCAGACCTCTCATCAGAAACAATGCGAGCGAGGAGAGAATGGGAAAATATATTCAAAGTATTAAGGGAAAAGCAATTTCAACCGAGAATTCTGTACCCAGCAAGGTTATCGTTCATTTGGGAAGAAAAGACACGAACATTCCCAGATAAACAATACCTGAAAGAATTTACCAGCACCAGACCAGATCTCCAAGAAGTTCTTAAG
Organism: Tupaia tana; assembly: GCA_026018925.1. Lineage (NCBI taxonomy): Eukaryota > Metazoa > Chordata > Mammalia > Scandentia > Tupaiidae > Tupaia > Tupaia tana. The sequence goes on from JAKSZU010000008.1 coordinate 23,177, forward strand.
GGAGTGCTATGTCAGTAAAATTAAATGCAGACACACAGAAATAAGAGTTCAAAAACTAAGAAAATGGGCAACTTAATTGTAGGGGCAATGTTTGGAGATGAATATTATATCCCAGAATTCAATCTGGAAGATCGAACCTTAACAGAAGAAAGATTAAGTACATGAGACTGAACCGATGAAACAACATTCTGTGACTTGACTGAATTATTGCTGCTTTTCTCCTAAGCTTTGTTTTCCAGTTTTAAAGGATTTTTGTCCTGTCTTGAGCTGTTGATAGGTGCATGTATCTACTATTTGAACAGAATACTAACCTGTTTCTAGGCTTTAAGTTTCAAGGAAATATCATTACCAGTTCAAAACTACTCTTCTTGAAATTACCTGCTGAAAGTAGTTAGATTACTTATGATATTGTGTGATGAACAAAATGTTGGGGAAAAAGGAATGGAAGACAACTGTATATAGCAGAGATAATGTAATAAGAGAATGGGAAAGGGCAGAGGGTCAAACATGGGGTAAAAAACATATATATATACGTATACATATGTATGAAAGTAGAAATGGAATATTATTGATGATAACATGTCTGATTAAACCACTATGCAGTTTATTCTAGATGGGAAACCACATTTAGTACGTTGTGATGATGCTCAGGGAATGAATGTTAAGTAATTAAAAAAAAAAGTTGCAGGAGGAAAAAAAAAACGGTAAAACTGTTCGTATCGAAATTTTTTAAAAAATTCATATTTGATGACTACAGTAAGCTATATAGCCCCAGCTAGGTACTACTTTATAATATGTTCATTCTACTCACTGGGGTTTATGCCTAAAGTCAGACTTGGGTTCATGTATAGGTATATATCAGCTGTGCTAGCTATTGGATATATTTAGACTAATTAAGTTCATTAGCAAATCAATTAAATGGGGAGGGGGGAAGGCATAGAAAGCAACCATGGATACCAGAGACAATGTGGGAGGAGGGTGGGACATGGCAGAGGGTGAGGGATAAGGAATCAAGGATGGCAAAACGAAAAACAAAGTATACAAGACATAAGAATTGGAAAATTATTTGCTGAAAACATATATGTTGATGTGCTTGATTGAGCCAATACACAGTGTATTTTGTATGGAAAATTCATTTGTATGCTGTAATGATGTATAGTGAATTAATGTAAAAAATAAAATTGAAGTGAAAAATAAATAAATAATTTTTAAAAAAGAGTGAAATGGCTAGATATTGTGGCCAGTCTATGTTAAAAATATTTGGAAATTGCCAATCTGTTTTACAAAATCCAGATGAAGTGGGAATATAGAGGAGAGGGAGTTGCAACATGCCCACACCCCCTTGAGGAGTGCTTTCTCCCCACCAGTGTGAGAGTCCCCATTGCTCCTCATTCTCACTGCTCTAGTCTGTCCTCAGTTGCTTAATAACTAAGTACCTGAAACTGGGTGAATGTTAAGAACAGAGGTTTATTGGGACCAGCAGTTAGCATAATGGCTATGTCACTGGACTCACATGTAGTCGACGGTGGTTCGAGTCCTGGACCCAGTGGCTTAGACACATGCTGGGTGCATATGCATGTGTGCCAAAGATCCCAAGAGGAGAATATAGGAGAAGAGATTGTGGTGTGGCCATCCTCCCTGGGGGGTGATTTCTCGCTTTCTGTCTCTCTGTCTCTCTCTGTCTTTTTGGCAAGTGCACGTGCCCTATAGCAAAAACCTCTAAAAAAAAAAAAAAAAAAAAAAAAAAAAAAAAAAAGAACAGAGGTTTATTCAATTCACAGTTTGGAAGTCCCCAAGGCAGGGTTTTCTTGCTAATGGAGTCTTCTCTACAGAGTCCTAGGGAATCTCAGGCTATCATGAGACAGCAAGTGTGCACTGTGTCCATTTCTATACTCGCATATCTCCCTCCCTATAAAGTCTACCAGGAGTCAATCTCAAGTACTCTGTGCTGAACCTAATGTCCTCCCAAAGTTCACACCTCTAACACCATAATTAGACTATGTTGCCATAATCTGTTTAACATGGCTCACCATATCTCAACACATGAATTTTGGGGATACACTCAAAGCATAACACTCACCACCAGCAATCAATATAGCCTATTTAAATTTGACCAGAGAGGAAGAGAGCGAGAGAGAGAGAGAGAAAGTGAGAAAGCAAGCCTCCAGGTCCAGGACTCAAACCACAGTTGGCCATGTGGGAGTCTCCTTTTGTAGGTTGTCTTTTGTGAAAATTCTCTGTTTTAAATTTTGATGCATTTTAGTTTATTTTTCCTTTCTTTTTCTGCTTGTGTTATAGTGTAATATCCAAAGATTAATCTTTCAAGTCTGTTATAGTTTTAGCTCATAAGTTTAAGTCTTTGACTCATTTTTGAATTAATTTTGTATATGATGTAAGATGTTGGTCCAACTTCATTCTTTTACAAGTACATACTCAATTTTTTCCAACACCATTTGTTGAAGAGACTGTCCTTTCTCCATTGAATGACCTTGTGTCTGTTGTTGAGAATCATTTGACCAAATATATGAGCACTTATTTCGGGGCTCTTATTCTAAGCTATTGGCCTCAATACCTGTTCTTATACTAGTATCATTCTTATTTTGATTACTTTGTTTTCCAGCAAGGTTTAAAATCAGGAAATGTGAGCCTCCATCTTCGTTGTTTTTCAAGATTGTTTTGGTATGTTGGGTTTTTGACTTTCCATGTAAATTTTAGAATTTTGTATCTTTTTCTAATATCTGCAGAAAAATGGCCATCAAAATTTTGAAGGGGATTGCTTTTGATCTGTAGATTACTTTGGACAATAGGACCAGCAGTTAGCATAGTGGCTATGTCACTGGACTCCCATGTAGTGGACTGCAGTTCAAGTCACAGACCCTGTGGCTTAAACTCACTCCAGGTGTGTGTGTGTGTGTGTGTGAGTGTGTTTGTGTGTGCCCAAGATCACAAGAGGAGAAAGGAGGAGAAGGGACTGTGGCATGGCCAACCCCCCCCCCCCCGGGGGGTGATTTCTTGCTTTTTGTCTTCCTGGTGAGCGCATGCCTCCTACAGCAAAAACCCCTAAAAAAAAAAAAAAAAAAAAAAAAAAAAGGATAACAGATTACTTTGGACAGAATGGCAGAATGGCATCTTAACAATAGTAAATCTTCTAATCCATGTCCATAAACGTGAGATATCTTTTCTTTTTTTTTAATTTATGTCCTCCTTTTTTTCGTTCAGCACCATTTTGTCAGTTTCAGTGTATAGATCATTTGCCTTCTGGGTTAAATTTCATCTTAAATTTTTACTTTCTGATATTTTTGTAAATGTAATTGTCTATTCATTTTCCTATTGAATTATTTATTATTAGTGTATAGAAGTGTAACTGATTTTTATGTTAGTTTTGTATACTACATCATTGTTGTATTCATTTATTATATCTAACAATTTTGTTCCTCCTGTGGAGTCTTGAGGGTTTTCTATATATTACACCATAGAACTGAGTAAACACAGATAATTTTACTTATTTTTCAACTTAGTTGCCTTTATTTCTTTTACTTGCCTCATTTTTCTAGCTAGAACTTAGAGTGCTATGTTGAGTAAGTGATGAACATGGGCATCCTTGCCTTATATATGTTAGGAGGAAACCTGTCAGTCCTCCACACACTTAACTCACATTGCTTTGAATATCTCAAGTTGTCTTACTCACATGGTGGAATCACAAACTTGTTTCAGAATGTGTTCAAAGAAGTAAAGATAATTTGAATTCTTAGGACTCATTTGTGTGTGTGTGTGTGTGTGTGTGTGTTTCTCCTAGAGGGCATGTGCACTCACCATGAGAGAATGGGAGAAGACAAAGCACCCTCCTATGGAGAATGGTCACACTGCAATTTCTTCTATTCTACCTCTCCCTTTTTCTAGGATTGTGGGCCTACATATATATGCACTCAGCCTGTTTCTCAAGCTGCTGGGTTGTGGACTCAAAAATCATGCAGTCAGCCTGGAATCTGGCTACCTTAACCACCAGGTCAGGGAGCCAGCCCACTGTGGGTTTTTCATATGCAGTGTTTATCATGCTAAATAAATTTCTCCTATCCCTAATTGATTGTTTGTGTATGTTTGTGTGTGTTTAATGTTAAAACAATGTTGAATTTTCATAAATAATCCCCTTCTTTCTATTAACACGGTGTAGCACAGTGATTATTTTCATGCTAAACTATTTCTATATTCTAGGAACAGATGCTAGATTTATAATACTTTTAATATGATATTGATTTTGTTTTGTCTTCTAATCCCAAGATTCTGTCTTCTGTGTGGTCTAATCTGCTTTTAATACTTTCAAGGGAAGTTTTTATTACTGTATTACAGCCTTCATATCTAACAGTTCTGTTTCTTTCTTATGGTGTCTAATTCTTCTTTCACATAATGGAAGGACTTTCTCATTTCTTGGAGCTCAACATTTCTTTTCTCTTGTATCTCATTGAATTTTGTTGCCATAAATTTTATTACCATACTAAATTCTTTTTTTTTTTTTTTTGAGAGAGGTTTTCGCTATAGGGCATGTGCACTCGCCAGACAGACAGAGAGAGACAGAGAGACAGAAAGTGAGAAATCACCCCCCGGGGGGATGGTCATGTCACAATCCCTTCTCCTCCATTCTCCTCTCACACGCCTGGCATGAGTTTTAAGCCACCGGGTCCAGGACGGGAACCGCGGTTTACTACGTGGGAGTCCAGCGACATAGCTATTACGCTAGCTGCTGGTTCCCAACCATACTAAATTCTTTTTCTGACATTTCAGTAATATCCTCTAAATTTTCTCTACTTTGAGATGAGTTACAGTGTTCCATTGCTGGAGATGTATTACTTGATTCATCCTTGAGAGTCTTCTCTGATTCTTAGTTTGGTAGTTGTTTACTTTTGACTAATTTGTTGCAAAAATAGTCTGTGGCTGTGAGCTCATGTATTCACCTTACTGTGAAATCATTTGTTACTATTTTCTTTTCTACTGTGTCCTCCAGTGTGGGAACCACAGGATAAGTTTGCAAATGGATTTATGAAGTGGAATTTCACTCTTTTTTGCAAAAACTACAGTGGGGTGCAAAGAATTGTGTAAAATTTACAATATTCAGATGTTTAGCTACTATGTACTTAGTCTTCTCTAGGAAGTGGGTAAGGGCTGAGCAGTAAAATAGGAAAGTAAAGAAAAAGAAAAAGAATATAGGAAACAGAAATAGAAAAAAGCAAAGAAAAGGGAAGGAAAGAACTAGAATGAAAGAGAAAATAAAAGAAATCAAATGGTAAATAATGAAATTGGGTTAAAAGTAGAAAACCACATGGTGTGTGTGTGGGCCATGCGAGGGGCTACCAAAGTCAGAGGTAGACTGGCCTGAATGCTTTCTGTCCTAGTTGAGGAGAAAGGGGACAAATTAAGAACAGAAAGTCACAAAACAGGGCAGAGAAGCTTTTTTTTTTTTTGAGAGAAAACAATATTAAAAGAGACAGAGAAACAGAGAAGAGCAAGAGGGATGGTGAAACTTGTCTATCTGCCTAGCACTGGGGTCTGGAAGGGGAGTCCCTGCCTGGAGAGGGGGGGCCACAGCCCTGAAACTGCACCCAGATGACCAATACAGTCAGAGGGCCAGGAGTGATAAACAATTTTAATACCTAGAAAAGTGATATTTATAGGCTAATAAATAAATAAGGATACATTCATGGATTTGCATAACAATGAAGAAGAATTTTTAAAATGTATACCATTCATTTTACTTACTTCTTCCATGAGCAAGAGAGACACAGAAAGAGAGAGATAGCACCCTCAATGGAGTCTAAAATTCATGATCCACTCCTAACCTTAGACAACCCCAGATCATGGACACATGTGTCCCACACTAAGAAAGGTTTTCAGACTCAAACTGAGAACTTTCCCATGTGGGTGATCTTCCCCAAAATGCCATGTTTTATTGCTGTGCCACCATCTGACCGCCAGAAAGGAAATGTCAAGATGAAATCCAGCCCTACCATAAACAAAATAATTCATGACTCATTGTTAAAAATAAATAAGCAGATACTTAGTGTCTTATTCTCAAATATCATGACACTTTACAGATCATTGATGCCATATTACCCTTTGGTCTACTGAGAAATTACTGTGACTTCTTCATTTTCAAATTTATACTCTTTTACAGTGTTCTTATCTCTTCTCAAATGTAAATTATCCATTTCACTTTCAAATGTCATTTTATTTACCTTTAAAAAAAAGCCAGCTTGATTGAGGTATAATTTATAGCAAAGAAGTCCCCTCTTGTAAGAGTACCATTCAGAGATTTTGAGTAATAAGCCCTCACTACCATTACCTCAATCCTGCTTTAGGTCATTTTGGTATTTCCTTGGCCACAGCATTTTCTTGTGCTAGTTGGTGGCCAGTCTCTGATCCTACCTCCAACCTCGGGCAACAAATTGTATGTAAAGAGAATCATACAGTCTATATTACTTTCTGTCTTGTTTCTTTCATTTAGCATGTTTTTTTGAAGGTCTTCCATGTTGTAGCATGTATTGATAGTTCCGCTTTCATTGTGGTATAGATTAGTCAGGGTTCTCCAGAGAGGGATTACATAAATATATGTATATGTGTATATATAAACACGCACGCACACACACACACACTGGGCATATATACTTATACACACACATATATAAGCAATAGGATCTAAATATATACACATATATTTAGAGAAAGGTGTATTTACATATATATTATAGAAGTGTTCCAAAAGAGAGAGAGGAGAGGGATGTATTAGGAGAATTTGCTCATGTGGTTATGGAGACTCCAAAGTCCACAATAGGCCATCTACAGGCTGAGACCCTGGGGTGCTGGTAGCATGAGCAGTCCAAGTCCCAAACTTTCAGAACCAGGGAATCAATGGTATTAAGAACCTGGGGGTCTGCTGATATGAGTTTTGGAGCCTACAGGCAAGAAAATATGGAATTCAGATTGCCAATGGGTGAAGAGGAGTGTCCCAGCTCCAGGAGAAAGAGATCCAAAATTGCTTTCCCTCTTTCTTTTTTGTTACATCAGGACCCTCAGCGAATTCAAAGATCCTAACTATCAGGACCAGCAGATGGCAGAATGGTTACATTGCTGGACTCCCACATAGTTAACCATAGTTCGAGTCCTGGTCCCAGTAGCTTAAAACTCACACTGGGTGTGTGTGCATGCTTGCCCAAAATCCCAAGAGGAGAATGGAGGAGAAGTGTTTGTGGTGTGGCCATCCCCCCCTGGGGAGTGATTTCTTATTTCTGTCTGTCTGTCTCTGTCTCTCTGGTGAGTACATATGCCCTATAGTGAAACATCTCTTAAAACAAAACAAAACAAGATGCCTACTATCAAAAGACAAAATTTCAACAAATTTCATTATAGATCTATTTGGCTCTTGTATCTGCAATTCATGAGTCGGGCAGCCTCCAATAATACAGAACAAGAGCTCCCAATGTGGTACATAGCAAAGCAGTGGCTTTTGTAAGGTCAGAACAAGAGCAACCAAAAAGAACAATAGAAAGAAAGCTGACTGGTTACCATAGGTGAAGTCAGGTTATTTTTTGTAGGGGTTCTACCATGACTCAGGTAAATTGAAGCTTGTTTTAAAGAAAAATTGATCTGTTTGAGATCCGTCTGCTTCTTTAAAGTTTGATTATGTGGCATTTAGCATATGAGATTTCATTTTAGCTTCATCTAGTCTGCTAAGGCCCAGTGCAGCTCTGTCCAAAACAACCAGCTCTCATAATTTTGGTAAACACTGCCAATTGAGTGTAGATTCCTTCTCAGTCCACCGACATACCCTCACAGACACACCCAGAAATAATCCTTTATCAGATCTCTAAATACCTTTTCTTTATTAAAAATGTATTTCTTTTTATTTATTGTTACTATTTTTTAAATTTGCTGTAGTACATGTGTTCACCAGAGAGAGAGACAGAGTGAGAGAAAGGAAAAATGAGAAAGAACGTCATCAGGCCCAGGACTCAAACTCTGATTGACCATGTGGGAGCCCAGCGCCTTAACCACCACACCACCTTAACCACCACACCTCTCTAGGTACCTCTTAATTCAGTCAAGTTGACACCTAAAATTAGCCACATTTATCCACAACTTGTTAACTTGACAACCGTAATCCACATCACCTGAAACCATACTCAATATCCAAGTAAGTACAGTAACAAGGTAATAGTTCCACGTAACATCAAACAAGTATCCTGCATACACCAGGAAGGTACCACTCCTTTCCCCTGAAGAAGAGATAAAAGTCCTTGGGTAGTATTCCCTCTCCTCCCAATATCCCCTAATGTAAAGAGTGTGATGTAAAATTAGCAAATACTCACATTCTGATAAAAAGTCAATACAAGGACCAGCAGTTGGCGTAATGGCTATGTCGCTGGACTCCCATGTAGTCAACCGTGGTTCGCGTCCCAGACCCGGTGGCTTAAAACTCACGCCGGGCGCGTGTGCGTGCATGCCCAAGATCCTGAGAGGAGAATGGAGGAGAAGGGATTGCGGCGTGGCCATCCCCCCTGGGGGGTGATTTCTCACTTTCTGTCTCTCTGTCTCTCTCTGTCTGTCTGGCGAGCGCACGCGCCCTATAGCAAAAACCTCTCCAAAAAAAAAAAAAAAGTCAATACAACTTATGTTACATGATGATGGGATAAAGAGAAATTAAAATAAAAAGCACTTAAATCTATTAAAACTATTTGTAGGGACCAGCAGTTGGCATAATGACTATGTCGCTAGACTCCCATGTGATCGACTGTGGTTCAAGTCCCAGACCCAGTGGCTTAAAATCACACTGGATGCGTGTGCGTGTGTGTCCAAGATCCCAAGGGGAGAATGGAGGGGAAGGGATTGCGATGTGGCCATCTCCCCTAGGGGTGATTTCTCGTTTTCTGTCTCTCTGTCTCTCTCTTTCTGGCGAGCATATGTGCCCTATAGCAAAAACCTCTCAGAAAATAAAAACCCTATTTGTATATCTCTACATGCAAATAAATGTATTCTTAACAAGCAAGGGAAGAAATATTCATATGATTACAGTCCTTTTTTTTTTCAGTTACTGGTCACTTGGGCATAGCTGGTGTTTATAAGTAACTTCTATTAACCATCCTGTATTCCTTTGCTTTTGCCTTCAGCAAATACTTCAGCTTGTCATAGTTTCTTTACCTCAACAGGTGACCCAGACCTTCATTTTATCTGGGCCATTTGTAGCCCTGCCTGTTCTGAGGACTGTGATTTCCAACTGACCTTACTCACAGGTCGTGGTTATACTATGAAACACCTTCATGGGTTCCCTGTATTCCAGATGTACTCTCCCTTAGCTCCATTGTGGAGCAGTAGGCCAATTTCCTCTTGGTAGTCTTGGTAACCTACACAGTAACTGCCTAATTAGATTGGTGATTCAGAGGCACGAGGTCTCCAAAGAGCCGAGATGGCAATGGTGACTTCCAGTTCCATGGAATCATTGCTATGTTTCTTAGTGAAAGCATTCTTCTCACAGGAACTAAGACCTGCAGACCACCAGAGCATAATGTCATAGGAAAAGAAAGCAAAATTTTTGCTAGTGGGTTACTAATCATGAGTGCTGCCACTTTCATTTCCACCCCATGATTTCTATGCCTATAAATGCTGATTATGGAAGAAACAGTTCCGTACACTGGGTGCTGATTCGGACCACATGTAATTTTCTGGAGAACCTTGTCCCTGCAAATTACATACTATCATTTAGCTGGTGCAGTGACTATGAATCACCATTCTATCAAGCCTGCTGGTTCTGGATAATGGAGAACCAGTGAATATCCTGAACCTAGCCTTTTACCATGCTTCTTTGGCTGGGACATAAGTTTCTTGATCAGACATAATGTTGTGTGCAATACCATTATGATGGATAAGATGTTCTGTAAGTCCACAGGTGGTAGTATGGGCAGAAGTACTGACTACAGGAATGTCAAGTCCACATCCAGATTGTCTATCCCAGAAGGACAAGACATTGTCCCTTCCAAGATCAAAGAGGTCCAGTGTAATCGCCTGCCACCAGAAAGCTAACTGATCAACCTGGGGAATAGTGCCATATCTGGGACTTAATGTTGGTCTCCACTGCTGGCAGATTGGGCACTCATCAGCATCTAAATCCAGGCCAGACTTGGTGAGTGGAATTCCACATAGCTGAGCCCATGCACAATCTCCATTCAAGCCACTATGACCACGTTGCTCATGATACCGTATAGCAGAGGTGGCTGGAGAAGGAGGCTTAATAGAATCTAAAGAATGTAGCATCTTATCCACTTGATTATTAAAGTACTCCTCTGCTGAGATCACTCTTTGATGAGCATTCATATGGGAACACAAATATCTTTAGATCCTCTGCCCACTCAGAGAGGTCTATCTACAACCTCTTCCCCAAATTGCTTTGTCACTGATTTTCCAACTATGCTCCTTCAATGTCCTCAATCACATGGCCAAACTATCAGCTACAGACCAGGAAACAGATGTTCAGTTGCACATCTGGATACTTTTCCTTCCAAACAAGTGCACAACCATAGAGCATGCACTGCCCATAGTTCTATACACTGAGAGGACTTTCCCTCATCACTGGCCTTTAATGACCCAAAAAGGGTGATGGTGCTATTTCTGTCCACTTTCAGGTGGTGCCTGTTTATTGTGCAGGTTACAGACCCTGTAAACCAGGGTCACATCTCTCCCCCAACAACTGATGTTAGGGTACCCCTAATGAGGCCATGGGTGTAGGTTAGGAGAGAAAAGGCAGTGTAGCAGGAATAAGAACTATGAGCATTTGGGCTGCTTCTTCATGTAACTTGTGCCTTCAGGACAAGCTCAGGCCCAATCATGTATCTATTACTTTTGTTTCCTGATGGATACTGCCACACATAGCCAACTTAATGCATTTGGGAGTCTGAAAGCACTCACTCAGTTCTTGATGGGTGGTTCAGGTTGCACAGTAACTTGGCAGCACATGGTGACATGTTCAATTTCTAAGGCCCAGATACAGGCCGAGGACTGCCTGTCAAAGGGAGAACAGTTTTCTGCAGATGACAGCAGGGCTTGCCCTCAAATCCAAGGTCCTCTACTGGGATTTACCTATAGTACCCTTCCAAAAGCTTCAAACAGCACCCTTATCCATCACTGACACCTCAAGTACCATTGGACCTTCTGAATCATATGGCTCAAGTAATGGAACCTCTCGACCAGCAGCCTAGGCCTGTTGCAGAGCCTTCTACTATTCCTCCCCACACTACTTGGTGGCTGGACCAGAATAACAATTCAAATGAAGAATGTGTTGCCTCCAAAGTTCAAAAAGACTTACCCTCGCTTGTGCACTTTCTTAGTTGTACAAGTGATCATTGCGATAACTTATCCTTACCCTTAGCAGGAATAATCAACATGCCCTACATCACTGGGCCCTAGAAATTTTTCTGAATTAGAAGGCCCTTGAGTTTTAGTCATATTTCTTAATATTTCCTATCCTCTAAGCCACAGTTGTCTCACTAATAAGACCAGAGCAGTCAATATTTTATATTCTTTTGGTTCATTCGACATAATGTCACCAATATAATTGATTAATGTGCTACTATGATGAAAGGAAAGGCAATTGAGAATCCTGCAAACTAAATTGTGACAAAGAGCTGAGGTGTTGATAGTGGCAGAAAAGTGAAGGCTTACTGCTGGCCTTTTCAGTGGGATAAACAAAAACAAAAATACTGCTTTTGGTGGACAGGTGTGGACAGAAAAGTATTTGCCAGATCATGAGCTGCATATCAGGTACCAGGGTATGTGTTTACTTGCTCAAGCAATGAAACTGCATCTATGACAACAGCTGTGATTGATGTCTTCTGGAAGCAACATCGGTTCTGAGTCAGTGTCCAATAGTCTACACAGGTTAGATCATTATCCTTCCCCCAAGGCACAGTTACCCTGGTAAAAGACTATAGGGGAAAATTGGGAAAAGATTAACACTGTAAGTTTTCAGTAGTGTATTGAGATTCTCTTCTTCTAGAGATTACTCAACCTCCTCTTCTTTCAAAGGATTTCTGGTCTATAAACTGGCTGAAGTCTGGGAATTGATTGAGGGGCCATGATTTTGTTTTTATGATTTGAGTTGGATGTTAGCTTAATGACCAGGAAATTATCTACTTATATAGATCAAGTAAGAAGATAATGGGCTTCCTGGGCTGGACTTGTGGCCTGACAGTTAGGGAGCCATAACCCACATGGCCAACCACAGTTCAGATCCCAGTTCTAGCACTTTGAAATACAAACTGGTGGGTGTAGGTGCATCCTCCAAGTCCTGACGGGATGGAGAAATGGAGAAGGGATTGCAGTATAATAATGTCCTATTAGGGGATGTTTTTTAACCTTTCCACTTTTCTTTGTCACACTGGCATGCCCTCTGACAATGTTTGTTTTTTTTTCTTTTTTTTAATTTAATTTATTTCTTTTTTTGTATGTACATTCAATTGCATTGTTTAGCTTACACTGTGACAATGTTTTTAAAAAAATAATTTAGTAGGCTTCCTATCTATTTGACTTCTAGGATCACAATAATTATTAACTAGCCAATGCCATAAATCTACACAGTCAGACTAAAGTTGCTGTGTTGTCTCTGCCACCCTTCTGGTGTCTATGCACACCATGCCTTTGGTGATAGAGTGCTGCTACTTGACCCCTTCCATCACGTGTCTCACTATTTCCATAGTATTTATGTTTTCCCATTGAGTGACTGCCATTCCCATTGTAAGATCCAACCTACAGAGAAGGGAGATCATGGATCCTTTCAGGGATGTTGGACTCCCTTCACAAATATGTTTCCCAAAGTGTTGGTGAAAGGTATGTCCTCTGCACCTTCTCAGTGTGGGGAAGTAGGTTTAAAGTGACAAATGCATTCTAGAATTCGAATCTCCCCCAATCTCTGAATCCCTTTCTCTATGGTAAACTAGAGATTGGGCCTCTCCATTTCATTCATAGTAGGACATCTTTTGATCCATGTTTCATCCAAACCACCATCAAATTATTAGTATCTTCCCTACCTCCCCAAGCTCCAACATTCACTGCAGATTCATTGAGCTAATATTGATTCCACGAGATCAGAAAGTTCACTATGGCCTTCCAGTTAGAATAGGGACTTCTGAATCCCAGTGCTTCTAGTGGGACTCTGAACCAATTCGGTTGTCATTTACCCAGTTCCAGAATGAATCATTGAAAAAGGTATACTTAGCAGCTGGCACAATCCCCATATTGTTTCCCTAATGAGTGGAGTGAGGACTAGTATGGTGGGAGAGGCCAGATGGAAGTCATTAGAGTTTCCTCTACCCAGGAAAATAGTAAATCAGAATGGGCCTCTATCAACGCTTTGGGCCTAGTCCAACTTTATGACCATTATCCCACACATTTAATATCAGTTTCCACTCATTTTCTGGACTCATGCTTGTGTAATAAGGAAACTCTAGTAGTTCATTTGGAGCATAGTACATCTTCATGGGTCATACTTTGTACCTCATCTTTGGGTACTCATTGGGACTTGCATTTAGCTGTAGGTCTAGAAGCAAAGAGAAGCGATGGGTGTGGGTTCTGAGGAAAATCAGCATTGTGTTGTTTACCAACTGCCTCGGGGGATGCTATTATCATTTCTTCTGTCAATTCAGGGTTTATCTCTCAGACAGAGCTGGAAAGACCAATACCCTTGTGTGTGGGCATGGCGCTACTGTGTGAGGTGAAGAAACCATTTTCTCTGGCAAACCACATATCCAAGTTGAGGCACACAGTGCCCTTAGCCTCACTGGAGTATTTCTATACCTCTCCATCTCAGTTTACAGGATCCCACTCTTTTCCAGCCAATACCATCAATTTAACTGTCTGTATTTTCCCATGCTGAGAGTTTAGTTTTTGCTCTAACTCAACCAATCACATAATGAGTGTTTTTGTTTAATTTTTGGCAATTTCCACACATTAGCTATGAGAGAGAAGATTTTATTCCTGTTAATGGATGGGAGAGCGTTGAACTGCATTGTGAAATCCCTGGTTCTTCAGGTCCAGATCACTAAAATTAGAGATCTGTCCCTAGGCACAAAATAAGACCATAAACAAAGATAAAGTAGGTAGGAAAAAAAAAAGAATTAACAGGAAAGAAGAATACACCCAGAAGACCCCTGGGTGGGCAGACTGCCAAATGTCAACTGCACTAGGCACTGGTCAACCATTATTTTATTATTAAAGGTCATGAATATTCATTAGTGGGAGGCCTGATATGCTGCCTATGTCCTTCCTTTGAATTCAAATCCACACTTTTTTTTTTTTTCTGTACCTGCACACCTTCCTCACAGGTAAAGAAAGAGGAACTTGATCACCTAATTGTGCACGCCCAATGTGAGCCATGTTGCCCCAATTAGACTGCCCAATTAGTCCATCACCCTAATGGGAATTAGGGCATTGACCAAGATGCTTACTTAGGGATTTTGGTAAAAGAAAATTCTATGAATCATCCCTGTGTGCTTCCCTCAGGCCCCAAGGAAGGAAGATAGCAAATTGCCTCACCCCCCTGGCACCCAGGGCTAGGTAAGCCTTTTGTTTTTCTCTTAGAGCTGCCCACTCATGACTAACTGCCTATCACATTCCCAGGCACATTTAGAAACCCTAACGTCTCTTATTTGGGGCTTGAGCCAAGAAATCAAACCTGTGAGCATATCATTTTCTTTCATTACTTTGTTTAGTGACGTTAAAAACAATCAACCAACATCATTATATTCCTTGTCTTTTAACAAATGTTCATAATGTTCCTAAATATCATGCCTCTTAAAAGAGGTGAATAAAAGTATCAAATGCACTTATTTATAGACTATCAGTGTTCTCTGTACTATTAGAAATAGGGTCCTTAGCATTTTTAGGTCTAATCATATTACACAGAAACCCCAAAACCAAGTAGGGGAATTCACCTTTAAAGTTATGTTCCTGGTCCAGCCTGCAGCACTGTTGGTAGCAGACTGAACTGTAGTACAGAGGACCACATGGAGCACATGGCTGATCACTGGTTTGGATCTCCAGCTGAACTTAAAAACATGCCATGTGCGTGGATGAGTACCTAAGTTTCTGATGGCTAGAGAGGAGGTATTTTGGTATAATGCCTCGCTCTCTCATTCTCTCTCTCTCTCTCTTTCATTGCAAATAAATATTTTAAAAAAACTTAGAAAAAGATTGAGAGTCTGCAGGTGGAAGTTAAGGCCAATAGATCACACATAACTGACAGATCCCACATGGCAGTTTGAGTCCTGGACCCAGCAGCTTGAAAAGACATATTGGAAATGTCTGTGGAGAAGGGATTGCAGTATGGTCATCACCCCTGGAAGGTGATTTCTCAATTTCCCTCTGTGTCTGTATCTGTCTCTCATGCACCCTATAGTGAAAACTAAAATAGTAATTTAAAATGTCTGTTCCTTTAGAACAATTTTTCATATGAATATCTGTATTAGGCCATTCTAGGGTTACAGAACCATTAGGACATGTATACAGATCTATGAGAGGGGATGCATTAGAATTAGTTCTCATGATTATGGCAGCTAAGTAGTTATACAACAGGCAGTCTGCAAGCTGGAGACTCTGGGATGCTGGTGGCAGGGACAGTCCGAGTCCAAAAGCCTCTGAAATAGGAAAGTTATCAAAAGCTGAGAGCCCAAGGGAGGGCTGGTGTAAGTCCTGGAGTCCAAAGGCAGGTCAGCCTTGAGCTCTGCAAGTCAGCAGAAGTCATCCAACCCACACTATAAGAGAGACCAATCTGCCATCTCGCTTGTTTTCTTTGGCCCCAGCCAATTTGATGATGCTCATCCCCAGTGAGGGTGGATGTTTCCTACCTAGCCCCTTTGGATTCACACATGAATCTCTTCAGGAAACATTCACAAAACACACACAGCGTAATGTTTAGCCAAGTTTTAGATATTCATTAATCCAATCAAGGTGGCACTGGAAATTAACCATCAGAGCCCACATGGCCGAGAAATGCAGACAGTCTCTAGGAAATGTGGGCAACCTGTAGCACCTGAAGGTAGTCTCTAGCCAAGAGCTAGCAAATAGTTGCAGACCTTCGTCATAGCAAATACATTCTGCCACCAAACTGAATAAACACAGATTCTTCCCTAATGAACCTCCAAAGGAAAATGCAGCCCAGCTGACACTCTAATTACACCCTTATGAGACCATGAGTAGATGACCCAGCCAGGTCATACCCAGACTCCTTACCCATAGAAACTGTGTGATAGCAAATATAGTTTAGAGAAACTCAGTTTACGGTCCTCTGTCAGGCAGCAGTAGAAAAAGCATATATTAATAAAAGGTACCCACCAAAAACAAAAGCCTACCATCTATACAAAGGGTTTTCAAAAATATTCATGGAAAATTTGTGAAAATCCATATGAAAAAAATAGATTTTTTTAAAAAATCACACCAAAATAAACTCATTCTTTAATTCCATTTTACCTGAACTTTTTGAAGTTCCCTCATATACTTGTTGAAAAATATTGCTTTCTTTCTGCAATTTAAACAAGACATGGATACCCACATTTCCACTTTTCCTCAGTATCATTATTGCAGTGCAAGAAAGAAGTAAAACCACTAGGAATGAAAGAAGCAAAACCATCACAGTTTATAGATGTCTAGAAAACTCAGAAGAATCTACAGACAACTATTCCAATAAGATGCACAAGTTGAGCAATATAGCTGAATCTAAGCTCAATATACAAAAAGTATCAACTTTATTTCTATAAGCAGGCAATACATGAGAAATAAAATTTATTGAAAAGATAATATTTATCATAGGGTCCAAAGTATCTAATAGCCAGAGTAAATCTTTTTTTTTTCTTTTTGGAGAGATTTTTTTCTACAGGGCACGTGCACTCACCAGACAGACAGAGAGAAACATAGAGACAGAAAGCGAGAAATCACCCCCCAGGGGGGATGGTCACGCCTCAATCCCTTCTCCTCCATTCTCCTCTTGGGATCTTGGGCATGCACGCACATGCGCCTGGCGTGAGTTTTAAGCCACCAAGTCTGGGACGTGAACCGCGGTCGACTACATGGGAATCCAGCGACATAGCCATTATGCTAACTGCTGGTTCCTCAGAGTAAATCTTAAAAATACATGTAAATCCTCTCTACAGGGAACTTGGTAAACTTTGAATAAGATAGGACAATTAAAATATAGACTGGGAAATTTTTATATTACATCTTCTCCAAAAAAATTATTTATATTCAATGTCATTCTAATCAAAACTCTTGCTTTGTTTGGATGAGTTCTGAAAGTCAGCAGAAGTTATCTAACCCACATTCCAAGAGAGACCAATCTGCCATCTTACTTGTTTAATGAGCTTGGCTTATTGATTTAAAAAGGCATATTAAGATTTTCCCCCTTTTTCTTCTTCTCTTCCTGAGCATTTCAGTTCAACAGTGCAGGGAGAGAGACAGGCAGCTATGGCAGCCCAGATGGTGTGGGAGCCTGGATGAATGAGAAAGGCATGAGTATGGGAGAGTCACTCTGCAGTGTTGGAGTTCAAATGAGAGAAGCCCTGAAAGTGGACAGTATTGAAAAAGATCTCAAAGGTTAAGTAGAGTGAGGAGGAATACACATAGGGATGGAGAGATAGCCCAGCTTGAGCTTTTAGAACCCTGGGAGGGTCAATTATCTGCATGAAAGGGTGGCTTGGCCCATTGTGTTTGAGAAAGGCTTGAGTGAAGAGGGCATCCATTTGGGAAGAGCAGCAGTGGAGGCAACATGATGAAGGGTACTGACATCCAAGTAGAGGTGAGGAGGGCATCTGCAGAGGGGCAGGGATGAGAGACTGCTTACATACAAACAGAACAAGTGAGCAAGTATAATGAGGATGCAGGAGCCAGGTCACCGCCAGAAAACAGAGTTGGTTACAAATACTGAGAGAAGAACTAGAATAAATGACTAATGGGATTGTAATTGAAAGTATGGCTACGAAGTCACAGTTTTAGTATATTTTGAGGCAGAAATACAGATGAATGTACACATGTACGTCTGTCTCCCTGCCCTGTTCACTATGGGACCTATGACGATGTGACAACCCTAGCAGCAAATATGCACACCTACCATAGTGCCCAGAGCTTTGTTTCTAAATATCATTCTCCCCTTCAAAGGAATCTGTATGGAAATTGACCAGTTTCAGGGCTAGGACAGAGAAAATACAAAAGGAGCTTGGAACATCTTGTACCAAAAAGTAAAAATGTGTTCACAGAAAAATGAGAACAGGTCACAGAGTCAGCTTGGAATGGCCTCTATGGCCAAATCGAGAACACGTCTAAACACTACAATAATAAGCTTTTTCTTCTCCCCATTTTTTGTTGGCTACATGGTTTTCAGTCTATTTATCAGTGTAGCAAAATTAAAGAATAAGAAAAGCACTCTTTGGCAGTCCTCTTAATATTTAATTTTAAAAGGAGGGACCAGCAGTTAGCGTAATGGCTGTGTCACTGGACTCCCATGATGTCGACCACGGTTCACGTCCCAGACCCGGTGGCTTAAAACTCATGCCAGGCACGTGTGCATGCATGCCCAAGATCCCAAGAGGAGAATGGAGGAGAAGGGATTGCAGCATGGTCATCCCCCCAGGAGGCTGATTTCTCACTTTCTCTCTCTCTTTCTCTGTCTGTCTGGCTAGCGCACATGCCCTATAGCAAAAACCTCTCAAAAAAAAAGAATCATTAATGCTAAATCTAGTGGGTGAAAATTTGAGGAGTAACTCGATATTTAGAATCTCAAAAGTAAATGCACATGGAACCAGCAGTTGGTGTAATGGCTATGTCGCTGGAGTCTCATGTAGTCAACGGCAGTTCAACCCCAGACCTGGTGGCTTAAACTCATCCTGGGTGCATGTGTGTGTATACTCAATATCACCACAGGAGAATGAAGGAGAAGGGATTGTGGCATGGCCATCTCCCCTGGGACATGATTTCGTGCTTTCTGTCTCTCTGTCTCTGTCTTTCTGGCAAGCACATGCACCCTATAGCAAAATCCTCTCAAAAAAAAAAAAAAAAAAGAGTAAATGCACACAAGATGTCTTGTGAAATACAAAAGGTAAATAGTGACTTTACCATGGACCAACCTGGCAGATGTTAATAAAACAGTCCAAATGGACCGTGACCAGCAACGGATCTGAGTTACAACATGTGCCTCCAGACATTCTGCACAGGGAAGACTTCAGTGTCCCTGTGGGACACTCCTGTCCAAATGGCCTAACCTGAATCTAATCATGAGCATACATCTTATGAACCACGCTGAGAGACAGTCTACAAAATAACTGGCTTACACTCTTCAAAATGACATAAATGTCATGAAAACCAAAGACAGTCTCAGAACCTATTCCAGGGTAAACAAGACAGAAAAAATAGGAAAAATGGACACAATAGTTCACCTTAGATATAAGGATGTTGAGGAAACTGGCTGAGTAAGGTATGAAAGTTACATAGTAATATTGAATGATTTTAAATTTCTTGAGTTTGCAAATTATACTATATTATATCATTCCTTTTTTAGGAAATGCACACTAATACATTTTAGAAATAAAGAGGCATATCATCTCTGCAACTAAGACATGGTTCAAGAGAAATCTATAGTATACACGTATTTATCTAGAAATACATATATTTATATAGAAAGAGAGAAGAAAGAGAAAGGATAAAGCAAATGTCATAAAATAATGTTTGGAGAATGATAGCCAGGAATTATTTGCACTATTCTTAAAGTTTTTCTATAAGTCTGAAATTGTCAAAATAGAATATTTTCAAAAGAAAACAAATTTGAAAGTATTAATAAATGATGACTCACTGAATAAAATAAACCTTAAATCCCTTATGAATAAATTGGAAGTCTGATGAAGAACAGAGATATTTACATAGCCTTGACTTATCCCACACAAAATACTAGTTAATTGCAAACTTAAAAAGCCATGGTACAGAGTAGAAATCTAACAGATTTAGTGATGTTAACATCATCAGTAATGGGAGAAATCAGAATTGTATGTCGTGTTAAGAAGCAATGAGAAGATTGCACTATCACTTCTGTGATACTCTTGCCAAAAAAGTATGATTTGAACTAATAATAATGAAACATTGAGATCCAAAACAAAAACATTCTGCATTACTAGACTTAAAAAATCGTCAGAGGGTATGTGCACTTGCCTGAGAGACACTCCTAGAGGGTGGGTAGTGAGAAAGCATCCCAATGGGGGTGGTCATGCTGCAGTCCCTTCTCCTCCACTTCTCTCTCATTTTGGGATACTGGACACACACGCACTCAAGTTTAACAGGTTTTACAGGTAACCAGTTCGAGACTCACTTTGTGTGGTTGGCCATGTGGGAGTCCAGCACCTTAACACTACACAACTTGCTGCCCCCGAAAAGCCACTTGGAACTCCACCAAATATCAATAAAAATTTGGTGGGTATAGTTTAAACTATAGTGTCATTTGGTCAATTTGACTGTAGAAAACCAAATATTACTGGTTTTCATTTGCAAAATCAACTTTATAGTTATGGATACTGAGAAACATTTTAAAATGTTCATCACACACATATGATTAAAAGTCTTTAATAAAGATTTTTACATGTCATGTGTTTAGTGGAAAATAGTTAAAAGGTTATTTGAACAATACAGTCAATAAAATTTTATCTTTCATATATAATTTTTTTGATATCTGTCTATATTCTTATGATGCTCTCAAAAGTAAATCTTAAGTTCAGTTTCACTCATCAGACCTTTGAGGAGAAGCTCTAGGATAAAGATGCAAATTCAGTAGCAACTGGGAAAAAAAAAGAATTATGAGTCACTGGGAAAGTCATGATACATTTCTGCATAGAAAAATACACGATGCTTTTGCCGATAAACTAATATATCCTTTGCCTAAAAGCCTTCACAGGTAACTAAGTTTAAGTTGAGAAAAAAAAAGAGTTAAGAATAGACCAGTGTGAATATTGACAAAAAATATGTATGTTCACATGCAGTACAAAATCACTGTAGGCTGGGTATCCCTTATCCAAAATGCCTGGCACCTTAACTATTTCAGATTTCATAATTCTTCAGATTTTAGATACTTGCATGTACCTAATAAAATATCTTAGGGATAGAACCCAAGTGTAAACACAAAATTTATTTATGTTTCATGTACATTTTATATATATTGCCTGATAATTTTGACATTTTTGTGATTTTTTTGTATTGTAATGTTTTGACTGCAACCTATTATATGCAGTCAGGTATGGAATTTATTTATGACATCATGTTGGTGCTCAAGAAGTTTCCAATTTTGGAGCACATTAGATTCAGGTTTTTAGACCAGGACTACTCAACTTGCATTACAAATAATTTGTACTGAGTTGCATTCTGAATTAAGTATCAGTGTATTTAAGTATCAGAGCTTCTGTTCTTCTCATACTTCATTTATTTATTTGACAACCAAGTGCTAAAGTACTATGATAAAAACAACAATTACAAGACGATGATGATACAGTACCCCTCAATCAAATACTAGAAGCTGAAAAATACAGAACAGTCTATTTCCGTATAGGGTCATAGATAATATGACAGGTAGAGACAGCATCATGGGAACACACAAAAACGACATCTATACCAATGTTGTGTCAACATCACAGGCCTTTTGATGATGGTGATATGTAAGTTAACACCTAAAGGACAAGGAAAAAGTGTTCCAGATAGAAAGAAGAGGCAAACCTGAAGTTCTAGAGGTGTGAGGAAGAACACTTGTGAAACTGTACGTAGTCTACTTTGGCTAGATGCCAGGGCACTGACAGGTAAGTGACAAAAGAAAAGGCTGAACAACTAGAAAAGAACCAAATAGATTTGGATGTTTTTATACAAGGTTAAAGAAGTTGGAACTTTTCCTGATGGCAAAAGGTGAAGCAATGTATGTCCCCACTCAGTATGTACAGAATGTATACACTCTATGGCAGAAATGGAAAGAGTGGAAGGTACAGAGGCATGGTGGGCAACTGTGGAAACTAGAGACAGTGTGGGAGGAGGGTGGAAAATGGAGAGTGAGAAAGAGGAGATCAAGGGGAAAAAAGAAGAAGCAAAACATTTAAGGGACACAAAAATGGAAAATGATCTGTTGGTGATAATATGTATGATAATATTTTTGACTGAAACAATATACAGTGTATTCACAAGTAAACTCATTTGGTATACTGCAATGATACAAAGTGATAAAATGCAAAATATATCAATTAATTAAATCAAAGGAAGAAAAATGGTAGACCAATAACAAAGTAAATGACCAGAAACTTCAAATGTCACTTGTCACAGGATAGCCATAAGAACTGTAATTGCTTGACTAAGTATTACTACATGAGTGTGGATGTTTTGGCCTCATGAATCATTACAGTAAGCCTGAGGAGTTGATGATGCCTTTGTTTTCTGAGAATAGTTTCAGTGTGGAAGGTAACAGTTCCACAGGAATGGCAGAAGTAAAGAAAGTGTAGAGTCAGAAAAAAAGATACACAGATTTTTAAAGACTTTTAAAAGCTATGATACAGTATGAATAGGAATAAGTGCATACTTCAGTGTGAATGTTTATGTTCTCGCCTGTTTCTTACACCTGTGTGTAAGAAAAAATATTTTATGTCTTATCTATTCTCCAGTCAAAGGAAAGGAATGCAATTGCTACTTGTAGTTTATTTCATGTGTCAATTACTTAATCTAAGTTTAATTAATAAATTTTGCTAACATACCTCCACTTCGTTCTCCACTTATATTTCTTAACAATTCCAGTTGTGTCTGAAGTAAGTCAAACATGATTTATAATCTTTCAATTAAACAAGAGATATTCTCTTAGGAATAACCTATCAATCACAAAATGTGGCCTATAAAAATTACTTTGAAACTAGATCTTGAGGATTGTTTACATAGAAAAATAATCTCATAAATAAAATAAAATGCACACTTATTTTAAGTTTAGATAATAGGAAAGATACATTAACCCCTTTGGATTAATCTGTTTTAAAATAAAATTAATATGGGTCTATTGAATATATAGCATTTCAGAAGGGTGATACTTTATGTTATTAGTACAAAGAGTAAACACTTCAAGTCATTTCACACTGGATGCATTCCTTAGTTATTCCAATCAGGTTTTTACTTTAATGGATTTCCCTAAAAATAAATTTTCCATTCACTGCTTTAAAAAAATGAAGTATTTAAGGACCAGCAGATGACATAATGATTATGCCACTGGACTCCTATGTAGTCAACTGCGATTTGAGTTTCAGATCCAGTGGCTTAAAACTCATGTTGGGTACATCTGTGTGCCCAAAATCCCAGGGGGAGAATAGAGGAGAAGGGATTATTGCATGGCCATCAATTCGGGGGATTGAGTGCTTGTTTCTATCTCTCTATCTCTCTGTTGAGCATACATGCCCTAGAGAAAAAATCTCTCTAACAAATTAAGAATGTAAGGTGTATTCCATACTATTAATTTTTAGCACAGAAAGTTTAATAAGTGAATTTATGATATCATGATATCATGTGAAAATTCTACTGGCAGTAGATTAAGCAAAAATAGTATGGTATGTGTACTATGACTAAGCATTTCTTTATTCATATGAACACAAATATTTCAGAAAATTTGCTTCAAAAATTATTCTTCAAAAAATAATTAAGCTATTAAAGGCAATGACTTTTTTCTCTCTCTCTTTTATTTATTTATTTTTTTGAGACTTCTGATTTTGCTATAGGGCATGTGCACTTACCAGAAAGACAGAGACAGAGAGGTAGAAAGTGAAAAACCACCCCCCAGAGAGGATGACCACTCCACAATCCCTTCACCTCCACTTTCCTCTTGGGATCCTGGCCACGCATGCACACGCGCCCGCCATGAGTTTAAGCCACAAGGTCCGGGACTCTAACCGCAGACAACTACATGGGAGTCCAGCAACATAGTCATTATGCCAACTGCTGGTCCCCTGAAAGGCAATGATTTAATCAAAGCCTGCATTTTCATGAGACAGCACACGCTCAGAGTACCACAGATGGCTCAAGGTCACAAAGCCAATTAGCAACAGTCCAAGAATGGGCTTTAAATCTCCCTCCTGAGCCTGAAGTTCATGCCACCAACACATCTTTTTTTTTTTTTTTTTTTTTTTTTTTTGAGAGGATTTTACCTTAAGGTACATGTACTTGCTAGAAAAAGAAAAAGACAGAGAAAGTGAAAAATTACTCCCCAGAGATGAATGGCCATGCCATAATACCTTCTCCTCCATTCTCACACACCTGGCATGAGTTTCAAGACACTGAGTCTGGGATTTGAACTGCTGTTGGTCATGTGGGAGTCCAGTGACATAAATGCTGGGCCATCTGCTAGCCCTACTACTTCCTTTCTTAAAGAAAAAAAAAAAAAAAAACCAGAATCATCTTTGTTTAGGCACTGGACTCCCATGGGGGGGTCGATCATATTTTGAGCCCTGTACCTGGCAGCCTGAAAATCACATCAAGCACATGTTCATATCAAAATGCTGAAAAGAGAACAGAGAAGAGATTGTGGCATGGCCGCCCTCCTCAGGGGTGATTTCTCTCCTTCTTTCTGTCTCATGTGCTCACATGAGTGCATGCTCCTTTTGGGACACCCCCTTTGGCAAAACAAAAACAAACAAAAATCAGCTAGTTAGAATCTTGGAATTTATATCCTAACAGTCATTTAATTTGTTCTCTTAAGCAATGTGGCTTGGATACAGTACTTTCTACAGCTTCAGGCACCCTCTGGAGGTCTTGGAACCTACCTCCCAAATAAGAGCGGATTACTGTAATTGATTTGGTTTGATGATAGATGCTACTTCAAGATTCTAAATATTATTGCCATTTTAATCATTAATCATCAAAATAATGGCAAGATAGGCATAAGTGAACTTCATTTTAAAAATGCAAATACTTTGGACCAGATGGTGACACAGCAGTAAAACTTGATGCTCTGGAGGGCTTATTTCTCTACACAGGAAGTGGCCAGTTCCCATCCAGACACCTCCCTGGTACGATGGACATGGCTGTGCCTGGGATCTGGGCTGGCTAAAGCTGGGGGTGGACTGTGGTGTCAAGGCTCTCTCTTATTCATGGAATAAATAAATAAATAAATAAAAATATTTGCTTAATTTAACTATTTCAAAACTATTGTACAACTGCCCAGCGGTACATTTTACAAAAATTCTCCAAGTAACAATTAAAGAAGTACTCATGTAAGCAAAAGATAATTTTAACTTAAAAACTGAAATTAATCTTTTTTAGTGATACAAGTTTCCTTAATTAATAGAGTAGAAGGTCTTTATATTGAATTCCTTTAAATAATAAACCTCCCTCTGTGGTTATATATTTGGAGAAAGTGTTATAAACCTGGGGTCGTGCAGGAATGCTCTAAAGTGTTATGAATCATGATTGCACTAAGAGCAATTAACACTCTGCCAAAGCATCTCAATGTATACCTTCAGTTACAAGGCAATAATATCTAATTCTAAAATCTAATTTAAATATAGCTTTTAAAAAAATTTAAAATATGTCAGTTTAGATACATTTATTGAATTTAGATATATTTATTGAATTAATGAATGGATATCTTTTCAAAATAAGACCTCAAAGGGACTTTAAAAATTGTAAAATTTCTCTTTTGTTTCTTTAGTAATAGAGAATGATGACCTTCACTTAACATGTATAGCATATTAAGTCAATTAAGCATATTATTTCACAAAATTTAAAACAAACATTGGGTCCAGCAGGTGGCATGGTGGTTAAGGTGCTGGACTACTACATGGCCACCACAGTTTTCGAGTACTAGATCTGGCTCTTGCTTTCTTACTTTCTATCTTTCAATCTCTGTGAGCTTGTAGCAAAATTTAAAAAGAATAATAATAACAAAATTAAATAACTAATTTTAGTAAAACAACAAAAAAGAAAACACATTGTCTTGGTACTTTTAAATTAAAAGGAAAAAGGCAATATCCATAAAACTAACCTGGAACACGTTTTCTGTGTTATTACTCAAAGACCTGGAAATTGAGCTAGGAAGCACTTAACTTTCTCTTGAAATAAGATTTCTGCTGTAAACTCAACTATTATCAGGATTTCCAACCGGAGATGACTCTAGGACGGGTCTTGTAGTAAGACTGTTGAGTAAAGATCTATTCCACTGTTTCTCCACAAGACGTTTGGCCCTGACTGCTGCTAACTTCTCATGGGTCCTGTGAACGTTGCAAAGACAGATGCTTAGTATTTCATTTTTCTTTAAGTGGCTCCAAAATGCTTGCATTTTTTTTAAAAAAAAAAAAGCTGGGGAACCAGCAGTTAGCGTAATGGCTATGTCGCTGGACTCCCACGTAGTCGACCGCGGTTCGCGTCTCAGACCCGGTGGCTTACAACTCACGCTGGGCGCGTGTGCGTGCGTGCCCAAGATCCCGAGAGGAGAATGGAGGAGAAGGGATTGCGGCGTGACCATCCCCCCTGGGGGGTGATTTCTCACTTTCTGTCTCTCTGTCTCTCTCTGTCTGTCTGGCGAGCGCACGCGCCCTATAGCGAAAAACCTCTCAAAAAAAAAAAAAAAAAGCTGGATAATAATGAATGAATTTTTTTCATGTTGTAGCACAGAAAATGTGTCAGAACTTAAATCCTTTACACAATTATAGATTTAAAATAGATACAAACAAGTACCAGTATTTCTAGAGGGAGTTCTAACTAACAAGTAATTCAAAGTAGGGAATGGCTTCATGTAGGAGATTCCTGAGGAAATGGGAATATTCCATAGAAATAGTTGTGCTTAAAGGGTTATTGTGCAAGATGGTGGACATGTTAGTTTGCTTGACTACAAAAGCAACTTCACTTCATATAAACATATCAAAACATCATGTTGTACTCCTAAATATATACAATTTTAAAAAATAAAGCTAAAAATACTTGTATTTAGTAACCCAATTTAAAGATTAAAAATATCTTCTAAGACATCTGCAGACATCTCCAAGCACTTGCTCTCACTACCTTTGTACATTTCACATATTACCTGGGAGATACTAAACATTAGACACTGAGGAATAATCCAGAGCAACCCTTCTAGGGGACAATGAGAAAGCAGAGCTGGTGATCAAGAAGAACTAACATAGCCCTAAAGGCAGTAAACTTATAACAGTACCAAGATATTCGAGGCCAGAGCCTGTCCTTTCTGCCTTCCAGAAGTCACCTCAGGCTGACCGACACACTGTTTTAAACATGTTCTAAGTTATGCTTTCCTTCCTCCCTGTGGCAACCTCCCGTATTTCACAACTCTGGCTTTATGTAATTGGAGAAACTACAAAGGACAGTTGGTGTCCAGGGCCCTCCACTTACGATATCAAAAGTCATACTCGAGGAAAGTTCATTTGACAAGTACTAGGTGTGAGAGGAGTACGTTACACTAGAGCTGCTGGGTTTGAGTTGGGACCATCCAAAAATAAACTCGTCAATATTTCTGTTTAGAGAAATTTCCTAACAGTATCACTATCTAAATTATAAAGCTTCAAAAATACTAAGCTGAAAGACTAATAGATCAGGCTAACTCAATGAGAATATTAAGGGAGAAAAAAAATGAAAGCCATATAAAGTCAAAAAAGGCACAGAGATGTAAACTGTCCTGGACCAACATTCTAAAGGAAAGTTCATTTAATAACATCATTTTTAAAAAATTATATTCTCAGTGAGCTTTCACTTTCTACTAATCTCACAAACATATCAGTAAAAAATATCTTTAGAGGCAAATTAAAATGTTTAATTTATTTTCTACGATTCTTATATATTTTTTACTTACTCTGTCAGTTTCTCGGATAATGATCTTATAATTTGTGATTTTTCTAGACAGAGTTGCTCATATTTTTCTAATTCTGTTTCACTAGAATCTTCTTGAGAAGCTCTTATTTTGAGGCGTTCAGATTCTAGATCTCTCATTCTGAGTTCCATCTGACTTATAGATGAAGCATAATTATTCACTCTTAGCCTAAGTTTTCTTGAGATACTGCTTGTGCCTAAAACAAATTAAAATGATACATTTTTAGATTATGATATTAATAATTGTGTATTTGTCAAAGAAAATAAGTTTTGGTTTTTTTAAAATAATATTTTATTATTTTAAATATATATTTTATTTCATTTTCTTTTATACATTCAATCACATTATTTAGCTTACAAAGTGAATATTCCAACATGTGAGCATTCCTCCCCAGTCTAGTTGATAAAACTATAAAGTGATCTTCCACAGATAATACCACATTTCTTAACTGCCAGAAAACACATGGGTTTGCCAGACAGAGACAGAGAGATAGAGAGGGTTAGAGTATCCCTGTGACAAAATCCCTTCGATTCCATTTTCCCCTTGGGATATTGATGCACAGACACATGCCCAGTGTGTTTTTCAAGCCACCATGTCCAGAACTCAAACCACGTGGTTAGCCATGTGGCATGAAGTCCCCTTAACTTCCACATCATGTGCTGTCCCAAAGATAATTATTTGAAATTTCACCTATTTCCCATTTGTTTAAAATTGTCCTCTGAGTCAGTAACTCAAAACTAAAGAAAACAAATACACAGGTATTCAAGTTGTGACTGTTTTAGAAGATTTATTTTTTTAGGGTAGCCCCATAGCCTCGTGGTTAAGGGAACCTGATCCCACATGGCTTATTGCTGTTTGAGTCCCAGATACAACAGCTTGAAAAACACTCAAGGTGTGTGTGTGTGTGTGTGTGTGTGTGTGTGTGTATCCAAAATCCCAACAGGACAAACAAAAGCCGGAGAAAGGATTTCTGAAGGGACTATGTTCCACTGTGGGCATGATAAAGAAATTGTAATTTAAGATATACAAAGAATATTTACAATTAAAAATTAAGAAGACAAACTAAATTTTAAAATAGGCAAAATAGGGCCAACATGTGGCATAGTGGCTAAGGTGCTGGACTTCCACATGGCCAATTGCTGTTTAAGTCCTGGACCTGACAGCTTGAAAATCATGCCAGGGATGTGTGCCTTTGTGCTCAAAATCCAGAAGGAGAATGGAAGAGAAGGGATTATCATGTGGCCATCTCCCCTGAGGTGGGTGATTTCTCACTTTGCCTCTCACTGTATCTTTGTCTCTTCCTCTCTGGTGAGTGAGTACACATGCCCTATGGCAACAACCAAGAAAAAAAACAAACAGACAAAAGATTTTGAATAGACATTCCTCCAAATAAGGTGCAGAAATAACTAAAAAGTGCATGAAGTGATGTTTAGCATCATTAGTCAATAGGAAAATGTAAATCATCACCAAATTGATGCATCACTTTACACCACTAGAATGGAATCTTATTTCAATCAAAAAGATGAAAATCAAGAGTTAACAAGGATATGGAGAAATTAGGGCCCTCATACAATACTTAAATGTAAAATGGTGCAGCCACCTTGGAAAACAGACTGGAAGCTGCACAGGAGGTTAGGCACAGAGTGTCCATAAGACCCAGCAGTTCCACTCATGAGAGAAATAAAATAAGATGCAAACAACAAAATCTTGCACAAAAAAAAATGTCATAGTAGCATTATTAACCATAGCCAAAAAGTGGAAACTACCCAAAGAAAGGTTCATCAAGTGCTGGATGGATACATAAAATGTAAAGCATACCCAAACAATGGGGTAGTACTTAGTAATAAGAAGAAATGAAGTACTGATACATGCTATGACAGAGATGGGCTGAGAAAACATTATGTTAAATGAAAGAGAGCAGTCACAAAAGACCACCTATTGTGTGATTCAATTAGGAGAAAATATCTAGAACTGGTAAGTCTATAGAGGCAAACCAGATTGTCAGTTCCCTAGGGCTGAGCAGGGAAGGCGTAACTAGTGGGAACGGCTAAAGGCCTGGGATTTCCCTTTAAGGTGATAAAAAACGTTGTAAAATTGATTGTAGTAGTGATTGCATAACTCTCTGAATACACCGAAAGCCACTCAAGAGTATATGTTAAATGAGTGAATTGCATGGAATGTCAATTATATCTCAATGAAGATGTTACTGAAAAACTGATTTGATACTGTGGATTTAAGGTCATGTAATGGTGTACTACTTGGTTTTAGATCAGTGGCAAGATTTCAAAATATTAGCATCAAAAGAAAGCCTTTGTTATAGAAAAAATATGTATCAAAAAGCTATCTTTAATATAAAATCATAAAATAAAAAAAATTAAAAGCTATCTTCTTCACTGGTATCATTTCTATAAAATTAAAAGAAAAATCTTTATTTCATTGCTCAAAGTACTGAGATATTCCTACTTCCCAAAATTAAGTGATTTTTTTGGTCCCAAAACTGGTAAAAAAAAATGCACCTTATGTTTTTGCATATTAACTTAAATATCCATTTCAGATTGACTAGGTTTTAAATCTCCTTGGAAACTAATTTCTCCACTTTCATATTCATTTAATTCCTTTCTTGTTATTTCCAAGAGTTTCTTTAATCTGTTAGAATGTTCAGGATGAGCTAAATCAAGTTTTTTTTTAAGAGTAAAGATTTAATAGCTGTTTAAACAGATATTATGTTCTATTATGGAAGAGAAATAAACTATAAATTACAATCTTCTCTCCTTCATTTCAACATAACATTGTTTAAAATCATTCTAACAAAATTTTAATCTTGGGTAAATAATAATAAGAAAATGTGTATGATATATTGTAAGTGAAGAACTAATACTGTTACCATATACCAAGTTCTTATAAATAAAACATTTATTTTAGTATGGTAATATTAATATAAAACACTCCACTATTAGACATTAGCTATAACTCAGAGATCTTTATGGACTGGGAATAGTAAAACCACGCTTACTGAGAAATGTCTTAGAAAGATACAAAAATACATTTGGGTGTACACTGACAATTGTTGAGGAGAAGAAAAGAAAGTACACACAAAAAACATCAAGGAGATTATGCAATGCAGGAGAGTCAGAGAAAAACCATCTCTGAAGGTTGAACTCAGTGGGGAAAGGTAACAAGAAGAGGTTAAGAAGGAAATCAGGCATAAGAATGTGGAAAGACAGAAAAAAACTGTTTTAAAAAGAGATCTAGAGCTCTTTGGGGCACGATGTTAACAAAATGAAAGGAATGCAAAACCATCTAAAGAAAGACAATTAAATGAGAGGGAAATAATTGATTAGAATTGGCAATTAAACTGAAGTACTAGGCAAATAAATATAAAAATATGTTTGTTTGAAGTTCCAAAGACACAGAGAGACATTACACTTATAAAAAAAAAAGCTGGAAGGTAGAAATACAACTGTTCATTTTATTCTTCTTTATGTAATATACATATTTTCTATGTAGGATACCTATGTACAATATATACATGTTTTTGTATATATACAATATATATATATATATATATATATATATATATATATATATATATAATGTACATGTGTGCCTAAATCTTTTTAAACAAAGAGAAGTTTAATAACATGTATACCTCATACACATATGAGAGGGATCCATGGAAAATGAGTAAATTTCCATGAACATTTTTATAACTAAAAGAAGAAAGAGGCACAATGAAAATACAGGTCAATCAATATAATTTTGGGGTCCAGGGGTAGTGTGGTGGTTAAGACTGCTGGATCCCACATGGCTGTCTGCAGGATTGGAGTCCTGGACCCAGCAGCTCAGAAAATATGCCAGGTGCGAGTGCATGTGTGCCCAGAATCCTGAGAGAAGAGTGGAGAAGGGGTTTGTTGCAGTGTAGCCATCTCTCCTGGGTTGTGTACTCTCTCACTTTCCCTCTCTCTGCCTCTTTCTGGCACACACACACATTTGATAGCAAAACTAAAAAAAAATTAAGGATATAATAGGTTTCTAGATATTAAGATATTTTAATGCTGAAGGGGAAGGACACTGACAAAATAAGAAAAAATTTACCAGAGTAAAAATATCTTCAGAAATAAAAATTCAAGAGAGATGATGAAGAGTGCAGGTGTCATTATAAAGGCATTATTGCTACCATTTTCAAAACCATTAAAGAGTAAGTATAATATTTCCACATTCAAAAACAGTTTTGAATTGTACTATGAACTTCTGAAGTAAATTTTAAAATAGAATAGTTTTTAATTATGAAAATGCTCATATACAATGAATTTGTATTTAGGTCTTAGAAGAATGAAGTAAACTCATAGTTAAATCAATTAATGAATATTCAAAATGATCTGAAATGTTAAAATCTTACCCAGTTATATCTTTTTCTAATTCACCATTTTTCTTTATTTCTTGATCCAAATTATATTCCAGAGATTGTGTTAACTCAGTAAGCTTCTTTAATTGTTCATTTTCATCTTTAGCCTTTGAAAACATTTTAAAAGAAAATTATTTCTTAAAATCTGTAGACTCTTTTCTGTATTAAAAATGTTATCTATCAGGAGTTTAGGCTAAGCATCTCTTACACAAAATGCTTGGAACCAAAGTGTTTTAGATGTCAGGTGTTAGAATGTGTCCGATTTTGGAACATGCACATTTAGATAATGAGGTCTCTTGAAGATAAGACCCAAGGCTAAACATGCAATTTATTTCTGTTTTAAATAGAACTTATATACATAGCCTGAGGGTAGCTTTATATAGTGCTTTCATATTGCAGTGTTTTTTTTTTTTTTTTTGGTTATTTTTTTAGAGGTTTTTACTATAGGGCATGTGCACTCGCCAGACAGACACAGATAGAGAGACAGAAAGCGAGAAATCACCCCCCAGGGGGGATGAAAATGCCACAACCCCTTCTCCTCCATTCTCCCAAGAGGAGAATGCCCAAGGTCCCTTGGGACCTTGGGCATGCACACACACACACCTGGCATGATTTTTAAGCCACCGGGTCCAGGACGCAAACCATGGTCAACTACTTGGGAGTCCAACGACATAGCCATTACACTAACTGCTGGTCTCATATTGCAATATTTTGACTGCGATCTGTCACAATGAGGTCATGTCTGGAATCTTCTATGTTTGGCATCGTGTCAGTGCTGAAAAAGTTTCAGATTTGGAGTCAGATTTCAGATTTTCAGATCATGGATGCTCAACTTCTAATTGTGTTTATACAGGTTGATAAAATACAGTTTATAAACTTGGTACCAGAAATGGTTGGTGTTCAAAACGAATGTTTTCTTTTCAAAAAACAGTTCAAATTTATTTATGCTTTTCCCACTTTAATTACCAAAATTTATTTGTTAAAAATAAAGGTCTTTTAATAAATATGGATAGTAGAAACTAAGAGTTAATGAACTGTTAATAAAATACTAAGAGTTACCAAACAAACAAAAAATGTAAGTGGTTATATTAACATTTTAGTCTGTAAAGATGCCCTGTTTTATTTTCAGCAAGAATTGAAGATATTTCTCATTATGTTAAGCCATAGCTTACTAAGACAACTTTTTGAATACTCCCTTCCAGCTCCCCTTACGTTTTGATCCTCATGACATTAGGATGAGATAAATACTTGTTTCTCTGTAAGCATTCCTCCACAGGTTTCAATCTTTCTCTTTCTATAACCATTTCCCTCTAAATAAAGCTTAAGTCTTTTCACTGATATACAAAAACATAACTTCTGCCTGTTTATTGTTTTAAAAAAATCCTTGTATTTAGTTTTATTTATGTATTTACATATTTTAATTTGACCACAGAAGGACAGAGTGAGAGACTGAAAGAATGACAGAGAGAGAGGGGAAAAGTGAGAAAGCAGGCTGCCAGGGTCCAGGACTTGAACCATGGTTGGCCACATCAGAGTCCATTGTCTTTAACTGCCATACCTGTCTATTAGTTTTTCTATCAGCCTGTTTCTAATATTCTTTAATGCATAGTCTCATTTGCAAGTCTACTTCCTCATCCACAGATCTATTGCCAATATTTAATCACTTTTTATCTCTTCTCTTCCTCCTGCTGCTCTAATCTCACTTCATTTCCAGATGCAGCAATCCCTGATGCTCAGTCCTGTCCCTTTCTATTCCTCTTTTAAATGATCCCAGAGTTCCTTTAGTCTCAAAGCTTCAAGTCAGATTCCTTAATCTGCATTTCTAGCCCTGGCCTCTTTTAAGCCATGTGTTCACAAATCTCTTTGTTCTAGTTCACTTTTCACAGACAGAATCCTCAAGCACACACTCATAACTTACTTCTTGGTGTCGTTACTTATTTGATTTTAATTTCTTTTATACATTCAATACCATATGTCACTTAGCTTGTAAATTGAATATTCCAACATGAATGCATTTCTCAGCAGTCCAGTTGGGAATACTATACACATTATCATCAACAGATAATAACCTCTTTCTGGGTCCCATAAATGTCTTGTCTATTTTTCTTCTTTTATTTTAAATTTTTTTGGAGAGGTTTTTGCTATAGGGCACATGTGCTCGCCAGAAAGACAGAGAGTGACAGAGAGACAGAAAGAGCGAAATCACCCCCCAGGGGGGATGGCCACGCCGCAGTCCCTTCTCCTTCATTCTCCTCTAGGGATCTTGGGCACACACGCACATGCTCCTGGCATGAGTTTAAGCCACTGGGTCTGGGACTCAAACCCCAGTCGACTACGTGGGAGTCCAGTGACATAGCCATTACGTGAACTGCTGGTCCCTCTGTTTTTCTTCTTAATGTCTTTCCTCAGACACTCCTTGTTTTCCCACCCTCTCCTCACACTGAATCTGGTGTGAGATATAACCATTTTCTGTGTTTCTATATCCTCTAGTCATTCAGTTTTAGCCATAGAGTGTGGGGAGTTGGTATATATTAAATGGAGACATACAGTGTCTCTCCTCCATAGCCTGACTTGATTCACTCAGCAGTAGATCTTCCATATTCATCCTTTAAAGTTGGCTTATTGATGCTCGTTTTAGTTCTTATTGGTGTTATTTGGAGTGTAGGGCATTCTCTAACCTCTGGAGGCTCCCTCACACAAGATGTTTACAGGCACATATTGTGTTGTCTTTCTTTTATAATCCAAACTTTCCCACAAGGGTCAGATGAACAATCGCTTGCCCTTGTTTTCTTTCTAACAATTTCCTTTTCCATACAAATCTGATCTTACAGACATGTTTTTCTTTTTTCCCTTAAAAATTTATTTAACTCTGTTTATTATCATTTTTTAAATTTGACCAGGGAGAGACAGGAGAGAGACAGAGAAAGAGAGGGAAAGTGACAAAGCAAGCTGCCAGGTCCAGATCTTGAACTGTGGTTGGCAATGTGGGCATCCAGCTCCTTAGCCACCATGACATTTGCTGGTCCCAACATCTTAAATTCCTTTCAGAGCACACCCAATTATATTTTGAATATTGAAGCCCATCACTGCTATCTCTTTTTCTCAGTCCAGATTATTTAGTTCAAAATTGCATCCATTCTATCTATTCATTCAATAAGTCTCTAGCCTAAGTTTTTAAGAGATGAGAAGCTTTTGGAAAAGATAGGGGCTAATGCTGCATTTTATTATATTTTTAAATTCCCAAAATAGACTTCAAAGGGGCTAATAATTCTTTCATATTCCTAATGCATTTGCATGGAATATACAAATAATCCCTATTTTTTTTTTTTGGTTAGGATTTCCATATGTCACAGTTCTCCTACTGACCCTCCAAAGAAGGGTGACTAAAGGCATACATCATTGTGTAGCTTGTAGGGTGAATGAGGAAATGAACCTAGGACTCTCATGTGGCCTCTGCCTACAAAGCAGCAGTGACTGCCAACATGCAATACCATGAATGGACCCTTTGTTATTTTTCAACCAGTTTATTAAGTTGTGGATACTCTTAAATAAATGTTTTCCGTTCTTGACATTTATTTCAGGGGACTGTCCCCTGGCTCTCTCACTCACAGAAAGCTCCTTTATCAACATGTTACTTGTATAAAAGTATGCTAATAAAATGGGGCTATTTTATTTGAAATTGACAAAAAGTACTTTTTAATGTATTTGACCAGAAAAGACTAGAGGAGTCTGACCCGGCGGGACTCCAGGATATGTCTGAGCCCCCCCCCCCCCGACCTTTGCGCATAGCTTTCGTTGGTTCAGCATGTTGGCAAGGCCACTGCTGTACGCCCCCCACCCACCTGACCTATGAGTAATGCTTGGGTCAATTCAGGATGTTGGCAAGGCTGCTTGCTATATGCTCCAGAAACTGTGGTAGCCTTGCTGGGAAGTTACCCCCCTCTGACTCCCTGATATACTACTATAAAAGAATTACATAGTTCTCTCATACATCCTTGTAGTAAGATTTTCCAAAAATTCCCTGACCACTCCCCTTTACCCGGACCACTTACTGTTAATTACAACGCTTCATCCATGCGGTCACAATGGAGGGTGTGCTGAAGTCCTTTTTGACCTTTGGAAGGCCTTTCAAGACACAATTAACATAAGCTTAAAAAAAATCTCTTAGGCCAAAGCTGACCCAGGGCACTCCCACCCCACTGTAGCTAATGTTCTGACAAAATATATGACAGTGGCGCCACAGGCACAATAGAATGCTTAGGTAAACCACAAAGTTTTTCATTAACTTGTTAGTCACTTTATTGCCAGTTGAAAAAAGCTGTCCCCGACCTCACCGGTGAACAGTAACTTCACCCCTTCAGGATAGGTAAATATATTAAGATTCCTTTAATTAAATTTTAGATCTCTATAAAATAATATAAATATCATTCTTTATTGAGATCCATAAGAACTAATATCTGTACTTGAGATTTTCTTTCTTAGCATCACACTCAATCACAAGACAGCTGCCACCAAGTATCCGCTGATAATTAACTCTGCCTGCTGGAACTGTTCTCTGAAACCATGCTCCCAGAAGTTCCAAAAGCCTGCTTACATCAATCAAACAATTTTTGAATTGTATTGATGATTAATAGACCTGCCCTTAATCAAACCCTGAATGGAATCTATGATCTCTATTGTTAAAACTTTATGAATTGATAATTAGCACACGTAGTCCTTCATCCGTTTACTTGCATGTGTCAAATTTTCAATAAAAAAGCATGATGATTCCCAGCAGTGGTCACTCTTCAGAGAGAGATCTCAGGAAAGTGTCCGACTAAGGACGTGCATGAAAAGGCACCGAGGACTTAGTCTTCCTTTCCAGCACCACTTCTGACGAGTCAACCCACCCCCGCCGAGGCTGGTCCCTGGCAAAAGACCAGTCAACCAAATGCTCTAGTTCCCCTGATAAGTGAATCTGTGTAATAGAGCTGTTGAACCTCACTATTGTGATTTAATGAAGTTGGTTAGCAGCATCTGCCTTGTAGACAGAAATAACCAACTCTGCAGAAATAACAGGGTGGTTTATTTCTAAACTTGAATATGTGTGACTGACCCAGAGAAAGGTAAATGACTTTTTCAGGATTCTCAGATACAGGGGTCCTTTTATTTGGTTTTGAAAGCAAGGGACAAAGGCTTAAAAAGAGTTTTTCCATTGGTTTGTCCCACAAGGGTAAGACATCTGAGAGCAGGG
The DNA here is from genome assembly GCA_026018925.1 of Tupaia tana. NCBI lineage: Eukaryota > Metazoa > Chordata > Mammalia > Scandentia > Tupaiidae > Tupaia > Tupaia tana. The sequence continues at coordinate 60,698 of JAKSZU010000008.1, forward strand.
AGTGGGGGCTTGTAGGTTATAGGTGGGTTACACACTTTTTAGGTTGGTGATTGGAAGATCTGTGTCTTGGGAAGAGATTTAAGAATATACTGTAAAGGATTTAATATACATTTCAAAGATACTATGCCAGGGACAGGATGTAGAAAGAATACTGTTGTCAATGGGAATAAATGATCTGGTAATGCTTGTGGGTGTGACTCTCCCCCAGACCTTTTGGACGGGTCTCTTTCTTTTATTCTTGGTTGGAAAAAAAGAGTCAGACTTTTGTCCTCAGCCTCATGGCATCAATCTTCTGATCTTAATTCCTACAAAGCAAAGTATAAATGACAGGAGACTCCTGTTCTGGTTAGTGAATAGTTATGAATATAGCATTCACTACTCATTAATAAAACTGGTATGCTGGATTATACACCAAAGAGTGTACTGTTAAGCCTTTGAAAAGATGATGAATACAGGTGAGTGAGAAAATATCAGTCCCTGAATCTACAGTGCCAGGAGCACTAGTTACTCTGTGAGGCCCTGATGGAGCAGCCACTTCCATTTTGGAATTGGCATCTCTTTTATGTTTTAAACTACAAAGAGAAAAACAAATTCCTTTGAGAATAAAGCTACTTGTATAAGAACCTAAGATGTACTCTTGAAAAGAAATTCAAATTATAACATTAAAAGTAATTAATTCTCAAAATTTCACTGAAGGGTTTAAGATTCCAAGAGAAATTCAGAACTCTGGATCAATTCATTAATCAAATTCTTGGAAATTTTTAAAGATATAAAATACTATTGGGTACTCAAAAGATAGTTGTACACCAATATCCATAGCAGAATTACTGCTCAAAAAGCAAAAATAACCCAAATGTTTATCAGTGTGTGAATGGACACACAAATTGTGGCATATAGGAACCAACAGCTCATGTAGCAGTTTCATTGATGAACTCCCACAGTTGACTGCAGTTTGATTCCCATACCCAGCAATTTAAAACTCATGCCAGGTTCCTGTGCGTGAGTGCCTGGAATCCCAAGAGGAGGATGTAGGAGAAGAAACTGCAGCATGGTCATACCACGATGGGGTGATTTCTTGCTTTCTGTCTGTCTATCTCTGTCTCTCCAGTGAGCACATGTGCCCTATAATGAAAATCTCTTCAAAAAATAATTAAATAAATACATAAGTAAATAAAAATAGGGCATATATTAAATAATGTTTTCAGGTAATCACCATCATTCTCATAAAAATATTACCATCAAAATCATGGATTATGTAAATTCAGTCAAAATCTATATAGTTAAGAAGACTTGTATCACTAATAGCAAACAGTATCAATATAAACACAATAAATATTTTTAGCTATGAGTCTTTTTATATTATCCCAAATATTCTTGTATACAACTACTAACAATTTTTTTAAAAATTTTTTAGTGTGACATAAACTTACCAAATAAACTTACTGAACTTGTTCTTACCTGGTTTTTTTGAAACTCTTCAATTTTGTTTGTTTGCTTTTTGACTGTAACTTTTAACTCAAAATTTTCATTTTCAAACCTAAAATGTATATTTTAAAATAATTATTCTCACAGATAAATTTTAAAAAACATAATTTCTCTAAGTATAATTATTCATTTTTAAAGGTTATTTGTTTTATCTCTTTCATAAGAGAAAGACAGACTGAAATAGAGCAAAGGAGAGAGAGACAGGAACTCAAGACATGGTCTTTTCACACCACAGTCCCCTCCCAGCCCTCTAGCTGGCCTGTAAACCTGTAGCCAGCCAGGATCACAGACATGCAAGTGTATACCCCCAACATGATTCAGATCAATCAGAGTTCCAAATCCCAAGGAGCCAAGTGGCTCCACCATTGCAGAGCAGTGCATTGTTCTGGACCTACATAAGTTCTTAAAAGTTTCAAAACAGATGATTTTGCAACTATCCCGTTTTTGTAGCTATGTTTGTAGATAATGTGGAAAAGGTCAGGAACAATATGCAAAAATATCTACATTTCAAAATAGTTATTTTTTTAATTATTCATTTAATGTTATTTATCATCATAACTTTTATTTTTAAATTTTGATACAGGCATTAACCAGAGAGAGCCTGAGATAGAGAAAGAAAGGAAAAGTGAGAAAGCAAACCACCAGTTCCCAGACTTGATCCACGTTTGATGATGTGAGAATCCAGCACCCCAACCACCATGCCACCTGCTGGCTCCTTAAAATAGCTTAAAGTCAAAAATTTCCCTAGTTTCCCAGACTATATTGTCATATCTGATGTAATTCTCACACTACACTGCTTAAATTCATTACAAATACTCAAGTTATTTTGTATGCTCCTTTATATTGCATCTTCTGAGCACATTTTACAGCCTCTGTGTGTCATTTCTGTGCTTCTTGCAACTACAAAAATTAAAAAATGCAAACAAAAGCTTTACTAAAAATCTCATACAAATCTCCCCATCACCCATTCTGTAACTAAAATTTTATTGAACCAGAACCACACCCCTTCCTCTGCATGTTCTCTGTGATTACTTCTGTGCCATAAGTGCAGAGCTTAGTTGTTCTGCTTTGTTTATAAAAGTTTTTGCCTTAGGACATGTGTGCTCATGGAGGGGGAGGATGAAGAAATGAGAGAGAAAGTGAGAAATCAACCCCCCAAAACAGCTGTGCCCTAATCCCTTCTCCTCTATTCTCCCAGGATCTTGGGCTCACATGCACATGCTCGATGTGATTTTCAAGTGACCGGTCCTGGACTCAAAACGCGGTGGGCCATAAGAGAGTCCATCAATGTAACCGCTTTACCCTCTGCAGGCCCTCAGCTTAACTGTTACACAACAGCAATCTTATGGTACATAAAGTGCAAAATAGTATCCACTACAGAAAAGCTTACCAACCGTCTCTTTAGGCCTAAAACACATTATTCTTCTTTTACAATTACATTTTATTAAGTAAATACTTTGATTTACAAAACTTTTCTAATGGGGAAAGATACGAAGTGACTTTATGATAAAAATGTCCGTTTTTTGCATGCCAAATATCACTACCTCAACTATCACTTTAAATATTCATACATGTAAATGACCATGACTACGCCAGTGATTATAAAAATTAACATGATGCTTTAGCTGACAGTCAGCAGATCCATAAACAGTCTGATATAATCAACATGGAAGCCAGAATACTTTGAGCCCAGTTCCACCAGTTACTGGCAGTGTTGCCTTGTGAAAATTATCATTCTTTGTCTGTCTCTTCAACTGTAAAATGAATAAAATAATAATATCTACCTCACTGGGACACTGGAAAGATTAAATTAGGACATGTACAACCGTATTTAGAAATATAAGTAGCAGCTAGTGAGCTATATACAATATTTGCTGTTAGTATTATTGTTACTGTATTTTGTTGTTATTTATAGACATCTTTATAATGTTTTACTTCAAAGTAATGCTAGTAAAAAGATCAAAGGAAATGACATTTTAATATTAGCTTGAATGCATTTGATATTCCTGATTTGTTTGTCTTCAGGAAATAGAGAATCATATGTGATTTTTAGAACTGCTCATTTAAATGCATATAATTATGCTAAATTTTCTCTTACGAAAACACAACTGTTCCCATTAAGGAAAAAAAAATCAGCTTCTGAGGTGATAGGGTAATAATATTTGTAAGAGTTCCTCAATTTGACTGAATGAAATCAGTCCATTATTTTAGTTCCCTGGTTTCATGATTCCTTATAAGTTTTGCTTTGCAAGTGGGCAGGAGAATTAGTCTCTTTGTGCCTGATTGCTTCATCTTTATTAGACTAGTTTTACTTGCAAATGAAGAACTTTCAGAATCACTGAATCAAGGTAGGAAAGCCACATTGGAAGAGGAGATAAGGACTTACAACCTCATTGACGTATCTCACATCAAATAAAACTTACAATCTATAGATTTAATGTAGTTGAATGAAATGTAAACATTTAGCTAAGACAGTGAAAATATACTATTAATCTCATGTAAGAATATTTGCGATTAAGTATTAGCTTGATCAACACAACCTGTTGGAGCGAGCAGAGAAATTTGAACTGAGAAAACCTTTGGCTACTCAGTGTTCAGCTAAATTGTGCTTCAAGACACTATCAGGGATTGACCAATGGGACTTTGCTATCATTGTTATATACATTTTAAAAGATTTATTTAGTTATTTGTTTATTATTTAAAACATTTTCTGTAGGGCATGTGAGCTCATCAGAAAGAGATGGAGAGAGAGGGAAAGTAGGAAAGCAAACCTCCAAGTCTAGGACTTAAATTGTGGTCAGTCCTGTGGGAGACCAGTCCCTTCACCACCACACTTTCTGCTAGCCACTCACTACTGTGTTTTTTTTTTTTTTTAACTGTATCCAGCTTTATTAAAGATACTTTTCATAAGCAATCATGGTATTTCAGGCAGGACATGGGCAGACGATCGTTAACACTATACAACAACTTTCAAACTCTCTTCTTCAATGGACTACCAAAATCAGAAAGCCACTATAAAACCCAGTGAAGTCTTCATTTGATGCTCTCAACAGGGAAAGTTTAGAGTGAGGGTTGACATTTCACATTTAGCATGTTGTTTAACAACTTTTCACGAGCCGACCCTGACTTTCGGGAAATGAAAATGACAGAATATCAACCTGAAGATCCAACAATACAGAAAAGGAACTGCTGCTCCTTTGAAGGACGCCATCTCAATGCCATTGGAAAGTCCAGACTGCCTGACACACTGGCATAACCAATTTCCTGTGGTCAGGTCCCCACAGGTCTCTGGTGTAAGGGAGTTAAGTCAATGCTGAAGGCAGAGAGGGAGAGGACATAAAAGCAAATGTTAAGTTTTCCACACCACAAGGCATCTGTGCCAAGGTGGCTGTGTGTCAGGGAATCCCTCTCAGGAGCCAAGAGGAAGGCTCTCAACACTAGAAGGGGAAGATGTTGTCCAAATCAATCCAGCTTCAGAGACATTCTATTAGTGACTAATGCCCCTTTCCCAAAAAACAACAATGAAATGTTCTGTGTGCTAACAACATAGCTTAAAAAATAAAGGTAAAACAAAATTCTGCATTTTTATAAAACTTGATAAAAAATAGTATTTCAAACTGTACAGTCACCAGAAGTACACAGTTATCAAAAATGCACACACTTCACTTGGCATCTCCAGCACCTTCAGCTTTCTGTGCATCTCCATTTTCTGCAAGGTTATTCCCATCCTTGCCAGCATCAGCTTTTCCCTTTTTTCCTTTGGGTACCTTCTCTCCCTTCTTTGCAGGGGCCTTTTTAGGCTTGGGCTCTGGCTTTGGAGGAGCAGGTTTTGCAGACAACTGTGCAGATCTTCTCTGTGGTTTGTCCTTCACCTTGGCTTTATCTCCTTTAGCATCCCCTTCAGCCTTTCTCTTGGGCATGGTGGCGACGACGGCGGGACGTAGGCGCTGGATGCGGGGGATGCAGCGGCGCGCAGGCTTTAGTTGGTCCGGGGGTCGCTCTCGCCTCTTTTTCTTCACAGTGCTACTCACTACTGTGTTTTACATTCCAATAAAATCTGATGCTTTAGGTAGGTGGCATGCCACTACACATTGCACTGACTCATCTTCACACCACTGTGTGAAGTGGCAGCAAGAGAGAAGCAAGGCCCAGAGTTCACCCTAGTGCTTCAGAGACTTTTCACTGTCCCACCAGCCAATGCCACCACTCTCCACTTCAAACCGGGGGCAGCTTACTTTCTCTCTGTACTACTCAGGGTGCAGGGTCACATACTGAGTCACACACAGCATCTCCTGGATTGAATGGTGCATAACTTACATGACCATCGCAGGTGACCTGAGGCCTGGACCTGGAAACAGTGCTTTCTTTTGCTAAATAAAAGTTCCCGAACAGGTTCATTCCCAGCAACCGCTTAGGTATGGCTGTGCATTAGCAGCACTCTGAAGAGATGATATGTGTTAGCATGTTATCTCAGCTGAAACCAGGACTTTCTGGTAGAAAAGTATTAGATATCTATACATAAAACCACTCCTGGCTACATAATAAAGGGAGGCAAATTTAGCTTTTTTTTTCCCTTTCCATACTGAAAAAAAAAAACATGATTTTACAATTCCCCTCTAATTTTAACTGCTTCAAATATGGAAAAAGAGTTTTATTATTTTAATATCTCAAAGAAGAAATTATTGGCATGGTATAGAGTAGTTAATTTTATCTTAATGACTGGTTAAGCTAAAAATATTTTCAATGTAGGTGACATGCACATTAGATATTACTCCTTCAAAGATCAATCTAACTAGTAGCGGACCAGAGAAGACAACAACAATATAACTGTATAAGGGGCATTTATTTTTCCAGCTAGCTGGGGTCTGAGTTTCTGCCCGATGCAGCGGGTTGCAACAAGGACCCTGAACCTAGTTTAGAGGGGCCTTTTATAGCTTAGGAGGGCAATGTCAGTAACTTTCCATAGTATGCAGCACACAAGGGAGGGGGTATGTGAAGTTAGGGTCTAGTTGTTACTGCCTGCTTGAGTCTAGATTAGACATCTCATTTAAAGTTAGATAAACCTTGTCCTGGTGCCACCAGGCCTGCCCATCCTCTGCTTATTTATGAGTTCCTGTCCTTTGTTTAGATGAAGTAAAATGAGCAGGGGCCTAACAGGGTGGAGATCAGGGTTGTCATTCAAGGGGATTTATTAAACCAAGTTTTAAACCAACCTTTATTAGCTCCTCACTCTAGTTTTCTTTTTGCTAGTCCTTCCCTGATTTTAGCCATACAATCATGGATTATTCCAGAGTGGTCAGCATTTTTATCATTGTCCTGTTGAGAAGAGGCACGGATTTGTCCAAAGATATAGGTATCTGGAGTTTTAGAGGATTGTGCAGGTGGTGTTGCATGGGCCACTCCTTTTCAGCTTGCATGTCTTCAGGCAATGAGGCTAGAGGCAGGTGTGAATGGTGAATCCACGGTCCAATTCCCTCCACCTTTAAAGCAGTAGGGGTAACCAAAAGAGCCATATAAGGTCCTTTCCATCTTGATTCCAAAGTGCGTGTCCTAAGTATTTTTATTTAGACCAAATCTCCTGGGACTATACCATGTTCCGGGTCTGTAGGGTCCTTAGCCTCATGGAGTGCTTGGACTAAGGGCCACATTGTTTCTTGTACCTGATGAAGGGCCTTTAGGCTAGTTTTATCATCTACAATCCCTTCAGGTGTCAACATTGGAAGGTTATGAATGTGTATAAGGGGTGTTGCCCTATATATGATTTTAAATGGAATCACTTCATGGACATAAGGGGAGTTATGAACTTGGAACATGGCAAAAGGTAGGAGGGTCCCCCAGTCTCCACCAGTCTCAAGAGCTAATTTAGATAAGGTCTCCTTTAATGTTCCATTTATTCTTTCTATTTGCCCAGAACACTGTGGGTTGTATTTACAATGTAACTTCCAATCAGTTCCCACAGCCTAGGCTAGTCCCTGTAGGACTTTACTGATGAAAGCTGGGCCATTGTCCGAGCTGAGTGTTTTGGGAACCCCATACTGGGGTATGATTTCCTCTAATAGGGTCTTTGTGACTATTTGGGTCATTTCTCGTTTTGTGGGGAAAGCCTCTACCCACCCCAAGAATGGGTCAACCATAACTAGAAGATATTTATACCCATATTTTCTTGGTTTTACCTCTGTGAAGTCCGTTTCCCAGTCTTGTCCTGGAGCCCTACCCCGGAACCAAATACCTGTGTGGAGTGGCTCCCATCAGCTCGGTTTTATAGCCTGGCACTCTTGGTAGCAGTCTATGAGGTGATGAATGTGTTTTCTTTGGTTGGGAAACCGTATTTGCGCCGCCTGCAGGAGCTGAAGTAACTTCTTTTCACTAAAATGAGTAGCCGAATGGAGATCTGCCATATAAGAAAGTCCCAGCACCTGGGCAAGATTAGACTTTTGTGTGTGTGTGTCCTTTCCCAGCCCGTAGGGTCTGGGACATGCATTTGTTGTTCTCCATCCATTTCTGGTCACTGGAGGAGTAGTCGGGGTGTAGAAGTCGATGTGGAAGCTCTGGTATTAGCAGGTTGAGAAACAGGGTGAGAGCTACAGATGTGGCAGTGGCTTGTTTCACTGCTTCATCGGCCTGATTATTGCCAATAGCTTCAGGGGTCTTGGCGGCTTGGTGGCCCGGAACATGCACTATTGCAATTGCTCGGGGTTTTTGTACTGCTGCTAATAACTGCTGGATTTTGGGAAGATTGTGTACCTTTCCCCCATCCACAGTAACAAATCCCTCTCCCAATAGATTGCACCATGGATATGGACAGTCCCCAAAGCGTAACTGCTGTCTGTGTAAATGGTGGCACGCTTTCCTTCTGCTCGTTCGAGAACTTCTGCCAGGGCAATCAGTTCAGCCTTCTGGGTGGAGGTTCGCGCCAGCAGGGAGGAGCTCCAAATTAAGTTTCTGCCCTGTTCTATCTCTGCTGCTCCTGCCTTACGTATTCCATCTTGCATAAAACTACTCTCATCATTATACCAGATTACCTCGCTGTTTGGCAAGGCCGAGTCCTGGAGGTCATGTCATACATGGAAGATCTCTGCTAGGATTTCTTGGCAGTCATGTACCGTCTTATCCAAATCTGGGTTAGGCAGCAAAGTGGCCAGATTCAAGGAGGTGGGCTCTCTAAATGACTCGCAGGACATCTAGGAGCAGTCCTTGACAATGAGTCAACTGCACATTGGATATCCATCGCCCTAGGGGGTGCTTGAGGATATCCTCAATGGCATGGAGAGTTATTACTTTGAGGTGTTGCCCAAATGTCATTTTGTCTGCATTCCTAACCAACATTGCCACAGCGGCTATGATGCACAAAAAATGGGGCCACCCAGCTGCTACAGGATCCAGTCTCTTTGACAGGTAAGCCAAGGGACATTTCCAGGGCCCCAGCTGCTGCATGAGCACCCCTTTTGTAATTCCCCCTTTTTCAGACACATGAAGAGTGAAAAAAAAAAAAAGGGTCTGGCAAGGCTAATGCTGGGGCCTCAAGGAGAGAGGCCCTGGATCTCTCAAAGACTAACTGTTGTTTAGGCCCCTATGTCCAAGGCATTTTTTCTTTAGTGGCCTCATACAAAGGTTTAGCTAATTCCACAAAACCTTGTATCCACAGCCGGCAGTAGCCCACAGTGCCCAGGAACTCTCAAACTTCACTGGCTGAAGCAGGGACTGATAGTCTCAAAAGAGTTTTTCATAGCTTCTGTGAGCCATCTCTTTTCTTCATTGAGTCTATATCCTAAATATGTAACCATCTGTTTACAAATTTGGGCCTTCTTAGCACTGGCACAATAGCCTAGTGGGCCTAATGCCTGCAAGAGGTCCTCTGTAGCCTTTTTACATTTTACTTTAGAAGAGGCGGCTAGGAGGAGGTCATCGACATGTTGTAAAAGTGTTATGGAGTCATGACGTTGACGAAAGGAGCGTAAGTCCTTCTGTTAACCTCTCGTAGGTCTTGAACAGGCCTGAAATAATTTCCCCCTGGTTTATTTACTGGGAGCAATGGAGTGTTCCAGTTTGAGTTACAAGGTCTAAGGATGCCTGCCTACAACAGGTGATTGATGTGTGGAGCAATCCCTTGTCTTGCTTCTGCTGTCATGGGTTACTGGCGGACCTGGACAGGCTGAACTGAGGATTTAAGTTCAACTATTACAGGGACCCTATGGGCCATGAAACCTATTCCTGACACTTCCACCCAGGCTTTAGGAAACCTCTGAACCCAAGGAACTAGTTCTTTAGGCCATAAATGATTTCCCTGTGGTCATGAATTTGGATGGCCATACAGGCGATGTTCATCTGCCCAAGTCAGAGTTAGGACATGAAGGGGATGCCCTATATTACCAGTGACATTAATGCTCTCAGGCTAGAAGTGGATTTGTGCCTGCACTTTGGTCAATAAATCACATTCCAGCAGGGGTGCAGGACACTCTGAAATAACCAGGAAGGAGTGGGTGACTTGATGTCGACCCAAATCCACTTGGCACTCTGTCATCCATTGGTAAGTCTTAGACCCGGTGGAACCTTGAACAATGCTAGTCTTGTTTGAGAGAGGCAGGGAAGGGGTATTGAGGATTGAATATTGAGCTCCCGTGACCATAAAGTCTACGTGTTTCCTCTCCACAGCTGAGGTTACCTAAGACTCGGGGAGGGACTCCGAGTCCCATCTCCCCTAGTCACTGTCTGCTCCAGCCATCGAGACTTGAGCGACCCTTTGTGTTGCCAAACCCTGTCTGGCCAAGTCAGGACAGTCATTTTTTTCTAGTACTCATACTTTTTACAATAGGCACATGCATTTATGTCCAATTTAGAATGCGTCCCCTTGTTCTGGGGACCCTGTGGATTCTTTTTCCCTTTAATTCCAGCTAGGAGAATGTTAGCCATCTGCTTGTTCTGTTTCTGATGAAATTTTCTATCTTCTTTTTTAACGCTTTGTTGTAATTCTTGATCCTCTTTCCATAGCCTATCCTCTCATTCTTCTGGAGTTTCTCGGGTGTTAAAAACTCTATCTGCTACTCTCATGAGATCTCTAATTGTCATGTCCCCAAGGCCGTCTTGTTTATACAATTTTTTCTGATATCCGGCACTGCCTGATTAATAAAGGACATGATAATAGCAGATTGATTCTCTTCAGCTAGGGGGCCAATGTGAGTGAATTGCCTATAGGCACTATAGAGAAGTTCTAAAATGCAGCCAGGCTTTCATTTTCTCCCTGAATTATTGCTTTTACCTTTGCCAAATTGGTGGGGCATCTAGGAGCCCCTTGGAGACCTGACATAAGAGTCTGGCGATAGACTCGAAGACTCTCCCTACCTTTCGTGTTCCCAAAATCTCATTTGTGTCTGATGAGTGGAAATCCCTCATCGATCAGGTTTGGTAAGGTGGTTAGATGACCGTCATTGTCAGGTACATTTTTTCAAGCCTCGGTGAGGATCCATTCTCACTCTTCAGTGGTGAACAAGGTTTTGAGAAGCTGCAGGCAGTCATCCCAAGTGGGGTGTAGGTATACAATATGGACTCAAACAGATTGGTGAGTCCCCACAGATCTTCAGAGAAAGGAGGATTTTGAGTTCTCCAGTTGTAAAGATCACTACTAGAGAAGGGCCAATACTGATATATATGCTCCCCTTGTGGACTAGTGCCCCCTAGGACTCAGACAGGAAGGATGGGTGCTCACCCAGAGGATGTGGGCTCTTTATCTTCCCGGGACCTCCTTGATCTAAGTTCTCCAGAGGGCCTTTGCACCAATGCGAGGGTGCTGATGGCCCTACGGTAGAGTGTGGCAACTGCTGAGGCTGTGGAAAAGGTTCCACCTTAAGCTGGGTGGCTGCCTCTGCCTGAGCCTGAGGTGCTACTGCAACATAAGTTGGTGGGTAGGGATCCAAACCTAGATCTTCCAATGAAGAGTAAATTCTAGAGTCCTCTTGAAAGACTGTTTTTTTTTTTTGTTTGTTTGTTTGTTTGTTTGTTTGTTTTAATGGTCTTTTGCAGTTTCCCCCAGCTCGGAGGGGTGGGCACTCTTCAAAGCCAGTATTTTTGGAGGCTCTTTGTCCTTTCCTGGTAAAAAAGGCCTGAGCCATGAAGGAGGATATTCTACCAGGGCCTGCCATATTATAATATATGGGAGCTAATCTGGATGACCCTGAAGGCCAGGCTTGTTGATAACATTTCTGACTTGCCTGATGACTTTTACATTAAAAGTCAGCCATTCTGATGAACAAAAGGTATTAAACTTACCTTTCCTTACCTTAAGTCCATAACTGTGGGCTTTCTCCCGGACTTCTGAAAAATGGTCTAAGATCAAACTTAGGAGTTACTTGAGTTTGGCAAATGACAGGAAAAAGGAGAAGCAGAGGCCACAACAGAAAGAGACACAGAATCACAATCATCCCTGCAAACCAACAAATATGCACAGGGGACAACCACACACACCAGCTGGTCAATTCCACCACATGCACAGGACTCACACCAGTGTGTATAGGATCCTTATCAAATGTCAGACCAAATGGCGTCCAATGTGGATGCTTGTTGATCTTTCAGTTATCAGAGATGTCTCCCTCGACTTCAAGTGGAGCCTCCAGGGTGGCTAACCCAGTTCCTCCACAGAGAATTCTCTTCCAGAACAAGACAAGTTTGGGAACAGGCTCTAAGACCCCTTGCAAGTCCCAAACGGAGGCGGCCAACTCTTCTTTCCCGAACAAGATATGTCTGAGAACAGGCTCTAAGGCCTCCTGCAAGTCCCAGACAGAGGTGATCAATCCTCCTTTCACAGCAATGTGCCAAGCCTTCTCTGTCGTGTCTAATCTGGCTGTCACCAAGTTGATCAATTCTCGATGAACCCCCAAACGTTAGGGTTCAAAGATCAATCTAACTAGTAGCAGGCCAGAGAAGACAACGACAATGTAACTGTATAAGAGACATCTATTTTTCCAGCTAGCTGGGGTCTGAGTTTCTGCCCAGTGAAGTGGGTTGCAACAAGGACCCTGAACCTAGTTTAGAGGGGCCTTTTATAGCTTAGGAGGGCAATACAGGATATACTGTCAGTAACTTTCCATAGTATGCAGCACATAAGGGAGGGGGTATGTGAAATTAGGGTCCAGTTGTTACCGCCTGCTTGAGTCTAGATTAGAAATCTCAGTTAAAGTTAGATAAACCTTGTCCTGGTGCCAGCAGGCCTGCCCATCCTCTGTTTATTTATGAGTTCCTGTCCTTTGTTTATTTATGACTTCCTGGGGTCCTTGGGCCCCATCCTCGAAGCCCTGACATGGCGGTGATTATGCTAACTCAGCCTATGCTAACTCGGCCTAACATTACCACTACCTGATAAGATAATTCTGTTACTGATTTTATAAATCATCTTGTTATTCAATTATGTTTGTAACATGTTTGTTACTCTAACGTATACACTGAAAAACATCTCCACATACATCCACTCTCCTTCTTTTCCTCATGTGCATCCGTCCCTGTTTATTACTGGATTCAGTTCAGAGCACAGGTCAGGGGCTATCTTACTGCCTAGTCAGTACTGGGTTATTCAGAGAGGAGAACAGTCCAATTAACCCTCCTCCTCTGATAAGTTTGCAAGGCATAACAACCCCTGAACTCTCAGGAAGAAATTAATGTGGGGGTGGGGCTGGTGATGGTATACTCTGGTTAGCATTTTGCATCTTTTTAATGAGAGATTGCAAATTAACTTCAGAGTTCCTCACATGTTAAATTTTCTGCTCAGAAATCCTCCCAAAAGATCCCCACCCCAGAATAAAAGTTTTATTCCACCAGCCTTCAGGGTAGTCTGTAGGTAACCCTGCCTCCACCTCCTTCCCTGACCTCAGCTCCTGCTTCTCTTCCCAGCACTCACTAGTTCCTCCTGTGCATGAACTCAGCAAGCTCCCGCATTAGGTTGCAAATGGAAATCATTAATAAATCACAGATGTCTAACTATCTTTGTGCTGGACAAAGTAATATCAAAATGATAACAATTGAGCCGTGAGTAAATTAAATGAGTAAATTATTTGTAAAAATGTTTAAATTATAAATACTAGCAGGAAAACTAAATCAAAAGTTTTGCTAAAGTCATCTACTTTTGCCTCATATTATGATTTAACAAGATAGAGATGCCCTTAAAGAATTTTGAGGTCATCAGTGCACATAATTTGAGGCTCAGCTAAGGTGTCATGGGACGCTAAGATGCTATAGACTCAGGCTGGAACAACGAAAGGCCTGGGTTCAATTCCAGGCCCAACCTAAAGACTGGGCACAGTGATGTTTACCTGCAGTCTCAGCAACTCAGGGAAACACTGAGACCCTGTCTGAAAAAAGAACTGGGCACATTGATGTGTGCCTATAGTCTCAGCTGAGAGGCTAAGGCAGGAAGATAGTGACAGCAAACTCCTGTCTGAAAAAAAAAAGCATAATCTGAGATAAAAATATTTCTGTTCAAATTGATGTAAAATTACAACATTTGATAGAAAGTGGATGAACATGAAAGATTTATTGCTGAGTGAAGCAAGTCATACTATGAAACAGAGACATTGTATGTCTCAGTAAACATATACCAACTGTCTATGGTAGAGACTGAAAGACTGGAGGACCTAGAAGTATTGAAAATTTTTATGGACACTGGGGACAAAGTGGAAGGAGAGTAAGAGAGGGGAAGAGTGCAGGAGGGGAAACAGGAAAAAGTGGAGAAGTAAGACTTTTGTGGTACACAGATATGGTTTGCTGCCTCTTGGTGATGTCATGTATAGTATTCTCAAATCACCTCCTGTGTGGTGTGTATCAGGTTGGATAAAACCTCTGTAAATACTAAATAATGTGTAATAATTGAAGGTATAAATAATAGTACAAAATATTAAAAGTAGAAAAAATTACACCATGTAAATATATATTTATATTTTTAAAAAGGTACTGAAATAAAAGCATTCTGAGATATAGCACCTACCACTTAATTCATTTTGGACACCCATAATGAACTATGTAACTGCCCAATTGAATGATCATCTCAAAATTGTCATTTTTGGGGTCACTAAGTGGTGTAGAGTTTAAGGCTCTGGATCCTATATGGCCAACTACACAGTTTGAGTCCTAGTCTCAAAGCCTTGATAAACATGCTGGGGACATGTACATGCATGCACCAAATCCCCAGAGTACAATTGAGAAAAAGGGACCATGGTGTGCTCATCCCCCTTGGGGCATAATTTCTCAGTATCCTTCCCTTTGTCTCTCCAACTCTGGCAAGCTCCATGTGCCCTATAGCAAACTAAACAAAAAGAAACATAATGAAACAAAAACAAAAAACCCTCATTTTCTGTGTGAATGTGTTTATTTATCTGCTTCATCATGGCCATAAAAGGTTGCAACATAAAGATATTAAAATTATTTCAGCAGTATATGCCTACATTATGATTATGTCTATTAACATCTTATAACTTAATCTATTATTAGCTAAAAGCAAGGTATGTTTCTAAGTTAATATAGCAAATACATTATTACCTATTTTTAAAAAAAGAATCATTTCATTTTATTTATCATTATAATTGATTTTTAAATTTGCTACAGAGGTGGGGGACCAGCAGATGGCATATGGTTATGTCACTGCACTTCTACATAGTCCACCTGGTTTGAGTATTGGACCCAGTAACTTAAAACTCATGCCAGGTGAGTATGCATGTGTGCCCAAGATCCTGAAAGGGGAGTGGAGGAGAAGGGATTGTGGTGTGGTTATTTCCTCCAAGGGGTGATTTCTTGCTTTCTGTCTGTCTCTCTGGCAAGCACATGCAATCTATAGCAAAAGTCTCTCTAAACATTTTTTTTCTACAGGGAGCATGCACATACAAGAGAGACAGAGAGAGAAAACAAGAAAGCAATCTGCTAAGTTCAGGATTCAAACCACAATTGTCCATGTGGGAGTTCAGTGCCTTAACCGCCATGCCACCTGCTGGCTCTAACATATACTTATATACATATGCACACATACACACATATACACACATATATACATAAAAATATACATATATATACATATATAAATATATATACACATACACATTTAACTAGAGCCATAATCAAATATTAGTTTAAATTTTGATACTTTCCTCTCTTCCTGCTCTCTCATTTTCATATTGAAGCAGTCTTTCTTTCAAATGATTACGCTCAGCAACTAACTCATATATTTCTGCTCTCTCTTTTTCATATTGACGCAGTCTTTCCTTTAAATGATTACGTTCAGTGACTAACTCCTTATTTCTTTCTGCTCTCTCATTTTCATATTGACGCAGTCTTTCTTTTAAATGATTACACACGGTGACTAACTCATGTATTTCTCTCTCTCTTTTTCATATTGACACAGTCTTTCCTTTAAATGATTACATCCAATGACTAACTCCTTATTTCTTTCTTCTCTTTCATTTTCATATTGATGCCATCTTTCTTTGAAATGATCAAATTCACTGAATAACTCCTTATTTCTTTTATCCATCATAAGACTTTGTTTTCACTCTGAACTTGAAGGTTTTTTACAATTTCACAAAGATGATCATGCATATCCATTGTCTTTGCTTTAGTGTCAGCTTCATTTTGAGCATTTTCCAATTGCTGTTGAAGCAACATATTTTCACTTTATAGTCGACATAATATTTCCTCTAAAGACTTTGTTTTTCCCATGTGTTTGTTCATTTTATTTTGATATTTGAGTTCAATTTCCTTCACTTGACCCTGTGTTTGGCTTAGGTTTCTCTCTACTTGCTCTAAAGCCAAAGTCTTTTCTCTGAGAGTTTCTTCTCTCGTGGTAGAGTTCACTTTGTAGGCTATTGGTTTACTTTCAGTATCAGAAAGTTGTTGAGAAAGACTCTCATTTTCCTCTTTCAAGTTAGACATTTCTAAATTCATTTTGTCTTGTAAACAAAACCACTCATCTCTTGCTCTCTGGAAAGCAAGTTCTCGGTCTCTTTTTGATTTTGATCACAATCGTGTATAGCAGCAGCCAGTCTCGAATGGTATGATTCCACTTCTGCTTCAAGTCTTTCCTTGCTTTGCTTTTCATTCTCCAGTTCAGAATTTAATATCATATTCTGAGTTGTTAGAACATTAAACTCTCCACTAAACTGGGATATTGTTTTACTTAATGTTGCCTCATTCCATTTTATTGTCTTTTGAAGATCATGAGTCTTTTCTTTTAGAATTTGAATGTCCTCAACATATTTCTTTTCCTTTTCTTGGTTCAGATGTTGTATTCTATCTATTTCCACTCTTAGTTCAGCAATTTCATCCGGCAATCTGGGATTTTCTCCCTGCAGATATTTTTCTATTTTATAAATATCAGAAACCTAAATAAAACAAAGAAGATTTTTTGGGTAGTATTCAAAAATATGCTATGCCATGATTTCCTCTGAAATCAAAAACATGAATAAACTGTACATTTATACATGTGTTACAATAGCAGATATTTAACTGGAAATGAATTTGGACACAGAACTCAAATCCTATAGAAACATAAATTCCCCAAACTTCAAAAATTTAATTGAAGACAATGAATCTATAAACATAAAAATGAAACCATGAGAGAATGTTTAAGTATCTCAACACAACCAGGGCTAGCAGATGGCATGAAGGTTAAGAGGGCTGGATTCCACATAGACAATTCAGAGTTGCCAATTCAAGTCCTAGACCTGGTGGCTTGAAAACCACACAGGGTGTGTGTGCTTGTATAGGCAAGATCCAGGGAGGAGAACAGAGGAGAAGGGATGGCAGCATGGTCATGTCCCTAGGGGGTGATTTCTCACTTCCTCTATGTCTCTTTTTCGTGAACACAGGGACGTAAAACCAGAGGCCTAAAATAAGAGATTGAAAGATGAATAAATTTGACTTCATTTAAAAGTTTGGTTAACATTCTGTACTGAACGTATGTGGCTGTGTCATACAGGTTGAGTATCCTTTTTCCAAAATCCTTGAGACCAGAAGTGTTACCCTTTCTAATTTTAGAATATTTGCAAATAAATAATGAGATATCTTGGGGAAAGGACCCAAGTCTAAACACAAAATTCACTTACTTTTCACATACACTTTATACACATAGCCTGAAGATAATTTTATACCCCACTTCTGCATTGTGGTGTTTGAACTGCAACCTATCACTAGAGGCCAGGTGTGGAATTTTCTGTTCATGTTGTCTTGGTGCTCAAAAAGTTCTGAATTTGGGATTTTCAGATCAGGGATGTGCAATTACAGTAAGAGCCTTAAATCTGCATATATTTGGACAGATAAAATTTCTCAAAGTTCTAAGTTTCTTTTTCCTTAGAATATTCCATAGATATCCCACTTTAAATTATTTTTATTTGCTAGAAGGAATGTGTGCTCACTGGAGAGAGAGAGAGTAAGAGAGAAAGTCCTCATAGAAAATATCTATGCCACAGTCCTTTCTCCTCCATTCCTCTTTTTGGGATTTTAGACACACACACACACACACACACACACACACACACACACACTCAGCATGGCTTTTAAGCTGCTGGATCTGAGACTTAGACTCAAACCATGCAGTAAGCCATGTGGGATCCAGCCACTTTAACTTCCACATCACTGGCTAGCTTCTAATATTTTTATAGTTAGTTCTACTAATTACATTTACTGATAAACAATAAATTCAAGGATTACACTAAGTATTTCTACATACATCAATAAACTCAGTTAGTTATCACAGTTTTAAAAAGAATACATAATATAAACACACTGCAGTATTTCTTCTAGGCTTTTAAAAATATTTAAGAATTGCTTATTATTTAGTTTTATTCATTATTATTACTCTTCAATTAGACCAGAGAAAGTGAGAGAGACAGCAAGTCACCAGGTCCAGGACACAAACCACACTCAGCCATGTGGGCATCCAGTGCCCCAATTGCTACACCACCTGCCAGCCACTCTCCAGGCTTTTGAATCTACCTCCAGTGCCCTTCTAGCAAACCAGTTACTTCTACAATGTAAACATATACTGTGAATACAAAAAGGCTTACATTTCGAAACAGTAAAAGCCAGATCTTGGAAAATCAAGAGAGGGTCAGCCAGGTGGCATGGTGGTTGAGGGGGCTGGATCGTACATGGCCAACTGCCCAATTCGAATTCCAAACTGGCAGGATAAACACACACTAGCTGTGTGTAAATGCTCAGCCAAAATCCCAAGAAGAAAATGGAAGAGAAGGGACTAAGGTGTGGCTATTCCCCCCTAGGGGGAGATCTGTCACTGCTTTCTCTCTCTCTCTTCCCCAGGTGAATGTACACACTCTATTACAAACAAAGAAAAAAAGAAACAGAAAATCATGAGGTCACTCACTGTTGCAATAACTTTTGTTTCTGTTTCATAATGTTTGAAGCAGTAATAAATGTGAAATATGGTTAAGTACACTGTTCTATTTTACTTGGAACAAAATACTTGGCAATAAATTATCAACAAGCATATATTATGCTATGTCATTCTTTAAAAAATCTCTTTGTACTGAAATTGAATGCTACTTGGAGCAAACTGTTGTTCTTACTTTCTTTTTTTTGAGACTATTTTTGCTATAGGGTGCATGTGTTAACCAGAGAGACAGAGACAGAGACATAAAGTGAGAACTTACCCCCCATGAGGGATGGCCATGATGCAAACCATTCTCAAGCTGCTGGGTCCAGGAGTTGAATCACAGTTAGCCATTGGGAGTCCAGCACCTTAACTACTATGTCATCTGGTGGCCCACAAACTGTTATTCTTAAAAGTGAAAAGAAAAGAGCCCGACAGGTGGCATCGTGGTTTAGGTGTTGAATTCCCATTTGGCTAGTTCAAGTCCTGGACCCAGTGGGTTGAAACTCATGCCGACTGCATGTGTGTGCATGCCCCAAGTTTCAAGAGGATAATGAAGGAGAAGAGATTGTGATGTAGCCATCCCACCTGGGAGGTGATTTCTTGCTTTCTGTCTCTCTGTCTCACTCTGTCTCTCATGTAAGCACGCACACCCTATAGCAAAATTCTTTCAAATCAAAAAAGTGAGAATGATATCCAAAATTGATGTCTCAACTATCTGTTCTCCTCCTTCCCAATCAGCAGAAGTATCCTGTCCATTAACATATCAAGGGTGTGAGTGCCAGCGCTGTAGCCTAGTGGTTAAAGGGAGACAGATTCTAGACAGATGGCTGACTGTGGTTGGAATCCTTGCTTAGTAGCTTGGAAAACATACTGGGCATGTTTGTGTGCACCCACATTCCTCATGGAAGGAGAAGTGGAGAAGGGATTGCAGTATGACCACTCCTCACTGGGAAGTGCTTTAACCTCATGCCCCCCCACACACACACATTTCTTTTACAAGCATACAGGCTCTTTGACAATTAAAAAAAAATTAGGAACCATCAGATGGCATAGTGGTTACATCGCTGGAATGCCACGTAGTTGACCCCATTTGAATCCCAGACCCAGTGATTTAAAAGTCATGCTAGTGCAAGTGTGTGCATGCCCAAGATCCCAAGAGGAGAACGAAGAAAGAATAGCATGGAAATACTTCTAGAGGGTGATTTCCTGCTTTTGGTCTCTCTGTCTCTCCAGTGAGCACATGCACACTATAGCAAAAATATCTTAAAAAAATAAAAATTTTAAAGAAGGTAAAATGACTGCCAAAGCCAAGAATATCTACTGTTAGTAGCAAAGGTTTTCAAATTATTAGATCATCAATTACTATGGTAACTATTAAAAGCCTCTCCTTTGATGAGGCTATTGTGAATGTCACTACTTGACTGTCACAGACAACTGGAGTTGAATTAGAAACATGGCTAAATGCCTCCACCATCTGCCAAAAACATGTATGTACATACATGACTTAGATTGGAGGATATAAAAGCAGTGAGAATACTTCTGGACATTGGAGACTGTGTGGAAGGAGGGTGGAAGAGGGGAAGAGTGTAGGAAAGAAAATTAGGGAGAAAAAATAAGAGAGGTAAGACATTTGTGGGACACAAGTGATTTATTACCTGTTGATGACAATGTGTGTAGTTTTCTCAACTAGACTGGTCTGAGGTATATTTGTTATTCGGTAAATTCTCTATACAAGCTAAATGATATGTAGCAACTGAATGTATAAATAATAATAAATCTCTCTCTTAAAAATCTATGCTTTCCATGATACATAAAGTTGATTTTGAAATATATACACATACAAATATATAAACATGTATATCTGAAAATTCATAAAGAAATTACCTCTGAATTTGTTTTCTTTTTCTTTCTTTCTTTTTTTTTTTTTTTGGAGAGGTTTTCACTATAGGGCGTGTGCACTCGCCAGACAGACAGAGAGAGACATAGAGATAGAAAGCGAGAAATCACCCCCCCCAGGGGGGATGGTCACGCCGCAATCCCTTCTCCTCCATTCTCCTCTTGGGATCTTGGTCACGCACACACATGTGCCCAGCGTGAGTTTTAAGCCACCGGGTCTGGGACGCAAACCGCAGTTGACTACGTGGGAGTCCAGCGACATAGCCATTACGCTAACTGCTGGTTCCCTGAATTTTTTTCTTTTGAGTCATTTCTAGCTCCTCTTGTTTACAAAGGAGACTGGTCAGAATCTCATCTTTTATTATTCTGAAATTCTGTTCTAAAGAAAGTTGCCTCTTGGTGTTTTCATGTTCTTCTTCAACCTAAAAGTACATTTCCATTAAGTATTTGGTCCCATACTATTGGAGAGAAAAGTCTAAAACTTAATTAAGTATAGAAGCCCTATTAAAAAGCCATTAAGAGGCCAGAAGATGATGTGGTGGTTAAGGTGGTGGACTTCCATCTAGCCAACTACAGTTTGAGTCCCTGGATCTGGAAGCTTGCTTTTCACTTTCTCTCTCTCTCTCACTCTCTCTCTGGTGAGCATTCATGCCCTATAGCAAATTTTAAAATAATTATAATAATAAATAAAATTAATTATTTCAAAAGCAAAAGGAAGTAGCCTATTTAAGCACAAGGTCCATTATTCCCAATGAATTTCTCTAATTTTAACTCCATAAATGACAGCTATATTTGTCAAAGACAAAAATAGTTTTTAAATACAGGTACATATATAGTATGATAAAATTAAAAGAAATTATAAAACATTTATCAAAGTGTCTTATACTTTCAAAGCTATTTAGCTTGTGCTTTAACATAAAAATGCCTAAAGTGGGACAGCATGTGGTTTGGTTAAGGTGCTGAATCTTACATGACCAACCAAGTGGTTCGAGTCCTGGAGTGGTGGTCTGTAAAACATGATGGGTATGTGTGCTTGCATGTCCAAAATCCCAACAGGGGATTGGAGACATGACTATGGTGTGGCCATCCCCCATGGGGGCTGATTTCATACTTTTCCTCTCTCTTTTGTCTCTCTTTGTGTCTCTTCTGTGCCATAGTGTGGCAAACAATTTTAAAAAAAGAAAAGCCTAGGGTAACATATATGTTAGTGACTAATTCAACCTGCCTCCCATTCCTTCATTGAAAAAAGATATTGAGTGATGATTAGATGCCACGGTTTTGAATAAATAACTTTAGCTAAAAATGTCATATTTCATTTTTAGGATGGAATAAAATTTTTGGTTTGTTTTAAACTCCAAAAATAAATATTCAATCAAAGCAATATATTATTAGTAATATTGATTAAATAAAGTTAGAAATATAAATTTTTATCAAAGATTAATTTACCTGATACAAATTATTTCTTACAGTCTTCAATTCTACATCCAGGGTTCTAAGATTGAGTTCAAGCTGTCGTTTCACTTCTACTTCTTTGTTGTACTGGTCTTCTTTTCCTTTTAATTGCTCCCTAATAGATTTAGACAACATATGAGTACTTCTTCTCTTCTCTCTTGTATTGGCTTATTTTCCTAATAAAATTTTTATGTTCTCTACTATTTTTTCTTTCTAGTTTTCAGGTTTTGAATTTCTTACTTTAATCTCTTCCAAAGAAAACATTTGTTTGAAAGAGCACAGTGAAATAACATTCTACTCAATTGGACAGTTTCTGGTGTCTGTAACTATTAAATATTATCAAAAAATGAATTTCAAAATGATTAAGTAATGTTACTGAATCACTCTTTTTCAATAGTCATTATTACTCCTCAACTGGGCTGGATAATATAGAGTTAACTACTTTTTTAAAAGTTATCATTTAGAAGCAAGATTATTAATTCACTAGAAATAAGAGTCTATCTTCATTAAGTATCACAGATAATCTTAAAGTGATCTACCATGTAAGACAGCACCTCATATGTCTCTCTCACACAACAGATATCTGTAGATTGTTATCACTTACATCTAGGCTCAGGAGTCTAATCATCTGTCATCCCACCCTAAATCTGTGCTAAAACTTTGAATTTATCTTGTTGATTATTATGTATTTTATAAACAATGTTTAAAATCCTTTGGAACAAGACAGGATCTACGAATTAAAACACAGAGTAATATTAGGCTGACAAAAAAGTCATGAGGTAGTTTTTTTTTTTCTGTGTAAAACTGCCTCATGACTTCTCCAACAATATGATATATGTTTTCAACACCAAATTTTGAATTAATTTTATACCTGTATGTCACAACCTCTTCTCAGAAAGAGGTTGAATATACTAATCAGTAATCACATTCCACTTTACTTTTCCTTCCATTCATATTAAGAATAAAGCATAGAAGGGCCATTTCTCAACACAATAAAAGGCATCTATGAAAAATCCATAGTGAACATTACCCTGAATGAAGAAAAGCTGAAAGCTTTCCCACTAAACACGGGAACAAGACAAGGATGCCCAGTTTCTCCACTCGTTTTTAATATAATACTGGAAGTCCTCACCAACACAATTAGAAAAGAGGAAAAAAATAAAATGCATTCAAACAGGAAAAGAAAAGGTGAAACTCTCTCTATTCACAGATGACATGATTGTATACATAGAAGACCCAATGGTCACCATGGAAAAATTACTGGAAGTAATACATGATTATAGTAAAGTTGCAGGATATAAAATCAATATACAGAAACCAATAGCATTTCTAAATATAAATAACAGGCAGGCTGAGATAGAACTGAAAAAAGTTATTCCATTTACCATAGCCACCAAAAGTATAAGATATTTAGGAATAAATCTAACCAAAGAAGTTAAATACTTCCACAAGGAAAAGTATGAGAAGCTAAAAAGAGAAATTGAAAATGACACAAAAAAGTGGAAGGACATCCCATGTTCCTGGATTGGAAGAATAAATATAATCAAAATGGCAATTCTACCCAAATTAATTTACATATTTAATGCAATGCCAATCAAAGTACCAGACACATTCTTCACAGGTCTAGAAAAGACAATCATAAAATTCGTCTGGAATCATAAAAGACCCTGTATTGCCAAAGAAATTCTACACAAGAGTGTAGTGGGAGGCATCTCACTTCCTGACCCAAAAATATACTACAAAGCTGTGGTAATTAAAACAGCATGGTACAGAGAACCAGCAGTTAGTGTAATGACTATGTCGCTGGACTCCCATGCAGTCGACCGCGGTTCGCGTCCTGGACCCAGTGGCTTAAAACTCACGCAGGGCGCGTGTGCATGCGTGCCCAAGATCCCAAGAGGAGAAGGGATTGTGGCGTGACCATCCCCCCTGGGGGGTGATTTCTTGCTTTCTGTCTCTATGTCTCTCTCTTTCTGTCTGGTGAGTGCACGCTCCCTATAGCGAAAACCTCTCCAAAAAAAAAAGAAAGAAAGAAAACAGCATGGTACAGGCACAGAAACAGACAGGTGGACCAATGGAACAGAATAGAGTCCCCAGACATAAATTCTCAAACATACAGTCAACTGATTTTTGACAAGGGGTACCAGTCAATCCAGTGGGAAAAGGAAAACTTCTTCAGCAAATGATGCTGGAAAAACTGGCTTTCCACTTGCAGAAAGATGAATCTGGACCCCTACCTTTCACCTTTGACAAAAATCAAGTCAAGGTGGATCAAAGATCTAAACCTAAGACCTCGAACTATAAAACTGCTCCTCTATAACACTGGGGAAACTCTGGGAGACACTGGTGTTGGGAAAGACTTCTTAAATAAGACACCCAAAGCGCAGTCGATAATCCCTAAAATAGACAAATGGGATTACATCAGACTAAGAAATTTCTGCATGGCAAAAACACAGTGTTTAGTGTGAATCGACAGCCTTCAGAATGGAAAAATATTTTTGTAAATTATGCATCAGACAAGAAACTGATAACCAGAATACACAAGGAACTCAAGCTACTGTTTGGAAAAAAAGATGATCAACCCTATTAAAGGATGGGAGTTGAAAGAAACACTCTCTAAAGATGGCATATGAATAGCAAAAAGGCATATGAAAAAATGCCCAACATCCCTCATGGTAATGGAAATGCAGATCAAAACAACAATGAGGTACCACCTAACCCCAGTCAGAATGTCTAAGATCAAAAAAAAAACAAAAAATGATAAGTGTTGGCGGGGGTGTGGTGAAAGGAGAACTCTTTTACACTGCTGGTGGGAATGTAAATTGGTCCAGCCACTGTGGAGAACAATTTGGAGATTTCTCAGAAATCTACAAATAGAACTACCACATGATCCAGCAATCCCACTCCTCAGTATCTATCCAAAGGACAGAAGAATTCTTCATTGGAAAAGTGCTTGCACATCAATGTTTATTGCAACACTATTCATGATTCCAAAGACATAGAACCAACCCCTAATGCCCCCGTACGGTCAAATGGATTGAAATACTGTGGCACATATACTCTTTGGAGTATTATTCAGCCATAAAACCCAACAAAACCCTGGCTTTTGACAGAAAGTGGAAGAATATGAAAGATTTACTGCTGAGTGAAACAAGCCAGGCTATGAAGGAGAGACATTGTATGTCCCCACTTAATATATACTGAGTGTCTGCACTCTATTACCGAAACTGATTGACTAAAAGATATACAAACAAGAGATGGGTGTAAATGCCAGATGTAGTGTGTGTGGAAGAGTGGGGCCTAGAGAAAGTGATTTGGAGGAGAGATACAGAGGCAGAGTATTGACGGGACAGGGAGGTGGGGTGTTATCTGTTGAAGATATTTTGATCAACTGGACTGGGGAGAAATGTCCACATATCAAAATGTTCACTCTGTAAGCTAAACAATGTGATTGAATTTATATAAAAAATAATAATAAATTAATTTAAAAAAGAATAAAACTGTACAATTTGTTTCTAATATTCTGAGTTGATAAAAATGACCATTTTGGTGGAATCATAAGGTAATATAAACTTTCCTTTATAAAATAAGTTTATATATTTATTTCTTTCCTGAGCACAAAAGAGAGCAAGAAAGAGACAATATACTTTCAACAGGGTCCCAACTTCACAATCCACCTCTCAACCTAGTCAGCCCCAGGAGCATGTGTGAACCAGTGTGCTCAGGGAGGTGTGTGGATGTAAACCTGAAACCTTCCCATGTGACACATTCTCTCAGAGCATTATGTTATACCACTGCACCACCCCCTGGCCCCAGTATAAATTTGTCTGATATACAACAATTCAGAATCAAATCCAGAATCTGGCAGCTTAAAGAAAATACTTGTCATCAAAGACTTTTTAAAAAGTTACTACTTTAACCAAATAATTTAAATTGAAGAATTTACTCAAATCAAAGAATGAGAGATGTAGAAAAAGATTCCTATAAAAAATGTCCTTAACAGCATTATTTATAATAAAAATATTAGGTCATCAGAAAAGTTATTACATATTTTTTCTATGCAAAAATGCATCATGACTTTTCCAAACCACTAAAATTTCAATATTTGATTTGTTAAATAAAACAGATTTCCATATGGTGGGCGTCTACGTAACATTACATTCTTTTATTTCTTTTACATTTTTCCACAAATATTTACTTTACATATCAAAAAATTTTAACTCATACTCCATAGTTTTTGAAAGTTAATAAGAAACTTTAACATTTTCAAAATACAGCCAGCAGGTGGTGTGGCAGTTAAGGGCACTGGACTTCCACATGACAGACTGTGGTTCCAGTCCCAGACCTGGCAGCTTGCTTTCTCACTCTTTCTCTCTGTTCAAATGGTCAAATTTAAATAAATAAATAAAGTTAAAATTTTAAAATACTGAATTTTAAAGATAATGTTCAATATTTTTACTATTTTTTATAATTTTGTTTGTGACTCTATAACAACAAAAACAGTATGGTTTTAAATATTTTTGAGAAAATATTTACATGTCAACTACTCAAAATGTTGAAAACCGAAAGCCCAGCTCACTAGTCACACAAAACCTTCTCAATTAAGCCCTGCCCAAGTGTATTCTGTGATATACCATCTGCTAGCAAAGATCAGTCTCTTTTTCTTCCTTCAAAGTCTTTCTCAAGATAATTCTCTGGTGTGGTTGCTCTTTTGCAATCTCTACTGATTACAATGCTGGACTGGAAAAGTCAAGGTTATTTTATGTTATCAATTCTTTCATAAAGCTTCTCTAATCCTCTCTGCCAGGCAGAACTATTTATGGTACTAGACCATTTTTCTGAGAGCTTCTATTAGCTTAATTTAGATCCACTTTAGTTCCATAGTTTTCTAATTAATCTTCAGATATGACATTCCAGTTAAAGCCCTGTCCAATAATGAGTATTTCCAATTTCTGAATCAATGCAACAAGCATTATTGAACTTATCCAAATAACCCTTCTCCCACAAAATAAGAATATTCCCAAATGTTTTCCAATTCCAGAGGGATCAGAAAGAAAGAAAAGTTTGTGTTTCCATTTAAAGAATCAAACAAAAAATATATTTTAACATATAGTTAAACCTATCAACAATGGAAAAGAAAGTAAGCTGTTTAAATTGGGAAAACAAAGCATAGTAAAAAAAAATCAGTAATTTTTTATTCAGAAGTCAAAAAATTCTCTTTCACCAGCTCATGCTTATGTTCAAACTCTCTTTGTTGAATATGCAGTGTTTCTGTGGTCCAATCTTTCCATTTAAATCCTGAAAGTTGACATTCTTCTACGTTGTTATTGATATTTCTTGTCCCTAGGAGCATTAAATTGATCATTTTCTTGATTGCCTTTTGTTCTCTTATTTCTATATGTATCTAGTTTCATTGGTCAAGCACTCCTTTCAGAATTTCTTGAGGAGTGGGTCTGCTACTGGCAAATTCTTTCAAATCTTGTTTATCTGAGAATGTTTTTATTCTTTCTTTCCATATGTAAGATAATCTTGCTGGGTATACTATTCTTGGTTGAAACTGTTTTTCACTTAACACTTTGAATACATTTTCCCATTCTTTCCTTGCTTGCATTGTTTCTGATGAGAGGTCTGAGGTTATAGGATAACCTTTATAAGTAACCTGACATTTCTCTCTTGCCAATTTTAGTATCTTCTCTTTGTCTGTAGATTTGACCAATCTGGCTATGATATGCCTTGGAGAAGATCTTCTTGGGTTGATTCTATTAGGGGTCCTTTGTATATCTTGGGTTTGGATATTTGAATGCCTCTTTAGATTTGGAAAGTTTTCTTCCAAGATTTCATGGAATAGATTATCAATGCCTTTATTAGTTTCCTTACCTTCTGGGATACCAGTTATCTGAATGTTTGGGTGCTTAATGCTGTCTAGTATTTCTCGTATAGTATTCTCATTTCTGGGGTTATTTTCTCAGGAGTTTTTGTTTTTGTTTTTATCTAGATCAGAGATTTTACCTTCAACATACAAGATTCTATTTTCTGCATGAACTAATCCACTTTTTAATACTTTTGTTTTGATTTCCTGAAGGGAAGCCTTTATCTCTAATAGCTCCATTTGATTCTTTTTCATGGTGTGTATTTCCTCTTTCAGATCATGAAAGAACTTCAACACCTCCTGGGACACGTTGTCTTTTTTCTTCTGCATCTTCTGGAATTCATTATCTCTCAACTCTCACATCTCATTTAGTTTTGTTTATATGAATATTCTGAATTCTTTATCAGACATTTTCAAGAATTCTACTGTACTACTTGTAGATGATGAGATATTGCTCTTTTCCCTTACAGGAGAGACATTTTCTTGGTTTCTCATTTTTTTGTACCTCTGCTGTTGCTTCTGGTCATTCTTTGACAAAATCACTCCTCCACAGTGCTTGTCTGAATATTTGGGGAGTCTAGAAGATGGGTTTAGTGGATGGCTTCCCTGTACACACCATGACACACCTCAGCTTTAAAATGGCTTCTTGTCTCAATATTTTGGGAGTCTCAAAATTCTTTGATTTTTACTGCCTGAGAATGATTTATTTGAATTTTATTTATTTATTTATGTATTTACAGTCATTCACTGTACATCAATATAGTATACAAAATGAGATTTTCCATCCAGTATACATTGTTTATTAGCTAAATCAAGGATATAACCAAACATGTTATCACCGACAAATAATTTTCTATTTTTTGTTTCTTATATATTTTGCCTTTTTCCTCTTGATGCCCTACCTCTCACCATCTATCAATTGCCCCCCTTCCCCCACACTCTCTCTGGCATGTACAGTTGTTTTCCATGCCTTTTTATTCACATTTTATTGATTAACTAAAGATCTTAATTAAATTGAAGACTTTCAATAGCAAGCACAGTTGATATATACAAATTTATGAGTGCATGTTGGACCATAGACATAAACCTCAGTAAGTAAAGTGAATATACTATAAAGTAGCACTTCACTGGACTATATTGCTTACTCCAGTCATTAAATAGGTATTCATAGGTATTTTTGGGGGAGAGGATTTTGTCATAGGGCGTGTGTGCTTGCCAGAAAGACAGAGAGACAGAGAGATATAAAGCAAAAAGTCATCCCCTGGGGATATGGCCATGCTGCAGTATCTTTTCCTCCATTCTCCTCTCAGGATCTTGGGTATGCACGCACATGCACCCAGTGTGAGTTTATGCCATTGGGTCCAGAATTCGAACCATGGTCAACTACATGGGAGACCAGTGACACAACCATTACGCTAACTGCTGGTCCCAATAGGTATTATTTAAATGTATTTCTTTTTATTTCAAAAAGAAGTCTTAGTTTTAATAGGTCAAAATTTAAAAAAAAATGTTAAGAGAAATTTGCTTAAAACTTAAAGCCAGAAAAAAGGTTAGGATTCAGTTCCAATACTAGGTAGATGAACGTATCAACAGCTCAAGAAAAGACAAAAACCTTTAAATATGGAAATCAAAGCATAAAAGAAAATCAGTAATGTCTTAGTCTAAAATCAAAAAATTCTATTTCAGGGACCAGCAGTTGGTGTAATGGCTATGTCGCTGGACTCTCATGTAATCGACTGCAGTTAGAGTCTCAGACCCAATGGCTGTAACTCACACTGGGCACATGTGTGTGTGTGTGTGTGTCCAATATCCTGAGAAGAGAATTGAGGAGAAGGAATTGCAGCATGGCTATCCCCCCTGGGGGGTGATTTCTTACTTTCTCTCTCTGTCTCTCTCTGTCTTTCTGGTGAGTGCATGTGCCCTATAGCAAAAACCTCTCCAAAAAAATTATATTTCACTAGTTACGAGTCATGTACTTAATCTCTCTTAATTTGAATTTGCAATGTTACTGTGGTCTGATCTTTCCATTTAAACTCTGGAAGTTAACATTCAACTCTGGACTTGTCCCTACCTTAGACTGGCCATTCTTTTGGTTGTTTCATGAAAACTTTAGTTTCCCTGGCATAGTACTTCCTTCAGTACTTCTTTGAGAGTTGGCCTGGTGTTGGTAAATTTTTTCAGGTTTTGTTTATCTGAGAAACTTTGTGTCTTTTTTTTCCATATAAACTATAATCTTGCTGGGTATAGTGTTCTTGGTTAAAATTGTTTTTCATTTAATGTTTTGAATATATTGTCCCATTTTTTGCTTGTTTCCATTGTATTTGAGGAGAGGCCTGACGTTAGCCTTATGGGATATTATTTAAAAGTAACTTGACATTTCTCTCTTGCTAATTTTAGTATCTTGTCTCTTTCGGTGATTTTGGTCAGTCTGGCTATGATGTGCCTTGGGAAAGATCTTCAGTTGATTTTATGTGGATTTTTTATTTATTTATTTATTTTTATTTCTTGAGTCTAGATACTTGAATGCATCTCTAGGTTTGGAAATTTCACAGAACACATTGTCAGTGCCCTTATTAGTTTCTTCACCTTCTGGGATACCAACGATATGGATGTTTGGGTGTTTAATGGTATCTAGTATTGTATGTTATTCTCACTTTTAGGGGTTATTTTGGCAGTCTTTTTGGTGGATTTTTCTAGGTCAGAGGTTCTAACTTCTATATCTGAGATTTGGTCTTCTTTATGATCTAATCTGCTTTTGATATTTTCAATGGAATATTTGATTTCCTGTTTTATAGTCTTCATCTCTAAGAATTTCGTTTTATTCTTTTTTATGATGTGTATCTCCTCTTTCAGATTGTTCAAGAGCTTCCTCACTTCCTGGAATTCAGTGTCTCTTTTGTCCTGCATCTTCTGGAGTTTATTGTCTCTATTATCTTGCATCATTTAGCTTTGTCGCTATGAATATTTTAAACTCTTTATCTGACATTTTCATGAGTTCCCTTGTATTCTTTATGGGGGAAGATCTTTCCATTTAAACACTGGAAGTTAACATTCAACTCCAGACTTGTCCCTCCCAGTAACATTCAACTTTCTATTAGAGGCGATATCTTTTATTGATTCCTCATATTTCTTGTGCCTCTGTGGTGTTTTCTGGTCATCTGATGGATTATACAGTTTGTTCCCCCTATTTTTTAGAGTTAAATCTGGTCATTCAGAGGAATGCAAAGGAGGTGACCTGCAGTCTGTAAATAGTACCATTTTTCTCCCTTTGCACAGCTGATTCAATGAAAATTGAGGGTTAATCTAACCCTAAAAGTATTCAGATATTTGGATACTGAGAACCTAGACCAGTCTAGAAAATCAGTGTGTGGAAGCTGAGCAGAAAATTGAGAAAGGTAAAAAGAAAAATAAAAGAAATAGAAAAACAAAAGGAGAAAAAAAATACAAGAACAATAAGAAGAAAGATAATAAGAATATATTTTGGATAAAAAAAATGATAGGATAGGGTTCTCTAACCTGCCTACTGGCTAGACCTGAAGAGAAGGAGGGTGAAGTTTGGGCAGAGGGTCTTCAGTGGTCAAAATCTTAAAATTCTTAATTTAAAGAATATGGGTGTAATGCATCAGCCAGTGCATGGTAGTTAAGGTCCTGGATCCCACATAGCCAAGTGCATGATTCAAGTCCCAGACCTGTCTGCTTCAGTAACACACCAGGTGCATCTTTTTTTTTTTATTAATTACTTTATTTATTTTTGTATATACTTTTAATCATATTGTTTGGCTTACAGTGAGACCATTTCGATATGTGAACATTTCTCCCCAGACCCGTTGATCGAAATATCTTCAACAGATAACACCACACCTCCCCATCCCGTCAATGCTCTACCTCTGTATCCCTTCTCCAAATGTCTTTCGTTGGGCCCCACTCCTCCAGATACACCTCATCTGACATTCACACCCATCTCTTGTGTTTGTTCAACTGTTAGTCAATCAGTTTCAGACATAGAATGCAGACAAACGGTATATGTTAAGTGGGGACATACAATGTCTCTCCTTCATAGCCTGGCTTGCCTCACTCAGCAGTACATCTTCCATATTCTTCCACTTTCTGTCAAAAGCCAGGGCTCTGTTGGTTTTTATGGCTGAGTAGTATTCCATAGAGTATATGTGCTACAGTTTTTCAATCCATTCCTCCATACGGGGGCATCTGGGTTGGTTCCATGACTTAGCAATTGTGAATAGTGCCGCAATAAACATCGATGTGCAAGCACTTTTCCAATGAAGGATTCTTCTGTCCTTTGGGTAGATACCGAGGAGTGGGATCTCTGGATCATATGGCAGATCTATCTGTAGATTTTTGAGGAATCTCCAAATTATTCTCCACAGTGGTTGGACCAATCTACATTCCCACCAGCAGTGTAAAAGAGTTCCCCTTTCACCACACCCCCGCCAACACTTACCATTTTTTGTTTTTTTAATATTAGACAATCTGACTGGGGTTAGGTGGTACCTCATTGTTGTTTTTATCTGCATTTCCCTTACGATGAGGGAGGTTGAACATTTTTTCATATGCCTTTTGGCCATTCGTATGTCATCTTTAGAGAGTGTTTTCTTCATCTCCTTCTCCCATCTTTTAATAGGGTTGCTCATCTTTTTTCCAAACACCTTTTTTAGTTCCTTGTATATTCTGGTTATCAGTCCCTTATCTGATGCAACATTTACAAAAATATTTTCCCATTCTGAGGGCTGTCGATTCACACTAACTACTGTGTCTTTGGCCATGCAGAAACTTCTTAGTCTGATGTAATCCCACTTGTCTATTTTGTGGACGATGGATTCTGCTTTGAGGGTCTTCTTTAGGAAGTCTTTCCCTACACCAATGTCTCCCAGAGTTTCCCCAGCATTCTCTAGGAGCAGCTTTATAGTTTGAGGTCTTAGATTTAGATCCTTGATCCACCTTGACTTGATTCTTGTCAAAGGAGAGAGGTAGGGGTTCAGATTCATCTTTCTGCAAGTGGAAGTCCAGTTTCTCCAGCACCACTTGCTGAAGAGGCTTTCATTTTCCCACTGAATTGACTGGTACCCCTTGTCAAAGATCAGTTGACTGTATGTTTGGGCACTTATTTCTGGGGACTCTATTCTGTTCCATTGGTCCACATGTCTGTTTCTGTGCCAATACCATGCTGTCTTTATTACCACAGCTTTGTAATATATTTTTGGATCGGGGATTGAGATGCCACCCACTCCATTCTTCGTGTAGAAGTGCTTTGGCAATACGGGGTCTTTTATGATTCCAGACAAATTTTAAGATTGTCTTTTCTAGATCTGTGAAGAATGTGTCTGGTACTTTGATTGGCATTGCATTAAATAGGTAGATTAATTTGGGTAGAATTGCCATTTTGATTATATTAACTCTTCCAATCCATGAACATGGGATGTCCTTACATTTTTTTGTGTCATTCTCAATTTCTTTTTTTACCTTCTCGTAGTTTTCCTTGTGGAGGTCTTTAACTTCTTTGGTTAGATTTATTCCTAAATATCTTATACTTTTAGTGGCTATGGTAAACGGAATAAGTTTTTTCAGTTCTATCTCAGTCTGCCTGTTATTCGTATATAGAAATGCTATCGATTTCTGTATATTGATTTTATATCCTGCAACTTTACTGAATTCATGTATTACTTCCAGTAGTTTTTCCATGGAGACCATTGGGTCTTCTATGTATACAATCATGTCATCTGCAAATAGAGAGAGTTTGACCTCTTCTTTTCCTATTCGAATGCCCTTTATTTTTTCCTCTTTTCTGATTGCGTTGGCGAGGACTTCCAGTACTATATTGAAAAGGAGAGGAGAAAGTGGGCATCCTTGTCTTGTTCCTGTGTTTAGTGGGAAAGCTTTCAGCTTTTCTCCATTCAGGATGATGTTCGCTATGGGTTTTTCATAGATGGCTTTTATTGTATTGAGAAATGGCCCTTCTATGCCGATTTTGCTAAGAGTCTTGATCATGAAGGGATGTTGTATCTTATCAAATGCTTTTTCTGCGTCAATCGATATGACCATATGGTTTTTGTCTTTCTTCCTATTAATATGGTG
This sequence comes from Tupaia tana, assembly GCA_026018925.1. Classification (NCBI taxonomy): domain Eukaryota; kingdom Metazoa; phylum Chordata; class Mammalia; order Scandentia; family Tupaiidae; genus Tupaia; species Tupaia tana. The sequence goes on from JAKSZU010000008.1 coordinate 94,849, forward strand.
TATTACATTTATGGTTTTGCGTATGTTGAACCAACCTTGCATTCCTGGAATAAAGCCTACCTGATCATGGTGTACGATCTTCTGTATAAGTTGTTGAATACGATTTGCTAGTATCTTGTTGAGAATCTTTGAGTCTATGTTCATCAGAGATATTGGTCTATAGTTTTCCTTCCTTGTCCTGTCCTTATCTGTTTTGAGGATGAGGGTGACAGAGGCTTCATAGAATGAATTAGGGAGAGATTCACCCTTTTGGATCTTTAGAAATAATTTGAGCAGAATGGGAGTTAACTCTTCTTTGAAAGTTTTGTAGAATTCAGAGGTGAATCCATCAGGGCCAGGGCTTTTCTTTGTTGGGAGGTTACTTATTACTGATTCAATCTCCTGGCTTGTTATGGGCCTATTCAGACTTTCTATTTCTTCCTGGCTTATTCTTGGTAGATTATATTTGTCCAGGAATTTGTCCATCTCATCCAGATTATCTTGTTTCTTAGCGTATAGATGTTCAAAGTATCCTCTAATGATGTTTTGAATTTCTTCTATGTCTGTTGTTATGTTACCAGCCTCATTGCAGATTTGATTCACCTGGTTCCTTTCTCTCTTCTTCTTAATAAGTCTCGCTAGTGGGGTATCAATTTTGTTTATCCTTTCAAAGAACCAGCTTTTGCTTTCACTTACTTTCTGTATAGTACGTTTATTTTCTATTTCATTTATTTCTGCTCGGATCTTTATTATTTCCTTTCTCCTGTAATTTTTTGGATTTTTTTGCTGTTGCTTTTCCAATTCTCTAAGGCTTGATGTTAGGTGATCCATTAGCCTTTTCTCTGTCTTCCTCTTATGTGCACTAATTGCTATGAACTTCCCTCTTATGACTGCTTTGGCAGTGTCCCAAAGATTATGGAAACTTGTATCTTCATTGTCATTGGCTTCCATGAATCTTTTGATTTCGGACTTTATTTCTTCGGTAATAGTGGAGTCATTCAGGAGTAGGTTATTTAGTTTCCATGTTTTTAGGTATTTTTGAGGAATTCTCTTGAAATTAAACTCGAGTTTAATTCCATCATGGTCAGAAAAGATGCTGGAAATAGTTTCTATGCCTCTGAATCTGCAGAGGCTTGCTCTGTGTCCTATGATGTGGTCAATCTTCGAGAAAGTTCCATGTCGGGGTGAGAAAAAGCTATATCTTGTGGTTTTTGGGTGGAAAGTTCTATAGATGTCTGTTAAGTCCAATTGATTTATGGTATCATTTAGGTCCTTGATCTCTCTACCTATTTTTTGCCTAGATGATCTGTCCAGAGGGGATAATGCGGTGTTGAGATCTCCAACAATTAGTGTGTTGCAGTCTATCTCCCCTTTCAGATCTAACAATCTTTCCTTCACATATTTGGGTGCTCCTGTGTTAGGAGCATAGATATTAATAAGCGTTATATCTTCTCGATCTATAGAGCCTTTTACTATGATATAGTGCCCTTCTTTGTCTCTTCGGACACTTTTTGTTTTAAAGCCTATTTTGTCAGAAATTAGTATCGCAACTCCAGCTCTTTTTTGGTTCCCAACTGCATGGAAAACCTTTTTCCAACCCTTCACTTTCAGTCTATGTATGTCTTTTTCCATGAGGTGGGTTTCTTGTAGGCAACAGATAGAGGGTTTCTGTTTTTTTATCCATTCAGCCAGTCTGTGTCTCTTGATTGGAGAATTTAACCCATTAACATTCAATGTTATTATCGATGTTATAGGGTCTGTACCGACATTTAAGTTAGCCATTGTCTTAGTTGCCTGTTATTTCTTTGTTTCTGGCTGTTGCGTCTTTAGTTTTCCTGGAACAGTACTTTCTTCAGGATTTCTTGAAGAGCTGGTCTGGTGTTGGCAAATTCTTTCAGGTTTAGTTTGAGAAGATTTTAATCTTTTTTTCCCAAATGAAGGATAATCTTGCAGGGTATAATAGTCTTGGCTGAAATTGTTTCTCTCTTAACACTTTCAGTATGTCTTCCCATTCTTTTCTTGCTTGCATTGTTTCTGATGAGAGGTCTGGTGTTAGTCTTATGGGATGGCCTTTGTAAGTTATTTCTCGTTTCTCTCTTGCCAGTTTTAGTATCATGTCTTTTTCTGTGACATTAGACAGCCTGGCTAAGATGTGCCTTGGGGAAGATCTTCTGGGGTTGATTCTATTTGGGGTCCTTTGTATTTCTTGGGTCCGGATAGTTCGGTGCCTCTCTAGGCTTGGGAAATTTTCTTCCAAGATGTCATAGAATAGATTTTCCATTCCGCTATTAGTTTCTTCACCTTCTGGGATGCCGATTATCCTGATGTTTGGGCGTCTAATAGAGTCTAGTATTTCTCGTATATTATCTTCATGTTTTTTATTTATTTTCTCGATCTTTTTGTAGTTTTTTTCTAGATCAGAGGTTTTATCTTCTACATCAGAGATTCGATCTTCAGCATGGTCTAATCGGCTCTTAATACTTTCCAGAGAGTTTTTGATTTCTTGTATTATAGACTTTATCTCTAATAGTTCCACCTGATTCTTTCTCAGAGTATCCATTTCTTCTTTCATATCCTGGAAGGACTTCCTAATTTCCTGTAGTTCGTTGTCTCTTTTTTTTCCCAATTCACAGAATTTGGTCACCATGAATGTTCGGAATTCTGTGTCTGTCATTTTGGTAACGTCCTCCATATTTACGAGACATGGAGGGGCATTTTCTTTTGTTGGAGACATATTTTCTTGTTTATTCAGACCTGAGGCTCTTTTTCTACCTTTAGCCATTGGAGGATTACTTCCCTTTTAAAGACTTCTTGGGAGAACTTTTGTCCCACGAGAAGTAAGAGTCTTTCCTTTTTGATGGGAATAGCTGTTTGTTGAAGTCTCTCTTCTGTTGTTTTTACCAATGTGTTTTCAGGCGGGGAACTCTACAGAAGTGTCTAACAAGCAGAATCTCCTTTTTCAAAGGGGATCAGTACTAGGGAGGATCCCAAAGACACTTACCTTCCTAGGAAATTTCAGATATATGATTCTAGACCTGTCTAGTCTGTCTGGCACGGTAAAAAATAAGGAGGAGAGGAAAATATGCAATGAAAGGAAAGACAACACAGAAAAATAAAGAAAAAGTCACGCACCGCGCGTTAGCGCAGCGCGCGATTTCGCCAGAGGCTTGCAGGAGACGCTATTGCCTGCTGGCAGTCCAGGAAAGTCTGGGGGGAGAAGGAGGGCTAGGTGTTAACAAGAGAATGCAGGGGGGGGTCAAGAGAAAAGAAAAAAATAAAACCGCCTCAAGGAGATTCTGGCTACCTACCTAGAAGGTGGAGTCTGGGGCTTGGGGGTCTGGAAGTGGGGTGGGGGTCAGAGGTGACCCTCCCTCAGTATCCCTTGCTGGCCAGAGGCTTGCAGGAGACGCTATTGCCTGCTGGCAGTCCAGGAAAGTCTGGGGGGAGAAGGAGGGCTAGGTGTTAACAAGAGAATGCGGGGGGGGGGGGTTAAGAGAAAAGAAATAAAAAAAAAAAACGCCTCAAGGAGATTCTGGCTACCTACCTAGAAGGTGGAGTCTGGGGCTTGGGGGTCTGGAAGTGGGGTGGGGGTCAGAGGTGACCCTCCCTCAGTATCCCTTGCTGGCCAGAGGCTTGCAGGAGACGCTATTGCCTGCTGGCAGTCCAGGAAAGTCTAGAAGGTGGAGTCTGGGGCTTGGGGGTCTGGAAGTGGGGTGGGGGTCAGAAGTGACCCTGCCTCAGTATCCCTTGCTGGCCAGAGACTTGCAGGAGATGCTATTGCCTGCTGGCAGTCCAGGAAAGTCTAGAAGGTGGAGTCTGGGGCTTGGGGGTCTGGAAGTGGGGTGGGGGTCAGAGGTGACCTTCAGTATACCTTGCTGGCCAGAGGCTTGCAGGAGACGCTATTGCCTGCTGGCAGTCCAGGAAAGTCTGGGGGGAGAAGGAGGGCTAGGTGTTAACAATAGAATGCAGGGAGGGGGGGGGTCAAGAGAAAAGAAAAAAATAAAACCGCCTCAAGGAGATTCTGGCTACCTACCTAGAAGGTGGAGTCTGGGGCTTGGGGGTCTGGAAGTGGGGTGGGGGTCAGAGGTGACCCTCCCTCAGTATCCCTTGCTGGCCAGAGGCTTGCAGGAGACGCTATTGCCTGCTGGCAGTCCAGGAAAGTCTGGGGGGAGAAGGAGGGCTAGGTGTTAACAGGAGAATGCGGGGGGGGGTCAAGAGAAAAGAAAAAAAAAAACCGCCTCAAGGAGATTCTGGCTACCTACCTAGAAGGTGGAGTCTCGGGCTTGGGGGTCTGGAAGTGGGGTGGGGGTCAGAGGTGACCCTCCCTCAGTATCCCTTGCTGGCCAGAGGCTTGCAGGAGACGCTATTGCCTGCTGGCAGTCCAGGAAAGTCTATAAGGTGGAGTCTGGGGTTTGGGGGTCTGGAAGTGGGGTGGGGGTCAGAGGTGACCCTCCCTCAGTATCCCTTGCTGGCCAGAGACTTGCAGGAGATGCTATTGCCTGCTGGCAGTCCAGGAAAGTCTAGAAGGTGGAGTCTGGGGCTTGGGGGTCTGGAAGTGGGGTGGGGGTCAGAGGTGACCCTCAGTATCCCTTGCTGGCCAGAGGCTTGCAGGAGACGCTATTGCCTGCTGGCAGTCCAGGAAAGTCTGGGGGGAGAAGGAGGGCTAGGTGTTAACAATAGAATGCAGGGGGGGGGGGGTCAAGAGAAAAGAAAAAAATAAAACAGCCTCAAGGAGATTCTGGCTACCTACCTAGAAGGTGGAGTCTGGGGCTTGGGGGTCTGGAAGTTGGGTGGGGGTCAGAGGTGACCCTCCCTCAGTATCCCTTGCTGGCCAGAGGCTTGCAGGAGACACTATTGCCTGCTGGCAGTCCAGGAAAGTCTGGGGGGAGAAGGAGGGCTAGGTGTTAACAAGAGAATGCGGGGGGGGGGGGGGGGGTCAAGAGAAAAGAAAAAAAAAAACCGCCTCAAGGAGATTCTGGCTACCTACCTAGAAGGTGGAGTCTCGGGCTTGGGGGTCTGGAAGTGGGGTGGGGGTCAGAGGTGACCCTCCCTCAGTATCCCTTGCTGGCCAGTGGCTTGCAGGAGACGCTATTGCCTGCTGGGAGTCCAGGAAAGTCTGGGGGGAGAAGGAGGGCTAGGTGTTAACAAGAGAATGCAGGCGGGGGGGTCAAGAGAAAAGAAAAAAATAAAACCGCCTCAAGGAGATTCTGGCTACCTACCTAGAAGGTGGAGTCTGGGGCTTGGGGGTCTGGAAGTGGGGTGGGGGTCAGAGGTGACCCTCCCTCAGTATCCCTTGGTGGCCAGAGGCTTGCAGGAGATGCTATTGCCTGCTGGCAGTCCTGGAAAGTCTAGAAGGTGGAGTCTGGGGTTTGGGGGTCTGGAAGTGGGGTGGGGGTCAGAGGTGACCCTCCCTCAGTATCCCTTGCTGGCCAGAGGCTTGCAGGAGACGCTATTGCCTGCTGGCAGTCCTGGAAAGTCTAGAAGGTGGAGTCTGGGGTTTGGGGGTCTGGAAGTGGGTTGGGGGTCAGAGGTGACCCTCCCTCAGTATCCCTTGCTGGCCAGAGGCTTGCAGGAGACGCTATTGCCTGCTGGCAGTCCAGGAAAGTCTAGAAGGTGGAGTCTGGGGCTTGGGGGTCTGGAAGTGGGGTGGGGGTCAGAGGTGACCCTCCCTCAGTATCCCTTGCTGGCCAGAGGCTTGCAGGAGACGCTATTGCCTCCTGGCAGTCCAGGAAAGTCTAGAAGGTGGAGTCTGGGGCTTGGGGGTCTGGAAGTGGGGTGGGGGTCAGAGGTGACCCTCCCTCAGTATCCCTTGCTGGCCAGAGGCTTGCAGGAGACGCTATTGCCTGCTGGCAGTCCAGGAAAACCCAGGTGCATCTTCATGCATGCCCAAAATCCCAAGGATGGAGGAACTGGGATTGCAGTGTGGCCATCCCACCTTGGGGGGGGAGGTGATTTCCTATTCTCTTTTTCTCTCTCTTTCAAGCACATGTGCCCTATAGCAAAAACACACAAAAAAGAAAAGATATGTGTTTAATTATTAGTAGAAATATTTATAGTTTTTAACTTGGTATATTATGTCCAAGAATTTCACATTCTATAAGACTTAGGTTTTCTCCCTTGTAAAGCCAGAAGGTAATTCAGCAATTACAATTTTTTTACATAAATCTACAGTATAAAATAAATAGGCCAGTCAGGTGGAATGGTGGTTAAGACAGTTGAACCCCACATGGTTGACTATGGTTCAAATCCAGGACCTGTGAACTTGAAAACACACCAAGTACATGTGTGTGAGTGCCCAGAATCCTGAGCAGGGAATGGAGGAGAAGGAACTGCAATATGGACATTCTCTGAGAGAAGAATGGAGGAGAAGGAACTACAACATGGGGAGTGATTGCTCACTTTCCCTCTCTATGTCTTTCTCTCTCTGTCTCTCTGTCTCTATGTGGCAAGCACATGGATCTTACAACAAATAAGTAAATACATACAGTAAATAGTCTGAACATTGCTTTAAAGGTAGAATGTCATACCACAGACTGTAGCATTCTTCTTCCCACTTCACTTTTTTCACTTCTAATTGTGAGTTGATCTCTTTGGTTTCTGACAGCTCCTTTTGTAGTCCACTTACTTTACTTTTCAGCTTCTGACTTTTTTCTATAAGTTGTTCATAATGACTTTCTTTAAGTTCTATTAATCTTTCACCTGGCAACATTGCGTTCTGGATTTTTATTTGGCTATCAGCATCTGTACCAGGGAGGAAACAAGATGGAAATGCATATATGAGCACTCTTTGAATTTTAGTAACAGTGCATTTTTTTGGAGAGGTTTTTTCGCTATAGGGTGCATGCACTCACCAGACAGAGAGAGACATAGAGACAGAAAGCGAGAAATCATCCCCCAGGGGAGACGGTCACACCACAGTCCCTTCTCCTCCATTCTCCTCTCGGGATCTTGGGCATTCACGTACACGCGCCCGACGTGAGTTTCAAGCCACTGGGTCTGGGATGTGAACCGCGGTCGACTATGTGGCAGTCCAGTGACATAGCCATTACACTAACTGCTGGTTCCCAGTAACAGTGCATTTTCACATTCACCCATATATACACTGAACAAATATAAACTTCAACAAATTCTTGAGGGGGGAGTTTGTAAACACTCTTGTGTTCTGGGCTCCCAGAAAACTGAAAGGATAATGGACTAGTGACCCAGAAAGGGATGAAAACTTGCAAAGCATTGATTGCTTAAGAACGGAGAGATCTCTGGCAACAGAGTGAATAAAACTCATGGCCCACCAGCTAGAAAGTATCCTTGCCATGAAAAAGAGGACATGATAAGTTGTTCAACTTCTCAAATTCAAGCTACATGTGAATTCTACCAGGAGCATACAATGGAGTTTTCTAGAGGCTACATGACAGTGATATCACAACAGATTGAATACTAGATGTGAATATGAAAATCCAATTATGTTTATTCAATTAAGCCAGACATTAAAAGATATGTCAAAAAAAAGTTCTTGAAAAGTGCATGTGCATGACATAAAAAATATGCATAGATTTCAAAATTCTGGCACCAAAATAAAGTCATATTATAGTTCTATTTTTCATGAACTTTTCAAAATCCCTTTGCATATTAAATGCTTAGAGTGGAAGACAGTATACTAAGCTCTTCAGATAAACAAGAAAGACTTACAGCCAGAAGATTTTGTGGTGTTTAGAGTACTAGACTCCCACATGGCTGACCGTGGTTCACATCCCTGAATAAGTGACTTGCTTTCCTACTTTCTCTGGTGAGCATATGTGCCCTGTAGCAACATTAAAATAATAATAATAGTGACCATAATAAATAAGATGAAATAATCTTTAAAAACATAACAAGGGACCAGCAGATAGTGTAATAGTAATGTTCCTGGACTCCCAAGTAGTCAACAAAAGTCTGAGTCCTGAACCCACAACTTAAAAACTCATTCCGAGGACCAGGAGTTGGAGTAACAGCTATGTCGCTGGACTCCCTTGTAGTTTACTGTGGTTTGGATCCTGGACCCAGGGGCTTAAACTCTCACCGGGCACATGTGTGTGCATGGTCAAGGTCCCAAGAAGAGAATGGAGGAGAAAGGATTGTGGCATGGTCATACACCCTGGGGAGGTATGATTTCTCTCTTTTTTTTTTGTTTTTAAATAATTATTAATTTTATTTTGTCATTCATTTATTTTAATCTGACCAGAGAGAGACAGAGAAAGAGAGAGAGAGAAAGTGAGAAAGCAAGCCATTAGGTCTGGGACTTGAATCGTGGTTGGCCACATGGAAGTGTCCAGAGTCTTAACCACCATGCCACCTGCTGGTCCCCTTACTTTCTGTTTCTGTCTCTCTCTGTCTTTCTGGTGAACACACATGCCCTGTAGCAAAAAACTCTTAAAAAAAACAAACAAACAAAAACCTCATTCATTCCAGGCACATATGCATGTGTACCCAAAATCCCAAGAAAAGATTGGAGAAGGGAATGCGATTTTGCCATCCCCCTGGGGAGTGATTTCTTGCTTTCTGTTTCTCATTCTCTCTGGTGAACGTACATGCTCTATAGCAAAAATCTCTTTTAAAAAAATTAATAAAATAACAAAACATGTAAGACTTCTGTACTTGTTTAGCTTAGATTCTTGTATAGAGAAAACATAAACTGACAATTATAAATTCAGGCAGAGGCTGTAAAAAAAATAAAAACCCAGTTCTATGATCACAGAAGAAAATAGAATCTGCACTGGGTTCAGGGAAGATGTCTGTGTGAAAGTGACAGCTACACTGAGCAATGAAGGATGAGCAGGGAGCAGTTGAACAGAGTAGGAAGGACATTCCAGCCAGTGTCCAGCATGTGCTAAAGCTCCCCTGAGATCTGATTCTAGCCAAGATGGAGTAACAGGAACTGATTTACCTCCCTCATGAAAACAACCAAAATCTAAAAAAGCTCATTAAATGACCATTTTCAAGACAATGAACTACAGACAATACAGACAATGATCCCTGGGAAATGATTAACAAACAAAGCAAACCTTACAAATGCCCCAGTTCCCTGCTCTGAGGAAGTCTGCTAGACTCCCTGCATTAAGATGATGAAGGTGAGTGTTTTGTCAACCCAAGACTGACAGAGATCAGCACATAACAATGGAGAAGGGAGACCCCTTTACGTATTTGGTAAAGTAATGAAGAGTGTCTGTGTGACAAGAAACTACTCAAGAAAAAGTCATCTGAAAAGATTAGCCTGGTGCCTTTGGCCAGGCTAGGAAATGGCTAACTCACAGCACGATCAACAGAATTCTCAGAAGTCTTGGTATTGTGGTGGGGAATTAGCCCAGGCTGAGCACTGCTCTGATCCACATAATCAATCATAAAAGCTAGAAAGAGAGGATCAGTTTATAAGTAATTTAACTATATCCCAAAATAATGCTCAAGATGATAAGCAAAGGCATGGAAGATATTTTTTTAAACCAAATTTTACTTGCAGAGATGCAAATTACAATGTCAGGGATGAAAACTACAGGGGATGGAAATGAACATAGATTAGACATCATACAAGAAAGGATCTGTAAAGTTGAACCATCAGTGAAATGTGAGAAAACTTCACGTAACTAATAATATGGGGAGAATCTTCAAAAAGTTCAAGGAAAATGTGTATTATGAAAAAGTCAAGAGAGTATTTCAAATTTTTGCACCAAAATAAACTCATACTTTAATTTTCTTTTTCTGTAATTGTTTTAAGATTTCCTCATGTAAGGCCTCAAAGAAAGAAAAAGAGAGCATGACATGAGCATGGATGTAAAATTTCAACCAAGTTTGAAACAAAGCACTGGCTCCATGGTCCACTGATAATGGACCACACAGAAGCTGGAACCTATATAGCTTGAATGCCCAGTCTGGTGGGCTTGAAAATGCTGAGCACAGGCACAAGTGCCCAAGGTCTAATGGACTGTAGGACTGGAGGAAGGGGATTGTAACATGACCAGACCTAGTAGAAGGTTAGCACCTGTCTCTCACATTTGTGTGCACATGCACTCTACTGAATACAGAAAAAAAATCTTCAAAGTCTAAAGATATCCTCCAGGGAGCAAGTAGGTGGCATGGTGGTTAAGGTGCTGGACTCCCACATGGCCAACTGTGGTTTAAGTCCCAGACCCGGCAGCTTGAGAATCATGCCAGGTGCATGTGCATACATGCCCCAAATAACAGAGAAGATTAGAGGAGAAGGGAATGTGGCACAGGTATCCCTCCTTGGGGGTGATTTCCAACTTTCCCTCTCTCTGCCTCTCTGGCACATAACCCTATGACAAAACAAACAAACAAAACAAAACAAAAAACCTGATACCCTGCAATAGGTAAATAGATAAACTGTGGTGTATCCAAATAGCAGAATATTATTTAGCACTAAAAAGAAGTAAATGATCAAGCCATGAAGAGACATGGTGGAATCTTAAATACATATTACTAAGTGAAAGAAGTCAATCTGAAAAGGCTACATACCGGATGATGCAAGTACATGACACTCTGGAAAAGGCAGTATAAAACCTGTGGTCCTCAGGGCTTGAGGAAAGCAGGGAGGAATGAATAGGCAGAGCACAGGGGAGTTTTAGGGCAGCATAAGTGCTCTCTATAAATTCTATAATGATAGAAGTATGTCCTTTGTATACCTTCGTCCAAACTTAGAATCCTAATGTAAACCACAACCTTTAGGTGACTATGATGTGCCAAAGGAGAATGATAGGTCCTAGCAGCTGAATTCCTCTGGTGAGGGATGTGGAGAATGTGAGACTATGCAAGACTATGTAGGGGCAGGAGATACTCAATATGTGGGAAGTCTCTGTACCTTCCTCTCAATTTTGCTGTGAACCTAAAACTGCTCTAAAAATAATTAAGTCTTTAATTTTTTTTCCCTCGGGACAGCCAGTGCTGTAGTGGTCAGGGTGCCAGACCCTGACATGGTCAACTATGGTTCTAGTCCTGCCTGGCACCTTGAAAATCATGCCAGGCACATCTGTGCCCAAAATCCCAAGAGGAGAATGGAGGAGGAGTGATTGTGGTGTGGCAATCCCTTTTCAGGTGTGATTTCCTACTTTCCTTCTCACATTTTTCATCTTCCTGGCAAGTGCACACATCCCATGCCAAAAACCTTGAAAAAATTTCTAAACAAAGCTTTAATGAATAAAATTCAATGATATCTTAAAAAGGAAATACACCATGACAAAATGGGATTTATCTCAGGAGCACAGCATTGGTTGAACATTTCAAACTGTGATTCACCACATTAACAAACTACTAGAGAAGAACTGTACGAACATCTCAGTAGATGGAGACATGTGACAAAAATTCAATGTTCATTCCTGATTTAAAAATAAATAAATAGGGACCAGCAGTTAGCGTAATGGTGTCGCTAAACTCCTGGCTTAAACTCATGCCAGGCACATGTGTGTGTGTGCCCAAGATCCCAAGAGGAGAATGGAGGAGAAGGGATTGCAGCATGGCCATCTCCCCTTGGGTGTAATTTCTCTCTTTCTATCTCTCTGTCTCTGTCTTTCTGGCGAGCACAAACAACCTATAGTAAAAACCTCTCCAAAAAAATAATAATAATAAATAAATAAACAAATAAGACACTCAAACAAAAACAAACTCTCAGAAAGCTAAGAATATAAAGGAGCCAGGTACAGTGGCACATGCTTGTAATTCCAGCTATTCTGAGGGAGGCAGATTACCAGTTCAATGCCAGCCTGGACAACCCAGTGAGACTCTGACTCTAAAATAAATAAATAACTACAGATGATATTTTTCATGTGATAAAGAGCCTCTATGATAAAACTATGTTAGCATATGAAACAGTAACAAACTGAATACTTTTCCTATGAGATCAAGAACAAGACAGAAATGTCTGTTTTCACTACTTTTATTCAGCCTTGTACTGAAGATTCTAACCAATACAGCCGGGCAAGAAAAGATACAAAAGCACCCAGGGTGGAGAGAAGCACAGCAGTCTTCATTCACAGCCATGACCATATGTGAGCAAACAACCTTACAGTACAGTCACAGAGTTGATTAGTTGCCACAGAGACCATACTGCAACGTCTAATATATGTACTCTTTTTAGTAAGATAATAGTTTGAGAAAGAAAAAGGGTTGACAACATTTGGTCTACATAGAAAATCTGATGGAATTCACAAGAAAAGCTATCAGAACCTCTAAGTGAGTTTAACCTCTAAGTGAGTTGGAGGGTACAAAATCAATATACAAATGTGAACTGGATGAGGCCATGGCATGGTGGTAAAAGTGACTGGATCCCACATGACCAGCTGCATAGTTCAAGTCCTGGACCTTATGGCTTGAGAAAGACACCAGGCAGGTGTGTATGTATGCCCATTAGCCTGAAAGGAGGGAACAATGGAGGAAAAGGGATTTCTGTGTGACCATTCTCCATGGGGAGTGATGATTTCTCCCTCACTTTTCTCTATCTCTGTCTGTCTCTGGAGAGCACAAATGCATTCTGGCAAATTAAAAGAAAAAAACAAATAACTCTATTTCTACACAGTAGTAATAAACAAATGAGAATTTTTAAAATATCATTAATAACTTCATCAAAAATATAAAATATTTACAGATATATTTGATAAAATACAGAAAAACATATGCACTAAAATATATGAAATATTATGAAGATAATTAAATATGATCTATGCAAATTTAATGATACACTTCCTCATTAGGGAAAAGATTCATTATTGTTTGTCTTTTAGATTTAATTTATTTATATGTTGTGATTTTCAAGCCACCAGATCCAGGACTCGAACTGTAGTCAGTCATGTGCAAGCCCAGCACCTTAATCACTATGCCACCTGCTGGCCCTCAGGTCTAAATTTTTAAAAATATGTAATTATGGTTCCAGAGTAGACCACAGTCTATAGAGGTAGGATAGCAAGGAAGACAGTACTAAGATTAACAGCAGTAATCCATGTGAGGGAGACAAGGATAACCTGATCTTGAGGAAAGGCGTAGGAGAGAAACAGAGTCAACAAAAAGACTGAGAGTGTCAGTCACACTGAGGAAAGTACAGTAGAAACCATCACAGCTTTTTGGCTGAAGACGGTACAATATACAGTAGCTCTCACTCTCCTTTAAAGCATACATCTGTGGTGAACAGCACTGTACACTCCGGGCCTTGTTGTGCAGTGTGTGCATCAATTTCAACAACATACATAATAAGGCCTTATGTTTATGCAAAGGTCCTACCTGTAGAGTCCACTCTAAGCACTGCAGGATTCTTGTAATTAGAGTGAGGCAAGTCATGGTCCTCTGAGGCTGCCTGATATGACTGAGTAAAGACATCAAGATTATCCATAGTTTATTTGGTTTTTGACCTATAAACAACTAACACTATAGCAAAGTGTTTCTCAGATATTTATAGCATGTACTAAATATACAGAAGTGATAATTACCCATCTTTTTAAATGAGCAAAAACACAAGGTACTTCTTAAAAGAACTATGGTCAGAAGACTACTTCTATCGATGGTTACTATTTCATATTCACTTTTTCAGAGTAAATGTCTTGACAATGAAACATTTTCTATTTTTTTTCAACATTACGTTTTACAATGTATTTTTCAATGCCAATAATATTTTAGATAATTAATTGTTTTAACAATACCTTCTTCTTTTCCTTAGATGTTTTCTTTGTAGGCCTAAAAAGAAAAAAAGAACTTTCATACAAATATTAAATATGTAAATTACAGAGACTAGATAAAAACCTTTTTTTTAAATGTTTTTGCCACAGGGCACATGTGGTTGCCAGAGAAAGACAGAGAGAGGAAAAGTGAGAAGTCACTCCTGGGGGGTGACGGCACCACAGTCCCTTCCCCTCCATTTTTCTCTCAAGATTTTGGGCATGCACACATATGCATCCAGCATGAGTTTCAAACATCCCGATTTGGGACTTGAACCATATTTAACCATGTGGGTGTCTAGTGATGTAACCATCTTCTGGTCCCCAAATGGCATTTTAACCCTCACAACAATTCTGTGAATTAGGTAACATATGGGGTATTTATTAAGGATAAAACTAGGCCCAGTAATATAATTTGCAAGGCTACACAGCTAGTCTGTGGCACACCCAGAATTCAAACCCAGGAATTCGGGCTCCAAAACATGTGCTTTACAGTATCAATGAGTGTTTATTTTGAACTGCCCGTAAGTGATACGATAGCACATGAACTCATAAGACATTCTGATTTCTTTTTCTTTTTCTTTTTTTGAGACTTTTTTGCTATAGGGCATGTGTGCTCACCAGAAAGAGAGACAGAGACAGAGAGACAGAAAGCGAGAAACCACCCCCCAGGGGGCATGGCCACACTGCAATCCCTTCATTCTTCTCTAGGCATCATGGGCACACATGCACATGCTCCCAGCATGAACTTAATCCACTGGGTCCAGGACTTGAACCATGTTCAACTACATGGGAGTCCAGTGATATAACCATTTTGTCATCTGCTGGTCCCAAGACTATCTGATTTCTACCTAAAATTATACATAGTAATTTCTGAATCATTAAGTATTTTTTTAGATGAGCCAGTAGTGGAATGGAGTTTAAAGTGCTGAATCCCACATGGATGACTGTCTGAGTCCCAGACCAGTGCCTTGACTATCCCACCAGGCATGTGTGTATGCATACCGAGAGGAGACAGCATTACAGAGTAGTCAACCCCCCTGAAGGGGGCAGTTTCTCACTTTACCTCTCTCTGTCCCTCTCTCTTTCTCTCTCTAGCTGTGTTTCTCTCTTGTGAATGCATGCACCTTATAGCAAATAACAGTAATTCTTTTTGGAAATAAAAACTTTATAGATATGAAGAAATGCATCAACAGACATTCATCTGTTCAACTATCATTTCATACACTCAACAAATACTACACGTTACTGACAGAACTGGCACAGGAAAACATGGGTTTTTATACTTAAGAACTGAATAACTGAAAAGAAATAATCTATGACAGTGTGTTTATAGTTTATTTTTCTGTTGTGTATAAACAAAATCCTCCCCTGTTCACCAGAATCTAAACAACAACTGGGTAGATAGAACTGATATTTTAGAGTATCTTAAAAAGTCACAGCTGTTCGTAATGATAGTGTCAAAGGTACTCTAATACACAGATAGACTCATCAAGGAGGATTCAGTTCTATTCAGGCTAGGGGCCAGCAGGTGGTTGGAGGTTTAGGATCTCACCCGACAGGGCGGTTCAAGTCGTGATCCTGGCAGCTTGAAGGACACACTGGTTGTGAGTGTGTGCTTGCCAAAAATTCTGAGAGGAAACTAGTAGAAGGGATTGTGGCATGACCTTCCCCTGGGGAATGTTTTTTCACCCACTACACCCTTCTCTCACTCTGGAGAGGACACATGCCCTATAAGTGTGTGTGGGGAAATCTACTCAGTCTGCCTTAAGTGTTTGTGTTTTTATTATTACATATTTTTAAAAATGATCTCTGATGCCAGCAGATAACATAGAAGTTATTTGCTGGACTTCCACATGGCTGATCACAGGTCAAGTGCTGAACCAAGAGGCATGAAAATCAAGCTGGGCACATGTTCGTGCATGCCCAAGAACCCAGGAGTAGAATGTTGGAGAAAGAATTGTAGCATAGTTATCCCCCTGGAGGGGATTTCTCACTTTCCCTTGATCTCTGTCCCTCTCTCTTACTAGTGAGCTCATGTGTCATAAGACAAAAATCTATGGAAAAAATTTTTAAATCCAAATATAATAGTTTAACTTTTTAAAAACTTATTTAATTGTATCTATTATTATTTTCTAATTAAACTAGAGACAGACAGAAAGGGACAGTGAGAAAGCAAGCCACCAGGTCTAGGACTCGAGCCACAGTGGGCCATGTGGTAGTCTAGCACCTTATCCACTAGGTGACCAGATGGCCCCAAAAGTTTCACTTTTAAGTCATCCTTTGTATGTTGAAGTACATCAGGAAATTAATTTCTGAACTAATTTTGAACAAATTTCCTCCTATCATGAAACTATACATGAAAAAGAGCTTTAAGTACAATAATTAACAGTTTACTGTAAATGTGAAAAAACATCTTGTTTTAAGCATTTTAATACTAAGACAGTGGAACATGTTTAAATTGAATAAACATGTTCTTCTCTGTTAGATCATTTCCAACAGCATACAAACATAGTCTAGAAGCATCTGTTTTAGGAGTAAAAAGAGAAAGAAAACTTCTTGGAATTCCACATTCTTCATTTATCATCAAATTCTCTCTTGACTTTACCATTAAAAATTCTCAAAGGAGATGGTTCTACTTACCTCAAAGTCAGGCTTCCCTGGAAACTACTGAAACTGCTCCTTATCAAGGGCACCTACTCTCATTTTTGTCAACTTTTCAACAGCATCAAGATTTAAGTGTTCTCTTGCGTGGCCTGGTTTTATTTCTAGGAAAAGTAATCACTGTGAATATTCCTTCACAGGAGAATCAAGAAGTTACAGATGTTTACCTTTCTTCTTCCAGACTTCTTTCACGTAAACTGTTGTCAGCATTCATGCATGGTGGACCATCAGAAGGTGAATCAGTCTCCAACACTTGTATAACTCTATAATTTTTGAGGTACACTTCTTACTTTTATTTTTCTTTATATCCTTCCCATGCAAAGTTGAACTTCTACTTAGAAAAAATGTGTTAAAAAAGCCATTGGTTTCTAATAATTATACTGACAAAAGATAACTAACTAAAAAAAAAAAAAAACTCTTTCTCATCTTAATTCATTTACTAATTTAAAAACAATTAGGAAACGTCAGCTATATTCAAGGAAATGTATACCCTCAGCTTCAAAAAAGAGATAAAAGGTACAAATTGAAACATGAGTTAATCTATGAAAAAGTTGTGTCAAAGCACAAGAAAGGCTTTATATTAAAGAGGTAAAATATAGAAGAGGAGCTCTCCAGACAAAAAGTGGGAAACAATCATTTCACTTAGAGAACAGGGAGGGCAGGTGTTCACTTAAGAACTCCAAAGGAAAGCAGGAAATGCAGGGAAGCTAGAACTGGAGATGAACGCCAGCCTGCAGGGCAATGTTGTTCCAGAAGCTGGTGCTCGCCCCTTATCAGGAACAACTGTAAGACATGGAAGCAGTACAGATTAGTGCTATTACTTTTGCTATTATTTACATATATTTTGATGTTTAATTTTAATAATGTTTTTTAACCTAACACGAGGCATATATAATATGAAAGAAGTAACTAGAGAAATTCTGGGGTTTGGGAGGACCTCATTTTTAAAATAAAAATTGTTACTATATATAGTTCATAAAAAGAACAGTCTGGGGACCAGCAGTTAGTGTAATGGCTATGTCACTGGACTCCCATGCAGTCGACGGTGGTTCGCGTCCCAGACCTGGTGGCTTAAACACACACCGGGAGCATGTGCGTGCATGCCCAAGATCCTGAGAGGAGAATGGAGGAGAAGGGATTGCAGCATGGCCGTACCCCCTGGGGGGTGATTTCTCAATTTCCGTCTCTCTGTCTCTCTGTCTCTCTCTGTCTGTCTGGCGAGCGCACGTGCCCTACAGCAAAAAAAAAAAAAAAAAAAAAAAAAAAAAAACTAACTAAAAAAAAAAGAACAATCTGGTTAGCTATGATTTTGTTTAAAAATAAAATGACTAGACAACTTATGTGTATGTTTAGCCTAGTAGCAATTCTAATATAAATAGAAAATTGTAATTATTTTTCATGGAGTAAACAACATGCATAGAAACATCACTATTATATGCCTACATAAATTTCTAGAAAGACTAAAAGTTCCCATTAGATATAATTATGTTAGGAGTTGATTATGAACCCATAAAAGGACGAAAAGCAAAAGTGTAAGTGACAATGATTTACAAAAGATATGTAAAAAATCTTCAAGTTAAAACTAAACAGCTAAAAAAAGAAATTGTTGACATCAATCATTACATAATTCTTTTTTACCTTAACTTTAAACTTCAAAAATAAATCTACAGTTTACAAATATGAAACAGCTTTCATTATAACATAGTTGAGAGAAGGCAACTTTTTTTTTCTTTTTAATTTGCTATGGGTGCAGGTGCTTGGCAGAGAGAGAGAGAGAGACCCCCTGAAGGAATGGCTGCACTGCAATCCCTTCTTCTCCATTCTTCTCTCAAGGGTCTTGGGCATCCAAGCACATGTGTGCAATGTGTTTCTCTAGCTGTGAGATCTGGGACTTGAATCACGTAGTTGAACCTGTGGGATCAAGGAAGCATTCCTACCATGCCTCCAGCTGGCCCAGAAGGCAACTTCTAAACAGAAAACATCTGATCAAAGTCATCTCAAATATAGGAAAGGACTGACCCGCAGCCATGCTAACTCATAGCCACAAGAATCAGTACAAAAAAAGGATTTTTAAAAATAAAAAGACTTTATACATAGATCATTTTGGAAATCTGCTCACAATAAACTAGATTTTTTAAGAATTATTTTATTTAATTTTATTTATTTTAATTTGACCATAGAGGAACAGACTGAGAATGAGAGAGGGAGGGAAAGAAAGTATGAAAGGAAGCCACCAGGTCTAGGACTCAAACCATTGTTGGCCATGTGGGAGTCCAGCACCATTAACCACCATGCTACCTGCTGGCCCTAGAATTTTTTTGCTATAAAAGAAATCCATCAAGATACATTCTTTCATTCAGTTATTATTTCATATATTCACCAAATACTTATCAAATTCATAGTATGAATTAATTACATTACTGGTCTGGAGAAACAGTTTTTTTATACTGAGTTAGTAACTGGAGAGTAATAATCTGTGACAGTTTGTCTTTAGTTCATACTTGTATTTTACTTAAATCCTCTTCACTTCACAAGAGTCTAAAAGAATATTTGGTAGATATAACTGATATTTCAGAGTCTCTCAGGAAATCATAGCTATTCACAATGATAATGTCAAAGGAACTGTAATACACAGACTCATCAAAGAAGACTCAATTCTATTCAACATAGGGGCCAGCAGGTGTTGGGAAGGTTAAGGCATTGGATTCCCACCTGTCAGTCTGTGCACTTCAAGTCGCGGTCTTGGTGCCTTGAATAACTTGCTGGGTATGTGTGCTTGCATGCCAATAATCCTGATAAGAGACTGTAGAAGAAGAAATTGTGGCACAACAAGCATCCCCAAAAGACGTCTTTTTAAACCGCCCCTCACAATTTACTCTTTTATGAGCGCACACTACCTATGGGGGGAAAAATAAAAAGAAATCTGTTCAGTTGGTTACATGCTTGTATTTTGTATGCCATAAGTAAGGTAAGACTAACCTGTCTCACCACAGTCTAAACAGCTCACATTCCATATTAGTGGGTGAACAATCCAATGCTTGGTGAATTATTCTTCATATTGTTTGAAAAAAAAAATCTACGCACAGGGATGAGCAGATGGTGTAATGTTTATGCTGCTAGACTACCACATAATCAACTGCAGTTCAAGTTCTGGACCCAGTGACAACACTGAGCCAGGCACGTGTGTATGTGTTCCCAAGATCCCAAGAGAAGAATGTAGGAGAAGAGATTTCAGTGTAGCCATCCCCCCTGAGCAGTGAATTCTCACTTTCTACTTCTCTTTCTCTGTCTCTTTGGCAAGTACATGCACTGTACAGTAAAAAAAACTCTCTGTAAAAAAACTATATATGATAATTTAACTTTTAAGTCATCATTTATGTGTTGGAATACTTTAGGATATTCCATTTCTAAGGCAATTTTGAATGAATGCCCTCTTACCATGAAACTACACATGAATAGAAGTTTTAAGAACTATTACTAACAGCTTACTGTAAATATTTAAAAAGATAATGTTTTAAGTCTTCTAATATTTACACCTTCAAACAAACTTAAATATAGTAAATGAGTCCCTCTCTATTGGATCATTTCCAATAGCATATAAACATAGTCTAGAAGCATCTGTTTTAAGATTTAAAAAAAAAGAAAAAGAAAGAAAACTTCCTGAAATTTCATGTTCTTCATTTATCACCCAGTTCTCTCTTGTCTATACCATTAACAATTCTCAGGGAGATATCTATACTTACTTACCTCACAGTCAGTCTTCCCTCGAAATGACTGAAACTACTTCTTTTCAAGGATGCTTGTTTGCATTTTACTCAACTTTTTAATAGTATCAACAGTTGACTGTTCTCTTGTTTTGCCTGATGACCACACTATTCTGGTGTATTTCTAGAAAAACTAACCATCAATAATATTCCTTCACAGGGAAATCACGAAGTTATAGATGTTTACCCTACTCCTTCTGGATTTATTTCATGTGAACTGTTGACAACATTCACACCTGGTTGACCATCTGAAGGTGAATCAGCCTCCAACACTCATATATCCTACAGTTTGTCAAGCTCCATTTCTTATTTTCATTCTTTTTTGTATCCTTCACACTCAGAGTAGAATTGCTACTTGGAAAGAAATTTGTAAATAAAGCCTTTGGTTTCTAATAACTATACTGAAAAGAAGTTACTTTCCTAAAAATCCCAACTTTTTCCCATCTAAATTCATTTACTAATGGAAAAACAATTCAAAAATATATACTACATCCAAGAAAATGTACTTTTAGCCTCAAAAGGGGGATAAATGGTTCAAGTTGACACATGAGTTAAACTATGAAAAATTTTATCTAAGCACAAAGAAATGCTTTATATTAAAGAGGGAAATAAAGAAGAGGAGCTCTCCAGACAAAAGTGGGAAACAACATTCTACTTAGCAAACAGAGTGTGAGCACAAAGATTAGACACAGGGAGTGCAGATGTTTCCATAAGAACTTGAAAGGAAAGCAGGAACTATAGCAAAGCTAGTACTGGGGATGAACACCACACTACAGGGTAATGTTGTTCCAGAAGCTGGAGCTCACTCCTACCAGGAACGACTGTAAGACCTGGGAGCAGTATAGATTAGTGCTATTACTTTGGGTATTATCTATATATATGATATTGTTTAATTTTAATACTTTTAACATATGTGGCATATATAACATGGAAGAAGAAACTAGGTAAATACTGGACGTTGAGGAGGGTCTTATGTTTAAAATGCCCATCTGTCACTATATATAGTTCAAAAAGTAACAGTCTGGTTAGTTACAATTTTGTTTAACAATAAAATGATGACATAACTTTTGTATGTTTAGCCTAGTACCTAAGCATAATATGAACAGAGAATTGTCATTACCTTTTCATGCAATAAACAGCATACATAAGAACATCACATTTTCTTTTCTTTTTTAATTTAAAAATCTTTCAATATTATTTAATGAAAAAGTCTCATACTGTCATGTACAGGAAAAATCAACAGTTACTACTTTGTTAAGTTTAATGAAAAATACCATAGTTGTATGTTTGGAAAATCCTGACACCCATACTTTAGTGAGTGTCTGTCATAATTTAGTGGGATTTTTTTCCTCTCAAATAAAATCTATTATAAAGCTACAATAGTTATATACCAAAACAAAACCTAGTTACATGCTTTAGATTGTCTCATGAAAAAATAATCCAGTTGCTCTTATTCCCTGATGTAAGGCACTTCAAAGCACCTGCACAAAACGTCCATGTAAGCAGCAGTACAGTACATCAGTTAAATAACGTGAATGACTTTTACACAGCTCGATCTAGACTTTGGGAAAATAAAAACACATGATAGCCACAGCTAAAAAGCATGTTAAGATTCACAACAAGAATGTGTTTCTCTTATTGCTAAGAAAAGAACAGGCCATGTATCCTCCTGAGGGGAAAAAAACTCAGAAATATTTCAGAAGAAGAAAGCATGCTTCATGTATGAAATCAGAATCTTTAGGAGTGATTAGGACTTGAATGTAAACAGCATTTTTTTGAGTAACTAGCTTTAATACCTCCGGATTCAGGAGTATGGACTATTTGTACTGCAATGGAAAACACATTAGAAAGTCATAAAGTTACTTAATTCATACCAACTATTCATGATGTTCATTTAATCCACAGTAGCAAACAGTGGTGATGCACAGAGAAAAGTTTTAAAAATTATTGGTTTACTAGGTTTACCTAGCAAGAAATAGCCTGTAATATTTATTTCCAAACATCTTAGGTATAGAAAGCACCAGTTTAAATAAGATGATGAAACATCCCCAGCATCTTTTTGTTCAGCCTAAAAGTTAATTTCTTATCACTTTCCAAGTCATATGCTTAAAGCCAAGGAAGGAATAAATTAGAATGGTGATAAATACTACCAGGGAAAATTCAGTTCCTCCCCTATCATATTTATCTCTCTCAAGTGAAACATAGATAAGTAACAAAATACAAAAGGTCTACTGCATTCTCTGGAACTTACCATCCAAGCAGAATAGTTTTTGCCTACTAGTGGATTAACACACAGAGATGAGGAGGCCAAGGACAGGGTTCAGTGCTCTATCAGGGTTCAGTACCAGGTTGGCCTTGGCAGGTTGGTTAGCAAGGCCCTATTCTATGTTTCTATTACAAAGCAATTGTCACAAACAGCACTGATAAAGCAAAGAGGTCTCAGAGTGAATATGGCTCAAAGAGCCCATTAAACACCACTAAAACTAACAAATGAGGCTCCACTGAGGCTTAACTTCATACATAAAAGTCAGCACCTTTGCTCCTTTGCTCCTTTACCAGTGGCAAGTCCTATCATTAGCATGCCCTTCTTAGGCATAAAGGGATAATAGATAGCATCTCCAGGTTTACACACAGTTAAGAATTGATTATTAAGACTAGTATATTAAAATTACAGATCAAAAAGTCACTCTCCAAAGAAAATAGATTTCTTCATTAATTCAATGTAGTACATAAAATTCTGGAATGATGTTTAATTCAAATATAAAAACTCATAAGCAAAAAAATCCTACTTTTCCTTCTTAGGTTCATAGAGTTGATTCTACCACACACAAGTTCTTGACTGTAATTATACCACTAGAGTAAAATACTCATAAAATACTTCAGTTGCACACCGAGGTTTTGCCTCCTGACAACAGCATTAAAACTGCAGCATTTCAGCAGAGCTGGGAAATCCCATTCTTAAGCATGGTTTCCTTCTTCTTGTTCTCATGTTCCATAGTGATTATAAAAGGAAAGAGTCTGGTCAGTAAATGACTGGGTTACCCACTGCCCATTTGGATTGTCACTGAAAATTGGTTTTCCTCTTCAATCTGCACTGTCAGCTGTTAGCCCATTTGAAGTGAAGCCACAAGGTTCACTCTTGCACACATTTTCACTATAAGCACCACCCTACACTGCTTTGTAACCTGGATCATATTTTTCTTCCCTAACAGCCACCTTCTTTGCATCCTTTTGGGCAAGCTGCAGGTCGAATGTGTACTGCATGTCTTGGAGGTCTGTGTTTCCTTCAATACCTTACAACTGACCTCTTAAGTCCTTCAGCTTAGTGTAGTAATAAACTCGGTCCTGGGCTTGAGGACCCTGAGCACCTCATGCATTGGATGATGGCATCATAGAGCAGAGAGTTTCTGTGTCTGGGATCTTATGGGCTGAAAGCCCAAATTCCAAGGTCTTAACTTTTACACTAAAATCTTCTTTACTAAACATTTTATAAATACATTTTCCATTACACACCGCTATTCATGGCTGATATTTCTATCATTTCTGTAGTAGAATACACAAAATCTTTCACAAAATTCTTTACTGGAAAGGTCTTTTGCTGACTGGCATCCTTTCTACCATGTAGGTAAATCCTCTACCGTACTTCCGTGGTAATGTGTGATTATCCATGTGTTTCAGTCGGGCCTCACTCAGCCCTGAGATAAATAAACATTTCCAAAAATGGTTCCCAGGTCCAGGGTAATGACACCCTTTGTAAGCAGGAATAAGTCCTGGGTTTATCCCAATAATCACAATGTCCAACTTGAAGGTCAAAATGTCAAGGAGAGTCTGGTTAAAAGTTCAGCTTCTGAAACACCGTTAAACGGTCTACTTTCCTTTTCATTTAAAATGCGTCTGTAGGTTTTTTCTTGCTTTTCTTTTGATTTTGCCAATTTACCATATTTTGTCAACTCAGTGGGTTTTTTGGATTCCACTATTTTTGTTTGTCTGTTTTGTTGTTGTTGTTGTTGTTGTTCTGTTGTTCCTGGTTTTCTTTTCTTTCCTTTTGGAGCCTCTTGTACAGGTTTTCAAGCAGGAGCTTCAGATGGCCCTTCTGCTGTCCCTGGTTGTTTATTCATAACTGCCATGTTACGAGCTTTGGACATCATTTGTTGAAATGGACATGTATAAAAACTTGAGAATAGCCGCTGGTGTTCTCAGTTTCCATTACCTGCGGCCACACACTCGGGTCACTCTTCCAGCCAGGCGATGGGCCACTGGTCTCTGGAGTGGGGCAGTGCAAGCATGGTGACATGACAGTACCTGAGACCCAGACCTGATCACTGGCAGTACCTGGATGGCAGTTGGCCTCAGCTCCTACACTGAACCTCTGTTACCACCCAGAACATCACATTACCTTTAAGAGAGTTTTTTTTCTATAGAGCATGTGTTCTACCAGAGAGACAGAGAGAGACAGAGAGATGGAAAGTGAGAAATAAGTCACCATGGGGGTAGGCCATTGCACAATCCCTAATCCTCTATTCTCATCACAGGATTTTGGACATGCACGCACATTTGTCCTACATGAAATTTGAGTTGCAAGTGGGGGCCTTGAACTACAGTCAACTATATGCAAGTCCAGCAATATAATCATTACACCACCTGCTGGTCCCGAGACCAACATTATAATATGCCTATGTAAATTTACAAAAAGACTGAAATTTCCCACCAAAGATAATTATATTAAGAGTTGACTATGAGTACTTAAAATTACCAAAACCAAAAGGAAAACTAAAAATCATCTATGAAACAAAGTTATATAAATAACTCTTTAAGTTAAAACTGGGCATCTAGACAAAGAAATTATCCAGACAGAAATCACTGAACACTTCTTTTCAAACTAAAGTTTAAACTATAAAAAATCTGCAATTTATGAATATGAAACAGCTTTCACTTCAAACATAGTTGAGGGAAGGCAACTTTGTTTTTTTTTTTTAATTTGCAATTGAGTGCAAATGTTGAAAGAGAGAAAGCCCCTGAGGGAATGACTACACTACAACCCCTTATCCTTTCACTACTAGATCCTGGGTACCCATGCACATGTGCCCAATGTGTTTCTCTATCAGTGAGGTCTGGGACTTGAACCATATAGTCAACCCTGTGGGATGAAGCCACCCTAACTACTATGTCACAAGTTGGCACAAAAAGCAACAGGAAAACATAAGATATCTGGTCAAATTCATCTTAAGGTTAGGAAAGGACTTCCCCACAGCCATGGTCACAGAGTGACAAGAAAGACGTTTACAATTTTATTAATTAATTAATTTTTTAGAAAGAAAGACAGAGAGACAGCACCCCCAATAAGGTCCTGATACAGAAACTGAATTCTAGCCTTATCAAATCCAAGAACATATAAATGCAAAAGCCAGGCGCTCAGAAATGTCTGTGGATGCAAATGCAGCACCTTCTCCTATGGACTAGACCCATGAAGCACTCTGTTGTACAGATGTGCCACCATCAAGAAATCAGCCAGTTTTACATGTTCTCAGTCAGTGACCAGTTTACTTATCAAAACTCAATGTAAGCCACTTGCTTTAGAAAGAAAGTCTATCCAAGAAAAATCCACTCTGATAAACACGCCTTCCAGTGTCAACAAATTCACATCACTCTCACTGAATAACCATGCCACTACGGAGGATGTCAACCCATTTGTGGCTCTCAGGTCTTCTGGTCCTGAATCTCTACTCTTCCCAGAATCCTATATTGGATCAACAGCTTGCTCAGTTCAAAGAGACTGTGCCTGGCCAGCTGAGCACTGGTTACCATGAGAGAAAGCAATAAATTCTGATGTCGGCTTTTATTTCAATTACTAAAAAGTTAAATCTTTGACATCAACTTTTTCAGTCCATTAATTTAATACACCCTTACTTTTCTTATTAAAATACCAATGAAGTTTGTGTTTTCTCTGATCCATTTTACCATAAGTACCAATGGAAAAAAAACCATAGTGAGTAAGTAGCAAATTTTTAATATACATAATATAACCTATTACAAAGAGCCAAGAGGCCAGCAGGTGGTGTGGAGGTGGGAGTGCTGGATCCCAAATGGCCTACTTCAGTTTCAGTCCCAGACCTGGTGGTTTGAAATCATACCAAATGCATGTATCTGTGTGTGCCCAAAATCCCAAAAGAAGAAGCAATTGTACTATGGCCATCCATCCATTTGTCCTGGGTTGGACCTCAAACTCACTGTATATCTCTTGTTCAAACTGAAACTCTCTCACCAGAGAAACTCTCTGTCATGAGGGCATGTGCTTTATAGCAAAAAAAAAATTGAGAAATGAAAAGAATATACATAGGCCATGATGGAAAGCTGCTTACAATAATATAGAGATTATTCTTTCATAAAGAAATGAATCAAGAGAGTCATTCTTTTCTTCAAGAGATGTTTCATATATTCAACAAATATTTACCATAGCATGTTTAAATGCATAGTATGATTTCATGAAATTACTGGTGCAGAAATCAATGGGATGTTATACTTGAAAACTTAAGAACTAGAAAGCAATCATCTATGACAATTTTTCTACAATTTACATTTGTATTGGATGTAAACAATATCACTTCTTTTCACAGAGTCTACATAACTTTTGGGTAGGTAGTACTGATATTTTAGGGTATCTCCGGAAATCACAATGTACTGTAGCACATAGACTCATCAAGGAGGACTCAATTGTAGAATTGTATCAATGTATGGGCCATCGGGTAGTGGGGAGGTTAAGATTTGGATTCCCACAGAGAAGAGTAAGCAGTTCAAGTACAAGTCCTGCTGAGCACCTTTAAAGAACAATTATTAATATTTTATTGTAAAACTGTAAGAAGATAATGTTTCAAGCCTTCTAATACTTAGAACTTAAAACAACTTTAACTATAATAAACATCACTACAGGATCATTTCCAACAGCATACAAACAGAATCTAGAAGTAACGGTTTTAAGATAAAAAAAAAAGAAAGAACTTCCTGGAATCCTATGTTCTTCATTTGCTACCGAGTTTTCTCTTCCCTTTACCATTGAAAATTCTCAAAGGAAATTTCCATACTTACCTCATAGTCAGGCTTCCCTAGAATCTACTGAAACTGCTTCTTATCAAGGATGCTTGTTCTCATTTTTGTCAACTTTTCAATAGAATCAACAGTTGAGTGTTCTCTTGTTTTGACTGATGACTACACTATTTTGGTGTGTTTCTAGAAAAAGTCAGCCTTGCTAATATTCCTTCACAAGGAAATCAAGAATTAGAGATGTTTACCTTACTCCTTCTGGATTTATTTCATGAGAACTGTTGACAATATTCATGCCTGGTCGACCATCAGAAGGTGAATCGGCCTCAAACACTAGTATGTCCCTACAGCTAGTCAAGCTCCAGTTTTCATTTTCATTCTTCTTTGTGTCCCTCACACTCAGAGTAGAATTGCTACTTGGAAAGAAATCCATTAAAATACAATTTGGTTTCTAATAATTATAACAAAGACAACAACAACCAAAACAAAAACCCCCAAATCCCAGAAAAAAATAACTATTTTTAAAAAATACCAACTCTTTCTTATCTCAATTTATTTACTATTTTATAAACAATCCCATATGTCAACTACATCAAAGGAAATATATACTATCAGCTTCAAAATGAGGAAAAATGGTACAAACTGACACATGAGCTGATCTATGATAAGTTATACCTAAGCACAAAAAGGCTTCATGTTAAAGAGGTAACATGTAAAAGAGCTCACATGTTGAAAATTGGGAAATAAAACTTTCAACTTAGCAAACAAAGAGTGAGCACCATTTTAGACACAGGGAGTGCAGGTGTTTCCACAAGAATATGAAAGTATAAAATGCAGGAAAGCTAGTACTGAAGTTGAAGGCCACACTACAGGAAAATGCTGTTCTAGAATAAAGAGCTCACCCCGCTATCAGGAAGGACTGTAAAGACTTGGATGCAATACAGATTAGTGCTATCATTTTCAGTATTATTTACAAATAAAATGATATTTAATTTTAATGAAGATTTTTAACAAACTGTGAGGGTCATGTAGCATGAGAGAAGACATTATAAAAATACTCATGTTTAGTGAGAACCTATTTTTAAGATACAGATGTCACTTTATATAATTCAAAACCTACAGTCTGGTTAGTTATGATTTTGATTGAAAATAAAATGACTAGAAAAGTTTTCTTTATGTTTTGCCTAATACCTAATTCTAATATAAATAGAGAATGGTCATTACATTTTTATGCAGTAAACAGCATATATCAGAAAATTATATTTCCTTTAAGGGGCATGCACTAGACATAGAGAGAGAGAAACAGAGGTAGAAATAACGCTCCAGGAGGCCTGGCAATTTCAAAATCTCTTCTCCTCTATTCTCATGTCATGATTTTGGGCACACATGCTCAAGCATTTAGCATAAATTTAAATCAGCCATTCTTGAACTTGAAACTCAATCAGCTATGTGAAAGTCCAACATTGTAATAACCATTACATCACCTGCAAGTCCCAAGAACAACACTATTATAACAATTACATCAATTTAAAAAGACTGAAATTTCCCACTAGAGATTACATTAGGAGTTGAGTATAAGCACGTAAAAGTACCTAAAACAAAATAAAACACGACTAAAAATTATGTGTGAAATAATAGGTATGTAAACACTCTAGTTAAGACTAAGCATCATGAAAAGAGAAGAAATTATCCAGACAGAAATCAGGACATACTTCTTTTTGATCTAAACTTTAAACTGTAGAAAGGTTTATAATTTAAGAATACAAAAGTGCTTTTCACTTCAAACATGCTTTAGGGAAGGCAACACATATTTTTTTTTTCCTTTTAATTAGCCATTGGGTGCTGGTGCTTGGAAGAGGATAGAGGAAGAAAGAGAGAACCCCTGAGGGAATGGCTACACATAAAGTCCTTCTCCATTCTCTTTCTCTTCTCAGGATCTTGAACACCCATACACATGTGCCCAGTGTGTCTCTCACTGTGAAGTCTGGAACTTGAACAATGTAGTCGGCCAAGTGGGATGAAGACACCATAACTATTATGCCACCAGGTGGCCCAAGGCAACACCTAAACATCTAAGGCATCTGGTCAAAGTCATCTCAAGGTTAGAAATGGACTGACCCACAGCCATGGTCATACAGCCACAAGAACACAGTTTAAACTTTTATTATTTTATTCATTTTTTTAATAAAGAAAGACAAAGAGCAGCCCCAATAAGGTTCTGATGCTGAAACTGAATTCTAGCCTCACCCAATCCCAGACCATGGGTCAGCAAATGCCTGGCACTCAGGGAGGTCTCTGGACACAACCCCAGCACCTTCTCTTGAGGATTAGATTCACAGAGCATTGAGTTTACTGCTGTGCCATCACCCTGCCTCAGTTTTACATGTACTCGGTCAGTGACCACTAGCCTTACTTATCCATTCTCCACATCAGTGACTTTCTTCAGAAAGACAGTCTATCTGAGATAAACACACTCAGATAAACAAGTATTCCACTGTTAACCAGTGGCCAACACACACTGTATAACCAGACCACCACCGAAAATGTCACCCACATGTAGCTCTGGAGGACTGCTGGTCTTGAATCTCAACTCTGGCCAGAACTCTATATAAGATAAGCAGGCTGCTCAGTTAGAAGTGACTGTGCCTGAAGCCAGGCACTGGTTACCATGCAAGAAGAAATAAATTCCAATGTTCTCTTTTATTTCAATTACAGAAAACTTCATAATCCTTTGAAATAAACTTTTTCAGTCCATTAATTTACTACACCATTATTTTTCTTTATTAAAATACCAATGAAGTTTGTGTTCCCTCTGATCCATTGCACCATAAATACCAATGGAAAAAAACTTGGCAAGTAAGTAGCAAGTCCTTAATATGGAGAATATAACCAACAGGTTATATAGCCAAGAGGCCAGCAGGTGGTGTGGATGTTAGAGTGCTGGATCCCAAATGGACAACTTCAGTTTTAGCCCCTGACTGTGTGGTTTGAATACCATTCAGGTGCATGTATGTGTGTGTGTGTGCCCAGATTCCAAAGCCAAAAAATAATTGCAGTGCCCATCTCTCCAGCTGCCCTGGGCTGGTCTTCACAGTCACTGTATCTCTCTTTTTCAGTTTCTCTCTGGTGAGTGCATGTGATTTAGAGCAAGAAAGAAAGAAAATTCAGAATGAAAGTAAATTTACAGATAGAAAGACTATCCATGTGTCATTGTGGAAAGCTGCTAAAAATAATGTAGAGATTATATTTTCATAAATAAATGATTCATGAGGCTCATCTATTTTCAACAGTTGTTTCATGCATGAAACAAATACGTGTCAAATGAATAATATGTGTTAATGACACTCCCAATGCAGGGAAACGTCTTTTTTTTATACTTGAGAACTTGATAACTGGAAAGTAATAATCTATGACAGTTAGTCTATAGTTTACATTTATATTGGACAGAAACAATGTCACTTCTCTTCACTAGAGTCTAAGTAACTATTGGGGAGTTAGAACCGATATTTTAGAAAATCTCTGGATATTATAGCTATTCACAATGATATTGTCAAAGGTACTATAAAACAGAGACTCATCCAAGAGGACCCAATTTTATTCAATGTAGGGGACAGCAGGTGGTGGGGAGGTTAAGACTGGATTGCCCCAAGGCAGAGTATGCAGTTCAAATCCCTGCCCTGGCTCCTTGAAAAACATGCTGGGTACAGGTGTGTGCATGCCAACAACCCTGAGAAGAGTATGTACAAGATGAAATTGTGGTATGGACATCACCGCAAAAGACATTTTCTTACATCTACCCCTCACACTCCACTCTCTCTGGAGAGTACACATCTCATTAAGGGGAAAAATCAAACTAAATGAAGTTCCTTTTTTTCCTTTTCAGTTCATTTATTATCATCATTGTTATTTGATTCTAATTTGTCGAGAGAGAGGAGAGTGAAAGTGAGAGAGTATGAGAGAGGGAGAGAGAAATCTGCCATGGCTGGGACTTGAACCAAGTTGGCCATATGTTAGTTCATGCCTTTTAAACACCATGCCACATCCTGGCTCCTAAACTAAAAAAAAAAAAAACTATTTAGCTTGGTTTGTGGGTATCTATTGTATAAGTTTTTAATGACATTTTTAAAAAATCTATGTATGATATTTTAACTTTATGTCATCCTTTACATGGTGAAATACACTGTGATATTTCATTTCTGAACTAATTTTAATTGACTGCCCTTTAACATGAAAGTTTATATGAGTGCAACTTTTAACAACAATTATTAATATTTTACTGTAAAAATATAAAAGAATAATGTATCATGACTTCTAATACTAATACCTTAAAACAAATTTAAATGTAATAAACAAATCTATAGGATCATTTCCAACAGCATACAAACATAACCTAGAATCATCTGTTTTAAGATTGAAAAAGGAAAGAAAACATCCTGGAATCCCAAGTTCTTCATTTATTACCTAGCTCTCTCTTACCTTTACTATTAAAGATTCTCAGAGGAAATTTCTACACTTACCTCACAGTCAGGCTTTCCTAGAAACTACTGAAACTTCTCAATATCAAGGACACTTGTCCTCATTTGTGTCAACTTTTCAATAGAATCAACAGTTGCGAATTCTCGTTTCACCTGATGACTACACTATTCTGCTGTGTTTCGAGAAAAAGTAACCAGTGCTGATTTTTGTCACAGGAAAATGAAAAAGTTGTAGATGTTTACCTGACTCCTTCCGGATTTATTTTATAAGAACTGTTGACAACATTCACACCCGGTCGACTATCAGAAGGTGAATCAGTCTTCAATGTTCGTATAAACCTACATTTCATCGAGGCCTATTTCTCATTTTCATTCTTCTTTGTGGCCTTCACACTCTGTGTAGTAATTTTACTTGGGGAGAAATCCCATTAAAAAGCCTTTGGTTTCAAACAATTATACAGAAAATAAAAACAAAACATATCAAAAACACCTATTTCTAAAACAAACAAACAAACAAACAAAACAAAAAACAAAAAAACTCGACCCTGTCTCATTTTAATTTATTTACTGTTTTAAAAATGATTTTGATTTGTCAACTACATCCAAGGTAGTGTATACTCTCATCTTGAAAATGAGGATAAATAGTACAAGTTGAGACCTGAGCTAATGTATGAAAAGTTGTACCTAAGCACAAAGAAGGCTTTATATTAAAGAGGTAGAATATAGACAAAAATCTCTTAAGCCAAAAAGTAGGAAAAACCTTTCTACTTAGCAAACGAAGTGTGAGCACAAAGGTAAGACACAGAGAGTGCAGGTGTTTCTATAAGAACTTGAAAGTAAAGTATAAAAGGCAAGAAAACTAGTACTGGAGATGTACGCCACACTACATGGCAATGTTGTTTTAGAAAGAGGTGCTCACCCCCTTCCAGAATGACTGTAATGTCTTGTTATGAGATTAGTGTTATGCCTGTTGGTATTATTTACATATGTAACAATGTTTCATTTTAATTATTTTCTAACATACTGTAAAGGATGTATAACATGATAGAAAAAACTATTAAAATATAAGCGTTTTGAAGACCTTATTGTCAAAATACCGAGCCATCACTTTATATAGTTTAATATCCAACGTCTGGTAGTTATGATTTTGTTTAAAAATAAAATTGCTGGAGACCAGCATATGGTGAATGACTATGTCGCTGGACTCCTATGCAATTGACCGCCATTTGCGTCCCGGACCAGGTACCTTAAAAACAAATAAATGAATAATTGCTAGGAAATGTTGGTTTATATTTAGCCTAGAACCATATTCTAATATGAATAAAATATTGTCATTCTTTTTTATGCAATAAATAGCATACCTAAGAGCTTCATACTTCCTTTAAAAAATTTTTACTATTGGGCGTGTGCACTAGAAAAATGAGACAGAAAGTGAGAAATAAACCCCCATGTGGGTTGGTCAGTGCACAATCCATTTTTCTCCATGCTTATCTCAGTATTTTTGGCACACATGCTCAAGCATTTGACATGAATATAAAGTGGCTGTTCTTGGACTTGCATGTCAGTTGGTTATGTGTGAGTCCAAGAATAAAACCATTATACCACCTGCAGGTGCTAAGAACAACACTATTAGATGCCTACATAAATTTATAAAGAAGATTGAAATTTTCCACTAGAGATTATTACATTAGGAGTTGCATATAGGCTCACAAAAGCACCAAAAACAAAAAAGAAAACTAACAATGATCTATAAAATACAGGTTAAGTAAATAACTTAAGACTAAGCATTAAGAAAAATGGAAAAATTATTCAGACATAAATAATTATACAATTCCATTTTACCTAAAAATAAACTGCAAAACTCTATAATTTAAGAGTATGAAACAGTTTTTCACTTCAAACATAATAGAGGGAAGAAAACACTTTTTTTTCCTTTGAATAAGCTATTGGGTGTTGGTGCTTGGAAGAAGGGAAAGAGAGATAGAGAGAGAGAGAGAGAGAGAGAGAGAGAGATGGAGAGAGAGAAGCCTTGAAGAAAAGGCTACACTGTAATCCCTTCTCCTCCACTTTCTACTCAGGACCTTGGGCAAACACACACAACATGCCCAGTGTGATTCTGTAACTATGAGTCTGGGATTTGAACCATGTAGTCAAGCCTGCAAGATAAACTCATCATAACTACTATGCCACCAGCTGGCTCAAAGGCACCATCTAAACCGAAGACATCTGTTCAAAGTCATGTCAAGGTTAGGAATATACTCATCCAGAACCATATGAAAGCATTTTAAATTTTCATTCATTTCTCTTGTTCAAACTGAAACTCTCTCACCAGAGAAACTCTCTGTCATGAGGGCATGTGTTTTATAGCAAAAAAAAAAAAAAAAAAAAAAAAAAAAAAAGAAAAAAAAAACAGAAAGAAAATTGAGAAATGAAAAGAATATACATAGTCCATGATGGAAAGCTGTTTACAATAATCTAGAGATTACTTTTTCATAAAGAAATGAATCAAGAGACTCATTCTTTTGTTCAAGAGTTGTTTCATATATTCAACAAAGATTTATCATAGCATGTTTAAATGCATAGTATGTTTTCATGAAATTACTGGTGCAGAAGTCAATGGGTTTTTATGCTTGAAAACTTAAGAACTAGAAAGCAATAATCTATGACAATTCTTCTATAGTTTACATTTGTATTGGATGTAAACAATATCACTTCTCTTCACAGAATCTACATAACTCTTGGGTAGGTAGAACTGATATTTTAGGGTATCTCAGGAAATCACAATGTACTGTAGCACATAAACTCATCAAGGAGGACTCAATTATACTCAATGTATGGGCCATTAGGCAGTGGGGAGGTTAAGATTTGGATTCCCACACAGAAGAGTGTGAAGTTCAAGTCCCACTCCTGCCTCCCACCTTAAAGAATATGCTGGATATGTAAGTGTGCATGCCAACAATCCTGAGAAATGATGGTAGAAGATACAATTCAGTCAAGGCCATCGACCCAGGATATGTTTTCTAACATCCACCCCTCACACTACACTCTCTCTGGTTAGAATACACTCCCTTAAGGGGATGAAACACTAAAAAGCGTTGTTTTTTTTTTTTCATTTATTTGCTATCTTCACATTTATTTCATTCTGATTTAATGAGAGAGAGAGAGAAAAACCTGCCATGGCTGGAACTTGAACCCAGTTGCCATCTGGGAGTCCTGTGCCTTTTAACAACCTGGATAACTGCTGGCTCCTAAAGTAAAAAAATACTACACAGGCTGGTTTGTGTGTGTGTGTACTTAGTAAGTTTATAATTACTTTTTTAAAAAAATCATGTATGATAGTTTAAATTAATGCCATCTTTTATATGTTGAAATACCTTATGATATTTCATTTCTGAACTTACATTGAATAAATGTCCTCTTAACATGAAAGTTTATGTGAATGAAACTTTTTTTTTTATACAGAAGTTTGGGCTATAGGGTGTATGCACTTTCCTGAAAGACAGAGAGAGACAGAGAGACAGAAAACTTGAAATCACCCTCCAGGGGAGATGGCCACAATGCAATCCCTTATGCTCCATTCTCCACTGGGGATGTTAGGAACACATGCACATGTGTCCATCGTAAGTTTAAGCCACCAGGACTGGGACTCGAACCACAGTCAACTACATGAGAGTCTAAAGACACAGCCATTATGCCAACTGCTGGTCCCAACATGACTGAAACTTTAAAGAACAATTATTAATATTTTATTGTAAAACAGTAAGAAGATAATGTTTCAAGCCTTCTAATACTTAGAACTTAAAACAAATTTAACTATAATAAACATCACTACAGGATCATTTCCAGCAGCATACAAACAGAATCTAGAAGCAACTGATTTTAGATTAAAAAAAGAAAGAAAACTTCCTGGAATCCTATTTTCTTCATTTATTATCTAGTTTTCTCTTGCTGTTACCATTAAAAATTCTCAAAGGAGATTTCCATACTTACCTCACAGTCAGGCTTCCCTCAAATCTACTGAAACTGCTTCATATCAAGGACGCTTGTTCTCATTTTTGTCAACTTTTCAATAGAATCAACAGTTGAGTGTTCTCTTGTTTTGGCTGATGACTACACTATTTTGGTGTGTTTCTAGAAAAAGTCAGCCTTGCTAATATTCCTTCACAAGGAAATCAAGAATTAGAGATGTTTATCTTACTCCTTCTGGATTTATTTCATATGAACTGTTGGCAACATTCACGCCTCGTCAACCATCAGAAGGTGAATCGGCCTCAAACACTTGTATGTCCCTACAGCTAGTGGAGCTCCAGTTTTCATTTTCATTCTTCTTTGTGTCCCTCACACTCAGAGTAGAATTGCTACTTGGACAGAAATTCATTAAAACAGCATTTGGTTTCTGATTATTATAAAAATGACAACAACAAAAACAAAACCCCACAAATCCCAGAAAGAAATAACTATTTAAAAAAAATACCAACTCTTTCTCATCTTAATGTATTTACTAATTAAAAAACTAGGGAGAAATATTCACCTGTTGAAATACCCATTTTGTATGACAAATAATAATATGATTGAATGTATGGAAGAAAATTAAATTAAAAAATAAATTAATTTAAACAATAATAATAATAATAACAATAAATTAAATTAAATTAAAAAAGAAAAAGAAAAAAATGAATAGAGAAAGAAAGGGTTTGGAACCAGAAGAAAATAAACACCTTCACGTGAGTGCCAAACAAATTCCTGAGACAAAAGAGAGAGAATCTGCTGACTTTTGGAATAGAAATAGGTAATACAAGAAAAAAATGTGATTAGTTATCGCTCTAATTTTTTTTAATCTAAAAACTGCTTATTTAATTCCACCATCACTATTATTAAAATTTGCTATAAGTTATGCACACTCACCAGAGAGATTTAGGAAGGGAACGTGAGAAAGCAAGGTACCGTGTCTGAGACTCAAACTGAAATAAGTCTTGTGGGAGCCTAGGTCTTTTTTGGTATTATTTTAATTTCTTTTATACATTCAATCACTATACATCACTTTGCCTGTAAAGTGAATTTTCCAACATGAATACATTTCTCGCCAGTCCAGTTAGAGATGCCCTACATGTTATCATCAACAGACAATAATCAATTTCTATGTCCCAAAAATGTCTTGTCTCTCTATCTTTCTCCTTAATGTCTTTCCTCAGACTCTCCTCCCATCATCTTCCCACACTGGGATCTTAACTGCCATGGCAACTGCTGAACTTCACTGTAATTCTGTGAGGAGATATTGGGTTGTAAGTGTCACGATGTAATTTTTAGGTTTTTTTTTTTATTTTCTATGGAAAAAATGCGTCATGACTTTTTCAACAGCCCAACAATATTGCATCAATATTACCAAAAGTAAATACATACTTGAGTAAATATTAGACACACCACCTGTTTTTCTTCCATAAAAAAACAAAGTAAATAAAAAAAAATCCCATATGTCAACTACATAAAAGGAAGTATATACTCTCAGCTTCAAAATGAGGAAAATGAGGAACCAGCAGTTAGTGTAATGGCTATGTTGCTGGACTCCCACGTAGTCGACCGCAGTTCACATCCTGGACCCGGTGGCTTAAAACTCACGCCGGGCGCGTGTGCATGCGTGCCCGCCCAGGATCCCAAGAGGAGAATGGAGGAAAAGGGATTGCGGCATGACCATCCCCCCTGGGGGGTGATTTCTCTCTTTCTGTCTCTATGTTAAAGAGGTAACATGTACAAGAGCTCACAAGTCGAAAATTGGGAAATAAAACTTTCGACCTAGCAAACAAAGAGTGAGCACCATTTTAGATACAGGGAGTGCAGGTGTTTCCACAAGAACATGAAAGTATAAAATGCAGGAAAGCTAGTACTGGAGTTGAAGGCCACACTACAGGAAAATGCTGTTCTAGAATAAAGAGCTCACACCCCTACCAGGAAGGACTGTTAAGACTTGGATGAAATACAGATTAGTGCTATCATTTTCAGTATTATTTACATAAAATGATATTTAATTTTAATGAAGATTTTTAACAAACTGTGAGGGTCATGTAGCATGAGAGAAGACATTATAGAAATACTGAGGGTTAGTGAGAACCTATTTTTAAAATGCCCAGTTGTCACTTTATATAATTCAAAACCTATAGTCTGGTTAGTTGTGATTTTGATTGAAAATAAAATGACTAGAAAAGTTTTCTTCATGTTGGGCCTAATACCTAATTCTAATATAAATAGAAAATGGTTATTACGTTTTTATGCAGTAAACAGCATACATAAGAACATTATATTTCTTTTAAGGGCATTTTTACTATGGGGGCATGCACAATCCATACAGAGAGAGATAGACAGAGGTAGAAATAATGCTCCAGGAGGCCTCGCCATTTCAAAATCTCTTCTCCTCCATTCTCATGTCATGATTTTGGGCACATATGCTCAATCATTTGGCATAAATTTAACACAGCCATACTTGAACTTGAAACCCAATCAGCTATGTGAAAGTCCAACATTGTAATAACCATTACATCACCTGCAAGTCCCAAGAACAACACTATTATAACAACTACATCAATTTAAAAAGACTGAAATTTCCCACTAGAGATTATTACATGAGGAGTTGAGTATAAGCACGTAAAAGTACCTAAAACAAAATAAACCAAAACTAACAATTATGTATGAAATATTAGGTATGTAAATGCCCTAGTTAAGACTAAGCATCATGAAAAGAGAAGAAATTATCTAGACAGATATCAGGACATACTTCTTTTTTATCTAAACTTTAAACTGTAAAAAGGTTTATAATTTAAGAATACAAAAGAGCTTTTCACTTCAAACATGCTTTAGGAAAGGCAACACATTTTTTTTCCCTTTTAATTAGCTATTGCATGCTGGTGCTTGGAAGAGGATAGAAGAAGAGAGAGAGAACCCCTGAGGGGATGGTTACACTGCAAGCCCTTCTCCATTCTCTTTCTCTTCTCAGGATCTTGAACACCCATACACATGTGCCCAGTGTGTCTCTCTCACTGTGAAGTCTGGAACTTGAACAATGTAGTCGACCAAGTGGGATGAAGACACCATAACTACTATGCACCAGGTGGCCCAAGGCAACATCTAAACATCTAAGGCATCTGGTCAAAGTCATCTCAAGGTTAGAAATGGACTGACCCACAGCCATGGTCATACAGCCACAAGAAAACAATTTAAATTTTTATTCTTTTATTCATTTTTTTAATAAAGAAAGACAAAGAGCAGCCCCAATAAGGTTCTAATGCTGAAACTGAATTCTAGCCTCATCCAGTCCCAGATCATAAGCAAGCAAATGTCTGGCACTCAGGGAGATCTCTGGACACAAACCCAGCACCTTCTCTTGAGGATAAGATTCACAGAGCATTGAGTTTACTCCTGTGCCAT
This sequence comes from Tupaia tana, assembly GCA_026018925.1. Taxonomy (NCBI): domain Eukaryota; kingdom Metazoa; phylum Chordata; class Mammalia; order Scandentia; family Tupaiidae; genus Tupaia; species Tupaia tana. The sequence goes on from JAKSZU010000008.1 coordinate 133,870, forward strand.
CACCCTGCCCCAGTTTTACATGTACTCGGTCAGTGACCACTAGCCTTACTTATCTGTTCTCCACATCAGTGACTTTCTTTTGAAAGACAGTCTACCCGAGACCAACACACTCTGAAAAACATGTATTCCACTGTCAATCAATGGCCAACACACACTGTATAACCAGACCTCCACCAAAAACATCAACCCACTTGTAGCTCCAGAGGACTGCTGGTCTTGAATCTCCACTCTGGCTGGAACTCTATATAAGATAAGCAGGCTGCTCAGTTAGAAGCGACTGTGCCTGAAGCCAGTCACTGGTTACCATGCAAGAAAGAAATAAATTCTGATATTCTCTTTTATTTCAATTATGAAATATTTCATAATCCTTGGACATCAACTTTTTCAGTCCATTAATTACAACACCCTTATTTTTCTTATTAATATGCCAATGAAGTCTGTGTTTTCTCTGATCTATTGCACCATAAATACCAATGGAAAAATACATAGCGAGTAAGTAGGAAATTTTTAACATAGAGAATATAACTTATTACAAAGAGCCAAGAGGCCAGCAGGTGGTGTGGATGTTAGAGTACTGGATCCCAAATGGACTACTTCATTTTTAGCCCCAGACCAGGTGGTTTGAAAATCATTACAGGTGCATGTATCTGTGTGTGTGCACCAAAGCCAAAAATAATTGCAGTGTGCCCATCCCTCCACCTGCCCTGGACTGGTCTTCACAGTCACTGTATCTCTCTCGTTCAGTTTCTCTCTGGTGAGTGCATGTGATTTAGAGCAAGAAAGAAAGAAAATACAGAAAGAAAGTAAATTTACAAATAAAAAGACTATCCATAGGTCATTGTGGAAAGCTGCTTAAAATAATCTAGAGATTATATTTTCATAAATAAATGAATTATGAGACTCATCTTGTTTTCAACAGTTGTTTCATACATGAATCAAATATTTATCAAATGCATAATATGTGTTAATCACATTCCTGGTGCAGGGAAACATGTTTTTATTTTATACTTGAGAACTTGAGAACAGGAAAGTAATAATCTATGACAGTTAGTCTATAGTTTACATTTGTATTGGATGGAAACAATGTCATTTCTCTTCACTAGAGTCTAACTATTGGGGAGATTGAACCAATATTTTAGAAAATCTCTGGATATTATAGCTATTCACAATAATATTGTCAAAGGTACTATAAAACAGAGACTCATCCAAGAGGACTCAATTTTATTCAATGTAGGGGACAGCAGGTGGTGGGGAGGTTAAGACTGGATTGCCCCAAGGCAGAGTATGCAGTTCAAGTCCCTGCCCTGGCTCCTTGAAAAACATGCTGGGTACAGGTGTGTGCATGCCAACAACCCTGAGAAGAGTATGTACAAGATGAAATTGTGGTATGGACATCACCACAAAAGACATTTTCTTACATCTACCCCTCACACTCCACTCTCTCTGGAGAGTACACATCTTGTTAAGGGGAAAAATCAAACTAAATGAAGTTCCTTTTTTTCCTTTTCAGTTCATTTATTATCATCACGGTTATTTAATTCTAATTTGTTGAGAGAGTGGAGAGAGAAAGAGAGAAAATGAGAGAGAGAGAAAGCTGCCATGGCCGGGACTTGAACTAAGTTGACCATATGTTAGTTAACTGCCTTTTAACCACCACACCATATGTTGGCTCCTAAACTAAAAAAAAAAAAAAAAAAATACTCTTTAGCTTGGTTTGCAGGTGTGTATTGTGTAAGTCATTATAAACATATTTTAAAAATCAATGTATGAAAGATTAACTTTATGTCATCCTTTACATGGTGAAATACATTGTGACATTTCATTTCTGAACTAATTTTAAATGACTGCCTTCTTAACATGAAAGTTTATATGAGTGTAACTTTTAAGAACAATTATTATTTCACTATAAAAATATAGAAGAATACTGTTTTATGACTTCTAATACTAATTCCTTAAAACAAATTTAAATATAATAAACAAATCTATATGATCATTTCCAACAGCATACAAACATAACCTAAAATCATCTGTTTTAAGATTGAAAAGAGAAAGAAAACATCCTGGAATCCCAAGTTCTTCATTTATTACCTAGCTCTCTCTTATCTTTACTATTAAATATTCTCAGAGGAGGTTTCTTTTTTTATTTTTTCTTTTTATTTTTTATTATCATCATAATCTTCTTTATATTACATTGGATTACATATAACTTTACAGTGTATTACATTGCTTTTTCAAAAGGGAATGCCATGCATGTCAGTCAGTACACAGACATTAATCACCCCGTGTCAACATTCAATATCTTTTCTATGTTTTCCCCAATCATTATTATATTATTCTAATTATTTTTTAAAACAGTCAATCGATATTTCTCATTTGCTTGTACAAATACTTAGCCCATCATGAAATACTTCTCAGACGAATCCAGTTGAGAATACTATACATGTCAACATCAACAGTTAATAAGCCATATCTGTTTCTCACTAACTTCCTGCCTCTCTATTGTTCACTTGCTATCTTTATCCTCTTCTCTTCACTTCCCCCATTCCACACTGTCCTATTCTCATTAAGTACCTTCACTGCTTTTATGTCCTCCAATTTTTTGCTCTCTATCATAGAGTGCAGATAGTCGGTATATATTGAGTGGATACATACAATATCTTTCTTTCATAGCCTGGCTTACTTCACTCAGCAATAGATCCTCCATATCTGACCACTTTCCATCAAATTCCAGGGTCTTGTTATTTTTTATGGCTGAGTAGTATTCCATAGAGTATATATACCACACTTTTCCAATCCATTCATCAGTTTGTGGACATTTAGGTTGGTTCCATGTCTTGGCAATTGTGAATAATGCTGCAATAAACATTGATGTGCAAGCACTTTTCTGACTGAGCGTTCTCCTGTCTTTTGGGTAAATACCCAGAAGTGGGATTGCTGGATCAAATGGTAGTTCAATTTGTAGATCTTTCAGGAACCTCCATATTGTTCTTCACAGTGGTTGAACTAGTTTACATTCCCACCAACAGTGTAGGAGGGTTCCCTTTTCACCACATCCCCGCCAATACTTATCACTTTTTATATTCTTAATCTTTGCCATTCTGACAGGGGTTAGGTGGTATCTCATTGTGGTTTTTATCTGCATCTCCCTTATTATGAGGGATGTTGAGCATTTCCTCATATGCTTTTTTGGCTGTTTGTATGTCTTCCTTAGAGAGAATTATGTTCAGCTCATTTTCCCATCTTTTAATTGGGTTCATCATTTTTTTTTTGCATAAGGCACTTGAGTTCCCTATGTATTCTGGTTATCAGTCCCTTGTCTGAGGCATATTTAACAAAAATATTTTCCCATTCTGAGGGTTGTCGGTTCACACTTGTTACTGTGTCCTTTGCTGTGCAGAAACTTCTTAGTCTAATACAGTCTCACTTTTCCATTTTAGGGATTATTGCCTGTGCTTTGGGAGTCTTATTTAAGAAGTCTTTGCCTACTCCAATGTCCCCCAGAGTTTCCTCAGCATTTTCCACAAGTAGCTTTATTGTTTGAGGTCTTAGGTTCAGATCTTTGATCCATTTTGAGTTGACTGTTGTTAATGGTGAAAGATGGGGGTTCAGTTTCATCTTTCTGCAGGTAGATATCCAGTTTTTCCAGCATCATTTACTAAAGAGGTTTTCCTTTTCCCAATGGATTGACTGATATCCTTTGTCAAAGATCAGTTGGCTGTAAGCTTTGGGGGTTATTTCTGGGGTCTCTATTCTCTTCCATTGGTCCACATGTCTGTTTTTAATGCCAATACCATGCTGTTTTGATGACCACAGCTTTATAGTATATCTTGGGATCAGGGAGTGATATGCCTCCTACTCCATTCTTCTTGCGCAGGATTGCTTTTGCAATACGAGGTCTCTTATGGTTCCAGACAAATTCTATGATTGTCTTTTCTAGATGTCAGAGGAGGTTTCTATGCTTACCTCACTGTCAGGCTTCCCTAGAAACTACTGAAACTCCTCATTATCAAGGACACTTGTTCTCATTTGTGTCAAATTTTCAATAGAATCAACAGTTGAGAGTTCTCATTTCACCTGATGACTACACTATCCTGCTGTGTTTCAAGAAAAAGTAACCAGTGCTAATTTTTGTCACAGGAAAATGAAAAAGTTGTAGATGTTTACCTGACTCCTTCTGGATTTATTTTATGAGAACTGTTGACAATATTCACACCTGGTCGACCATCAGACGGTGAATCAGTCTTCAACTCTCTTATAAACCTACATTTCACCGAGGCCCATTTCTCATTTTTATTCTTCTTTGTGTCCTTCACATGCCGCGTAGTATTTCTACTTGGAAAGAAATCCCATAAAAAAGCTTTTGGTTTCAAACAATTTTACAGAAAAGAAAAACACAAGATATCAAAAACACCTAGTTATAAAAAAATAAACTTGACCCTGTCTCATCTTAATTTATTTACTGATTTAAAAATGATTCTGATATGTCAACTACATCCAAGGAAGTGTGTGCTCTCACCTTGAAAATGAAGATAAGTAGCACAAGTTGACAGATGAGTTAATGTATGAATAGTCGTACCTAAACACAAAGAAGGCTTTATATTAAAAAGGTAAAATATGGTTGAGGATCTCTTAAGCCTAAAAGCAAGAAAACCTTTCTACTTAGCAAACAAAGTGTGAGCAAAAGATTAGACACAGAGAGTGCAGGTGTTTCCATAAGAACTTGAAAGTAAAGTATAAAATGCAAGAAAGCTAGTAGTGGAGATGAACTCCACACTACGTGGCAATGTTGTTTTAGAATGAGGTGCTCACCACCTTCCAGGAATGACTGTTAAGTCTTGTTATGAGATTAGTGCTATGCCTGTTGGTATTATTTACATATGTAACAATATTTCATTTTAATTACTTCCTATCATACTGTAAAGGATGTATAACATGATAGAAATAACTATGGAAAAAAGAGCATTTGGGGGACCTTATTGTCAAAATACCCAGCTGTCACTTTATATAGGTTAATATCCAAAGTCTGGTAGCTACGATTTTGTTTAAAAATAAAATTGCTGGAGACCAGCAAATGGTGAATTACTACGTCGCTGGACTCCTATGTAGTTGACCACCGTTTGAGTCCCAAACCTGGCAGCTTAAAAATAAATAAATTATTCAGAAATTTTTGTTTATATTTAGCCTAGAACCTAATTCTGATATGAATAAAGAATTGTCATTACTTTTTTATGCCATAAACAGCATACTTAAGAGCTTCATATTTCCTTTAAGGAAGTTTTTACTATCGGGCGTGTGCACTAGACAAAATGAGACAGAGACAGAAAGTGAGAAATAAGCCCACATGTGGGTTGGCTAGTGCACAATCCATTTTCCTCCATGCTTATCTCAGTATTTTGGGCACACATGCTCAAGCATTTGGTGTGAATATAAAGCAGCCCTTCTCAGGCTGGAATGTGAGTTGTCTATGTGTGAGTCCAAAAATAAAACCATTATACCACCTGCAGATGTTGAGAACAACACTATTATATGCCTACATAAATTTATAAAGAAGATTGAAATTTCCCACTAGAGATTATTACATTAGTAGCTGACTATAGGCTCACAAAAGCACCAAAAACAAAAAGGAAAACTAAGAATGATCTATGAAATACAAATTATGTAAATTACTTCAGACTAAGCATTAAGAAAAAAGAAGAAATTATCCAGACAGAAATAATTATACAATTCCGTTTTACCTAAAATATAAACTGCAAAAGACAAGTCTACAATTTGAGAGTATGAAACAACTTTTCACTTCACACATATTAGAGGGAAGGCAACACTTTTTTTTTCCTTTGAATAAGCTATTGGGTGTTGGTGCTTGGCAGAAGGGCCAGCAGGTGGTGTGGTGGTTAAGGTGTTGGATTCCCATATGGTCAGCAATGGTTCAAGTCCTAGACCTGGTGACTTGCTTTCTCTCTCTCTCTCTCTGGTCAAACTAACAAGTAATAATAAATAAAATCATAAAAGATTTTTTTAAATCATAACTCTTTTCCACCTAAATTCATTTCCTAATTTAAAAACAATTAGGAAACATCAACTACATTCAAGGAAATGTATACTCTAACCTTCAAAAGGGGGGTAAAAAGTTTAAATTGACACATGAATTAATCTATGAAAAGGTTGTATCTAAGCACAAAGGCTTTATATTAAAGAGGTAAAATATAGGAACCAGCAGTTAGCATAGTGGCTATGTCGCTGGACTCCCACATAGTGAACTGTGGTTGAAGTCCCAGACCTGGTGGCTTAAACTCACGCTGGGCATGTGTGCATGCATGCGCAAGATCTCGAGAGGAGAATGGAGGAGAAGGGATTACAGAGTGGCCATTCCCTCTGGGGGGTGATTTCTCGCTTTCTGTTTGTCATTCTTTGTCTTTCTGGTGAGCGCACATGCCCTATAGAAAAAAAAAAAAAAAAGAGGTAAAATATAGAAGAGAAGCTCTCCAGATAAAAAATGGGAAACAACCATTTTACTTGGCAAACAGAGTGTGATCACAAAGATTAGACACATGAAGAACTTGAAAAGAAAGCAGGAAATGCAGGGAAGCTAGTACTGGGGATGAACGCCACCCTGCAGGGAAATGTTGTTCCAGAAGCTGGTGCTTGCCCCTTACCAGGAATGACTGTAAGACATGGGAGCAGTATAGATTAGTACTAGCATTTTGCTTTTATTTTTATATATAAGAACGTTTAGTGGCAATCATATTTTTAACAAATCATAGACATATATAACATGAAATAGGAAAGCTGAGATATACTGAGGGTTGGGGGGATTCTACTTTTAAAATACCATATTGTCACTCTACATAATTCAAAAAAGCAACTGTCTGCTTAGGTATGATTTTCTTTTAAAATAAAATGACTATATAACATGTATATGTTTAGCCAAGTACCTAATCCCAATATAAATAGAAAATTGTCATTTTTTTACGGAGTAAGCAGTATGCATAAGAACATCACTGTTATATGCCTTCCTAATTTACAAAAAGACTGAAATTTATCACTAGAGATTATTATGTTAGGAGTTGAGTATGAGATTATAAAAGTACCAAAACAAAAGGAAAACTAACAATGATCTATCTACTATATATAAGAACTCTTCAAGTTAAGATTAGGTCTCTAAAAACAAAAGAAGAAATCATCCTGACAGCAGTCATTAAACAATTTTTTTCACCCCAGACATGAAAGTTCAAGCATAAGTCTATAGTATAGGAATATGAAACAACATTTATTCGAACACAGTTAATGAGAGGCAAACTTCTTTTTTATTTTCAATTTGGTATTGGGTGTAGGTGCTTGGCAGATACACACAGAAACATACACACACACATTGAGAGAGAGAGAGGAGAGAGAGAGAGAGATAAAGGATGACTACACTGCAGTCCCTTCTCCTCCATTTTCCTCCTGGGATTCTGGTCACCCATGCATATGTACCCAGTGTGTTTCTCTAACTGTGAGGCCTGGGATATGAACCATGCAGTCAACCCTGTGGTCCTAACTACCATGCCACTAGCCTGCCCAAAAGGTAACTTTTATTTTTTCAAGAATCATTTATTTTATTTTATTTTCTAGTATTAATTTTTAGGTTGATCAGAGAGAGACAGAGAGAGAGGAAAGGAAAGTGAGAAAATACATTGCCAGATCTGAACCTCGAACCCTGATTGACCATATGGGAGTCTAATGCATTAACTACCCCATCACATGCCAGCCCCATAGAAGGCAACTTTTACAGAAAACATCTAGTCAAAGTCATCTCAAAGTTAAGAAAAAACTGACCCACAGCCAAGGTAACCCTTAGCCACTTAGAACCCACTTTTAAATTATTCATTTATTTCTTTCTTAGAGAAAGAGACACAGAGAAACAGCACCCCCAATAAGGTCCTGATGCTGAAACTAAGTTCTAGCCTCAGCCAGTCCCAGACCATGGGAAAACAAATGCCTGGCACTCAGGGAGGTCTCTGGATGCAAACTCAACACCTTCTCCTGAGGACTAGCCTCACAGAGCACTGCATTTTACTGCTGTGTGACCACCCTGCCCCAGTTTTACACATACTCGGCCAGTGACCATTAGCCTTACTTACCAACCCTCCTCGTCAGCCACTTGCTTCAGAAAGACAGTCTATCTGAGATAAACCCACTCTGATAAACACACCTTTTAGTGTCAACCAATGGGCAACACTCACTGAATAACCAGGCCACCACTGAGGATGTCAACCCCCTTGTGACTCCAGAGGTCTGCTGGTGTGGAGGTCTCTTCTCTTCCCAGAACCCTACATAAGACCAGCGGGCTGCTCAGAAGAGACTGTGCCTGACCAGCCGAGTACTAGTTCTCACAAGAGAAAGCAATAAATTCTGACTTCGTCTTTCATTTCACCTGCATAAAGGTTCATAATCCTTTCACATGAATTTTTACAGTCCATTCAGCTACCACCATTTTTATTATGGTATTAAAATACCAATGAAATTTGTGCTTTCTCTGATCCATTTTACCATATGTATATTGACATAGAGAATATAACCTTACAGAGTCAATGAGGCCAGCGGATGGTGTGGACTTTAGAGTGTTGGATCCCACATGGGCTCCTGAGATTTGAGTACCAACCTAGCAATTTGAAAGTCACACAGGCACCTGTGCTTGTGTGCCCAAAATTTCTAGCAGAGAAAAGGAGGAGAAAATATTTTGGTATGGCCGTTTCCCCTGGGTGGAGATTTTTTACTTCTCCTCTCTTTGTGTTTCTAGCAAGCACACACACATGATGGGAAAAAAACACAAGAAGAAAAAAGACCATGGGCCAGCAGGTATTGTAGTGGTTAAGGTGCTGTACTCCTACATGGCCAATTGCTTTTGCCTTCTAGACCGTTTGGTGTGAAACTCAGGGCGGGTGCCTGTGCATGTGTGCCCAGAATCCCAAGAGAAGAATTGGGGAGTAGAGATTGCCATGTGGCCATCCCCCCTGCCAAGAGATATGTCACTTTCAATTTTTCTGTTCCTCTGTGTGTCTCCAGGGAACACACATGTCTTATAGCAAAAACTCTCTTAAAAAAAAAAGATGAAGAAGAAGAAAAGGAAAAAAGAACAAAAACCAACTCTACAATGCAGACACTTGCCAGCTAAAACTGTCAGAAATGACCCAGAGCAAGCTTCTTTTATAGTGAGAATTGGCTAATATTTCAAACAATGTATCCATAGAAAACAGAATTCACTTTCTTAACAAACATTTATTCATAAATACATATTGAAGTCCTTTTCCAGACACTGACAATATGGCAGTGAATAAGCACCCAGTTCATGAGAGTAAAGTAAGCACACGAAAACAGTACACAAGATCAAGACAGACAGGCAAAATGTAAGTATGTTAAATGAGAAAAAGAAAGCCAGGGAAATGAAATATTAATGTGTCATAGGGAAGAGACAGTAGAACTATCAGTCAGGATGGCCAGGAAAGGCTTTTCTGAGAAAGTAAGGCCATGTTTTTTGAAGAAAGACTTTTGCTATAGGGGATGTGTACTCCCTGAAGGGTCAGAGACAAAACGTGAGAAATCACCTCCCTCCCAAGAGGGTATGCTGCAATTCCTTCTCCTTCATTCTCCTCTTGGGATCTGGGCTTGCACGCATGATGTGGGTCCAGGACGCAAACTGCAATCCACTATATGGGAGTCCAGCAACCTAACCATTAGGTCACCTACTGGTCCTGAAAGTAAGACCTTTTAAGTAAAGAACAGAGGAATGGAAAGTACATGGGAGAAGGACATCTGAGGAAAAAGCAGTGCAGATAGAGTCAACTGCCAAGAACAGAGGTAAGCCTGGAGCGCTGAAAGAAGAGTGAGGAGCTTGGTGTGGTTGGAGCAAAGAGAAGAGGACCGAAGTCAGAGAGATAACAGAGGTCAGAGAACCCAGCTGGCTTGTGGATATTAGGAAATCTTGTGGAAATTCTCGGTGACATAGGAGGCAACTAGGAGGTTTTGAGCAATGGAATCAAATAGAATCTGACTTATGTTATCTTTTAAATTATTTTCTTTTATTATATTGGGGGGTATATGTGTATGTGTGAGGTTGAGAATGACATGCTTTAATGGATCCACTGTGCTAAGAACTGATACAAAGAGAATTAGAAAAAAATAGAGACCAATTATCAATCCATTATACTACTGTAGACAGCAGATAATGGTGACTTGATCCTAAAAGATATGTGACTATATCTATGTTTGTTTATTTGTCTGAATGCACTTGCCAGGGAGAGAGGAGGGGGAGAGGGGGAGAGGGGGAGAATGAGAGAGGGAGAGGGAAGAGAGGAAGAGAGAGAGAGAGAGAGAGAGAGAGAGAGAGAGAGAGAGAGAGAGATTATTATTAACATTTTAAGATTATTGCCATAGGCATGTGTGACATGTGTACTCAGCAAGAGTGAAAGTGAGAACTCACTCCCAGGGGAGATGGCCATGCTGTAATTCCTTCTCATCTTTTCTCATGTCAGGATTTGGGGTACATACAAGCACACTCAATTTGGAGTGATTTTCAAGCCTCTGAGTCTGTAGCTCAAACCTGGGAATCCAGTGCCTAACCCACCATGCCACCTGTTGGCTCTGAGATTATTGCATGTTTTCCAAATATTTATCAATATGGTTGGGCGAAAATGGTATCTCATTACTTGTTAATTTGCAGTTTTCTGATTACCAAGACTGGCTTAACGTCCATAGTCAAAGTAAAACGTTTGCTAATCATGAATATTAGTCCAAATTAGAGTTAATTTCATAGAAGAGTAACAATAATCTACTGTAAAATCTTGCTCGAGGTATACCTATCACACTCTTTCTTCTCCTTCGCAGGAAATTGTTGGTTATCAGCTTTTGCACTCTGTTGAGTGAATCCATTGCCCTGATCCCAAGCAAGAGCTACAGCACCATCAAGTAGGTTTTTTTATGTTTCTATTTCATTTCTTTTGTGTTTCTTTCCTTTGTCAACCTTTAATGAATGAAGGGCAACTGTTACCTCATTCGATAAAGTCTTTTTTACTGATTTTATCACTTGACTTAATTTAATCGTCATGATCCTAGCCAGAAAAAAGTATTTTTGTGCTTATCTTTACTTCTAAGAACGGATCACTGACCTTTTCAAAACTCTGCTTCATTTCTGAGTAACAAAAACATCTTTTTACAAAAATTTTCAAAGGGCTCTTCTTAGTTTTATTCTCATTCACTCTTTACTAGCAAACATTTTCACCCCATTTGAGAGGCAGAGTGAGAACAAAAAGATAAGGACACAAAATGTATCCTCTTCTCTTGTCTTTGCAACCTGGACTTTACAATGAACAATCACATTCACAGGCTGTAACCAAGGAAGCTCCCTCCTCCCTGCACTAAGCTATGCCTTCCCTTACTGCATTTGGCTTTTTTTTTCATAGGATCCTGGGATATCAAACAAGTAAAGGTTCTCACTAATACATAGGGACCAAAGTTTGCCATAACATAAGGAGCACAGTGAAACTGCTGACTGAGCATGCAGCATGGAATTCTGGAACATTTCTCCTAATTTCATAATTACTAGCTATATAGTGTTAGGGATTGAGAATATATAAGTATCCACTTTGGCCCCATTTATCTACTGAACAGGGGATAAAACCAAGAAAGAGTAAATAATTTGTCCAAAGCACCTAAGGTTGTATTATTTAGAATCTCATGGCACTAAAAGAAAAGATATATTTCCATAATATAAATTGAGTAAACTGCTAGATAAGTGTATCCAGATAATAAAATAAGTTAAAAGTGTGACTCTGGCAAAATAATTTAATATCTTCACAGGGAGTGGAAGGCCTCATCTTTTACTTTTAAAGGAGAATCTCTCTAGATTTTTATCTATCTTTAAAACTCCATATCCAGGGGGCAACAGCTGACATAGTGATTAAGACACTACACTCCCACTTTGCTGATGAAAAGAATAATAATAAAAAAATTAAATTAAATATTGAAAAAATATGGGGATATATATATATGTATGTGTGTGTGTGTGTGTAAATATATATATATATATTCAAATATATATATGTTTGTTGTCAAAAATGTTGAAAAAATATGGATATATATGTATCTGTAAATGTGTGTGTATATATATATATATATATATATATATATATATATATATATATTTGTTGTTAAAAATGTTGATCATGGTGCAGCAGTTCCAGGCTCCAGGTGGACTGAGGCTGCAGGCCCAACCCTTCTGAATCTCCATGCATCCCCACCGTTTCCCCTCCTTGGACCCCAGGTTGGTTGCCTGTGACTTTAAGGTAAACTCCCACCCCACCCCACCCGCAATCTGGATCGAGCGGGCCAGCAGTTCCGGGCTCCAGGCGGACTGAGGCTGCAGGCCCAACCAACCTGGTCCTGTCACTCATCTTCTGACCCTTTCCCACTAGCCTTTGGTCTCTTTGAATTCTGGTGATTTGAATAGTGCGTGGCACGCATTGCGTGCCGCACGATTTCCTTTGTTCATTCTGTTTTTCTTTGCTCTTGGGGTGTTGCTTATTCAGTCAATTGAAGGCTCACCTCTCCTCAGAGACAGTGAGGACTTTGGGCCATCCAGGGTAGTGGCAACAGTTAATGGTAATTGTGAGCAACAGGTAGGCCAAACATAAGGGAAATCATCAATTTTCTAAGCCTGTACAACTTCTAACAATCAGTTAGGAAGAAACATATAGATCACCTGATGACTAGGAACAATCGCAGAGGCTCAAGAAATATGAGCAACCAAGAAAAGGCCTCTCCCCCAAGGGAAATCATCAAGCCTACGTCACCCACAGTCAATACAGTGGACGTCGTAGACATGTCTGATAAGGAATTCAGATTATTTGTAGTGACCAAACTAACAGAGATGGAAGAGAAAAGAGACAAGGAGCTCCAGGAGATGAGGAAGTCCTTCAATGACTTGAAAGAAGAAATGGATACCTTAAAAAAGAACCAGATGGAACTTTTAGGATTGATGAATGTGATACAGGAAATCAAAACCTCCTTTGAAAGTATTAAAAGTAGGTTAGACCAGGCAGAAGATCGAATCTCCAACGTAGAAGACAAAACATCTGACCTAGAAAAAAGTATCAAGAAGATTGAGAAAATAACCATGAAAAATGAGGATAATATACAAGGAATACTGGATACTATCAAGCGTCCCAACATCCAGATAACTGGTATTCCAGAAGAGGAAGAAAATAATAAGGGCCTAGCTAATTTATTCCACGAGATCCTGGAAGAAAATTTTCCAAATCTAGAAAAGCATTCAAGTATCCAGACCCAAGAAATACATAGGACCCTGGGTAGAATCAACCCAAGAAGATCTTCTCCAAGACACATTATAGCCAGACTGGCAAAAACAACAGACAAAGACAAGATACTAAAGTTGGCATGAGGGAAACGCCAGGTTACTTACAAAGGTCACCCCATCAGGCTAACATCGGATCACTCAGCCGAAACAATGCAGGAAAGGAAAGAATGGGGAAGTATAGTAAAAGTGTTGAGTGAAAAACAATTTCAACCAAGAATACTATACCCGGCAAAATTATCTTTCATATGGGAAAAAAAGATAAAAACATTCTCGAATAAACAAAATTTGAAGGAATTTACCAACTCCAGACCAGCTCTTCAAGAGGTTCTGAAGGGAGTATTATACCAGGAAAGATAAAAAATCAGAGACAGTTATACGAGAACAAAAAGCAACCAAGAAAATGGCTCACTTAATGATAGGATCAGATACGGAAATATCTATAATTACATTGAATGTCAATGGATCAAATTCTCCAGTTAAGAGACACAGACGGGCTGAATGGATAAGAAAACAGAAACCCTCTATCTGTTGCCTACAAGAAACTCACCGTATGGATAAAGACATACATAGACTAAAAGTCAAGGGCTGGATAAAGATACTCCATGCAAATGGAAATCAAAAAAAGGCTGGAATACCGATATTGATCTCAGACAAAATAGATTTCAAGACAAAGACTGTAAGAAGAGACAAAGAAGGGCATTATATAATAGTAAATTGGATAATCCAGCAAGAAGACATAACCCTTATAAATATCTACGCACCCAACTCAGGTGCACCTAAATATGTGAAGGAAAGACTGCTGGAGCTAAAAGGAGAGATAGGGAGAAATACTATAATTGTTGGAGATCTCAACACCCCATTATCTCCTATAGACAGATCTTCTAGACAGAAAATAAATAGAGAGATACAAGACTTAAATGATACTATAAATGGAATGGGCTTGACAGATATCTATAGAACTTTCCACCCTACATCCACAACCTATACATTTTTCTCACCCCGACATGGAACCTTTTCAAAGACAGATCATATATTAGGACACAAATCAAGCCTTTATAGATTCAAAGGCATAGAAACTGTACCCAGCATCTTCTCTGACCATGATGGAATGAAACTCAAGATTAATTTCAAGACACAACCCCGAAAATACACGAACACATGGAAACTGAACAACCTACTTCTGAATGACTTCTTCACTACTGAAGAAATTAAGGCTGAAATAAAAAAATTTATGGAAACTAATGATAATGAGTATACAAGTGTCCAGAATCTATGGGACACAGCAAAAGCAGTCATAAGAGGGAAATTCATAGCAATTAGTGCGCATAAGAAAAGGATAGAAAGATGGCAAGTAGATAACTTATCATCATGCCTCAGAGAATTGGAAAAACAACAACAAACAAACTCCCAAAATGCCAGGCAAAAAGAAATAATAAAGGTTCGAGCAGAAATAAACGAAATAGAAAATAAATGAACCATACAGAAAATAAATGAAAGCAAAAGGTGGTTCTTTGAAAAGATTAACAAGATCGACACACCATTGGCTAGACTGATCAAGAAGAAGAAAGAAAGAAACCAGATTAATCAAATATGTGATGAAACAGGCAATATTACCACAGACATAGCAGAAATACAAAATATCATTAGAAGATACTATGAGCAACTTTACGCCAACGAACAAGATAACCTGGAGGAGATGGACAAATTCCTGGATGCATATAATCTACCAAGATTGGATCAGGAAGACATAGAGAACCTGAATAGACCCATAACAAGCCAGGAGATTGAATCAGTAATAAATAACTTCCCAACAAAGAAAAGCCCAGCCCCAGATGGCTTCACTTGTGAATTCTACAAAACTTTTAAGGAAGAGTTAACCCCTATCCTACTAAAATTATTTCTAAAGATTCAAAAGGAAGGAAACCTTCCAAATTCATTTTATGAAGCCTCCATCATCCTCATCCCCAAAACAGATAAAGATATGACAAAAAAGGAAAACTACAGACCGATATCATTGATGAATATAGACGCAAAAATTCTCAACAAGATACTCGCAAATCATATCCAACAACATATAACAAAGATCATTCATCACGATCAGGTAGGCTTTATACCAGGGATGCAAGGGTGGTTTAATATATGCAAGACCATAAATGTAATACACCACATTAACAGAAAGAAAGATAAAAACCATATGATCATCTCAATTGATGCGGAGAAAGCATTTGATAAAATACAACATCCTTTTATGGTTAAGACTCTCAGTAAGATTGGTATAGAAGGGTCATTTCTGAACACAATAAAAGCAATCTATGAAAAACCTACAGCTAACATTATACTGAATGGGGAAAAGCTGAAAGCTTTTCCTCTGAAAACAGGTACTAGGCAAGGCTGCCCACTTTCTCCACTGCTCTTTAATATAGTACTGGAAGTCTTAGCTATTGCAATCAGAGAAGAGAATAATATTAAAGGCATTCGAATAGGCAAAGAAGAATTGAAAATATCTTTATTTGCAGATGACATGATGGTATACTTAGAAGACCCAAAGGTATCCATGAAAAAACTGCTTGAAGTAATAAGTGAATACAGTAAGGTGGCAGGATACAAAATCAATATCCAAAAATCTATAGCATTTCTATTTATGAACAACAAGTTGAACGAAGCAGAGCTGAAGAAAGGAATCCCTTTCATTGTAGCCACAAGGTGTATAAGATACCTAGGGATAAACCTAACTAAGAAAGTCAAAGACCTTTATAAAGAAAACTATGAAAATCTTAAAAGAGACATTGAAAGTGACATAAAAATGTGGAAGGACATCCCATGCACCTGGATTGGAAGAATTAACATAATCAAAATGGCAATTCTACCCAAATTAATCTGCATGTTTAATGTAATTCCAATCAAAATACCAGAGATATTCTTCAGAGATCTAGAAAAGGCAATCATAGAATTTGTCTGGGACCATAAAAGACCTCGTATTGCAAAAGCAATCCTGCGCAAGAAGAATGGAGTAGGAGGCATATCACTCCCTGATCCCAAGATATACTATAAAGCTGTGGTCATCAAAACAGCATGGTATTGGCATAAAAACAGACAAGTGGACCAATGGAAGAGAATAGAGACCCCAGAAATAACCCCCAAAGCTTACAGCCAACTGATCTTTGACAAAGGATATCAGTCAATCCATTGGGAAAAGGAAAACCTTTTTAGTAAATGATGCTGGAAAAACTGGGTATCCACTTGCAGAAAGATGAAACTGAACCCCCATCTTTCACCATTAACAACAGTCAACTCAAAATGGATCAAAGATCTGAACCTAAGACCTCAAACAATAAAACTACTAGTGGAAAATGCTGGGGAAACTCTGGGGGACATTGGAGTAGGTAAAGACTTCTTAAATAAGACTCCCAAAGCACAGGCAATAATCCCTAAAATAGATAAGTGGGACTATATTAGACTAAGAAGTTTCTGCACAGCAAAGGACACAGTAACAAGTGTGAACCGACAACCCTCAGAATGGGAAAATATTTTTGTTAAATATGCCTCAGACAAGGGACTGATAACCAGAATACATAGGGAACTCAAGTGCCTTATGTGAAAAAAAATGATGAACCCAATTAAAAGATGGGAAAATGAACTGAACAAAAATCTCTCTAAGGAAGACATATGAACAGCCAAAAATCATATGAGGAAATGCTCAACATCCCTCATCATAAGGGAGATGCAGATAAAAACTACAATGAGATACCACCTAACCCCTGTCAGAATGGCAAAGATTAAGAATATAAAAAGTGATAAGTGTTGGCGGAGATATGGTGAAAAGGGAACCCTCCTACACTGTTGGTGGGAATGTAAACTAGTTCAGCCACTGTGAAGAACAATATGGAAGTTCCTGAAAGATCTACAAATTGAACTACCATTTGATCCAGCAATCCTACTTCTGGGTATTTACCCAAAAGACAGGAGAACGCTCAGTCAGAAAAGTGCTTGCACATCAATGTTTATTGCAGCATTATTCACAATTGCCAAGACATAGAACCAACCTGAATGTCCACAAACTGATGAATGGATTGGAAAAGTGTGGTATATATACTCTATGGAATATTACTCAGCCATAAAAAATAACAAGACCCTGGAATTTGATAGAAAGTGGTCAGATACGGAGGATCTATTGCTGAGTGAAGTAAGCCAGGCTATGAAAGAAAGATATTGTATGTATCCACTCAATATATACTGACTATCAGCACTCTATAATAGAGAGCAAAAAATTGGAGGACATAAAAGCAGTGAAGGTCCTTAATGAGAATAGGACAGTGTGGAATGGAGGAAGTGAAGAGAAGAGGATAGAGAAAGATAACAAGTGAACAATAGAGAGGCAGGACGTTAGTGAGAAACAGATATGGCTTATTAACTGTTGATGTTGACATGTATAGTATTCTCAACTGGATTTGTCTGAGAAGTATTTCATGATGGGCAAAGTATTTGTACAAGCAAAATGAGAAATAGCAATTGACTGTTTTAAAAAATAATTAGAATAATATAATAATGATTGGGGAAAACATAGAAAAGATATTGAATGTTGAAGCGGGGAGATTAATGTCTGTGTACTGACTGACATGCATGGCATTCCCTTTTGAAAAAGCAATGCAATACACTGTAAAGTTATATGTAATTCAATGTAATATAAAGAAGAATATGATGATAATAAAAATAAATAAATAAAATAAAATAAAAAAATAATAATGATAAAAAAATGTTGATCATGGTCATATTGGAATTATAAATCCCAACAGTTTGAGTAAAACACATAAACTTTCACAGACCAATCACGTCTTCCCAACAGCCATAATCACATGTATTATTTTATTTCTACTGTCAATCCTTGAATTTGCTGTAGCACTTATCCAGGCATACATCTGCACTCTTCTAGTTAGCCTCTACATACATGACAACACCTAATGACCCACCAAACCCATGCTTACCACATAGTAAATCCAAGTCCATGACCACTAACCGGTGCACTACCAGTCCTTCTAATAACATCCAGCCTAGTAATATGATTTCCCTTTAACTCTAATATCTTCCTTATCTTAGGACTAATCACTAATCTCCTGACTATTTATCAATGATGACGAGACGTCATACGTGAAGGCACATTTCAAGGCCACCATACCTCAATCGTACAAAAGGGGTTACGATACGGGATAGTCCTTTTTATCATCTCAGAAGTATTCTTTCTCACAGGTTTTTTCTGAGCCTTCTACCACTCAAGCCTAGCCCCTATGACTGAGCTAGGAGGATGCTGGCCACCTACAGGCATTATACCACTAAACCCAGTGGAAGTACCACTACTTAATACCTCAGTGCTAATAGCATCTGGAGTCTCTATTACCTGAGCACACCACAGCCTAATAGAAGTGGACCAAAAGAACATGATGTAAGCCCTATTTATTAAATTATACCAGGGGCATATTTCATCATATTTCAAGCTTCTGAGTATTTCAAGACATCCTTCACTATATCAGATGGATTACATGACTCTACATTCCTCATAGCCACAGGATTCCACAGCTTCCATGTAATTATTGGCTCAACATTTCTGTTAATCTGCTTCATACGCCAAATAAAATTCCACTTTACATCAAACCACCATTTCAGATTTGAAGCTGCAGCACGATACTGACATTTCATGGATGTAGTATGATTATTCCTCTACGTTCTGATTTATTGATGAGGATCTTAATTCTCAGTATTAACAGTACAACTGACTTCCAATCAGTAAGGCCCAATAAACTTTGGGAGAGAATAATCAATTTAATTTAGTCCTCATTATCAACCCTTCATTAGCAGCTCTCCTAGTAACTATCGCTTTCTGACTAGCACAACTCAATATCTACATAGGAAAACAGAGCCCATATGAATGCATATTTGACCCAATAGGCTCTGCCCGCTTACCCTTTTCAATAAAATTCTTTCTGGTTGCCATAGCATTCCTGCCATTTGACCTAGAAATCACCCTTTTACTCCCTTTACCTGGGTACATCCAATCAAACAGCCTTATAACTATACTTGTAATAGCACTATTCCTAATTTCAATTCTCACCCTAGGTTTAGCGTATGAATGAATACAAAATAGGTTAGACTGAGCTGAATATAATGATTAGTTTAATAAAAACAAATGATTTTGACTCATTAGTCTATGATTTATCATAATCACTAACATGCCCTCCATCTGCATTAATATTATTCTAGCCTTTGCCACATCCTTACTGGAACTTTTACTCTTTTGATCCCACCTGATATCTGCCCTCCTGTGCCTAGAAGGCATAATACCACCATTATTTGTACTATCCTCATTACCTGTACTAAATAATCACCTCATTCTAACAGCCATACTACTCATCATCCTATTAGATTTTGCTGCTTGTGAAGCAGCTGTAGGATTGGCCCTACTCGTAATAGTCTCAAATGCCTACTGCCTGGACTACGTATAAAACCTTAACCTCCTACAATGCCAAAAATGATTCTACCCACAGCCATGCTCATCCCACTTACATGACTATCTGAAAATAACAAAATCTGAATTAACACAACTTTACACAACCTTTTAATTACCCTAGTAATCTTATCACTACCAAATAGCAAACAGCAGCCTTAATTTCTCCCTAATCTTCTTCTCTGACCCACTATCAACACCACTATTAATTATAATCACCTGACTCCTCCCATTAATAATCATGGCAAGCCAACACCACCTAAGCAATGAATCAATCACACGGAAAAAAGTATATATTAGCATACTTATTATACTTCAATTTTTCCTTATCATAACATTCACCGCTACAGAACTAATCCTATTTTATATCCTATTTGAAGTCACACTCATCCTACCCTAGTCATTGTTACACGATGAGGTAACCAAACAGAATGACTTAATGCAGCAACTTACTTCCTGTTTTACACCAGTGCAGGATCACTACGACTGCCGGATCCCTGGCTCCTTGGCTCCCCACCTGCCCGACCCCACACAGACCTCCCAGCTCTCCGCCCTCCAGACCCACAGACTCCCCTGGACCCCAGCTCCTGGCCGGACCCCAGCTCCTCGCTGACCTGACCTCCCGGCTGCCTGATCCCCGGCCCCCCACCCTCCGCTCACTGCCCCACTCCTGGTAGGACCTGTGCACACTGGAGCCTCGCAGATGAAGGTGGTGGAGGAGTCCAGGAGGTTTGGGTGAGCTGCAGTGGTGCATCTGGCAGGTGGGCACGGGCCTGGCCCTGGCCATGACCCTGACCCTGACCCTGACCCATACCCGCCTCCCCTTGAAGGCTGAACAACCCATTCCTGCCTTAATCTATTTACAAAATGTAATAGGAACACTTAACTTTCCATTAATCATCCTACTCCACAAACCCCTGCCAATATCCTGATCTAATGGCCTGCTATGACTAGCCTGCATAATGGCCTTTATAGTTAAAATACCACTATGTGGCCTACACCTATGACTCCCCAAAGCTCATGTAGAGGCCCCAGTTGCTGGTTCAATAGTTCTGGAGGCTGTATTACTAAGTCTCGGTGGATATGGCATAATATGTATTGTAATTATATTAGACCCATTCACAGAATTTATAGTCTACCCATTCCTTCCTAATCCTATCTATATGAGGAATAATTATAACAAGCTCTATTTGCCTCCGCCAAACAGACCTGAAATCACTAATCGCCTACCCCTCCGTAAGCCACATAGCTCTAGTAATTGCAGCAATCATAATCCAAACACCATGAAGCTTCATAGGGCAACAGCACTCATAATAGCACATGGACTAACATCCTCCATGATATTTTGCTTTGCCAATTCAAACTACCAACGAGTGCACAGCTGAACTGTACTATTAGCATGCGGTCTGCAAACTATATTACCTCTCATACCATTCTGATGACTTCTAGCAAGCTTATCCAACCTGGCCCTACCACCAACAATTAATCTGTTAGGAGAAATACTAATGATCTTATCAGCATTCTCATGATATAACCTAACCATCATCCTCATAGGACTTAATATACTAATCACAGCACTATATTCTCTCTATATACTTATTATAACTCAACTCACACACCACATCAGCAATATTAAACCATCATTTACATGAGAAAGCAGCTTAATACTTACACATTTACTTCCCCTCCTCCTCCTAATACTAAAACCAAGCATTATTATAAGCTCTATTTTCTGTAACTATAGTTTAGACAAAACATTAGATTGTGAATCTAATAATAGAAATTCAAATCTCCTTATTTACCAAGAAAGATTGCATGAACTGCTAACTGAATGCTTCCATGTATAACAACATGGTTTTCTTACTTTTAAAGGATAGCAGTAATCTGTTAGTCTTAGGAACCAAAAAATTGGTGCAACAGCAAATAAAAGTAATAAACATATTCTCACCTGTAATAATAACATCACTCATTATCCTAATTATCCCTATTATCGCCACCCTGAGAAGTATATACAAATCCCATATATACCCTTACTACATAAAGACAGCTATCTCCTATGCCTTCTTTTTTTTCCCCTTTTTTGGAGAAGTTTTGGCTATAGGGCTTGTGCGCTCACTAGAAAGACAGAGAAAGACAAAGAGATAGAAAGTGAGAAATTACCCCCCAGAGGGGATCGCAATGCTGCAATCCCTTCTCCTCCATTCTCTTTTGATCTTGGGCATGCATGCACATGCACCCGGTGTGAGTTTAAGCCACTGGGTTCAGGACTCAAACCGTGGTTGAATACATGGGAGCTGAGTGGCATAGCCATTATGCTAACTGCTGGTCCCTCCTATGCCTTCTACATCAGCATAATCCCAACCACCATATTTGTTTACACTGGACAAGAAACAGTTATCTCCAACTGACACTGGGTAACACTATAAACACTAAAACTATCCCTAAACTTTAAGTTAGATTACTTTTCTATGATATTTATCCCAGTAGCACTATTCATAACGTGATCCATCATAGAATTTTCCATGTGATATATACATTCAGACCCTTACATCAACCGATTCTTTTTATATCTACTCAATCTCCTTATTACAATAATAATCTTAGTATCAGCAAACAACCTGTTCCAACTACTCATTGGATGAGAAGGAGTAGGAATTATATAATTTATTTTAATTGAGTGGTGGTATTCATGATCACACGCTAGCACAGCAGCCCTACAAGCCATCCTATATAACCATATTGGAGACGTCAGATTTATCCTAGCCATAGCTTGATTCACAACCAATCTTAACACCTGAGACCTACAACAAATCTTCTGACTTAGTGACAAAACAAATTTAGTCCCACTCTGTGGCCTGCTCCTAGAAGCCACTGGCAAGTCAGCCCAGTTTGGCCTTCACCCCCTGATTGCCCTCAGCAATAGAAGGACCAACACCAGTATCTGCACTGTTGCAGTTAAGCACAATAGTAGTAGCAGGGATTTTCCTTATAATTTGATTCTGTCCCCTATTAAAACAAGACAAATCAATCCAGTCAATAGCCCTATGCCTAGGAGCCATCACTACCCTATTTACAGCTATCTGCACACTAACATAAAACGACATTAAAAAAAATTGTAGCATTTTCCACCTCCAGCCAACTGGACCTAATAATAGTAACAATTTGAATCAACCAACCCCACTTAGCCTTCCTACATATCTGCACACACGCATTCTTCAAGGCAATATTATTCATATGTTCCGGCTCCCTCATTCGTAGCCTCAATGATGAACAAGATATCCATAAAATAGGAGGACTATATAAAAGCTTACCATTCACCTCATCAGCCCTAATTATTAATGGTATGCCTAGTCCTGACAGGCATACCATTTCTAACAGGGTTCTAACTCTAAAGACCTAATCCTTGAGGCAGCAATCACCTCAGACATCAATGCCTGAGCCCTCCTCACTACTGTCATTGACACATCCCTCATGGCCGTCTATAGCACATGAACCATTTTCTACACCCTCATAGGTCAAGCACACTACCCCTCAACTATTACAATCGATGAAAACAACCCACTTCTAATTAACTCTATTAAACGTCTTGCAATAGGAAGTATCATCACAGGATTCTTAATCTCCAATAACATTATACCAATAACTACCCCCCAAACTACCCCTGTATCTAAAACTCACTGCCCTATTTGTAACTATTATGGGATTCTTCATTGCCATAGAACTAAACCTTATTATTCTTAAAACACAACCACCCACCACCATTTCACAAATTCTCAACTATACCAGGTTATTATCCAACCGCCTAGTCCCACACACAAGCTTAAAAATAAGTCAAAACCTCCAAATACCCTTCCCTCGGCCCCTCTTCTCCACACACACCACATCTGAAATCCACAGCCATCTCTTGTGTTTGTATATCTTTTAGTCAATCAGTTTTGGTCGTAGAGTGCAGATACTCAGTATATATTAAGTGGGGACATACAGTGTCTCTCCTTCATAGACTGGCTTGCTTCACTCAGCAGTAAATCTTCCATATTCTTCCACTTGTCAAAAGCCAGGGTTTTGTTGGATTTTATGGCTGAATAGTATTCCATAGAAAAGGAGGGATACAGAGGCAGAGCATTGAAGGGACGGGGAGGTGTGGTGTACTCTGTTGAAGATATTTTGATCAACTGGACTGGGGAGAAATGTTCACATGTGTCATTTCTGAAAAATGTCAATTCTGACACGTGTGTCAATTCTGACAATTATTTCTGACACGTATGTCAATTTTGTATTGCATGTCAGTGCCGACACGTGTGTCATTTTTGAAACCTGTGCCATTTTTATCTCGCATGTTTCTTCTGACACGTGTCATTTTTCATGTCATTTCTGACACGTGTGTCAATTTCAACATGCATGTCATTTTTGACACGTGTGCCATTTTTGACTCGCATGTCATTTCTGACACGTGTCATTTTTTCATGACATTTCTGACAAACGTGCCAATTTCAACAGGCATGTCATTTCTGACGCGTGTCGTTTCTGACACTTGTGTAATTTGTAGCACGTGTGCCATTTCTGACACGTATGTCATTTCTACCACGCAAGTCGTTTCTGACACGTGTGTCAATTCTGACACGTATGACAACTTTCACAAGCATGTAATTTCTGACACGAGTGTCATTTCTGACACATTTTGTCGTTTTTGACACGTGTACCGTTTTTTGACACGCACGTCATTGGGCTGAAAATCTACTTGCGATTCTTCCCCTTCATCTCTCCACAGACTGAGCTTTTGGCTGCACTAGCGAGCAGTCTGGTACATCTGAAGGCACCCGGCAACCAAGGGGACACAGCCCCCACCGACTCCCATCCAGTCCCCCTGTCCAGGATTCACCCAGACGCCTAGGCAGACTTTAACCCTAACACTAACACTAACCTTTCTCTAAACTCTAAACCTGAAACTAAACCTAAACCTATCCCTAAACACTAACCCTATCCCTAAACCTATCCCTGAACCGTAACACTAACCCTAACATCAAAGCCTAACCCTAACCCTAACCCAATCTCTAAACCCTAGCCATAACACTAACACTAACCCAAACCAAACCCTAACCCTAAAGGGAACCCTAATCCTATCCCTAAACCCTAACCCTAACCCTAAACCTAAGGCTAGCCCTCAACACTATCCCTAAACGTTATCCCGTTCCTAAACCATAACCCTAACCCTAACACTATAACTAAACACTAACCCTAACCCTATCCCTAAACCCTAACCCTAACCCAAACACTATCCCAAAACACTAACCCTAACATTAACCCTAATCACTAACACTCACCCTACCCCTATACCTAAACCCTAAACCTAACCCTAACATTAATCCTAACTCTATCCTTCAAACCTAACTTTAACGGAAAACCGAACACTAAACCCTAACACTAACCCTATCCCTAAAACCTAACCCTAACCCTCACCCAACCCAAAAATTAACCCTAACCCTAACCAAATCCTATATACTAACGCTAACCCTAACTTTATCCCTGAGCCCTAACCCTAACCCTACACTATACCTAAAGCCTAACCCTAACCCTAACAATATTCCTAAACACTAACACTATACCTGAAACCCATCACTAAACCTAACTCGATCCCTAACACCTAACCCTACCCCTAACGCTACCCTAAATACTAACCCTAACACTGGCCTTATACCTGAACCCTAACCTTAATCCTACACTATCCCTAAACCCTAACCCTAACCCTAAACCTTACACTATCTCTCAAGGCTAACTCTAACATTAATCCTGTCCCTAAACCCTAACCCTGACCTTAACTCTATCCCTAAACCCTAATCCTAACAATAACCCTATCTCTAAACACTTACCCTATCCCTAATCCCTAAACCTAAGCTTAACCCTAACCCTAAGCCCTAATCCTAAACCTAAACCTAACCCAACCTTAAAAACTAACCTAACCCTAACCATATCCCTGAACCCTAACCCTAACTGTACACTATCCCTAAACCCTAACCCTAACCCTAACCCCTCATCCTAACCTTCACCATATCCCTAAACCCTCACCCTAACCCTCACCCTATTCCTGAACCCTAAGCCTAACCCTAAAACTGTTCCTCAACCTAACCCTAACCCTAACCTCATCCGTAAACCATAACCCTAACCCTAACACTGTAACTAATCCCTAACACTAACCTTAACCCTATCCCTAAACCCTAACCATAACCCCTAATCTAACGCTATCCCTCAACCCGAACCCTAACCCAAACACTATCCCTCAACCCTAACCCTAACCCTAACCCTATCCCTAAACCGTAACCCTAACACAAACACTATCCCAAAACATTAACCCTAAACTTAATAATAACGTCAACACTAACCCTATCCCTAAACCTTTATCCTAACCCTAATCCTAACCCTCACACTGTCCTTCCACCCTAACCCTAACAAAAAACCTAACAGTAAACCCTAACACTAAACCTATCCCTAAACCCTAATGCTAACCCTAACCCCTCATCCTAACCTTCACCATATCCATAAACCCTCACCCTAACCCTCACCCTATCCCTGAACACTAAGCCTAATCCTAAAACTGTTACTCAACCTAACTCTAACCCTAACCTCATCCCTAAACCATAACCCTAACCCTAACACTATAACTAATCCCTAACACTAATCTTAACCCTATCCCTAAACCTTTATCCTAACCCTAATCCTAACCCTCACACTGTCCTTCCACCCTAACCCTAACAAAAAACCTAACAGTAAACACTAACACTAATCCTATCCCTAAACCCTAACGCTAACCCTAACCAATCTCAAAAATTAACCCTTACTCTAACCAAACCTTAAATAAAAACCCTGACCCTAACTTTATTTCTGAACCATAACCCTAAGCCTACAATTTCCCTAAACCCTAACCCTAACCCTAACCCTAAATCTATCACTTAACCCTAACCCTAACACTAACCCTAACCCTGACCGTAACCCTAAACACTTACCATATCCCTAAACCCTAAACCTAACACTAAACCTATCCCTAAACCCTAACCCAAAACTAAAAACTAACCCTCACCCAATCCCTGAACACTAACCCTTATCGTACACTATCCCTAAACCCTAACCCTAACCCTATCCCTAAAGACTAACCCTATCCCTAAATCCTAACCCTAACACTAACACTGTCCATAAAACCTAACCTTAACCCAACCCTAAAAACTAACCCTAACACTAGCCCTATCCCTGAACCCTAACCTTAACCCAACACAATCCCTAAACCCTAACCCTAAACCTAAACCTTACACTATCCCTCAACACTAACCCTAACATTAACCCTGTCCCTAAATCCTACCCTGACCTTAACTGTATCCCTAAACCGTAACATTACCCTATCCCTAAACACTTACCCTATCCCTAAACCCTAAAACTTACCATAACCATATGCCTAAACCCTAACCCTAAACCTAAACCTAATCCAACCCTAAAAACTAACCTAACCTTAACCCTCTCCCTTAACCCTAACCCTAACTGTACACTATCCCTAAACCCTAACCCTTACCCTAACCTTAAATCTATCCCTCAACCCTAACCCTAACCCTAACCCAAACTTCTAACCCTAACACTCACCCTATTCCTAAAACCTCACCCTAAACCTCACCCTATCCCTCAACCCTAACCCTAACCCTATCCCTAAAGCCTAACCCTAACCCTAACCCTCCCACAAAGATCTTAGCATTTTGTTGGAAGAGGCCTGCTTTACGCTTAGTTTGCTCGGAATGTATAGTGCATTCTTAGTCCCCAAACACAACTTGCAGCTACCACAAAGATCTTTAGGTATGAAAAGCAGCTCTGTGAGTGGAGTCTTTTTGCCAACAATCTTTCTGATATTCCAACAAAAAGATAGCTTTTGGCTGAAAAACTACAAGCTTATCTTCCAAAACTAAGCTTCATTTCAAAATGTCCATTGAAAAACACTGTCAAACTGCTTCCCAAACCAAACCTTCATGGAGAGCAAAACTGAACATCACAAGTGATTCCACTTCTAAAGTTAAGTAAGAGGTTCAAGCAACTTTGTGTTAGTTACTTCCTAGCCTTTCTTTGGAAGAGGGCTGCATTACACTAGGTTTTCTTCGAACGTGTAATGCATTCTTAGGCCCAAAAGTCAACTTGCAGCTACGCAAAGGTATTTTTGAACACGGGTACCATTTTTGACACATATTTCACTTCTGACATGTGTCATTTTTGCATGCATTTCTGGCCCGTGTTTCATTTCTGGCACGTGTGTGCGTTCTGACACGTGTGTCATGCTGGCACGTGTGTCAATTTTGACACCTGTGTCATTTTGACATGTGTGTTAATTTCAACCTATGTGTCATTTTGGAAACATATGTCAATTCTGACATGTACATCATTTCTGACATGTGTCTTATTTTTGACATTCATGTCATTTCTAACACGTGTGTCAATTCTGACACGTGTATCTTTTTCGACACGTCTGTCAGTTTTGACAAGTGTGCCATTTTGGACACATGCGTCAATTCTTGCACGTATGCCATTTCTGACAGGTGTGTTATTTTTCACAATCATGTCATTTCGGACACGTGTGTCATTTATAACACGTGTGTCATTTTTGATACTCATGCCATTTTTGACACACGTGGGATTTCTGACACGTGTCATTTTTCATGTCATTTCTGAAACGTTTTTCAATTTCGACATGCATGTCATTTTTGACACGTGTGTCATTTTTGACACGTGTCAATTCTGACACACGTGTCAATATTGACACGTGTGTAAATTCTGACAATTATGTCATTTCTGACACGTATGTCAATTTCGACTCACATGTCATTTCCGACACGTGTGTCATTTTTGACACGTGTGCCATTTTTGACTCGCATGTCGTTTCTGACACGTGTCATTTTTCATGTCATTTCTGACATGTGTGTCAATTTTGACACACATGTCATTTCCGACACGTGTGTTAGTTTTGATACGTGTGCCATTTTGACTCATCTGTCACTTCTGACACGTGGCACTTTTACATGCATTTCTGGAATGTGTGTCATTTCTGGCTCGTGTGTGAGTTCTGACATGTGTGTCATTGCTGACACGTGTGTTATTTTTGACACGTGTTTCATTTTGACACGTGTGTTAATTTCAACCTATGTGTCGTTTTTGATACGTACGTCAATTCTGACACGTAAATCATTTCTGACATGTATGCTATTTATGACATTCATGTCATTTCTAACACGTGTGTCAATTCTGACACATGTGTCATTTTCGACATGTGTGTCAGTTGGGACACGTGTGTCATTTTGGACATGTGTGTCATTTTTGACAGGTCTGTCAGATTGAGCACGTGTGTCATTTTGGACACGTGTCCCAATTCAGACACGTGTGCCATTTTCGACACGTGTGTCAATTCTGATATGTATGTCATTTCTGACACGTGTTATTTTTCTCTTGCTTGATATTTTGGACACGTGTCTTTGATAACACGTGTGTCATTTTTGATACTCGTGCCATTTTTGACACATGTGTGCTTTCTGACACGTGTTATTTTTCATGTCATTTCTGACACGTTTTTCAATTTCAACATGCATGTCATTTCTAACACGTGTGCCATTTTTGACACGTGTTTCATTTCTGACACGTGTCAATTCTGAAACGTGTGTCAATTTTGACACGTGTGTCAATTCCGACAATTATGTCATTTCTGACACGCATGTCAATTTCGACACGCATGCCATTTCCGACACGAGTGTCATTTTTGACACGTGTGCCAATTTTGACTCGCATGTCATTTCTGAAACGTGTCATTCTTCATGTCATTTCTGACACGTGTGTCAATTTGGACATGCATGTCATTTTCGACACGTGTGCCATTTTTGACTCGTATGTCACTTCAGACTCTTGACACTTTTTCATGCATTTCTGCAGGTGTGTCATTTCTGGCATGTGTGTGAGTTCTCACACGTGTGTCATTGCTCGCACGTGTGTTATTTATGACACATGTGTCATTTTGACACTTGTGATAATTTCGACCTACGTGTCATTTTGACACGTACGTCAATTCTGACACGTACATCATTTCTGACATGTATATTATTTTTTACATTCATGTCATTTATAACACGTGTGTCGATTCTGACTCGTGTGTCATTTTCGACACGTGTGTCAGTTGGGACACGTTTGTCAGTTGGGACACGTGCGTCATTTTCGACATGCATGTCATTTTTTACATGTGTGCCATTTTTGACTCACATGTCATTTCTGACCCGTGTCTTTTTTTCATGACATTTCTGACACGTGTGTCAATTTCGAAGTGTATGTCATTTCTGACGTATGTCATTTCTGAAACGTGTGTAATTTCTAGCACGTGTGCCATATCTGACACGTATGTCATTTCTACCACGTGTGCCGTTTCTGATACGTGTGTCAATTCTGACACGTATGACCATTTTCACAAGCATGTAATTTCTGACACGTGTGTCATTTCTGACACATTTTGTCATTTTTGACACATGTACCGTTTTTAGACACGCATGTCATTGGGCTGAAAATCTACTTGGGATTCTTCCCTTTCATCTCTCCAGAGACTGCGCTTTTAGCTGCACTAGCCAGCACTCTGGTACATCTGAAGACACCTGGCAACCAAAGGGACACAGCCTTCACTGACTCCCATCCAGTCCCCCAGTCTAGGATTAACCCAGACCCCTGGGCAGACCTTAACCCTAACCCTAACCCTTTCCCTAAACCCTAAACCTGAAACTAAACCTAAACCTAACCCTAAGCACAAACCCTATCCCTAAACCTATGCCTGAACCCTAACACAAACCCTAACATCAAAGCCTAACTCTAACACTAACCCAATCTCTAAACATTAGTCATAACACCAACACTAAAGCAAACCTAACCATAACCGTAACCGTAAACCTATCCCTATTCCTAAACCTTAACCCTAACCCTAAACCTAACGCAATCCCTCAACACTAACCCTAACCCTAACCCCATTCCTAAACCATAACCAAAACCCTAACACTGTCCCTAAACTCTAACACTAAACCTAACCCTAATACTATCCCTAAACCCTATTCCTCACACTAACCCTAACACTATCCTTCAACCCTAATCCTAACCCTAAGCCTAACCCCTAACCCTAACCCTATCTCTAACCCTAATCCTAACCCTAATGCTAGCCATAACCCTAACCCTAAACCTAAACCTAACCCCTAACCTAACCCTAACCCTATCATACCCCTAACCCTAACCCTAACCCTAACCCCTAACCCTAACCCTAACCCTAAACCCTAAACATAACCTTAACCCTAAACCTAAGCCTCCCACAAAGATCTTAGCATTTCGTTGGAAGAGGCCTGCTTTACGCTTTGTTTGCTTGGAATGTGTAGTGCATTCTTAGTCTGCAAACACATCTTGAAGCTACCACAATGATCTTTAGTTATGAAAAGAAGCTCCGTGAGTGGAGTCTTCTTGCCAAAAATCTTTCGGATATTCCAACAAAAAGTGCAGTTTTTGGCTGAAAAACTACAAGCTTATCTCCCAAAAGTAAGCTTCATTTCAAAACGTCTACTGAAAAACACTGTCAAACTGCTTCCAAAACCAAACCTTCATGGAGAGCAAAACTGAACATCACAAGTGGTTCCACTTCTAAAGTTAAGTAAGTGGTACAAGCAACTTAGTGTTTACTTCCTAGCCTTTCTTTGGAAGAGGGCTGCATTACACGTGATTTGCTTGGAAAGTGTAATGCATTCTTAGGCCCAAAAGTCAACTTGCAGCTATGTAAAGGTATTTTTAACACAAGTAACATTTTTGACACGTATGTCACTT
The DNA here is from genome assembly GCA_026018925.1 of Tupaia tana. NCBI lineage: Eukaryota > Metazoa > Chordata > Mammalia > Scandentia > Tupaiidae > Tupaia > Tupaia tana. Next base: position 165,567 of record JAKSZU010000008.1, read on the forward strand.
CTGACACGTGTCATTTTTGCATGCATTTCTGACACGTGTGTCATTGCTGGAACGTGTGTTATTTTTGACACGTGTGTCATTTTGACACATGTGGTAATTTCGACCTACGTGTCATTTTTGAAACATACGTCAATTCTGACACGTACATCATTTCTGACATGTTTGTTATTTTTGACATTCATGTCATTTCTAACACGTGTGTCAATTTAACACGTGTGTCATTTTTGACACGTGTGTCAGTTGGGACACGTGTGTCATTTTCAACGGGTGTGTCATTTTCGACACATCTGTCCATTTGGACACATGTGTCATTTTGGACACGTGTCCCAATTCAGACATGTGTGCCATTTTTGACAAGTGTGTCAATTCTGACACGTATGTCATTTCTGACACGTGTGTTATTTTTCAAATGCATGACATTTCGGATACCTGTGTCATTTATAAAACATTTGTAATGTTTGAATACGGTTGCCATTTTTGACACACGTGTGATTTCTGACACATGTCATTTTTTGTCACTTCTGACACCTTTTTCAATTTCGACATGCTTGCCATTTTTGACACGTGTGTCATTTCTGACACGTGTCAATTCTGAAACGTGCATCAATTTTGACACGTGTGTCAATTCTGACAATTATGTCATTTCTGACATGTATGTCAATTTCGACATGCATGTCATTTCCGACACGTGTGTCATTTTGACACGTGTGCCATTTTTGACTCGCATGTCATTTCTGACACGTGTCATTTTTCATGTCACTTCTGACTCGTGTGTCAATTTCGACATGCATGTCATTTTTGACACGTGTGCCATTTTTGACGAGTATGTCATTTTTGACATGTGTCAGTTTTGCATGCCTTTCTGGCAGTTGTGTCCTTTCTGGCACGAGTGTGCATTCTGACACATGTGTCATTGCTGGCACGTGTGTTATTTTTGACACGTGTGTCATTTTGACACGTGTGGTAATTTCGACCTACGTGACATTTTTGACACGTACGTCAATTCTGACACGTGATATTTTTGACATTCATGTCATTTCAAACACGTGTGTCATTTCTGACTCTTGTGTCAATTTCGACATGCATGACATTTTTGACGTGTTCCAATTTTGCTTGCATGTCATTTCTTACACGTGTCATTCTGTCATGACATTTCTGACACGGGTGTCAATTTCAATGTGCATGTCATTTCTGACATGTGTCATTTCTGACACATGTGTAATTTGTAGCACGTGTGCCATTTCTGAACAAGTATGTCATTTCTACCAAACGTGTCGTTTCTGACACGTGTGTCAATTCTGACACGTATGACAATTTTCACAAGCATGTAATTTCTGAGACGTGTGTCAATTCTGACACATTTGGTCATTTTTGTCATGTGTACTGTTTTTTGACATGCATGTCATTGGGCTGAAAATTTACTTGCGATTCTTCCTCTTCATCTCTCCACAGATTGCGCTTTTGGCTGCACTAGCCAGCACTCTGGTACATCTGACGGTACCTGGCAACCAATGGGACGCAGCCCCCACCGACTCCCATCCAGTCCCCCTGTCCAGGATTCACCAAGATGCCCAGGGAGACCTTAACCCTAACACTAACACTAACCTTTCTCTAAACCCTAAACCTGAAACTAAACCTAAACCTATCCCTAAACACTAACCCTATCCCTAAACCTATCCCTGAACCCTAACACTAACCCTAACATCAAAGCCTATCCCTAACCCTAACAAAATCTCTAGACCCTAGACATAACACTAACACTAACCCAAACCAAACCCTAACCCTAAAGGGAACCCTAATCCTATCCCTAAACCCTAACCCTAACCCTAACCCTAACACTATAACTAAACCCTAACCCTAACCCTATCCCTAAACTTAATGCTATCCCTAAACCCTAACCCTAACCCTAACTCCATCCCTAAACTATAACCCTAACCCTAACACTATAACTAAATCTTAAACCTAAGCCTATCCCTAAACCCTAACACTAAAACTAAACTTAACCCAACCCTAAAAACTAACCCTAACCTTAGCCATATCCCTGAAACCTAATCTTAACCCTACACAATCCCTAAACCCTAACCCTAACACTAAACCTTACACTATCCCTCGACACTAACCCTAACATTGACCCTGTCCCTAAACCCTAAACCAGACCTTAACTCTATCCCTACACCTTAAACCCTAACCCTAACTCTAAACCTAATGCTATTCCTCAACCCTAACACTAACCCTAACACCATCCCTAAACTATAACCCTAACCCTAACACTATAACTAAATCCTAAACCTAAGCCCATCCTTAAACCCTAACCCTAAATCTAAACTTAACCCAACCCTAAAAACTAACCTAACCCTAAGCCAATCCCTGAACCCTAACCTTAACTGTACACTATCCCTAAACCCTAACCCTAACCCTGACATTAAATCTTTCCCTCAACCCTAACTCTAATCCTAACCCTAACCCTAACCCCAACACCCAACCCTAACCATAACCCTAACCCTATAACTAAATTCTAACCCTAACCCTAATACTCCCACAACAATCTTAGCATTTCATAGGAAGAGGCCTGCTTTATGCTTAGTTTGCTTGGAATGTATAGTGCATTCTTAGACCCCAAACACAACTTGCAGCTACCACAAAGATCTTTAGGTATGAAAGGCAGCTCCGTGAGTGGAGCCTTTTTGCCAACAATCTTTCTGATATTCCAAAAAAAGTACAGTTTTTGGCTGAAAAACTACAACCATATCTCCCAAAAGTAAGCTTCATTTCAAAACGTCCTTTGAAAAACACTGTCAAACTGCTTCCAAAACCAAACCTTCATGGAGAGCAAAACTGAACAAAAAGTGCAGTTTTTGGCCGAAAATCTACAACCATATCTCCCAAAAGTAAGCTTCATTTCAAAACGTCCTTTGAAAAACACTGTAAAACTGCTTCCAAAACCAAACCTTCATGGAGAGCAAAACTGAACATCACAAGTGGTTCCACTTCTAAAGTGAAGTAAGAGGTACAAGCACCTTTGTGTTAGTTACATCCTAGCCTTTCTTTGGAAGAGAGCTGCATTACGCTTGGTTTGCTTGGAAAGTATAATGCACTCTTAGGCCCAAAAGTCAGCTTGCAGCTACGACAAAGTTATTTTTGACACGTGTACCATTTTTGACACGTATGTCACTTCGGACAGGTGTCATTTTTGCATGCATTTCTGGCACGGATGTCATTTCTGGCACGTGTCTGAGTTCTGACACGTGTGTCATTGCTGGCACGTGTGTTATTTTTGACACGTGTGTGATTTTGACACATATGCTAATTTCGTCCTACGTGTCATCTTTGACACGTATGTCAATTCTGACACATACATCGTTTCTGACATGTATCTTATTTTTGACATTCATGTCATTTCTAACACGTGTGTCCACTCTGACATGTGTGTCATTTTCGACACGTCTGTCAGTTTGGACACGTGAGTCATTTTGGACACGTGTCTCAATTCGGACACGTGTGCCATTTTGGACACATGTGTCAATTCTGAACACGTATGCCATTTCTGACACGTGTCATTTTTCATGTCATTTCTGGCATGTTTTTCAATTTCGACATGCATGACATTTCTGACACTTGTGTCATTTTTGATGTGTGTCATTTCGGACACGTGTCAATTCTGCACGCGTGTCAATTTTTGACACATTGACACGCGTGTCAATTCAGACAATTATGTCTTTTCTGACACGTATGTCAATTTCGACACGCATTTCATTTCCGACACGTGTGTCATTTTTGTCACGTGTGCCATTTTTGACTCGCATGTCATTTCTGACACGTGTCATTTTTTATGTCATTTCTGACAACGGTACCAATTTTGACATGCATGTCGTTATTGACACATGTGCCAATTTTCACTCGCATGTCATTTCTGACACGGGACATTTTTTCATGGCATTTCTGACACATGTGCCAATTTCGACATGCATGTCATTTCAGACTTGTGTCATTTCTGACACGTGTGCAACTTGTAGCATGTGTGCCATTTCTGACACGTATGTCATTTCTACCACGCGTGTCGTTTCTGACACGTGTGTCAATTCTGACACGTATGCAAATTTTCACAACCATGTAATTTCTGACACGTGTGTCATTTCTGACATATTTGGTCATTTTTGACACGTGTACCATTTTTTGACATGCATGTCATTGGACTGAAAATCTACTTGTGAGTCTTCCCCTTCATCTCTCAACAGACTGCGCTTTTGGCTGCACTAGCCAGCACTCTAGTACATCTGAAGGCACCTGGCAACCAAAAGGACACAGCCCCCAACGACTCCCACACAGTCCCCCCTGTGCAGGATTCACCCAGTCCCCTAGGCGGACCTTAACCCTAACCCTAACACTAACCCTTTCTCTAAACCCTAAACCTGAAACTAAATCTAAACCTATCCCTAAGCACTAACCCTATCCCTAAACCTATCCCTGAACCGTAACACTAACCCTAACATCAAAGCCTAACCCTAACCCTAACCCAATCTCTAAACCCTAGCCATAACACTAACACTATCCCAAACCAAACCCTAACCCTGAAGGTAACCCTAATCCTATCCCTAAACCCTATCCCTAACCCTAAACCTAAGGCTAGCCATCAACGCTAACCCTAAACCTAACCCATTCCTAAACCATAACCCTAACGCTAACACTATAACTAAACCCTAACCCTAACCCTGTCCCTAAACCCTAACCCTAACCCAAACACTATCCCAAAACACTAACCCTAAGCCTAATCCTAACCACTAACACTCAACCTAACCCTATACCTAAAACCTAACCCTATCCCTAACAGTAATCCTAACACTATCCTTCAACCCTAACCATAACCAAAAACCTAACACTAAAGCCTAAGCCTAATCCTATCCCTAAAACCTAACCCTAACCCTCACCCAACCCAAAAATTAATACAAATGCTAACCAATTCCTATATACTAAGAGTAACCCTTGTTATCCCTGAACCCTAACCCTAACCCTACACTATCCCTAAAGCCTAACCCTAACCCTAACAATATCCCTAAACACTAACACTATACCTAAAACTTATCACTAAACCTAACCCTAACCCTAAACCCTAACCCTAAACCTAACCCAACCGTAAAATCTAACCCTAACACTGGCCTTATACCTGAACCATATCCTTAACCCTACACTATACCTAAAACCTAACCATAACCCTAAACCTTACACTATCTCTCAACACTAACCCTAACATTACTCCTGTCCCTAAACAATAACCCTGACCCTAACTCTATCCCTAAACCCTAACCCTAACCATAACCCTATCCCTAAACACTTACCCTATCCCTAAACCCTAAACCTAAGCTTAACCCTAACCCTAATCCCTAATCCTAAACCTAAACCTAACCTAACCCTAAAAACTAACCTAACCCTATCCCAGAACTCTAACCTAACCGTATACTATCCCTAAAACCTTATCCTAACCCTAACCCCTAATCCTAACCTTCAACCTATCCCTAAGCCCTCACCCTAACCCTCACCCTATCCCTCAACCCTGACCCTAACCTAAAAACTATTCCTCCACCTAACCCTAATGCTATGCCTAATGTCATCCCTAAACCATAAACCTAACCCTAACACTATAACTAATCCCTAAAACTAACCTTAACCCTATCCCTAAACCCTAATCATTACCCCAAATCTAACGCTATCACTCTACCCTAACCCTAACCCAAACACTATCCCTCAACCTTAACCCTAACCATAACCCTATCCCTAAACCCTAACCCTAACCCAACTAAAAAATTAATCCTATCCCTAACCAAACCCTAAAAATGAACTCTAACCCTAACTTTATCCCTGAACCCTAACTCTAACCCTACACTACCCCTAAACTCTAACCCTAACCCTAACCCTATCCCTAAACACTAACCCTATCCCTAAACCCTAACCCTATCCCTAAACCCTAACTATAACCCTAACCCAACCCTAAAAACAAACCCTAACCCTAGCCATATCCCTGAACACTAACCTTCACCCTACAGAATCCCTAAACCCTAAACCTAACCCTAAACCTTACACTAGCCCTCAACACTAACCCTAACATTGACCCTGTCCCTAAATTCTAACCCTGACCTTAACTCTATCCCTAAACTCTAAACCCTTTCCCTAACCCTAAACCTAATGCTATCCCTCAACACTAACCCTAACCCTAACACCATCCCTAAACTCTAACCCTAACCCTAACACTATAATTAAATCCTAAACCTAAGCCTATCCCTAAACCCTAACCCTAAAACTAAACTTAACCCAACCCTAAAAATAACCTAACCCTAACCCAATCCCTGAACCCTAACCCTAACCGTACACTATCCCTAAACCCTAACCCTAACCCTAACCCTAACATGAAGTCTTTCCCTCAACCCTAACCCTAACCCTAAACCCAATTCCCAACCCTAAGCCTAACCCTGTCCCTAAAGTCTAACCCTAACCCTAACCCTCCCACAACGATCTTAGCATTTCGTAGGAAGAGGCCTGCTTTACACTTAGTTTGCTTGGAATGTGTAGTGCATTCTTAGACCCCAAACACAACTTGCAGCTACCACAAAGATCTTTAGGTATGAAAAGCAACTCCGTGAGTGGAGCCTCTTTGCCAAAAATCTTTCTGATATTCCAACAAAAAGTGCAGGTTTTGGCTGAAAAACTACAAGCTTATCTCCCAAAAGTAAGCTTCATTTCAAAACGTCCTTTGAAAAACACTGTAAAACTGCTTCCAAAACCAAACCTTCATGGAGAGCAAAACTGAACATCACAAGTGGTTCCACTTCTAAAGTGAAGTAAGAGGTACAAGCACCTTTGTGTTAGTTACATCCTAGCCTTTCTTTGGAAGAGGGCTGCATTACACTTGGTTTGCTTGGAAAGTGTAATGCATTCTTAGGCCTAAAACTCAACTTGCAGCTTCGACAAAGATATTTTTGACACGTGTACCATTTTTCACAAGTATGTCACTTTTGACACGTGTCATTTTTGCATGCATTTCTGGCACAGGTGGCATTTCTGGCACGTGTCTGAGTTCTGACACGTGTGTCATTGCTGGCACATGTCTTATTTTTGGCATGTGTGTAATTTTGACACGTGTGTTAATTTCGTCCTACGTGTCATCTTTGACACGTATGTCAATTCTGACACGTACATCGTTTCTGACATGTATCTTATTTTTGACATTCATGTCATTTCTAACACGTGTGACAACTCTGACACGTGTGTCGTTTTCGACACGTCTGTCAGTTTGGACACATGTGTCATTTTGGACACGTGTCTCATTTCGGACACGTGTGCCATTTTGGACACGTGCGTCAATTCTGAACACGTATGCCATTTCTGACACGTGTGTTATTTTTCACAATCATGTCATTTCGGACACGTGTGTCATTTATAACACATGTGTCATTTCTGATACGGGTGCCATTTTTGACACACATGTCATTTCTGACACGTGTCATTTTTCATGTCATTTCTGACACGTTATTCAATTTCGACATGCATGTCATTTCTGACACATGTGTCATTTTTGACATGTGTGTCATTTCGGACACGTGTAGTGCATTCGTAGTCCCAAAACTCAACTTGCAGCTACAACAAAGACCTTTAGGTATGAAAATCAGCTCCAAGAGTGGAGTCTTTCTACCAAAGATCTTTCTGATACTCCAAGGAAAAGTACAGATTTAGTCGGAAAAACTACATGCTCATCTGGGAAAAGTAAGCTTCATTTCAAAACGTCCATTGTAAAACAGTGTCAAACAGCTTCCAAAACCAAATGTTCAAGTAGAGAAACATTGACCATCACTAGGTGTTCAACTTCCAAAGTTAAGTCAGTGGAACAAAGTAGTTTCTGTGAGTGTATTGTGTAATTTCTTTGGAAGCGGGTTTCCCTAGTATTACTTAGCTTTGAAAGTGTAGTGTATTCTTAGGCCCAAAACTAAACTTGTAGCTACCACAAATATATTTAGGTATGAAATGCAGCTTCGTGAGTGGAGTCTTTCTTAAAAAGATCATTCTGATGTTCTAAGATAAAGTACAGAATCTGTCTGAAAAACTACTGGCACTTCTTCTCCTTCCACTCTCCTCAGACTGTGCCTTTTGCTGCAGTAGCCAGCAGTCTGGTACATCTGAAGGCACTGGGCGACGAAGGGGACACTGAATCTACCGATTCCCATCCTCACCCACTATCCAGGATTCACCCAGACCCCTAGGCAGACCTTAACCCAAACCCTAAACCTATCCCTAAACCCTTACACTAACCCTAACACTATCCCTATACCCTAAACCTAACCCTAACCCTAACACTATCCTTAAACTCCAACACTAACCCTAACACTATCCCTAAACCCTAACCCTACCACTATCCCTAAACCCTAACCCTAGCTGTAACACTGTCCCTAAACCCTAACCCTAACACTATCCTTAAACATTAATACTAACCCTAACACTATCCCTTAACCCTAACCCTAAACCAAGCACTATCCTTAAACTCTAACCCTAACCCTAACTCTATCCCTAAAAACTAACCCTAACCCTAACCCTACCAGAAAGATCTTAGCATTTCGTTGGAAGAGGCCTCCTTGACGCTTAGTTTGCTTTGAAAGTGAAGTGCATTCTTAGGCCCAAAACTCAACTTGCAGCTACAACAAAGATATTTAGGTATGAAAATCAGCTCCATGAGTGGAGTCTTTCTGCCAAAGATCTTTCTGATACTCCAAGGAAAAGTACAGATTTTGGCTGAAAAACTACATGCTTATCTATGAAAAGTAAGCTTCATTTCAAAATGCCCATTGTAAAACAGTGTCAAACTGCTTCCAAAACCAAATATTCAAGTACGGTAACATAGAATATCACAAGGTGTTCAACGTCCAAAGTTAAGTAAGTGGAACCAAGTAGTTTCTGTGAGTGTATTGTGAAATTTCGTTGGAAGCGTTTTTCCTAGTATTACTTTGCTTGGAAACTGTAGTGCATTCTTTTTCTTTTTTTGAGAGGTTTTTTTATGCTATAGGGTATGTGCACTCGCCAGACAGACAGAGAGAGACAGAGAAACAGAAAGAGAGAAATCACCCCCCAGGGGGGATCGCCACGCCGCAATCCGTTCTCCTCCATTCTCCTCTCAGGATCTAGGCACGCAAGCACACATGCCCGGCGTGAGTTTTAAGCCACCAGGTCAAGGACACAAATCGCAGTCGACTACGTGGGAGTCCAGCGACATAGCCATTACGCTAACTGCTGGTCCCTGTAGTGCATTCTTAGGCCCAAAACTCAACTTGCAGCTACAGCAAAAGCCTTGAGGTATGAAAATCAGCTCCATGAGTGGAGACTTTCTGGAAAATATCTCTCTGATATTCCATGGAAAAGTACAGATTTCTGCTGAAAAACTACATGCTTATCTGGGAAAAATAAGCTTCATTTCAAAACGTCCATTGTAAAACAGTGTCAAACTGCTTCCAAAACCAAATGTTCAAGTAGATTAACATATAATATCACAAGGTGTTCAACTTCCAAAGTTAAGTAAGTGAAACAAAGTAGTTTCTGTGAGTGTATTGTGAAATTTCGTTGGAAGCAGATTGCCCTAGTATTACTTTGCTTTGAAAGTGTAGTGCATTCATAGATCCAAAACTCAACTTGCAGCTACAACAAAGATCTTTAGGTATGAAAATCAGCTCGATGAGTGGAGTCCTTCTGCCAAAGACCTTTCTACTACTCCAAGGAAAAGTACAGATGTTGGCTGAAAAACTACTTGCACTTCTTCCCCTTCCAATCTCCACAAACTGTGACTTTTGCTGCAGTAGCCAGCAGCCTGGTACATCAGAAGGTACTGGGCGACCAAGGGGACAATGAACCTACTGACTGTCATCCTGACCCCCCATGCAGGATTCACCCAGACCCCTAGGCAGACACTAACCCTAACCTTAAACCTATCCCTAAACCCTTACGCTAACCCCAACAATATTCCTAAACCCTAACCATAACCCTAACCTAACACAGTCCCTCAACCCTATCCCTAACCGTAACACTATCCCAAAACCCTAACCATAACCCTAACCCTAACACTATCCCTAAACCCTATTCCTAACCCTAACACAATTCCTCAACCATAACACAAACCCTAACACTATCCCAACATCCTAACCCTAACCCTAACCATAACACTATCCCTCAAACCTAACCCTAACCCTAACACTATCACTAAACACTAACCCTAACCATAACCCTAACCCTAAACCCTAATCCTAAACCTAAAACTTTCCCTAAAACCTAAGCCTAACCCTAAACCTAAAGCAATCCCTCAAGGCCAACCCTAACGCTAACACTACCCCTAAACCCTAACCCTAACCCTAACACCATCCCTAAATCCTAACCCTAACACTAACACTATCCCTAAACTGTAAACCGTAAACTAACCATAATACTAACACTATCCCTAAACCCTAAACCTCACACTAACACTATTCCTAAACCCTAACCATAACCATAACCATAAAACTTTCCCTCAAAACTAACCCTAACCCTTACACTCTCCCAAAACCCTAACCGTAACCCTAAACCTAACACTATCCCTCAACCCTAACCATAAACCTAATACTAAACCTAAACCCTAAACCTAACAATAACAATATCCCAAACCCTAAAACTACCCATAAATCTTTCCCTAAACGCTAACCCTAACCCAAAGCATAACACTATCCCTAAACCCTAACCATAACCCTAACCATATCCCTCAACCCTAACTGAAACACTAACACTATCCCTAAATCCTAACCCTAACACTATACCTAAACCCTTACACTAACCCTAACACCATCGCTAAAAACTAACCCTAACCCTAAAACTATCCCTAAACCCTAACCCTAACATTAACACTATCCATAAACCCTAACCCTAACCCAAACACTATACCTAAACACTAACCCTAAGACTAACACTGACACTATCCCTCAACACTAACCCTAAGCCTACCACTATCCCTAAAAAGTAACACTAACCCTAACACTATCCCTAAACCCAAACACTAACACTATCACTAATCCTAAACCCTAACCTTAGCCATAAACCTAACATTTTCCCTCAATCCTGACACTAACCCTTACTCTCTTTCAAAACCCTAACAGTAACACTAAACTTAACACGATCCCTCAACAATAACCCTAACCCTAACACTATTCCTTAACCCTAACCCTAACACTAACACTATCCCTAAATCCTAAAACTAACCCTAATCCTAACATTATCCCTAAACCCTAAACCTATTCCTAACACTATCCACAAATGCTAACCGTAACCCTAACACTATCTATAAACACTAACCCTAACCCTAACACTATATCTAAACTCTAACACTAACCCTACTCTAACACAATCCCTCCACCCTAACCTTAAGCCTACCCTATCCCTAAATATTAACACTAACCCTAACACATTCCCTAAACCCTAACCCTAACCCTAACACTATTCCTAAACCCTAACCCTAACCATAACCTTAACACTTACCCTCAACCCTAAAACTAACTCTTACACTCTCCCAAAACCCTAATCGTATCCCTAATGTTAACACGATCCCTGAACCCTATCCCTAACCGTAACACTATCCCAAAACCCTAAACCTAACGCTAACACTATCTCTCAAACCTATCCCTAACCCTAACACAATTTGTCAACGCTAACACTAACCCTAACACTATGCCTACATCCTAACCCTAACCCTAACCCTAAAACTATCCCTCAACCCTAACCCTAACCCTAACACTATCTCTAAACCGAAACCCAAACCATAACACTATCCCTAAAACATAACCCTAACCCTAAAACTATCCCCAAACCCTAACCCTAACCCAAAGCCTAACACTATCCCTCAACCCTAAATCTAACCGTAACACTATCCCTAAACCCTTACCTAACCCTAACACTTTCCCTCAACCTTAACCCTAACACTCTCCCAAAACATAAATTCCAACCCTTACCCTAACACTAACCCTAACCCTAACACTAACACTATCCATTAAACCTTACCCTAACCCTAACACTATCCCTAAACCATAACCCTAATCCTAACACTATCCCGAAACCCTAACACTAACCCTAACATTATACCTAAACCCTAAGACTAACCCTAACACCATCGCGAAACCCTTACCCTAACCCTAACAGTATCCCTAAACCCTAAAGCTAACCCTAACCCTAACACTTTCCATAAACCCTAACCTTAACCCTAACACTATACCTCAACCCTAACTGTAATCCTAACACTAACCCAGAACCCTAAACCAAACCCTAACACTAACACTATCCCCAAACCCTAATCCTAATACTAACACTATCCCTCACCCGTAACTCAAACAATAACACTATCCCTAAACCCTAACCCTAACCAAAACCCTAACACTATTTCTGAACCCTAACCCTAACCCTAACACTATCCCTAAACCCTAACCATACTCTAACCATAACACTATCTTTCAACCCTAACCCTAACGCTAACTCTATCCCTAAACCGTAACCCTAACCCTAACACTATCCCAAAACCCTAACCCTAACAATAACCCTAATACTATTCCTAAACCCAAACCCTAACCCGAACACTATCCCAAAACCCTAACCATACTCTAAACATAACACTATCTTTCAACCCTAACCCTAACCCTAACCCTATCCCTAAACACAAACCCTAACTCAAACACTATCCATAAACCCTAAATCTAAACCTAACAGTATCCCAGAACCCTAAGCATAACCCTAACACTTTCCCTAAACCCTAGAAATAACCCTAACACTATCCCTAAACCCTAAACCAAACCCTAACCCAAACACTATCCCTAAACCCTAACCCGAACCCTAACACTATCCCTCAAACCTATCCCTAACCCTAACACAATTCGTCAACCCTAACACTAACCCTAACACTATGCCTACATCCTAACCCTAACCCTAACCCTAAAACTATCCCTCAACCCTAACCCTAACCCTAACACTATCTCTAAACCGAAACCCAAACCATAACACTATCCCTAAAACATAACCCTAAACCTAAAACTATCCCCAAACCCTAACCCTAACCCAAAGCCTAACACTATCCCTAAACCCTAAATCTAACCGTAACACTATCCCTAAACCCTTACCTAACCCTAACACTTTCCCTCAACCTTAACCCTAACATTCTCCCAAAACACAAATACTAACCCTTACCCTAACACTATCCCTAAACCCTAACCCTAACACTAACACTATCCATAAAACCTTACCCTAACCCTAACACTAATCCTAAACCATAACCCTAATCCTAACACTATCCTGAAACCCTAACACTAACCCTAGCACTATACCTAAACCCTAAGATTAACCCTAACACCATTGCTAAACCCTTACCCTAACCCTAACAGTATCCCTAAACCCTAAAGCTAACAATAACCCTAACACTATCCATAAACCCTACCCTTAACCCTAACACTATACCTCAACCGTAACTGTAATCCTAACACTATCTCAGAACCCTAAACCAAACCCTAACACTAACACTATTCCAAAACCTTAATCCTAATCCTAACACTATCCCGCACCCATAACTCAAACAATAACACTATCCCTAAACCCTAACCCTATCCAAAACCCTAACACTATTTATGAACCCTAACCATAACACTATCCCTAAACCCTAACCATACTCTAACCATAAAACTATCTTTCAACCCTAACCCTAATCTATCCCTAAACCCTAACCCTAACCCTAACACTATCCCAAAACCCTAACCCTAACAATAACCCTAACACTATCCCTAAACCCAAACCCTAACCCTAACCCTATCCCTAAACCATAACCATACTCTAACCATAACACTCTTTCAACCCTAACCCTAACCCTAACCCTATCCCTAAACCCAAACCCTAACCCAAACATTATCCCTAAACCCTAAATCTGATACTAACATTATACCAGAACCCTAACCCTAACCCTAACACTATCCCTAAACCCTAAACCTAACCCTAACACTATACCTAAACCCTAAACCAAACCCTAACCCAAACACTATTCCCACTATTCCAAAACCCTAACCCTAACACTATCCCTCAACCCTAACCCTAACCCTAACACTGTCCCTAAACCCTAACCCTAACCCTAACACTAAACTCTAAACCTAAACCTAAAACTTTCCCTAAACCCTAACCCTAACCCTAATACAATCCCTCAACCCAAACCCTAACCATAACACTATCCCTAAACCCTAACTCTAACCCAAACACCATCCCTAAACCCTAACTCTAACACTAACACTATCCCTAAACTGTAAACTGTAAACTAACCCTAACCCTAACACTATCCCTAAACTCTAAAACTACCTCTAAAACTATTTCTAAACCCTAACCCTAAACCTAATACTAACACTATCCCTTAACCCTAACCCTAATCTTAAACCATACACTATCCCACAACACTAACTCTAACCCTAACACTATCCCTAAACCCTAACACTATCCTGAAACCCTAACACTAACCCTAACACTATACCTAAACCCTAAGAATAATGCTAACACCATCGCTAAACCCAAACCCTAACCCTAACAGTATCCCTAAACCCTAAAGCTAACCCTAATCCTAACACTATTCAAAAACCCTAACCCTAACCCTAACACTATCCAAAATCCCTAACTCTAATCCTTACACTATCCCAGAACCCTAAACCAAACTCTAACACTAACACTATCCCCAAACCCTAGCCCTAACTCTAACACTATCCCTCACCCCTAACTCAAACTATAACACAATCCCTAAACCCTAACCATAACCATAACCCTAACAATATTTCTATACAATAATCCTAACCCTAACACTATCCCTAAACCCTAACCCTACTCTAACCATAGCACTTTCAACCCTAACCCCAACCCTAACTCTATCCCTAAACCCTAACCCTAACCCTAACACTATCCCAAAACCCTAACCTTAACACTAACCCTAACACTATCCCTAAATCCAAACCCTAACCCAAACACTATCCCTAAACCCTAACCCTAACCCTAATCCTAAAACTATCCCTAAACCCTAACCCCAATCTTAACCGTTACACTATCCCTCAACCCTAACATTAACCCTAACACTATCGCTAAACCCTAACTCTAACGCTAACACTATCCCTAAACCCTAACCTCAACCCTAACGCTAACACTTTCCCTCAACCCTAACCCTAACCCTAACACTATCCCTAAACGCTAACACTAACTCTAACACTTTACCTAAACACTAACACTAAACCTAACACCTTCCCTAATCCGTAAACACTAACCCTTACACTATCGCTCAACACTAACCCTAAGCCTAACACTATCCCTAAATATTACACCTATCCCGAAAACTATCCCTAAACCTTAACCCTAATCCTCACACTATTCCTAAACCCTAACCCTAACCAAAACCCTAACACTTTACCTCAACACTAAACCTAACACTTACACTCTCCCAAAACCCAAACCATAATCCTAACCTTATCACATACCCTCAACCCTATCCCTAACCCTAACACTTCCCCTCAACCCTAACACTAACCCTAACACTATCCCTACACCCTAAACCTAACCCTAATTCTAACATTATCCCTCATCCCTAACCCTAACCCTAACACTATCCCTAAACCCTAACATTAACCTTATCACTATCCCTAAACCATTACCCTAACCCTAAACCTATCCCTAAAACCTAACCCTATTCAAAAGCCTAACGCTATCCCTCAACTCTAACCCTACACTAACCCTAACACTATTCCAAAACTCTAACACTAGCACTAAAACTATCCACATAACCTAACCGTATCCCTAATATTATGCCTAAACCATAACCCTAACCCTAACCCTAACACTATCTCTCAACCCTAACCCAACCCATTCCACTATCCTTAAACCCTAACCGTAACCCAAAACACGGTACAAAAACCCTAACCCTAACCGTAACCCTAACACTTTCTCTCAACCCTAATGCTAACCCTAACACTCTCTGAAAACCCGAACTCTAACCCTAACCCTAACACTATCCCTAAACACTAACCCTAATCCTAACACTAACACTATCCCTCAACACTAACCCTAACCCTAACACTATCCATAAAAAGGAGCACCTAAACCCAAACATTAACCCTATCACTAATCCTAAAACCTAACCCTAACCATAAACCTAACACTTTCCCTCAATCCTAACCCTTACAATTACACTCTCCGAAAACACTAATGGTAACCCTAACACTAACACGATCCCTCAACCATAAACCTAACCCTAACACTATCCCTAAACCCTAACCCTAAGCCTAACCCTAAAACCATCCCTCACCCTAACACTAACCCAAACACTATCCATAAACCCTAAAACTAACCCTAATCCTAACATTTTCCCTAAACCCTAACCCTATCACTAACACTATCCATAAACCCTAACCCTAACCCTAGCACTATCCCTAAACCCTAACCCTAACAGTAACACTATCCCTAAACCCTAACCCTAACCCTAACACTATACATAAACCCTTACACCAAGCTTAACACAAATGCTAAACCCTAACCCTAACATTATCCCTAAACCCTAACCCTAACATTAACACTATCCCTCAACCCTAACCCAAACCCTAACACTATCCCTGAACCCTAAACCTTACCCAAACACTATCCCTAGACACTAACCCTAACCCTAACACTATACCTAAACCCTAACCCTAACCCAACCCTAAAACTATCCCTCCACCCTAAATTTAAGCCTAACACTACCCCTAAAAATTCACCCTAACCCAAACACAATCCCTAAACATTAGCCCTAACCTTAACCCTATTCCTAAATGCTAACCCTAACCATAACCCAAACAGTATCCCTCAACACTAACCCTAACCCTTACACTCTCCAAAAACATTAACTGTAACCCTAAGCTAAGCACGATCCCTCAACCCTAACCCTAACTGTAACACTATCCCTAAACCCTAACCCTAACACTAACACTATCCCAAAGCACTAACCAAAACCCTATTTCTAACACTATCCCTCAACTCTATCCCTAACCCTAACACTATCCCTCAACACTAACCCTAACCCTAACACTATCTCTAAACCCAAACCCTAACCTTAACCCTAACCCTGATACATAATCCTAACCCTAAAATTATCACTAAACCCTAACTGTAACACAAAGCTTAACACTCTCCCTCAACCCTAACCCTAATCCGAACACTATACCTAAACCCTTATTCTAACCCTAACACTTTCCCTCAACCCTAACCTAAACCCTACCACTCTCCCAAAACCCTAACTCTAACCCTAACCCTAACACTATCCCTCAACCCTAACCCTAACACTATCCCTCAACCCTAACCCTAACCCTAACACTATCCCTAAACCCTAATATTAACCCTAATCCTAACATTACCCTAAACCCTAATCTTATCCCTAACACTATCCATAAACTCTAAACTGAACCCTATCACTATCCCTAAACTGTAATCCTAACCTTAACACTATCCCTAAACCTAAACCCTAACCCTAATCCTAACACTATCCCTAAAACCTAACCCTAATCTTAACCCTTACACTATCCCTCAAACCTAACTCTAACCCTAACACTATCCTTAAAACCTAACTCTAACTCAAACATTATTCCTAAACCCTAACCCCAACCCTAAACCTAAAACTTTCCCTCAACCCTAACTCTAACCCTAACACTCGCCCTAAACCCGAACCCTAAACCTTAAACTCTCCCAAAACCCTAACTTTAAACCTAACTCTAACACAATCCCTAAACAATAACCCAAACCCTAACATTACCCCTAAACTCTAACTCTAACTCTAACCCTAACACTATCGCTAAACCCTAAACCTAACACTAACACTATCCCTAAACCCTAAAATTAACCCTAATCCTAACATTATTCCTAAACCCTAGCCCTATGCCTAACACTATCCATAAATCATAACCCTAACCCTATCACTATACCAAAACCATAAACCTAACACTAAAACTAACACTATCCCTCAACCCTAAATCTAACCCTAACAATATCCCTGAAACCTAAACCTCACCCTTACCCTAACACTATCCCTAAACACTAACCCTAACCCTAACACTATACATAAATCCTAACCCTAACCCAACCCTAAAACTTTCCCTCCACCCTAACCTTAAGCCTAACCCTAACCCTAAAAATTAACCCTAACCCTAACACAATCCCTAAACCCTAACCCTAACCCTAACACTATTCCTAAACCCTAACCCTAAACCTAACACTTTTCCTAAACCCTAACCCTAACCATAACCCTAACACTTTCCCTCAACCCTAACCTTAACCCTTACACTCTCCCAAAAAACTAACCGTAACCCTAATATAAACACGATCCCTCAACCCTAACCCTAACCGTAACACTATCCCTAAACCCTAACCTTAACCCTAGCATTATCCCGAACCCATAACCATAACCCTAATTCAAACACTATCCTTCAACACTAACACAAAACCTAAAACTATCCCTACACCCTAACTCTAACCCTAACCCTAACACTCTCCCAAAACTCAAACTCTAAGCCTAAACCTAACACTATCCCTAAACCATAACCCTAACCCTAACCCTAACACTAAACATAAACTCCAACCCTAACACTTTCCCTAAACCCTAACCCTAAGCCTAACACTCTCCCAAAACCTAACACTAACACAATTTCTCATACTAAAACCTAACACTATCACTAAACCCTAAACCTTACCCTAATCTAAACACTATCCCTAAACCCTAACCCTAATCATAACCCTAAAATATTCCCTCAAGCCTAACCCTAACTCTTACACTCTCCCAAAACACTAACCCTAACCCTCACATTAACAATATCCCTCAACCCTTACCCTAACCCTAACACTATCCCTAAACCCAAACCCTAACTCTATCCCTAAACCCTAACCCTAACACTATCCGTAAACCCTAAACCTTACCCTAACACTATCCCTAAACCCTAATCCTAACCCTAACACTATCCCTAAACCCTAACGCTAACGATAACACTATCCCTCAATCCTAATGCTAACCCTAACATTCTCCATAAACCCTAACACTAACACTAACCATAACACTATCCCTCAACCGTAACCCTAACCCTAACACTATCCCTAAACCCTAACTCTTAACCTAACACTATCACTAAACCCTAAACCTAACCCTTACCTTAACAATGGCCCTCAACCCTAACCCTAAACCTAACACTAGCCATAAACCCTAACCCTAACATTATCCATAAACCCTAACCCTAACCCTAACACTATCGCTAAAACCTAACCCTAACCTTAACCTTTATACTATACCTCAACCTTAAATCCAACCCTAACACTATCACTAAACCCTAACTCTAAACCTAACACTATCCCTAAACCCTAACCTCAACCCTAACCCTAACATTTCCCTCAACCCTAAGCCAAATCCTAACACTCTCCCAAAACCCTAACACTAACCCTAACACTATACCTAAACCCTTACCCTAACCATAAAGCTAACACTATCCCTAAACCCTAACCCTAACACTAACACTATCCCTAAACCCTATCCTTAACACTAACACTGTCCATAAACACTAACCCTAACCCTAACACTATACCTAAACATTAACCCTAACCCTAACCATAACACTATACCTAAACACTAACCCTAACACTATCCCTCAACCCTAAACCTAACACTATCCCTTAAAAGTAACCATAACCTTAATACTATCCCTAAACCCTAACCCTAACACTAACACTATCCCTAAATCCTAACCCGAACCCTAACCCTAACCCTAACACTTTCCCTCAACCCTAACATTTACCCTAACACTCTACCAAAATGCTAACTCTAAACCTAACCCTATTTCTCAAACCTAACCCTAACACTAACCCTAAACCCTAACCCTAACCCTAACGCTATCCCTAAACCCTAACCTTAACCCTAATACTAACACTATCCGTAAACCCTAACACTAAAGGTAACACTATACCTTAACCCTAACATTAACCCTAACACCATCCCTAAACCCTAACCCTAACTCTAACACTATCCCTAAACCCTAAACCTAACACTAACCTTAACACTATCCCTAAACCCTAACCCTAACACTATTCATAATCCCTGACCCTATCCCTATCACTATCCCTTAACTCTAACACTAACACTATCCCTCAACCCTAACTCTAACCCTAACACTATCCCTGAAGCCTAAACCTACCACTAACACTAACACTATCCCTAAATACTAACCCTAACATTTTACCCAAACCCTAACCCTAAAACGAACACTATCCCTCAACCATAAACCTAACCCTAACACTATCCATTAAAAGTAACCCTAAACATAATACTATCCCTAAACCCTAACCCTAACCCTAACACTATCCCTAAAACCTACCCAAATGCTAACACTATCTCTAAACCCTAACCCTAACCCTAACCCAACCCCTATCCCTGAACCCCAATGCTAATAATTACACTATCCCTAAACAGTAACCCTAACCCTAAAACTATCCCTAAACCCTAACCCTAAACATAGCTCTAACACTTTCCCTCAACCTAACCCTAATCCTAACACTATCCCTAAACCATAAGACTAACACTAACCCTAACACTATCCTTCAGCGCTAACCCTAACACTATCACTAAACCCTATACCTAACACTAACAGTATCCCTAAACCCTAACCCTAACCCTATCCCTAACACTATCCCTAAACCCTAACTCTTACCCTAACACTATCCCTAAACCCTAACCCTAACCTTAATGCTTACAGTATCCCTGAACCCTAACTCAAACCCTAACACTGTCCCTTAACCCTAACTCTAAACCTAACACTATCCCTAAACACTAACCTTAGCACTTTCCCTCAACCCTAACCCTGACCTTAATACTCTCCCTAAACCTGAAACCTAACCATAACACTATCCCTAAACCCTAATCCTAACCCTAACTGTAACACTATCCCTAAACCCTAACACTAACCCTTACAATATACCTATATCCTAACCCTAAACTTAACACTATTCCTAAACCCTAAACCTAATCCTAAACCTAACACGGTTCCTAAATCCTAACGCTAAACCTAAAACTATCCATTATCCCTAACCCCAACACTTTCCCTAAACCCTAACACTAACACTAAGCCTAACACTATCCCTCAACCCTAACCCTAACCCTAACACTTTCGCTAAACACTAACCCTAACGCTAACGCTATCCCTAAACCCTAATCCTAACCCTAACACTATCCCTAAATGCTAACTCTAAACCTAACCATAACACTATCCCTAAAACCTAACTCTAACCCTAACACTATCCCTAAACCCTAACCATAACACTAACTCTAACACTATCGCTGAACCCTTACCCTAATCCTAACCCTATCCCTAAACCCTAACCCTAACCCAGCACTATACCTAAACCCTAAACCTAACCCTAACACTATCCCAAAACCCTAACCCTAACTCTAACACTATCCCTAAACCCTAATTCTAACAATAACACTATCCCTAAATGCAAACCACAACCCTAACACTAACCTTAACCCCCAACCCTAACCCTAATCATTACACTAGCCCTAAACCCTAAGCCTAACCCTAACACTATCCTTAAACCCTAAACCTAACCCTAACCCTAACACGTTCCCTCAATCCTAATCCTAGCAGTAACATTCTCCCTAAACCCTAACACTAACACTAACACTACCCCTCAACAATAACCCTAACCATAACTCTATCCCTAAACCCTAACCCTAACCCTAACATTATCCCTAAACCTAACCCTAACCCTAACACGTTCCCTCAATCCTAATCCTAGCAGTAACTTTCACCCTAAACACTAACACTAACACTAATACTATCCCTCAACACTAACCCTAACCATAACGCTTTCTGTAAACCCTAACCCTAACATTATCCCTAAACCCTAACCCTAACTCTAACCCTAACACTGTCCCTAAACCCTAACCCTAACCCAAACACTATCCCTAAACCCTAACCCTAACACTTACTCTATCCCTAAACCCTAACCATGAAACTAACTCTAAGACTATCTCAGAACCCTAAACCTAATCTGTCCTTCCACTTTTTTGTGTCATTTTCAATTTCTCTTTTTATCTTCTCATAGTTTTCCTTGTGGAGGTATTTAACTTCTTTGCTTAGATTTATCCCTAAGTATTGTATACTTTTTGGGGCTATGGTAAATGGAACAAATTTTTTCAGTTCTATCTCCATCTGCCTGTTGTTTGTATATAGAAACGCTATAGACTTCTGTATATTAATTTTGTATCCTGCAACTTTACTGCATTCATGCATTACTACCAGAAATTTCTTCATGGAAATCATTGGGTCTTCTATGTACACAATCATGTCATCTGCGAATAGAGAGAGTTTCACCTCTTCTTTTCCTATTTGGATGCCTTTAATTTTCTCTGCTTTTCTGATTGCATTGGGGAGGACTACCAGTACTATGTTGAAAAGGAGTGGAGAAAGTGGGCATCCTTGTCTTGTACCCGTTTTTAGTGGAAAAGCTTTCAGCTTTTCTCCATTCACGATGATATTCGAGATGGGTTTTTCATAGATAGCTTTTATTGTGTTGAGAAATGACCCTTGTATGCCAATTTTGCTGAGCATCTTGAGCATAAAGAGATGTTTTATCTTGACAAATGCTTTTTCTGCATCAATCGATATGACCATATGATTTTTGTCTTTTTTCCTGTTAATATGGTGAATTACATTTATGGTTTTACGTATGTTGAACCAACTTTGCATTCCTGGAATAAAGCCTACCTGATCATGATGTATAATCGTTTTTATAAGTTGTTGGATACAGTTTGCTAGTATCTTGTTAAGAATCTTTGAGTCTATATTCATCAGAGATAATGGTCTATAGTTTTCCTTCCTTGTCCTGTCCTTATCTGTTTGAGGATAAGGATAATGGAGGCTTCATAGAATGAATTCGGGACAGATTCACCCTTTTGGATCTTTAGAAATAACTTGAGCAGAAAGGGGGTTAACTCTTCTTTAAAAGTTTTATAGAACTCAGAGGTGAATCCATCCGGGTCAGGACTTTTCTTTGTTGGAAGGCTATTTATTACTGATGTCAATCTCCTGGCTTGTTATGGGCCTATTAAGGCTTTCTATATATCCTCCTGGCTCAACCTTGGTAGATTATACATGTCCAGGAATTTGTCCATCTCGTCCAGATTGTCTTGTTTCTTCGCATATAGTTGTTCATAATATCCTCTAATTATGTTCTGTATTTCTGCTTTGTCTGATGTTATATTTCCTGCTTCATTGCAGATTTGATTCACCTGGTTCCTTTCTCTCTTCTTAATAAGTCTCGCTACTGGTGTATCAATTTTGTTTATTTTTTCAAGAACCAGTTTTTACTTTTGTTTATTTTCTGTATGGTTCGCTTATTTTCTATTTCATTTATTTCTGCTCGGATCTTTATTATTTCCTTTCTCCTGGAGTTTTTTGGATCATTTTGCTGTTGCTTCTCCAATTCTCTGAGGCATGATGTTAAGTGATCCATTTGCCTTCTTTCCGTCTTCCTCTTATGAGCACTAATTACTATAAATTTCCCTCTTATGACTGTCTTTGCAGTGTCCCAAAGATTATGGAAACTCGTGTCCTCATTGTCAGTAGCTTCCATGAATCTTTTGATTTCAGACTTTATTTCATCAGTAGTTGTGGAGTCATTCAGTAGTACGTTATTTAGTTTCCATGTATATGAGTATTTTTGAGGATTTCTCTTGAAATTAAACTCAAGTTTAATTCCATCATGGTCAGAGAAGATGCTGGGAATAGTTTCTATGCCTTTGAATCTGTAAAGTCTTGCTTTGTGCCCTATGATGTGATCAATCTTCGAGAAGGTTCCATGTCGGGGTGAGAAAAAAAGTGTATCTCGTGGTTTTTAGATGGAAAGTTCTATAGATGTCTGTTAAGTCCATTTCATTTATGGTATCAATCAGATCCTTTATCTCGTTATCTATTTTTTGTCTAGATGACCTGTCCCGAGGGGATAGTGCAGTTGTTGAGGTCTCCAACAATTAGTGTATTGCAGTCTATCTGCCCTTTTAGATCTAACAGTCTTTCCTTCACATATTTGGGTGCTCCTGTGTTGGGCGCACAGATATTTATAAGGGTTATATCTTCTTGATCAATTGACCCTTTTACTACAATATAGTGCCCTTCTTTGTCTCTTCGAACAGTTTTTGTTTTAAAGGCTATATTGTCAGAAATTAGTATCGCTACTCCAGCTTTTTTTTGGTTCCCTATTGCATGGTAAACCTTTTTCCAACCCTTCATTTTCAATCTATGTATGTCTTTATCAATGATGTGGGTTTCCTGTAGGCAACAGATAGAGGGTCTTTTTTTATCCATTCGGCCAGTCTGTGTCTCTTGATTGGGGAATTTAATCCATTCACATTCAATGTTATTATCATTGTAACTGGATCTGTCCCAACGTTTAACTTAGCCATTGTCACAGCAGCCTTTTATTCCTTTGTTTCTGTCTGTTAGCTCTTTAGTTTTCCTGGAACAGTACTTTCTTCAGGGTTTCTTGAAGAGTTGGTCTGGTGCTGGCAAATTCTTTCAGGTCTTTTTTGTCTGAAAAGATTTTAATCTTCTTTTCCCATATGAAGAATAATCTTGCAGGATACAATAATCTTGGTTGAAATTGTTTCTCTCTTAGCACTTTCAATACATCTTCCCATTCTTTCCTTCCTTGCATTGTTTCCGTTGAGAGGTCCAGAGTTAGCCTGATGGGATGACCTTTGTATGTCACTTCTCATTTATCTCTTGCCAGTTTTAGTATCATGTCTTTGTCTGTGGTCTTGGATAGTTTGGCTACGATGTGCCTTGGAGAAGATCTTCTGGGGTTGATTCTAACTGGGGTCCTTTGTATTTCTTGGGTCTTGATACTTGAATGCCTCTCTAGACTCGGGAAATTTTCTTCCAGGATTTGATGGAATAGGTTTTCCATGCCGTTATTGGTTTCTTCACCTTCTGGGATACCAATTATTCTGATATTAGGGCGTCTTATGGAATCTAGTATCTCTCGTATATTATCCTCGTGTTTTTTAGTTATTTTCTCTATCTTCTTCATGGTTCTTTCTAGGTCAGAGGTTTTATCTTCTTCATCAGAGATTCTATCTTCAGCATGATCTAATCGACTTTTAATACTTTCGAGGGAGTTTTTGATTTCCTCTATTCCAGACTTTATCTCTAATAGCTCCATCTGGTTCTTTCTCAGAGTGTCCATTTCTTCTTTCATATCTTGGAATGACTTTCTCATCTCCTGTAGTTCGTTGTCTCTTTTCTGTTCCAATTCAAAGAATTTGTTCACCATAAATGTTCGAAATTCTTTGTCTGACATCTTGGTAACATCGTCCATTAGCCCTTAAGATGGAGGGGAGTTACTCTGTACCTTTAATGGAGATGTATTTCCTTGTTTATTCATACCGGAGGCTCTTCTTCTACTTCTAGCCATTTGGAAGATATACTGACTTTAAAGTACCTGTCAGGCCAGTGCTTTCACTGGCTAGGAGTGTCTTTCCCTTTTGTTGGGAATTGACGTCTGCTGAAGTCGCTGTTCTGTTTTTTTTTAGTAATGTGGTCTCAAAAAAGATACTATAGACAGGTGTTTGAAGAGCAAAATCCCCTTTTTCACAGTTGGTTCCGTAAAAAGGAGAAACCAATATAACTTTGACTAGAAAGTTCAGATCTCCAATTCTAGGATGAGCTAGTCCCTCTGGCAAAGTGGAAGAAGAAGGAGAGGAGATAATATAAGAGAAAAGAAGGGAGAAGATAGAAAAATAAAGAAATGTCACGCACCACACGTTAGCACGGTGTGCGATTTCGCCAGGTGCCTTGAGATGTGCCAAGCAGCTGCTACCAAAGGCGCAAGCTGTGGAGCGTCAGACAGGGAGGAATTTACAAAAGACTAAGGGACAGTAAAGAAGAAAAAAATGGAGGAACTTTCTACCTGCCTAGGGGTCTGGGTGGGTCTTGGGCTGGGGGTCTGGATGGAAGCAGTGGGCGCAGCGTGTCCCCTTGCTCGCCAGGTGCCTTGAGATGTGCCAGGCAGTTCAAGATATTTTCTTACATCCACCCCTCACACTCCACTCTCTCTGGAGAGTACACATCTCATTAAGGGGAAAAATCAAACTAAATAATGTTACTTATTTTCCTTTTCAGTTCATTTATTATCATCATGGTTATTTGATTCTAATTTGTTGAGAGAGAGGAGAGAAAAAGAGAGAAAATGAGAGAGAGAGAGAGAGAGAGAGAGAGAGAGAGAAAGCTGCTATGGCCGAGACTTGAACCAAGTTGGCCATATGTTAGTTCATTGCCTTTATTTATTTATTTTTTTTAATTCAAATTTATTGTTTACGTTCACTCACTGTACATCATTACAGCATATATAATGAGATTTTCCATCCAGAGTATACTGTATATTGTCTCAATCAAGCACATCAACATACATGTTATTGTCAATAAATAATTTTCCATTTCTTGTTTCCTGTATGTTTTGCTTCCCCCCGCATCCTTGATCCCCTATCTCTTACCCTCAGCCATCTCCCACTCTCCTCCCACACTGTCTCTGGTATCTATGTTTACTTTCTATACTATTTTCCCCCCATTTTTATTGAATTACCAAAGATCCTAATTCATCCAAATATTTTCAGAGCAAACACAGCTGATATATACATTTCCATGAACACAAGTCTAATTTTAGGCATCCTATAAAGTATCACCTAGCTAGGGCTATATATCCTAACTGCAGTCATTGAATGGATTTTTTTTTCTGAAACTTTTCATTTTTTTAAAACTTAATTTACAATCTTTCCCTAAGCATCATCATAGCACACAGAATGTGATTTCCCATCCAGAATATACTGCATAGTGACTTAATCATGCATGTTATTATCCAAAATTTTCTACCCCTCTTTCTGACCCTCTGTCCTTTTCCACCCTCTTCTCCCACTGTCTCTGGTGTCCACAATTGTCTTCCACTCCCTTTCCACCCACATTGTATTGATCACACAATTTCTTAAATAATCTAACTACTTTTAATGGTAAGTTCATACGGTACTATTAAGAAAACCATTTTAACTTAAATTATGGAAATGCCAAGGAACGTTTCTCTTTTCTTTCTCTTTAAATTTATTTATTTTTTACATTAATTCACTAGACATCATTACAGCATACAAATGAATTTTCCATCCAAAATACACTGTGTATTGGCTCAATCAAGCACATCAACATACATGTTTTCAGCAAATAATTTTCCAATTCTTATGTCGTGTATACTTTGTTTTTTGTTTTGCCATCCTTGATTCCTTATCCCTCACCCTCTGCCGTGTGCCGCCCTCCTCCCACATTGTCTCTGGTATCCATGGTTGCTTTCTATGCCTTCCCCCCCCATTTAATTGATTTGCTAATGAACTTAGTTAGTCTAAATATATCTAATAGCTAGCACAGCTGATATATACCTATACATGAACCCAAGTCTGACTTTAGGCATAAACTCCAGTGAGTAGAATGAACATATTATAAAGTAGTACCCAGCTGGGGCTATATAGCTTACTGCAGTCATCAAATATGCATTTTTTAAAATTGATATGAACAGTTTTACCGTTTTTTCTCCTGCAACTTTTTTTTTAATTACTTAACACTCATTCCCTGAGCATCATCACAATGTACTAAATGTGGTTTCCCATCTAGAATAAACTGCATACTGGCTTAATCAAGCATGTTATCATCAATAATACTCCATTTCTACTTTCATACATATGTATACGTATATATATATGTTTTTTACCCCATGTTTGACCCTCTGCCCTTTCCCACTCTCTTATTACACTATCACTGCTATATACAGTTGTCTTCCATTCCTTTTTCTCCAACATTTTGTTGACCACACAATATCATAAGTAATCTAACTACTTTCACCAGGTAATTTCAAGAAGAGTAGTTTTGAACTGGTAATGATATTTCCTTGAAACTTAAAGCCTAGAAACAGGTTAGTATTCTGTTCAAATAGTAGGTACATACACCTATCAACAGCTCAAGACAAGACAAAAATCCATTAAAACCGGAAAACAAAGCTTAGGAGAAAAGCAGCAATAATTTAGTCAAGTCACAGAATGTTGTTTCATCGGTTTAGTCTCATGTACTTAATCTTTCTTCTGTTAAGGTTCGATCTTCTATCTTCTATCTCCTATCTGAGATTGAATTCTCGGATATAATATTCATCTCCAAACATTGTCCCTACAATTAAGTTGCCAATTTTCTTAGTTTTTGAACTCTTATTTCTGTGTGTCTGCATTTAATTTTACTGACATAGCACTCCCTTAAGAACTTCTTGGAGATCTGGTCTGGTGCTGGTAAATTCTTTCAGGTTTTGTTTATCTGGGAAAGTTTGTGTCTTTTCTTCCCAAATGAATGATAACCTTGCTGGGTACAGAATTCTCGGTTGAAATTGCTTTTCCCTTAATACTTTGAATATATTTTCCCATTCTCTCTTTGCTCACATTGTTTCCGATGAGAGGTCTGCCATTAGTCTGATGGGTTACACTTTGTAGGTAACTTGCCTTTTTTCTCTTGCCAGTCTTAGTATCTTGTCTTTGTCTGTGGTTTTGGTCAATCTGGCTATAATGTGTCTTGGAGAATATCTTCTTGGGTTGATTCTATTTGGGATCCTCTGCATTTCTTGGGACTGAATCTTTGAGTGCCTCTCCAGGTTTGGAAAGTTTTCTTGCAGGATTTCATGGAATAGATTATCAATCCCCTTATGAGTCTCTTCACCCTTTGGGATGCCTGTTATCCGGATGTTTGGATGTTTAATTGTATCTAGTACTTCTCGCATATTATTCTCAAATTTTTGGGCCATTTTCTCAGTCTTCATGGTGGATTTTTCTAGGCCAGCCATTTTCTCTTCTACATTTGAGATTCTATTTTCTGTATGATCTAGTCTGCTTTTAATACTTTCAAGGGAGATTTTGACTTCCTGTATTATAGCCTTCATCTCTAACAGTTCCATCTGATTCTTTTGTAAAGTGTGAAATTCCTCTTTTAGATCTTGCATGAATTTCCTCACCTCCTGGAACTCTTCAACTCCTTTCTCCTTCCTCTTCAGCAGTTCCTTGTCTCTCTTCTCTTCCATCTCTGTTAGCTTTGCCATTATGAATGTTCTGAATTCTTTATCAGACATTTCCATGATTTCCATTGAACTGTGTGTGGATGAAGAGGAGCTATCCGTTTCCCTTGTGGGAGAGGCATTTTCCTGCTTCCCCATATTTCTTGTGGCCCTGCAGCTATTTCTAGTCATCTGGTGGATGGTCAGTTTCTTCCCAAACTTGGAAGTTCAATCTGAGGGTCGAGGAGTGTGCAGAAAAGGAAGCAGAGACAGGGAAACAATACCAACAACAGCAAAAAAAAAACAGACAAGAAACATAGAAAAAGAAGATAAAAACTTTTAAATAAATCTGAAAAGGAAAAATTAATATTCAAAAAACTTCAATAAAACTCAAAAATTAGAATACCTGGCTAGATCGCAGGAGGCATGGAGCTGTCTGTCTCTTGAAGAAGGGCTGTTCTGGGAGAAGGAGAAGGGATTATTAACAAGATAAAAGGCCTAGGAGTGAGTGGGCCAAAGGACCCTGTAAAATGCCTCACCTTAAAAAATTCTAAAAAGCAAAAATTTAAAAAAAGACAGAGAGAGAGAGAGAAAGAGAGGACAGAGACAGAGGTATAGAGAGACAAAGACTGATAGAGAGACAGGAGATTTGAAAGGGGTCTTCCTACCACGCAGGTTTTGTATGCTGGAGGCCCAGTTAGCAGTGGGACATCTTCCTTTCTCCCAAAATGGCTAGATTGCAGGAGGCATGGAGCTGTCTGTCTCTTGAAGAAGGGCTGTTCACACGGGTTTTGTATGCTGGAGGCCCAGTTAGCAGTGGGACATCTTCCTTTCTCCCAAAATGGCTAGATCGCAGGAGGCATGGAGCTGTCTCTTGAAGAAGGGCTGTTCACGCAGGTTTTGTATGCTGGAGGCCCAGTTAGCAGTGGGACATCTTCCTTTCTCCCAAAATGGCTAGATCGCAGGAGGCAAGGAGCTGTCTATCACAAGGAACTTTTCTTAAAGCCAGGAAACAGGTTAGGATTTTGTTCAAATGGTAGGTGCATGAACCTATCAGTCTCATGTACTTAATCTTCTGTTCTGGTTCCATTTTTCCTATTAAATTCTGGGATATAATATTCAACTCCAGACTTGTCCCTATGATTAAGTTGGCCACTTTCTTAGTTTTTGAACTCTTCTTTCTGTGTGTCTGTATTTAATTTTCCTGATATAACACACCCTTGAGAACTTCTTGGAGATCTGGTCTGGTGCTGGTAAATTCCTTCAGGTTTTGTTTATCTGAGAATGTTCTTGTCTTTTCTTCCCACATGAAAGATAGTCTTTCTGGGTACAGTATTCTTGGCTGAAATTGCCTTTCTCTTAACACTTTGAATATATCATCCCATTCTTTCCTCGCCCGCACTGTTTCCGATGAGAGATCTGCTCTTAGCCTGATGGGATGTCCTTTCTAGGTAACTTGATATTTTTCTCTTGCCAATCTTAGTATCTTGTCTTTCTCTGAGGTTTTGGTCAACCTGGCTATAATGTGTCTTGCAGAAGATCTTCTTGGTTTGATTCTATTTGGGGTCCTTTGTATTTCTTGCAACTGGATCTTTGAATGCCTCTCTAGGTTTGGAAAGTGTTCTTGCAGGATTTCATGAAATAGACTATCAATGCCCTTATGGGTCTCTTCACCTTCTGGAATGCCAATTATTTGGATGTTTGGACATTTGATGGTATCCAGTACTTCTCACATATTATTCTCAAATTGTTGTGCCATTTTCTCAGTCTTCGTGGTGGATTTTCCTAGGCCAGCCATTTTCTCTTCTACATCTGAGATTCTATTTTCTGTATGATCTAGTCTGCTTTTAATACTTTCAAGGGAGATTTTGATTTCCTGTATTATAGACTTCATTTCTAACAATTCCGTTTGACTCTTTTGTAAAGCGTGTAATTCCTCTTTTAGATCTTGCAAGAATTTCCTCACCTCCTGGAACTCGTCAACTTCTTTCTCCTTTCTCTTTAGCAGTTCATTGTCTCTCTTCTCTTCCATCTCAGTTAGCTTCGCCATTATGAATGTTCTAAATTCTTTATCAGACATTTCCATGATTTGCATTGAACTGCTTGTGGATGAAGAGGAGTTATTCTTTTCCCTTGGAAGAGATGTATTTTCTTGCTTTCCCATATTTCTTGTGCTCCTGCGGTGATTTCTTGTCATCTGATGGATGGTGTTTTTCTTTCGAATTCTTGAAGTTCAATCATGCTAGCTTTGTTTGCTGGAGGCTGTATTATCGGTAGAAAACCTGGATAGAGACTGTTCCTCTCCCATCAAGTTCTGGACTCCTGGTTACAGGAATCTACTGAGAGGATATTCCTGATGTAGGCATAGTAAGAGCAGCAGTAGGGCATGGTTCAATCACAGCAGTAAGAGCTGCAGTCTTTGCTACACTGGGCAACACAGTCATTGAAACCACAGACACCATCTCTGCCTTCCTTGTCCTCCACATCCATCCGTCCCTGGGAGCCACATGCGACCCTATCTCCAGAGACATGCACTGAGTGGGCTACACACCACGGGCTCCCAGGAGGAACCGCGGAGAGGCACGCTCTCGGGCAGTGAAGGTCAAGCAGTTCATTGCCTTTAATCACCACGCCACATGCTGGCTCCTAAACTAAAAAAATAAATTAAATAAATAAATAAATAAATAAATAAATAAATAAATAAATAAAAATACTATTCAGCTTAGTTTGTGTGTGTATTGTGTAAGTTTATAATGGCATATTTTAAAAATCCATGTATAAAAGTTTAACTTTATGTCATCCTTTACATGTTGAAATACATCGTGATATTTCATTTCTGAACCAATTTTTAATGACTGCCCTCTTATCATGAAAGTTTATAGGAGTGTAACTTTTAAGAACAATTATTGATATTTTACTGTAAAAATATAAAACAATAATGTTTCATGACTTCTTTTTTAAATTTTTTTATTATCATCATAATCTTCTTTATATTACTTTGGATTACATATAACTTTACATTGTATTACATTGCTTTTTCTTTTTTTGGAGTTTTTCTTTTTTTAAATTTATTTATTTATTTATTTTTCTTCTTTTTCTCCTTTTTTTAATTATCATCATAATCTTCTTTATATTACATTGGATTACATATAACTTTACAGTGTATTACATTGCTTTTTCAAAAGGGAATGCCATGCATGTCAGTCAGTACAGAGACATTAATCTCCCCACTTCAACATTCAATATCTTTTCTATGTTTTCCCCAATCATTATTATTATTATTCTAATTATTTTTTAAAACAGTCAATTGCTATTTCTCATTTTGCTTGTACAAATACTTGGCCCATCATGAAATACTTCTCAGACAAATCCAGTTGAGAATACTATACATGTCAACATCAACAGTTAATAAGCCATATCTGTTTCTCACTAACGTCCTGCCTCTCTGTTGTTCACTTGTTATCTTTCTCTATCCTCTTCTCTTCACTTCCCCCATTCCACACTGTCCTATTCTCATTAAGTACCTTCACTGCTTTTATGTCCACCAATTTTTTGCTCTCTATCATAGAGTGCTGATAGTCGGTATATATTGAGTGGATACATACAATATCTTTCTTTCATAGCCTGGCTTACTTCACTCAGCAATAGATCCTCCGTATCTGACCACTTTCTATCAAATTCCAGGGTCTTGTTATTTTTTATGGCTGAGTAGTATTCCATAGAGTATATATACCACACTTTTCCAATCCATTCATCAGTTTGTGGACATTTAGGTTGGTTCCATGTCTTGGCAATTGTGAATAATGCTGCAATAAACATTGATGTGCAAGCACTTTTCTGACTGAGCGTTCTCCTGTCTTTTGGGTAAATACCCAGAAGTGGGATTGCTGGATAAAAGGGTAGTTCTATTTGTAGATCTTTGAGGAACCTCCATATTGTTCTCCACAGTGGTTGAACTAGTTTACATTCCCACCAACAGTGTAAGAGGGTTCCCTTTTCACCACATCCCCGCCAACACTTATCACTTTTTATATTCTTAATCTTTGCCATTCTGACAGGGGTTAGGTGGTATCTCATTGTAGTTTTTATCTGCATCTCCCTTATGATGAGGGATGTTGAGCATTTCCTCATATGATTTTTGGCTGTTCGTGTGTCTTCCTTAGAGAGACTTTTGTTCAGCTCATTTTCCCATCTTTTAATTGGGTTCATCATTTTTTTTCGCATAAGGCACTTGAGTTCCCTATGTATTCTGGTTATCAGTCCCTTGTCTGAGGCATATTTAACAAAAATATTTTCCCATTCTGAGGGTTGTCGGTTCACACTTATTACTGTGTCCATTGCTGTGCAGAAACTTCTTAGTCTAATATAGTCTCACTTGTCTATTTAGGGATTATTGCCTTTGCTTTGGGAGTCTTATTCAAGAAGTCTTTGCCTACTCCAATGTCCCCCCAGAGTTTCCCCAGCATTTTCCACCAGTAGTTTTATTGTTTGAGGTCTTAGGTACAGATCTTTGATCCATTTTGAGTTGACTGTTGTTAATGGTGAAAGATGGGGGTTCAGTTTCATCTTTCTGCAAGGGGATACCCAGTTTTTCCAGCACCATTTACTAAAGAGATTTTCCTTTTCCCAATGGATTGACTGATATCCTTTGTCAAAGATCAGTTGGCTGTAAGCTTTGGGGGATATTTCTGGGGTCTCTATTCTCTTCCATTGGTCCACTTGTCTGTTTTTATGCCAATACCATGCTGTTTTGATGACCACAGCTTTATAGTATATCTTGGGATCAGGGAGTGATATGCCTCCTACTACATTCTTCTTGTGCAGGATTGCTTTTGCAATACGAGGTCTATTATGGTTCCAGACAAATTCTATGATTGCCTTTTCTAGATCTCTGAAGAATATCTCTGGTATTTTGATTGGAATTGCATTAAACATGTAGATTAATTTGGGTAGAATTGCCATTTTGATTATGTTAATTCTTCCAATCCAGGAGCATGGGATGTCCTTCCACATTTTTATGTCACTTTCAATGTCTCTTTTAAGATTTTCATAGTTTTCTTTATAAAGGTCTTTGACTTTCTTAGTTAGGTTTAACCCTAGGTATCTTATACACCTTGTGGCTACAGTGAAAGGGATTTCTTTCTTCAGCTCTGCTTCGTTCAACTTGTTGTTCATAAATAGAAATGCTATAGATTTTTGGATATTGATTTTATATCCTGCCACCTTACTGTATTCACTTATTACTTCAAGCAGTTTTTTCATGGATACCTTTGGGTCTTCTAAGTATACCATCATGTCATCTGCAAATAAAGATATTTTCAATTCTTCTTTGCCTATTCGAATGCCTTTAATATTGTTCTCTTCTCTGATTGCAATAGCTAAGACTTCCAGTACTATATTAAAGAGCAGTGGAGAAAGTGGGCAGCCTTGCCTAGTACCTGTTTTCAGATGAAAAGCTTTCAACTTTTCCCCATTCAGTATAATGTTAGCTGTAGGTTTTTCATAGATTGCTTTTATTGTGTTCAGAAATGACCCTTCTATACCAATCTTACTGAGAGTCTTAATCATAAAAGGATGTTGTATTTTATCAAATGCTTTCTCCACATCAATTGAGATGATCATAAGTTTTTTATCTTTCTTTCTGTTAATGTGGTGTATTACATTTATGGTCTTGCGTATATTAAACCACCCTTGCATCCCTGGTATAAAGCCTACCTGATCGTGATGAATGATCTTTGTTATATGTTGTTGGATATGATTTGCGAGTATCTTGTTGAGAATTTTCGCGTCTATATTCATCAATGATATTGGTCTGTAGTTTTCCTTTTTTGTCATATCTTTGTCTGTTTTGGGGATGAGGACGATGGAGGCTTCATAAAATGAATTTGGAAGGTTTCCTTCCTTTTGAATCTTTAGAAATAATTTTAGTAGGATAGGGGTTAACTCTTCCTTAAAAGTTTTGTAGAATTCACAAGTGAAGCCATCTGGGGCTGGGCTTTCCTTTGTTGGGAGGTTATTTATTACTGATTCAATCTCCTGGCTTGTTATGGGTCTATTCAGGTTCTCTATGTCTTCCTGATCCAATCTTGGCAGATTATATGCATCCAGGAATTTGTCCATCTCCTCCAGGTTATCTTGTTTGTTGGCGTAAAGTTGCTCATAGTATCCTCTAATGATATTTTGTATTTCTGCTATGTCTGTGGTAATATTGCCTGTTTCATCACATATTTGATTAATCTGGTTTCTTTCTTTCTTCTTCTTGATCAGTTTAGCCAATGGTGTGTCGATCTTGTTAATCTTTTCAAAGAACCAGCTTTTGCTTTCATTTATTTTCTATATGGTTCGTTTATTTTCTACTTCATTTATTTCTGCTCGAAACTTTATTATTTCTTTTTGCCTGGCATTTTGGGGGTTTGTTTGTTGTTGTTTTTCCAATTCTCTGAGGCATGATGATAAGTTATCTACTTGCCATCTTTCTATCCTTTTCTTATGCGCACTAATTGCTATGAATTTCCCTCTTATGACTGCTTTTGCTGTGTCCCATAGATTCTGGACACTTGTGTACTCATTATCATTAGTTTCCATAAATTTTTTTATTTCAGCCTTAATTTCTTCAGTAGTGAAGAAGTCATTCAGAAGTAGGTTGTTCAGTTTCCATGTGTTTGTGTATTTTCGGGGTTGTGTCTTGAAATTAATCTTGAGTTTCATTCCATCATGGTCAGAGAAGATGCTGGGTACAGTTTCTATGCCTTTGAATCTATAAAGGCTTGATTTGTGTCCTAATATATGATCTATCTTTGAAAAGGTTCCATGTCGGGGTGAGAAAAATGTATATGTTGTGGATGTAGGGTGGAAAGTTCTATAGATATCTGTCAAGCCCATTCCATTTATAGTATCATTTAAGTCCTGTATCTCTCTATTTATTTTCTGTCTAGAAGATCTGTCTATAGGAGATAATGGGGTGTTGAGATCTCCAACAATTAAAGTATTTCTCCCTATCTCTCCTTTTAGCTCCAGCAGTCTTTCCTTCACATATTTAGGTGCACCTGAGTTGGGTGCGTAGATATTTATAAGGGTTATGTCTTCTTGCTGGATTACCCCATTTACTATTATATAATGCCCTTCTTTGTCTCTTCTTACAGTCTTTGTCTTGAAATCTATTTTGTCTGAGATCAATATCGCTACTCCAGTTTTTTTTTTTATTTCCATTCGCATGGAGTATCTTTTTCCAGCCCTTGACTTTTAGTCTATGTTTGTCTTTATCCATACGGTGAGTTTCTTGTAGGCAACAGATAGAGGGTTTCTGTTTTCTTATCCATTCAGCCAGTCTATGTCTCTTTACTGAAGAATTTAATCCATTTACATTCAATGTAATTATCAATATTTCCATACCTGATCCTATCATTAAGTGAGCCATTTTCTTGGTTGCTTTTTGTTCTCGTATAACTGTCTCTGATTTTTTAGTTTTCTTGGTATAATACTCCCTTCAGAACCTCTTGAAGAGCTAGTCTGGAGTTGGTAAATTCCTTCAAATTTTGTTTATTCGAGAATGTTTTTATCTCTTTTGCCATATGAAAGATAATTTTGCCAGGAATAGTATTCTTGGTTGAAATTGTTTTTCACTCAACACTTTTACTATGCTTCCCCATTCTTTCCTTTCCTGCATTGTTTCGGCCGAAAGATCCGATGTTAGCCTGATGGGGTGACCTTTGTAAGTAACCTGGCGTTTCCCTCTTGCCAACTTTAGTATCTTGTCTTTGTCTGTTGTTTTTGCCAGTCTGGCTATGATGTGCCTTGGAGAAGATCTTCTTGGGTTGATTCTACCTGGGGTCCTATGTATTTCCTGGATCTGGATACTTGAATGCCTTTCTAGATTTGGAAAGTTTTCTTCCAGGATCTCGTGGAATAAATTAGCTATGCCCTTATTATTTTCTTCCTCTTCTGGAATACCAATTATCCGGATGTTGGGGCGCTTGATAGTATCCAGTATTCCTTGTATATTATCCTCATTTTTCATGGTTGTTTTCTCAATCTTCTTGATACTTTTTTCTAGGTCAGATGTTTTGTCTTCTACATTAGAGATTCGATCTTCTGCCTGGTCTAACCTACTTTTAATACTTTCAAGGGAGGTTCTGATTTCCTGTATCACATTCTTCAATCCTAAAAGTTCCATCTGGTTCTTGTTTAAGGCATTCATTCCTTCTTTCAAGTCATTGAAGGACTTCCTCATCTCCTGGAGCTCCTTGTCTCTTTTCTCTTCCATCTCAGTTAGTTTGGTAACTACAAATAATCTGAATTCCTTATCAGACACATCCACGATGTCCATTGTATTGACTGTGGGTGACGTAGGCTTGATGATTTCCCTTGGGGGAGAGGCCTTTTCTTGGTTGCTCATATTTCTTGAGCCTCTGTGATTGTTCCTAGTCATCAGGTAATCTATATGTTTCTTCCTAACTGATTGTTAAAAGTTGTACAGGCTTAGAAAATTGTTGATTTCCCTTATGTTTGGACTACCTGTTGCTCACAATTACCATTAATTGTTGCCACTACCCTGGATGGCCTAAAGTCCTCACTGTCTCTAAGGAGAGGTGAGCCTTCAATTGACTGAATAAGCAACACCCCAATAGCAAAGGAAAAACAGAATGAACAAAGGAAATGCATGTCGTGCTCTATTCAAATCACCAGAATTCAAAGAGTCCAAAGGCTAGTGGGAAAGGGTCATAAGATGAGTGACAGGACCAGGTTGGTTGGGCCTGCAGCTTAAGTCTGTCTGGTGCCCGGAACTGCTGGCCGGCTCGATACGGATCGCGGGTGGGGTGGGTTGGGGTGGGAGTTCACCTTAAAGTCCCAGACAATCAACCTGGGGTCCAAGGAGGAGAAACGGTGGGGATGCGTGGAGATTCAGAAGGGTCGGGCCTGCAGCCTCAGTCCGTCTGGTGCCCGGAACCCTAATGTTTCATGACTTCTAATACTAATACCTTAAAACAAATTTAAATATAATAAACAAATCTATAGGATCATTTTCAACAGAATACAAACATAACCTAGAATCATCTGTTTTAAGATTGAAAAAAGAAAGAAAACATCCTGGAATCCCAAGTTCTTCATTTATTACCTAGCTCTCTCTTACCTTTACTATTAATGTTTCTCAGAGGAGATTTCTACACTTACCTCACTGTCAGGCTTTCCTAGAAACTACTGAATCTCCTCATTATCAAGGACACTTGTTGTCATTTGTGTCAACTTTTCAATAGAATCAAGAGTTGAGAGTTCTTGTTTCACCCAATGACTACACTATTCTGCTGTGTTTCTAGAAAAAGTAACCAGTGCTAATTTTTGGCACAGGAAAATGAAAAAGTTGTAGATGTTTACCTTACTCCTTCTGGATTTATTTTATGAGAACTGTTGACAACATTCACACCTGGTCGACCATCAGAAGGTGATTCAGTCTTTAACACTCTTATAAACCTACATTTCATTGAGGCCCATTTCTCATTTTTATTCTTCTTTGTGTCCTTCACACTCTGAGTAATATAGCTATTTGGAAAGAAATCTGGTAAAAAAGCCTTTGGTTTCAAATAATTATACAGAAAATAAAAACAGAACATATCAAAAACATCAAGTTCTAAAAAAAAAAAAAAAAAATACTCGACCCTGTCTCATCTTAATTTATTTACTGACTTAAAAACAATTCTGATATGTCAACTACATCCAAGGATGTGTATGCTCTCACCTTGAAACTTAGGATAAATAGCGCAAGTTAACACTTGAGCTAACGTATGAAAAGTAGTACTTAAGCACAAAGAAGGCTTCATATTAAAGAGGTAAAATATAGACGAAGAGCTCCTAGGCCAAAAAGCAGGAAAAACCTTTCTACTTAGAAAACGAAGTGTGAGCACAAGGATTAGACACAGAGAGTGCACGTGTTTCTATAAGAACTTGAATGTAAAATATAAAATACAAGAAAGCTAGTACTGGAGATGAACGCCACACTACATGGCAATGTTGTTTTAGAATGAGGTGCTCACCCCCTTCCAGGAATCACTGTTAAGTCTTGTTCTGAGATTAGTGCTATGCCTGTTGGTATTATTTGCATATGTAACAATGTTTAATTTTAATTATTTTCTAACATACTGTAAAGGATGGATAACATGATAGAAAAACCTATTGAAATACAGGCGTTTTGAAGACCTTATTGTCAAAATACCCAGCTGTCACTTTATATAGTTTAATATCCAAAGTCTGGTAGTTACAATTTCGTTTAAAAATAAAATTGCTGGAGACCAGCATATGGTGAATGACTACATCACTGGACTCCTATGCCGTTGACCGCCATTCAATTCCTGGTCCTGGTAGCTTAAAAACAAACAAATAAATAAATAAATAAATAGTTTGGAAATGTTTGCTTTTATTTAGCCTAGAACATAATTCTAATATGAATAAAGAATTGTCATTACTTTTTACACAATAAACAGCATACATAAGAGCTTCATATTTTTTTTAATGAAATTTTTACTATCGGGCATGTGCACTAGACAAAGTGAGAGACAGAAAGTGAGAAATAAGCCCCCATGTGGGTTGGCCAGTGCACAATCCATTTTCCTCCATGCTTATCTCAGTATTTTGGGCACACATGCTCAAGCATTTGGCGTGAATATAAAATGGCCCTTCTCAGACTGGAATGTCAGTTAGCTATGTGCAAATCCAAAAATGAAACCATTATACCACCTGCAGGTGCTGAGAACACTATTATATGCCTACATAAATTTAAAAAGAAGATTGAAATTTCCCACTAGAGATTATTACATTAGGAGTTGAGTATAGGCTCACAAAAGCACCAAAAACAAAAAAAGAAAACTAACAATGATCTATGAAATATAGGTTATGTAAGTAACTTCAGACTAAGCATTAAGAAAAACAAAGAAATTATCCAGACAGGAATAATTATACAATTCCATTTTACCTAAAAAATAAACTGCAAAAGTCTATAATTTAAGAGTACAAAAAAGCTTTTCACTTCAAACATATGAGAGGGAAGGCAACACTTTCTTTTTTTCCTTTGAATAAGCTATTGGGTGTTGGTGCTTGGAAAGAGAGGTGAGAGAGAGAGAGAGAGATGGAGAGAGAGAAGCCCTCTAGGTAAGACTACACTGTAATCCCTTCTCCTCCACTTTCTCCTCAGGACCTTGGGCCAACACACACAACATGCCCAGTGTGATTCTCTAGCTGTGAGTCTGGGATTTGAACCATGTAGTCAACCCTGCAAGATGAACTCATCATAACTACTATGCCACCAGCTAGTCCAAAGGCACCATGTAAACTGAAGACATCTTTTTTTTTTTTTTTTTGCAGAGAATAAATACTTTATTAACTGATTACAGTTGAAAGTCCCAAACAAAAAATGGGTATATTAAGGCAGATATATATATATATATATATATATATATATATATGTATAGACAAATCCGAAAACCGCTACCTCTTTACATGTTAGTGACCTCTGCATTTTTCTTTTACATATTTAGGCAGTGTGCTTCCTTTCTTCTCAGTTAAACACTGTGGCCAGTATTTCTAAGTTGTTTTGATGACAATGTACAGGATCACTGATTGAGATGGTGACTGGTGTATCAGATGCGATGTGACAGTCCTCTCAGCATATTCCATGTGTGGTGGGACATTTGTGTTTGTGTGCAAAATCTGACAATTGATCATTTTCTCTTTTTCAGTAAAACTAACCATTTTTTTTCCTAATGATTTTACTAGTCTTAACTAAAATAAGGTCGGTCTTCCAAGTCAGTAAAATGCCCAAACTGCATATTTCCTGCCCTTCCCTAACCCCCCTCCCCCATGTTTTAAGCAGCCTTTAGAGTATGATCAATGGTTGTATTTTGGACTTATTAATTTTGAGATTTTCACAACTCAAAATTACTTCCTTATGCAAAATGGCAATGCTTCCTACATAAAGTAGAATAATTTTTCTTCTGTATAGCTCCTTTTATAAAAATGGGTAACCAAAAAAAGAGAGAGAGAAAGAGAGACATCAATTTAGTCCACCTGAAAAAGCACTCCAGCTTCTTAACTCCATTTTTGAAGGAAAAGGCAGAGGCGAGTGTACATTATCCCAGAAAACTGAATAAATGGCTTTATTTGGTATCTTCAAGAAGCTTCTCTTTCCGTAGGAGATGCAGGTGTGGCAGGAGAGACTGTCACTTGTTTCCATGTGATTCTATCCAGTTCTGTGTGAACATTTGATATGACAGGCTTCTGGCCTGACTTTTTGGGGTGGCAAACCACTGCTTGCACCACCAGCCCTGCCTCCAGGGCTCCCAGCACCAAGAACTGGGCCTCCCGGAGAGCCTCTCTTTTTATTCAACAAACAATTGAAGAAATTTGCCAGGACGCCTTCACTTGTAGCTCCAGCCTTCATGTTTGGATCAATTTGTTTTGAGCCAGCAGGGATGGGTGACACACTGGCAACATTGGACGACACAGATCTGTTTGGCTTTTGAGGAGAGCCTCCTGGTACTCTTGGTGAGGCATCCATAGGCCTTCCAGCTGCAGTTGGAGGCTGCTTTGCTAAAAGAGACTGCAGCTTCATGAGAAACACTTGGTCATCTTTGGCCATGAGCTCCTTTTTGTGTACAAACTTTCGAACAGGTGGTTTAGTTATGATGTCTTCAAAATTATCTTCTGCTTTCAATGTTTGAACATTTTCATGTCATATTCCTATTTTCTTATCATTATCCCATCCTGCTGGAATAAATACTGCATCCTTTTCCACAACAACAGCAGGAATCTTATAAGGGAATCCATATAGTTTCTGTACGATGTATTTATATACTAAATCTATATTTTTGTTTTCTTTTACTGAAGTGTAAATAAGTGCTACACCATATTGTAAACAAAACTTCTGGGTATGTGACTGAATAACATCAAAATGTTCATCTCTATAGTCATGTTCCTTCTCCAATATGCTAATGGCATCACACTTTGTGCAAACTACTAGTACCAGAATGCCCAAGTTGTGGGTGAGGTGTCTGCACCCAGAGGTAAAACTACACTGTCGTCTCTGTCTTCCTGTGACGTGATACTCCTCTGAGGTGAGGTTGGGAAGTCTTCTCCTGGCTCCACATACTCTTGGAAGTCGCTAATCAACTTTTGTTCCATTTCTTTCATTTCTTCAGGAGAAATTTTCAGTTTGTCGACATATTCTTGAACAACACTTGCCCACTTCTGTAAAGAATCCAGAGCAGTCCAAGGCTTTGACATATTGACCACCAGCATGATGAGGGTGTCCTTCAGAGAAATGCCATCCAGTGAAAACTTCAGGAGGCCTTTGTGATACAGGTCTCCATCTAAGATTCAGACGTTACATCTTGTTTGATCATCCCTGTCTTCATCGTGCACATTTAGGTACAAATATTCCAATCCTCTTCCTTTCTTGTACTCTTCTATTCCCTGAATTTTTCTTATTAAGCTTGTTTTTCCAGCTCTGTCTTCACCCAGCAGCAGCACGTTCTTCCCTGAGGGGAGCTTGAAACGCGAGCGGGTGGAGACCTCGCTGAGGATGCAGGACCAAAGGTTCTGCCCATCCTCGTCGTCGCCAGCTGCAGCATCGCCGTTGCCCGATGCTAGCTCCTTGGCCAAAGGGCCGCCCTTGTAAGTGGAAGCTAATCTCGGTGGAGAGGAACCAAAGGAGCCGACTCGCCCCACAGCCACCATCTTGGTCGGGAATCACACCACTTCCGGCAAGGCTGAATGAGCAAGGCAGCCGGAGCGGTGGCGGCAGCGGTGGTGGCTGTGGGAACCGGGATATCCAAAGACATCTTTTCAAAGTCATGTCAAGGTTAGGAATGGACTCACCCAGAGCCATATGAAAGCATTTTAAATTTTTATTCATTTATTCATTTTTAATAGAGAAAGACAAAGACAGAGAGACAGCATCTCTATTAAGGTCCTGATGCTGAAGCTGAATTCTAGCCTCATCCAGTCATAGAACATAAGAAAGCAAATGCTTGGCACTCAGAAATGTCTGTGGATGCAAACCCAGCACCTTCTCCTATGGATTAGGCCCACGAAGTATTGTGTTGTACTGCTGTGTCATCGTCCAAGAATCAGCCAGGTTTAAAAGTTCTCAGTCAGTGTCCACTCAGCTTACTTATCAACACTCCATGTGAGCCACTTGCTTTGGAAAGAAAGTCTATCCAAGACAAACCCACTCTGATAAACACACCTTCCTGTGCCAACAAATTGACATCACTCTCACTGAATAACCATGTCACTACAGAGGATGAAAACACACTTGTGGCTCTCAGTTCTGCTGGTTGTGAATCTCTACTCTTCCCAGAACCCTGTATTAGATCAACAGCTTGCTCAGTTCAAAGAGCCTGTGCCTGGCCAGCCAAGCACTGGTTACCATGAGAGAAAGCAATAAATTCTGATGTCGTCTTTTATTTCAATTACTAAAAAGTTCAATCTTTGACATCAACTTTTTCAGTCCATTAATTTACTACACCCTTATTTTTCTTATTAAAATACCAATAAAGTTTGTGTTTTCTCTGATCCATTTTACCATAAGTACCGATGGGAAAAAAACAGAGAGTAAGTAGCAAATTCTTAATATAGACAATATAACCTATTACAAAGAGCCAAGAGGCCAGCAGGCGGTGTGGAGGTGAGAGTGCTGGATCCCAAATGGCCTACTTCAGTTTCAGTCCCAGACCTGGTGGTTTGAAATCATGCCAGATGCATGTATCTGTGTGTGCCCAAAATCCTAAAAGAAGAAAGAATTGTACTATGGCCATCCATCCATTTATCCTGGGTTGGTCCTCAAACTCACTGTGTATCTCTTGTTCAAACTGAAACTCTCTCACCAGAGAAATTCTCTGTCATGAGGCCATGTGTTTTATAGCAAAGAAAAAAAGAAAAAAAAGAAAAAAAAAAGAAAAGAAAAAAAAAACAGAAAGAAAGAAAATTGAGAAATGAAAAGAATATACATAGGCCATGATGGAAAGCTGTTTACAATAATCTAGAGATTACTTTTTCATAAAGAAATGAATCAAGAGAGACTCATTCTTTTGTTCAAGAGTTGTTTCATATATTCAACAAAGATTTATCATAGCATGTTTAAATGCATAGTATGTTTTCATGAAATTACTGGTGCAGAAGTCAATGGGTTTTTATGCTTGAAAACTTAAGAACTAGAAAGCAATAGTCTATGACAATTTTTTTACAGTTTACATTTGTATTGGATGTAAACAATATCACTTCTCTTCACAGAGTCTACATAACTCTTGGGTAGGTAGAACTGATATTTTAGGGTATCTCAGGAAATCACAATGTACAGTAACATATAGACTCATCAAGAAGGACTCAATTCTACTCAATGTATAGGCCATCAGGTAGTGGGGAGGTTAATATCTGGATTCCCACACAGAAGAGTGTGCAGTTCAAGTCCCAATCCAGCCGAGCACCTTAAACAACACGCTGGGTACGTTAGTGTGCATGCCAATAATCCTGAGAAGAGACTGTGAAAGATGAAATTCAGGCAAGGCCATTGATTCAAAATATGTTTTCTAACATCCACCCCTCACACTCCACTCTCTCTGGCTAGCACACACTCTCTTAAGG
The DNA here is from genome assembly GCA_026018925.1 of Tupaia tana. Taxonomy (NCBI): domain Eukaryota; kingdom Metazoa; phylum Chordata; class Mammalia; order Scandentia; family Tupaiidae; genus Tupaia; species Tupaia tana. The sequence goes on from JAKSZU010000008.1 coordinate 210,369, forward strand.
GGACGAAAGATTAAAAGATGTTGTATTTTTTTTTCATTCATTTACTACCATCATGTTTATTTCATTCTGATTTGATGAGAGGGAGAGAGGAGAGAGAGAGAGAGAGAGAGAGAGAGAGAAAGAGAGAGAGAAACCTGCCATGGCTGGCACTTGAACCTAGTTTCCATATGGGAGTCCTGTGCCTTTGAACAACCAGGCTACCTGCTGGCTCCTAAAATAAAAAAATAATACTATTCAGGCTGGTTTGTGTGTGTGTATTTAGTAAGCTTATACTTTTTTAAAAAAATCATGTATGACAGTTTAAATTAATGCCATCTTTTATATGTTGAAATCCCTTATGATATTCCATTTCTGAACTTACATTGAATAAACGTCCTCTTCAACGTTACTGTATTCATGTATTACTTCCAGAAATTTTTTTTGGAAACCATTGGGTCTTCCATGTATACAATCATGTCTATTGCATGCAAATAGAGAGAGTTTCACCTCTTCTTTTCCTGTTTGAATTCCTTTTCTTTTTTCCTCTTTTCTGATTGCAATGGCCAAGACTTCTAGTACTATATTGAAGAGGAGTGGAGAAAGTGGACATCCTTGTCTCATACCTGTTTTTAGTGGAAAAGCTTTCAGCTTTTCTCCATTGAGGATGACGTTTGCTATGGGTTTTTCATAGATAGCTTTTATTGTGTTGAGAAATGACCCTTCTTTGCCAATTTTGCTGAGCGTCTTGATCATGAAGGGATGTTGTATCTTATCAAATGCTTTTTCTGCATCAATTTATATGACCATATGGTTTTTATATTTCTTCCTATTAATATGGTGTATTACATTTATGGTTTTGCATATGTTGAATCTTGCATTCCTGGAATAAAGCCTACCTGATCATGATGTATAATCTTTTTTATAAGTTGCTGTATACAATTTGCTAGTACCTTGTTGAGAATCTTCACGTCTATATTCATCAGGGATATTGGTCTATAGTTTTCCTTCCTTGTCCTGTCCTTATCTTTTTTAAGGATAAAGGTGATAGAGGCTTCATAGAATGAATTAGGGAGAGATTCACCCTTTTGGATATTTAGAAATAACTTGAGCAGAATGGGGGTTAACTCTTCTTTGAAAGATTTGTAGAATTCAGAGGTGAATCCATCAGTGCCGGGGCTTTTCTTTGTTGGGAGGTTAGAGTTAGGGTTAGAAATCTGTAGCATTTCTGTATACGAACAACAGGCAGATTGAGATAGAACTGAAAAAAGTTGTTCCATTTACCATAGCCACAAAAAGTTTAAGATACTTAGGCATAAATCTAACTAAAGACGTTAAAGACCTCCACAAGGAAAATTATGAGAAGATAAAAAAAGAAATTGAAAATGACACAAAAAAGTGGAAGGACATCCCATGTTCCTGGATTGAAAGAATTAATATAATCAAAATGGCAATTTTACCCAAATTAATCTACCTATTTAATGCAATGCCAATCAAAGTACCAGACACATTCTTCACAGATCTAGGAAAGACAGTCATAAAGTTTGTCTGGAATCATAAAAGACCCCGTATTGCCAAAGCAGTTCTGCACAAGAAGAGTGGAGTGGGCGGCATCTCACTCCCTGACCCAAAAATATACTACAAAGCTGTGGTAATCAAAACAGCATGGTACTGGCACAGGAACAGACAGGTGGACCAATGGAACAGAATAGAGTCCCCAGAAATGAATACTCCAACATACAGCCAACTGATTTTTTACAAGGGGCACCAGTCAATCCTGTGGGAAAAGGAAAACCTCTTCAGCAAATGGTGCTGGAAAAACTGGATCTCCACTTGCAGAAAGATGAATCTGAACCCCTACCTCTCACCTCTGACAAAAATAAAATCAAGGTGGATCAAAGATCTAAATCTAAGACCTCAAACTATAAAACTGCTCCTGGAAAACACCGGGGAAAATCTGGGAGACATTGGGGTAGGAAAAGACTTCTTAAATAAGACTCCCAATGCACAGTCTATAATCCTTAAAACAGACAAGTGGGATTACATCAGACTAAGAAGTTTCTGCATGGCAAAAGACACAGTGATTAGTGTGAACAGACAGCCCTCAGAATGGGAAAATATTTTTGTAAACTATGCATCAGACAAGGGACTGATAACCAAAATTCACAAGGAACTCAAGCAGCTGTTCCAGAAAAAGACAATCAATCTTATTAAAAGATGGGAGAATGAGTTCAAAAAAACACTCTCTAAAGATGACATACAAATAGCTAAAAGGCATATGAAAAAATGCTCAACATCCCTCATTGTAAGAGAAATGCAGATCAAAACAACAATGAGATATCACCTAACCCCAGTCAGAATGTCTAAGATTAAAAAAAAAAAAATGATAAGTGCTGGAGGGGCTGTGGTGAAAAGGGAACTCTCTTACACTGCTGGTGGGATTGTAAATTGGTACAACCACTGTGGAGAACAATTTGGAGATTCCTCCAAAATCTACAAATAGAACTACCATATGATCCAGCAATCCCACTCCTTGGTATCTACCCGAAGGACAGAAGAATACTTAATCGAAAAAGTGCTTGCACATCGATGTTTATTGCAGTACTTTTCACAATTGCCAAGTCACGGAAACAACCTAAATGCCCACGAACTGGTGAATGGTTAGAAAAACTGTGGCACATATACTCAATGGAATACTATTCATCCATGAAAAACAACAAAACCCTGGCTTTTGAAAGGAAGTGGATGAATATGGAAGACTTACTGCTGAGTGAAGCAAGCCATGCTATGAAGGAGAGGCATTATATCCCCACTTAATATATACCGAGTGTCTGCACTCTAAATATATATATATATATATATATATATATATATATATATATATATATATTTGAAACCATACTGCTTCTGTTGTTATAGAGTTATGAAATTATACAAAATTATAAGACATATTTTGAACATTATCTTTAAAATTCAGTATTTTGAAATTTTGAAAGTTGTTTGTAAACTGTCAAGAATTATGGAGTATGAGCTAAAATTTTTTGCTATGTAAAGTAAATGTTTGTGGAAAAATGTAAAAATAAATAAATGAAAGAAAAAAAAAGAATAAACGTCCTCTTAACATGAAAGTTTATGTCAATGAAACTTTCTTTTTTTATGGAGAAGTTTTTGCTATACGATGAATGCACTTGCCAGAAATAAAGAGAGAGACAGAGAGACAGAAAACCTGAAATCACCCTCCAGGGGGCATGGTCACAATGCAATCCCTTCTGCTCCATTCTCCACTGGGGATGTTGGGCACACATGCACATGTGCCCAGCATAAGTTTAAGTCACCGGGTCTGGGACTCGAACCACAGTCAACTACATGAGAGTCTAGCGACATAGCCATTATGCCAACTTCTGGTTCCAACATGACTGAAACTTTAAAGAACAATTATTAATATTTTATTGTAAAACTATAAAAAGATAATGTTTCAAGCCTTCTAATACTTAGAACTTAAAACAAATTAAACTATAATAAACATCTCTATAGGATCATTTCCAACAGCATACAAGCAGAAACTAGAAGCAACTGTTTTCAGATAAAAAAAAAAGAAAGAAAACTTCCTGGAATCCTATTGTCTTCATTTATTACCCAGTTTTCTCTTGCCTTTACCATTACAAATTCTCAAAGGAGATTTCCATACTTACCTCACAGTCAGGCTTCCCTCCAATCTACTGAAACTGCTTCTTATCAAGGACACTTGTTCGAATTTTTGTCAACTTTTCAATAGAATCAACAGTTGAGTGTTCTCTTGTTTTGGCTGATGACTACACTATTCTGGTGTGTTTCTAGAAAAAGTCAGCCTTGCTAATATTCCTTCACAAGGAAATCAAGAATTAGAGACGTTTACCTTACTCCTTCTGGATTGATTTCATGTGAACTGTTGGCAATATTCACGCCTTGTCGACCATCAGAAGGTGAATCGGCCTCCAACACTTGTATATCCCTACAGCTTGTCGAGCTCCATTTTTCATTTTCATTCTTCTTTGTGTCCCTCCGACTCAGAGTAGAATTGCTACTTGGAAAAAATCCATTAAAACAGCATTTGGTTTTTAATAATTATAAAAACAACAACAACAACAAAAACCCACAAATCCCAGAAATAAATAACTATTTTTAAAAAATACCAACTCTTTCTCATCTTAATTTATTTACTAATTTAAAAACTTGGGAGAAATGTTCACCTGTTGAAATACCCATTTTGTAAGACAATTAATGTGATTGAATGTATGAAAGAAAATGAAATGAAAAAAATAAATTATTTTTTAAAAATAATAAGAATAAATTAATTTCATTTAATTTAATTTAAAAAGAAAAAGAAAAAAATGAACAGAGAAAGAAAGGGTTTGGAACCAGAAAAAAAACACATTCATGTGGGTGTCAAATATATTCCTGAGACAGAAGACAGAGTATCTGCTGACTTTTGGAATAGAAATAGGTAATACAAGAAAAAAATGTGATTAGTTATCACTCAAAATTTTTTAAATCTAAGAACTGTTTATTTAATTCCACTATCATTATTATTAAAATTTGCTATAAGTTATGCACACTCACCAGAGAGATTTAGGAAGGGAAAGTGAGAAAGCAAGTTACCGTGTCTTAGACTCAAACTGCAATAAGTCTGGTGGGAGCCTAGGTCTATTTTGTTATTATTTTAATTTCTTTTATACATTCAATCACTGTACATCACTTTGCTTGTAAAGTGAATTTGCCAACATGAATACATTTCCCGCCAGTCCAGTTAGAGATGCCCTACATGTTATCATCAACGGACAATAATCAATTTCTATGTCCCAAAAATGTCTTGTCTCTCTATTTTTCTTCTTAATGTCTTTCCTCAGACTCTCCTCCCATCATCTTCCCACACTGGGATCTTAACTGTCATGACACCTGCTGACCCTCACTGTAATTCTTTGAGGACATATTGGGTTGTAAGAGTCACGATGTATTTTTTAGGTTTTTTTTTTTTAATTTTCTATGGAAAAATGTGTCATGACTTTTTTGACAGCCCAACAATATTGGATCAGTATTACCAAAAGTAAATACATACTTGAGTAAATATTAGACACATCACCTGTTTTTCTACAATAAAATAAAACAAAGTAAATAAAAATTTCCACATGTCAACTACATAAAAGGAAGTATATCCTCTCAGCTTCAAAATGAGGAAAAATGGTACAAACTGACACATGAGCTGATCTATGATAAGTTACACCTAAGCACAAAAAGTCTGTATGTTAAAGAGGTAACATGTAGAAGAGCTCACAAGTCAAAAATTGGGAAATAAAACTTTCAACCTAGCAAACAAAGAGTGAGCACCATTTTAGACACAGGGAGTGCACAAGAACTTGAAAGGATAAAATGCAGGATAGCTAGTACTGGAGTTGAAGGCCACACTACAGGAAAATGCTGTTCTAGAATAAAGAGCTGACCCCCTACCAGGAAGGACTGTTAAAACTTGGATGCAATACAGATCAGTGCTATCATTTTCAGTATTATTTACATATAAAATGATATTTAATTTTAATAAAATCTTTTTAACAAACTGTGAGGGTCATGTACCATGAGAGGAGTTGTTATGGAAATACTAAGGGATAGTGGGAACCTATTTTTAAAATGCCAAGCTGTCACTTTATATAATTCAAAACCTACAGTCTGGTTAGTTATTATTTTGATTGAATCAGTTGTGCTAGCTATTGGATATATTTAGACTAATTAAGTTCATTAGCAAATCAGTTAAATGGGGGGAAAGGCATAGAAAGCAACCATGGATACCAGAGACAATGTGGGAGGAGGGTGGGACATGGAAGAGGGTGAGGGATAAGGAATCAAGGAAGGCAAAACAAAAAACAAAGTATACAAGACATAAGAATTGGAAAATTATTTCCTGAAAACATGTATGTTGATGTGCTGGATTGAGCCAATACACAGTGTATTTTGGATGGAAAATTCATTTGTATGTTGTAATGATGTATAGTGAATTAATGTAAAAAATAAATAAATTTAAAGAGAAAAAAAAGGGAAGGTAGGAATATAAAACCTGTTTTTAAGTTGGGAATTTCAAAAAAAGTAATAAAAAATAAAAAAATAAATGACTAGAAAAGTTTTCTTTCTGTTGGGCCTAATACCTAATGCTAATATAAACAGAGAATGGTCATTACGTTTTTATGCAGTAAACAGATACATAAGAACATTATATTTCCTTTAAGGGGCATTTTTACTATGGAGGCATGCACTAGCCATAAAGAGAGAGAGAGAAAGAGAGAGACAGAGGTAGAAATAACCCCTCATGGGGCATGGTCATTTCAATATCTCTTATCCTCCATTCCCATGTCAGGATTTTGGGCACACATGGTCAATTATTTGGCATAAATTTAACGCAGCCGTACTTGAACTTAAAACCCAATCGCTTATGTGAAAGTCCAACATTGTAATAAGCATTACACCACCTGCAAGTCCCAAGAACAACACTATTATAACAACTACATCAATTTAAAAAGACTGAAATTTACCACTAGAGATTATTACATTAGGAGTTGAGTATAAGCATGTAAAAGTACCTAAAACAAAATAAACCACAACTAAAAATTATGTATGCAATAATAGGTATGTAAACACTCTAGTTAAGACTAAGCATCAAGAAAAGAGAATAAATTATCCAGACAGAAATCGAGACATACTTCTTTTTGATCTAAACTTTAAACTGTAAAAAGGTTTATAATTTAAGAATACAAAAGAGCTCTTCACTTCAAACATACTTTAGGGAAGGCAACACATAATTTCTTTCCTTTTAATTAGCTATTGGGTGCTGGTGCTTGGAAGAGGATACAGGAAGAGAGAGAGAACCCTTGAGGGAATGGCTACACTGCAAGTGCTTCTCCATTCTCTTTCTCTTAGGATTTTGAACACCCATACACATGTGCCCAGTGTGTCTCTCTCGCTGTGAGATCTGGAACTTGAACAATGTAGTCGACCCAGTGGGATGAAGACACCCTAACTGCTACATCACCAAGTGACCCAAGGCAACATCTAAACATCGAAGGCATCTGGTCAAAGTCATCTCAAGGTTAGAAATGGACTGACCCACAGCCATGTTTATACAGCCACAAGAACACATTTTGAATGTTTATTCTTTTAATTTTTTAATAAGGAAAGACAAAGAGCAGCCCCAATAAGGTTCTGATGCTGAAACTGAATTCTAGCCTCACCCAATCCCAGACCATGGACCAGCAAACGTCTGGCACTCAGGTAGGTCTCTGGACACAAACCCAGCACCTTCTCTTGAGCATTAAATTCCCAGAGCATAGAGTTTACTGCTGTACCATCATCCTGCCTCAGTTTTACATGTACTCGGTCAGTGACCACTAGCATTACTTATCCGTTCTCCACATCAGTGACTTTCTTCAGAAAGACAGTCTATCCGAGACCAACACACTCTGATAAACATGTATTCCACTATCAACCAGTGGGCAACACACACTGTATAACCAGACTATGACCGAAAATGTCACCCCACTTGTAGCTCTGGAGGACTGCTGGTCTTGAATCTCCACTCTGGCCGGAACTCTATGTAACATAAGCAGGCTGCTCAGTTAGAAGTGACTGTGCCTGAAGCCAGGCACTGGTTACCATGCAAAAAAGAAATAAATTCTGATGTTCTCTTTTATTTCAATTACAGAAAATTTCATAATCCTTGGACATCAACTTTTTCAGTCCATTAATTACAACACCCTTATTTTTCTTATTAAAATACCAATGACGTTTGTGTTCTCTCTGATCCATTGCACCATAATTACCAATGGAAAAAAACATGGCAAGTAAGTAACAAATTCTTAACGTAGAGAATGTAACCTATTACAAAGAGCCAAGAGGCCAGCAGGTGGTGTGGATGTTAGAGTGCTGGATCACAAATGGACTACTTCAGTTTTAGCTGCAGACTAGGAGTTTGAAAATCATTCCAGGTGCATGTATGTGTGTGTGTGCCCAAATTCCAAAGCCAAAAAGAATTGCAGTGTGCCCATCCCTCCACCTGCCCTGGGCTGGCCTTCACAGTCACTGTATCTCTCTTGTTCAGTTTCTCTCTGGTGAGTGCATGGGCTTTATATCAGATATAAGAAAGAAAAAAAATACAGAAAGAAAGTAAATTGACAAATAGAAAGACTGTCCAGAGGTCATTGTGGAAAGCTGCTTAAAATAATCTAGAGATTATATTTTCATAAATAAATGAATTATGAGACTCATCTTGTTTTCAACAGTTGTTTCAATACTTATGAAATGCATAATATGTGTTAATCACATTGCTGGTGCAAGGAAACATCTTTTTTTTTATACTTGAGAACTTGATAACTGGAAAGTAATAATCTATGACAGTTTGTCTATAGTTTACATTTGTATTGGATGGAAACAATGTCACTTCTCCTCACTAGAGTCTAAATAACTATTGGGGAGTTAGAACCAATATTTTAGAAATTCTCTGGATATCATAGCTATTCACAATGATATTGTCAAAGGTACTGTAAAACAGAGACTCATCTAAGAGGACCCAATTTGATTCAATGTAGGGGACAGCAGGTGGTGGGGAGGTTAAGACTGGATTGCCCCAAGGCAGAGCATGCAGTTCAAATCCCTGCCCTGGCTCCTTGAAAAACATGTTGTGTACGTGTTTGTGCATGCCAACAACCCTGAGAAGAGTATGTAGAAGATGAAATTGTGGCATGGACATCACCCCAAAAGATATTTTCTTACATCCACCCCTCACACTCTACTGTCTCTGGAGAGTATACATCTCATTACGGGGGAAAAATCAAACTAAATAAAGTTCCTTTTTTTCCTTTTCAGTTCATTTATTATCATCATGGTTATTTGATTCTAATTTGTTGAGAGAGAGGAGAGAGAAAGAGAGAAAATGAAAGAGAGAGAGAGAGAGAGAGAAAGCTGCCATGGCCGGGACTTGAACCAAGTTAGCCTTATGTTAGTTCGTTGCCTTTTAACCACCACGCCACATGCTGGCTCCTAAACTTAAAAAAAAATACTATTCAGCTTGGCTTGCGTGTGTGTATTGTGTAATTTTATAATGACATATTTTTAAAATCTATGTATGATATTTTAACTTTATGTCATCCTTTACATGTTGAAATACATTGTGACATTTCATTTCTGAACCAATTTTAAATGACTGCCCTCTTATTGTAAGTTTATATGAGTGTAACTTTTAAGAACAATTATTAATATTTTACTGTAAAAATATAAAAGAATGCTGTTTCATGACTTCTAATACTAATACCTTAAAACAAATTTAAATATAATAAACAAATCTATAGGATCATTTCTAACAGCATACAAACATAACCTAGAATCATCTGTTTTAAGATTGAAAAAAGAAGGAAAACATCCTGGAATCCCAAGTTCTTCATTTGTTACCTAGCTCTCTCTTACCTTTACTATTAAAGTTTCTCAGAGGAGATTTCTACACTTACCTCACTGTCAGGCTTTCCTAGAAACAACTGAAATTCCTCATTATCAAAGGCACTTGTTCTCATTTGTGTCAACTTTTCAATAGAATCAACAGTTGTGAGTTCTCATTTCACCCAATGACTACACTATTCTGCTGTGTTTCTAGAAAAAGTAACCAGTGCTAATTTTTGGCACAGGAAAATGAAAAAGTTGTAGATGTTTACCTTACTCCTTCCAGATTTATTTTATGAGAACTGTTGACAACATTCACACCTGGTCGACCATCAGAAGGTGAATCAGTCTTCAATGCTTGTATAAACCTATATTTCATCGAGGTCCATTTCTCATTTTTATTCTTTTTTGTGTCCTTCACACGCAAAGAAATCCCATAAAAAAGCTTTTGGTTTAAAACAATTATACAGAAAATAGAAACACAAGATATCAAAAACACCTACTTTTTTAAAAAATAAAAAATAAAAAAAAAACTCGACCTTGTCTCATCTTAATTTATTTACTCATCTAAAAATGATTCTGATATGTCAACTACATCCAAGGATGTGTATGCTCTCACCTTGAAACTTAGGATAAATAGCACAAGTTGACACTTGAGCTAATGTATGAAAAGTAGTACCTAAGCACAAAGAAGGCTTTATATTAAAGAGGTAAAATATAGACAAAGAGCTCTTAGGCCAAAAAGCAGGAAAAACCTTTCTACTTAGCAAACGAAGTGTGAGCACAAGGATTAGACACAGAGAGTGCACGTGTTTCTATAAGAACTTGAATGTAAAATATAAAATGCAAGAAAGCTAGTACTGGAGATGAACGCCACACTACATGGCAATGTTATTTTAGAATGAGGTGCTCATGGGACCAGCAGTTTGTGTAATGGCTATGTCGCTGGACTCCCACATAGTTGACCGCAGTTCACATCCCAGACCGGGTGGCTTAAAACTCACACCAGGCGTGTGTGCGTGAGTGCTCAAGATCCCAAGAGGAGAATGGAGGAGAAGGGATTGTGGCGTGGCCATTCACCCTGGTTGGTGATTTCTCGCTTTGTCTTTTTGTCTCTCTCTGTCTGGCGAGCAAACAAGCCCTATAGCGAAAATACCTCTCCAAAAAAAAAAATAAAAGAATGAGGTTCTCATCCCCTTCCAGGAGTGACTGTTAAGTCTTGTTATGAGATTAGTGCTATGCCTATTGGTATTATTTATACATGTAACAATATTTAATTTTAATTACTTTCTAACATACTGTAAAGGATGGATAACATGATAGAAATAACTATGGAAAAAAAGTGTTTGGGGGACCTTATTGTCAAAATACTTAGACATCACTTTATATAGTTTAATATCCAAAGTCTGGTAGTTACGATTTTGCTTAAAAATAAAATTGCTGGAGACCAGCAAATGGTGAATGAGTACGTCGCTGGACTCCTATGTAGTTGACCACCTTTCGAGTCCCAGACATGGCAGCTTAAAAATAAATAAATAAATAAATAGATTGTTCAGAAATGTTTGTTTATATTTAGCCTAGAACCTAATTCTAATATGAATGAAGAACTATCATTGCTTTTTTATGCCATAAACAGCATATGTAAGAGCTTCATATTTCCTTTAAGGAAATTTTTACTATTGGGTGTGTGCACTAGACAAAGTGAGAGACAGAAAGTGAGAAATAAGCTCCCATGTGGGTTGGTCAGTGCACAATCCATTTTCCTCCATACTTATCTCAGTATTTTGGGCACACATGCTCAAGCATTTAGCATGAATATAAAGCAGCCCTTCTCAGACTGGAATGTCAGTTAGCTATGTGCGAGTCCAAAAATTAAACCATTATACCGACTGCAGGTGCTGAGAACAACACTAATATATGCCTACATAAATTTTAAAAGAATATTGAAATTTTCCACTAGAGATTATTACATTAGGAATTGAGTATAGGCGCAAAAAACAAAAAAGAAAACTAACAATGATCTATGAAATACAAATTATGTAAATAACTTAAGACTAAGTATTAAAAAAGAAGAAATTATCTAGACAGAAATAATTATACAATTGCGTTTTACCTAAAATATAAACTGCAAATGATAAGTCTACAATTTAAGAATACAAAACAACTTTTCACTACAAACATATTAGAGAGAAGGCAACACTTTTTTTTTTCCTTTGAATAAGCTATTGGGTGTTGGTGCTTGGAAGACGGGCCAGGAGGTGGTGTGGTGCCAGGGTCTAGCCTCGGCGTGGGTGGGTTATCTTGACGAAGGCGTCACAAGTGAACAGAAGACAGAGGCCTCAGTGCCTTTTCATGCACGTCCTATGCCAGACACCCCTCAGAGATCGCTCTCTGAGGAGTGACAACTGCTAGGAATCATTGTGCCTTTTTATTGAAAATGTGTTACATGCAAGTAAAGGGAGAGGGGCTACGTGTTTCAATTATTAGCTCATAAGGTTTTTAACAATAGGGAACATAGATTCTATTCAGGGTTGGATTAAGGGTGGGTCTAGTGCAGTTCAGGGTTGGATTAAGGGTGGGTCTAGTGCAGTTCCGCAATTGTAGGTGGGTCTCTATGGAATTGTAGGTGGGTCTCCATAGAATGCAGTTTTGGGAAAGTGGTTCCAGTAAGCAGAGATGATTATCAGCTGATGCGGCGCAGCAGCCATCTTGTGATTACCGGGAATGGTGCTGAGAAAAGAAAATCTCAAGAATAGATATTAGTTCCTATGGATCTTAATAAAGAATGATACTTATATAGTTTTATAGGGATTTAAAACTTAATTTGAGGAATCCTAATATATTTATCTATTTCACTTAGTGAGGGCGGAGGTGTCCTGGGCCAGTTTTGGCCTAATCCTATTTTAAGTAAAGAAAAGATTAAGTTTACCTTAAATGTATTTTGAAGGGCCTTCCAAAGGTCAAGATTATTTCTGCCTAGAAAGAACTTTAGCCAACCCTCCATTGTGACCATAAAGATAAAGTATTGTAATTAACAGGTGATCAGAGCAAACGGGAGCGGTCAGGGGACTTCCTGGAAAATTTTATCATATACTCAGGATGTATAAGAGAGCTATGTAATTTTTTTATAGTAGTATGTTGGGGAGTCAGAGGGGGGTCGCTTCCCAGCAAAGCTACCAGAGTTTCTGGAGCAAAATCCTAGGTCGGGGGCGGCACACAGTAGCGGCCTTGCCAACGTACTGAACCGACCAGAAGCTGGGGGGGGTCAGACAGATCCTGGGGCCTTGCTGGGTTGGACTCCTCCAGTGTGGTGGTTAAGGTGCTGGATTCCCATATGGTCAACAATGGTTCAAGTCCTAGACCTGGTGGCTTTCCTTCTCACCTTCTCTCTCTCTCTCTCTCTCTCTCTCTCTCTCTCTCTTGCTCTCTCTCTCTCGTCTCTTTCTGGTCAAACTAACAAGTAATAATAAATAAATAAATTTTTTTTTTAAAAATCACAACTCTTTTCCATCTAAATTCATTTCCTAATTTAAAAACAATTAGGAAACATCAACTACATTCAAGGAAATGTATACTCTCAGCTTCAAAAGGGGGGTAAAAAGTTCAAATTGACACATGAATTAATCTATGAAAAGGTTGTATCTAAGCACAAAGGCTTTATATTAAAGAGGTAAAATATAGGAACCAGCAGTTAGTGTAGTGGCTATGTTGCTGGACTCCCATGTAGTGAACCACGGTTTGAGTCCCAGACCCGGTGGCTTAAGCTCATGCCGGGCATGTGTACATGCATGCCCAAGATCCCGAGAGGAGAATGGAGGAGAAGGGATTACAGAGTGGCCACCCCCCCCCCAGGAGGTGATTTCTCGCTTTCTGTCTGCCCTCTTTGTCTTTCTGGTGAGCGCACATGCCCTATAGCAAAAAAAAAAAAAAAAAAAAAAAAAAAAAAAAAAAAAAAAAAGGTAAAATATAGAAGAGGAGCTCTCCAGATAAAAAATGGGAAACAACCATTTCACTTGGCGAACACAGTGTGATCACAAAGATTAGACACAGGGAGGGCAGGTGTTCTCATAAGAACTTGAAAGGAAAGCAGGAAATGCAGGGAAACTAGTACTGGGGATGAACGCCACCCTGCAGGGAAATGTTGCTCTAGAAGCTGGTGCTCGTCCCTTACCAGGAATGACTGTAAGACATGGGAACAGTATAGATTAGTACTAGCATTTTGCTTTTATTTTTATATATAAGAACATTTAGTGGTAATCATACTTTTAACAAATTATAGACATATAGAACATGAAATAAAAAAGCTGAGATATACTGAGGGTTGGGGGTGATTCTACTTTTAAAATACCACATTGTAACTCTACATAATTCAAAAAAGCAACTGTCTCCTTAGGTATGATTTTCTTTTAAAATAAAATGACTATATAACATGTATATGTTTAGCCAAGTACCTAATCCCAATATAAATAGAAAATTGTCATTTTTTTATGGAGTAAGCAGTATGCATAAGAACATCACTGTTATATGCCTTCCTAATTTACAAAAAGACTGAAATTTATCACTAGAGATTATTATGTTAGGAGTTGAGTATGAGATCATAAAAGTACCAAAATAAAAGGAAAACTAACAATGATCTATCTACCATATATATATATATATATATATATATATATATATATATATACGCACACACACACACATATAAATATAAAGAATTCTTCAAGTTAAGATTAGGTCTCTAAAAACAAAAGAAGAAATCGTCCTGACAGCAGTCATTAAACAATTCTTTTCACCCCAGACATGAAAGTTCAAACATAAGTCTACAGTGTAAGAATATGAAACAGCATTCATTTGAACATAGTTGATGGGAGGCAAACTTCTTTTTTATTTTCAATTTGGTATTGGGTGCAGGTGCTTGGCAGATACACACAGAAACACACACACACACAGAAAGAGAAGAGAGAGTGAGAGACAGAGAGGGAGAGGATGACTACACTGCAGTCCCTTCTCCTCCAGTTTTCCTCCTGGGATTCTGCTCACCCTTGCACATGTGCCCAGTGTGTTTCTCTAACTGTGAGGTCTGGGACTTGAACCATGCAGTCAACCCTGTGGTCCTAACTACCATGCCACCAGCCTGCCCAAAAGGTAACTTTTATTTTTTCAAGAATCATTTATTTTATTTTATTTGCTAGTATTATTTTTTAGGTTGACCAGAGAGAGACAGAGAGAGAGGAAAGGAAGTGAGAAAATACATTGCCAGATCTGAACGTTGAACCCTGATTGACCATATGGGAGTCTAATGTATTAATTATCCCATTACATGCCAGCCCCATAGAAGGCAACTTTTACAGAAAACATCTAGTCAAAGTCATCTCAAAGTTAAGAAAAAACTGAGAAGAGGCCAGGCCTTCAGAAGAAGGTACCACATGGTATTTCAGGGCACAGGAGAAATGAAGATTTTCTACTGATAATTTAGCCTCCAGCAAAAAAGCTAGCAGCAGAAGAGGCCAGGCCTTCAGAAGAAGGTTCCACATGGCTCCTGCGAACTAGGTACTTCAGGGCACAGGAGAAATAAAGATTTTCTACTGATAATTCAGCCTCCAGCAAATGAGCTAGCAGGTTAAAATATTTCTCAATATCTACTGAATCTGCTGCACCAGCGATCACAACAGAATGGCAAAGAGGTTCTAGATCACCTCTGTCTGCTTGCTCCAGAACATTCAGACTGAACTTCAAGAATTTGAAAGAAACACACCAGATGACAAGAAATCACCCCCAGATCACAAGAAATATGGGAAAACAAGAAAATACCTCTCCTCCAAGGGAAAAGAGTAACTCTTCTTCATCCACAAGTAGTTCGGTGAAATCATGGAAATGTCTGATAAGGAATTTTGAGCATTCATAATGTGGAAGCTAACAGAGATGGAAGAGAAGAGAGATAATGAACTGCTAAAGAGAAAGGAGAAAGAAGTTGAGGAGTTCCAGGAGATGAGGAAATTCTTGCAAGATCTAAAAGAGAAATTACACACTTTACAAAAGACTCAAACAGAGCTGTTAGAAATGAAGTCTATAATACAAGAAGTCAAAATCTCCCTTGAAAGTATTCAAAGCAGACTAGATCATTCAGAAAATAGAATCTCAGATGTAGAAGAGAAAATAGCTGGCCTAGAAAAATCCACCACGAAGACTGAGAAAATGGCACAACAATTTGAGAATAATATATGAGAAGTACTAGATACCATCAAACGTTCAAATATCCAGATAATTGGCATTCCAGAAGGTGAAGAGACCAATAAGGGCTTGATAATCTATTCCATGAAATCCTGCAAGAAAACTTACCAAAGCTAGAGAGGCATTTGAAGATCCAGTCCCAAGAAAAACAAAGGACCCCAAATAGAATCAACCCAAGAAGATCTTCTCCAAGACACATTATAGCCAGGTTGACTAAAATCACAGACAAAGACAAGATACTAAGATTGGCAAGAGAAAAACATCAAGTTACCTACAAAGGACATCCCATCAGGCTAAGAGCAAATCTCTCTTCGGAAACAATGTGAGCGAGGAGAGAATGGGAAAATATATTCAAAGTGTTAAGAGAGAAGCAATTTCAGCCAAGAATACTGTACCCGGCAAGATTATCTTTCAGGTGGGAAGAAAAGACAAGAACATTCTCAGATAAGCAAAACCTGAAAGAATTTACCAGCACCAGACCAGATCTCCAAGAAGTTCCCAAGGGTGTGCTATGTCAGGAAAATTAAATACAGACACACGGAAATAAAAGAGTTCAAAAACTAAGAAAGTGGCCAACTTAATCATAGGGACAAGTCTGGAGTTGAATATTATATCCCAGAATTTAATCAGGAAAATTGAACCAGAACAGAAGATAAAAGTACATGAGACTGATAGGTTCATGCACCTACCATTTGAACAGAATTTAAACCTGTTTCCTGGCTTCAAGCAAAGTTCCTTGGCATTTCTTTGATTTAAGTTAAAACTGGTTTTCTTAATAGTAATGAGTGAACTCACCATTGAAAGTAGTTAGATTATGTAAGAAATTGTGTGATCAATACATGTGGGTGGGAAAGGAATGGAAGACAACTGTAGATACCAGAGATAGTGTGAGAAGAGGGTGGGAAAGGACAGAG
This sequence comes from Tupaia tana, assembly GCA_026018925.1. Taxonomy (NCBI): domain Eukaryota; kingdom Metazoa; phylum Chordata; class Mammalia; order Scandentia; family Tupaiidae; genus Tupaia; species Tupaia tana. The sequence goes on from JAKSZU010000008.1 coordinate 226,940, forward strand.
GGTCAGAAAGAGGGGTAAAAATAATTCTAGGAAGTAGAAATGGAAAATTTTTTATAATATGCATGATTAAGTCACTATGCAGTATATACTGGATGGGAAATCACATTTTGTATGCTGTGATGATACTTAGGGAAAAAATGTAAATTAAGTTACCAAAAAAAAAGTTGCAGGGGGAAAAAAATATCTATTCAATGACTGCAGTAAGATATATAGCCCCAGATAGGTGCTACTTTATAGGATACATAAAGTTATACTTGTGTTCATGGAAATGTATATATCAGCTGTGTTTGCTATGAAAATATTTAGATTAATTAAGGTCTTTAGTCATTCAATAAATGTGTGGGGAAAACAGTATAGAAAGCAAACATAGATACCAGAGACAGTGTGGGAGGAGAGTGGGAGATGGCAGAGGGTAAGAGATAGGGAATCAAGGATGGGGGAAAAAGGCAAAACATACAGAAAACAAGAAATGGAAAATTATTTGCTGACAATATCATGTTTGTTGATGTGCTTGATTGAGACAATATACAGTGTACTCTGGATGGAAAATCTCATTTTGTATGCTATAATGATGTACAGTGAATGAATGCAAATAAATAAATTGAAATTAAAAAAAAGAAATATACAAAAAAAAAGTTAAGAGAAAACTGGCCCACAACCAAGGTAACCGTTAGCCACTTAGAACCCACTTTTAAATTATTCATTTATTTATTTCTTAGAGAGAGAAAGAGACACAGAGAAATAGCACCCCTAATAAGGTCCTGATGATGAAACTCAGTTCTAGCCTTAGCCAGTCCCAGACCATGGGCAAGCAAATGCCTGGCACTCAGGGAGGTCTCTGGAAGCAAACCCAACCCCTTCTCCTGAGGACTAGTCTCACAGAGCACTGCATTTTACTGCTGTGCGATCACCCTGCCCCACTTTTACACATACTCGGTCAGTGACCATTAGCCTTACTTACCAACCCTCCTTGTCAGCCACTTGCTTCAGTAAGACAGTCTATCTGAGATAAACCCACTCTGATAAACACATCTTCTAGTGTCAACTAATGGGCAACACTCACTGAATAACCAGTCCACCACTGAGGATGTCAACCCCCTTGTGACTCTGGAGGTCTGCTGGTGTGGAGGTCTCTTCTCTTCCCAGAACCCTACATAAGACCAGCGGGCTGCTCAGAAGAGACTGTGCCTGGCCAGCCGAGTACTAGTTCTCAAAAGAGAAAGCAATAAATTCTGACTTCGTCTTTCATTTCACCTACATAAAGGTTCATAATTTTTTCACATGAATTTTTACAGTCCATGCAGTTACCACCATTTTTATTTTTGGTATTAAAATACCAATGAAATTTCTGCTTTCTCTGATCCATTTTACCATATGTATATTGATATAGAGAATTTAACCTAATAGAGCCAATGAGGCCAGCAGGTGGTGTGGACTTTAGAGTGTGGGATCGCACATGGGCTCCTGAGATTTGAGTACCAACCTAGCAATTTGAAAGTCACACAGGCACATGTGCTTGTGTGCCCAAAATTTCAAACAGAGAAATAAAGGAGGAAATATTTCGGCATGGCCGTTGCCCCTGGGTGGTGATTTTTTACTTCTCCTCTCTTTGTGTTTCTAGCAAGCACACACACATTATGGGGAAAACCCAAGAAAAAAAAAGACCATGGGCCAGCAAGCATTGTAGTGGTTAAGGTGCTGGACTCCTACATGGCCAATTGCTTTTGCTTCCCAGACCCTGTGGTGTGAAGCTCAGGGCAGGTGCCTGTGCATGTGTGCCCAGAATCCCAAGAGAAGAACTGGGGAGTAGAGTTGCCATGTGGCCATCCTCCCTGCCAAGAGATATGTCACTTTCAATTTTTCTGTCCCTCTGTGTGTCTCCAGGGAACACACATGTCTTATAGCAAAAATCTCTCTAAAAGAAGAAGAAGAAGAAGAAGAAGAAGAAGAAGAAGAAGAAGAAGAAGAAGAAGAAAAAGAAAAAGAAGAGAAGAGGAAGAAGGGAAAGAAGAAGAGAAAGAAGAAGAAGAAGAAGAAGAAGAAGAAGAAGAAGAAGAAGAAGAAGAAGAAGAAGAAGAAGAAGAAGAAGGAGAAGAAGAAGAAGAAGAAAGAACAAAAACCAACTCTACAATGCAGACGCTTGCCAGCTAAAACTGTCAGAACTGACCCAGAGCAAGGTTCTTTTATAGTGATAATTGGCTAATATTTCAAACAATGTATCCACAGAAAATTGAATTCACTCTCTCAACAAACATTTATTCATAAATACATATTGAAGTCCTTTTCCAGACACTGAAAATATGGCAGTGAATAAGCACCCAATTCATGAGAGTAAAGTAAGCAAATGAAAACAGTACACAAGACAGACAGGCAAAATGTAAGTATGTTAAATGAGAAAAAGAAAACCAGGGAAATGAAATATTAATGTGTCATAGGGGAGAGACAGTAGAACTATCAATCAGGATGACCAGGAAAGGTTTTTCTGAGAAAGTAAGGCCATTTTCTTTGAGAGAAAGACTTTTGCTATAGGGCATGTGTGCTCCCTGGAGAGTCCGAGACAAAACGTGAGAAATCACCTCCCTCCCAAGGAGGTATGATGAAATTCCTTCTCCTTCATTCTCCTCTTGGGATCTGGGCATGCACACATGTAAGCCAGATGTGGGTCCAGGACTCAAACTGCAATCGACTATATGGGAGTCCAGCAACCTAACTATTAGGTCACCTGCTGGTCCTGAAAGTAAGGCCTTTTAAGTAAAGAACCGAAGGAATGGAAAGTACATGGGAGAAGGACATCTGAGGGAAAAGCAGGGCAGATAGAGTCAACGGCCAGGAACAGCGGTAAGCCTGGAGCGCTGAAAGAAGAGTGAGGAGCTTGGTGTGGTTGGAGCAAAGACAAGAGGACTGAAGAACAGTAGTTTAAGTCAGAGAGATAACAGGGGTCAGAGAACCCAGCTGGCTTGTGGTTATTAGGAAATCTTGAGGAAATTCTCAGTGGCATAGGAGGCAACTAGGATGTTTTGAGCAATGAAATCAAATAAAATCTGACATATGTTTTCTTTTAAATTTTTTTTCTTTTAGTATATTGGGGAGGGTATATGTGTATGTGTGAGGTTGAGAATGACATGCTTTAATGGATCCACTGTGCTAAGAACTGATACAAAGAGAATTAGAAAAAAATAGAGACCAATTAGCAATCCATTATACTAGTCTAGACAGCAGATAGTGGTGATTTGATCCTAAAAGATATGTGACTATATATATGTTTGTTTATTTGTTTGAATTGCTGGAGAGTACATGAACTTGCCAGGGAGAGAAGAGGGAGAGGGGGAGAGGGAGAGGGAGAGAGAGAGAGATAGATTGATTATTATTAACATTTTAAGATTATTGCCATAGGCATGTGTGACATGTGTGCTCAGCAACAGAATGAAAGTGAGAACTCATCCCCAGGGGGGATGGCCATGCTGCAATTCCTTCTCATCAATTCTCATGTCAGGATTTGGGGCACATACAAGCACACTCAATTTGGAGTGATTTTTAAGCCTCTGGGTCTGTAACTCAAACCTGGGAATCCAGTGCCTAACTCACCATGCCACCTGTATGGCTCTGAGATTATTGCACTTTTTCCAAATATTTATCAATATGGTTGGGCAAAAATGGTATCTCATTACTTGTTAATTTTCAGTTTTCTGACTACCAAGAATGGCTTAATGTCCATAGTCAAAGTAAAATGTTTGTTAATCATGAATATTAGTCCAAATTAGAGTTAATTTTATAGAAGAGTAACAATAATCTACTGTAAAATCTTGCTCGAGGTTTACCTATCACACTCTTCCTTCTCCTTTGCAGGAAATTGTCAGTTATCAGCTTTTGCACTCTGTTGAGTGAATCCATCGTCCTGGTCCTGAGCAAGAGCAACAGCACTGTCAAGTAGGTTTTTTGATGTTTCTATTTCATTTCTTTTGTGTTTCTTTTCTTCGTCAACCTTTAATGAATGAAGGGCAACTGTTACCTCATTTGATAAAGTCTTTTTTACTGATTTTATCACTTGACTCAATTTAATTGTCATGATCCTAGCCAGAAAAAAATATTTTTGTGCTTATCCTTAATTCTAAGTACAGATCACTGACCTTTTCAAAACTTTGCTTCATTTCTGAGTAACAAAAACATCATTTTCCAAAAATTTTCAAAGGGCTCTTAGTTTTATTCTCATTTACTCTTTACTAGAAAACATTTTCACCCCATTTGAGAGGCAGAGTGAGAATAAAAAGATAAGGACACAAAATGTATCCTCTTCTCTTGTCTTTGCAACCTGGACTTTACAATGAACAATCACATTCACAGGCTGTAACCAACGAAGTTTGCTCCTCCCGGCACTAAGCTATGCCTTATAAATCCCAACAGTTTGAGTAAAACACTTACTGCATTTGGCATTTTTTTTTCATGGGATCCTGGGATATCAAACAAGTAAAGGTTCTCACTGATACTTAGGGATCAAAGTTTGCCATAACACAAGGAGCACAGTGAAACTGCTGACTGAGCATGCAGTATGAAATTCTGGAACGTTTCTCCTAATTTTGCACTTACTAACTACATAGTGCTGGAGAATATATTAGTATCCACTTTGGCACCATTTATCTACTGAACAGGGGATAAAACCAAGAAAGAGTAAATAATTTGTCCAAAGCACCTAAGGTTGTATTATTTAGGATCTCATGGCACCAAAAGAAAAGATATAATTCCATAATATAAATCGAGTAAACTGCTAGATAAATGTATCCATTTAATCAAATAAGTTAAAAGTGTGACTCTGGCAAAATAATTTAATATCTTCACAGGGAGTGGAAGACCTCATCTTTTACTTTTAAAGGAGAATCTCTCTAGATTTTTATCTATCTTTAAAACTCCGTATCCAGGGGGCAACAGCTGACATAGTGATTAAGACACTACACTCCCACTTTGCTGATGGCAGTTGGCCTGAACTGCTGGCCTGAAAATTGCACCAGTTGTGTGTGGGTACATGCCCAAAATTATGAAAGCAGACTGGAGGAGAAGAGATTGTGGTGTGGCCATCCCACACTGGGGGTGATTTCTCCTTTTATCTCTCTCTGTCCCTCTCAGGTGAGCACACATGCCCTATGGAGAAATAAAAACAAACAAAAAAAAATAAAAAAAAACCCTCAATATCCCTCAACAGACAGCTTTCTACTTTGAGGTCAAATACTACTGTTTATGCTACTTATATGATAAAAGCATACATGTGAAAATGTAGCATACTTAATAAAGCAACATATTGTAAAGGTCTGATTTAGAAAAAACATTTTGAGAAGGGTGATTTTAAAAAAAATGTGGAAAGGACCAGCAGGTAGCTAGGTGTTTGAGGACTCCCACACGACTGACCATGGTTTGAGTCCTGGACCTGGTAGCTTGCTTTCTCACTCTTCCTCTCTCTCTCTGTCTCTCTGATGGGTGCATGTGTCCTATAGGAAATTGAAAAAAGAATAATAATAATAAATAAAATAAAATATTTTTAAAATATGTGTATATATGTGTGTGTGTGTGTGTGTGTGTGTGTATATTGTCAAAAATTTTGATCATGGTCATGTTGGAATTATAAATCCCAACAGTTTGAGTAAAACACACAAACTTTCACAGACCAATCACATCACCGCAACAGCCATAATCACATTTATTATTTTAGTTCTACTGACAATCCTTGAATTTGCCATAGCACTTATCCAGGCATACATCTGCACTCTTTTAGTTAGCCTCTACATACATGACAACACCTAATGACCCACCGAACCCATGCTTACCACATAGTAAATCCAAGTCCATGACCTCTAACCTGTGCACTATCAGCCCTTCTAATAACATCCGGCCTAGTAATATGATTTCACTTTAACTCTAATATCTTCCTTATCCTAGGACTAATCACTAACCTCCTGACTATATATCAATGATGATGAGACATCATACATGAAGGCACATTTCAAGGCCACCATACCTCAATCGTACAAACGGGGTTACAATACAGGATAGTTCTTTTTATCATCTCAGAAGTATTCTTTCTCACAGGTTTTTTCTGAGCCTTCTACCACTCAAGCCTAGCCCTTATGACTGAACTAGGAGGACGCTGGCCGCCTACAGGCATTATACCACTAAACCCAGTGGAAGTACCACTACTTAATACCTCAGTGCTACTAGCATCTGGAGTCTCTTTTACTTGTGCACACTATGGCATAATAGAATGGGACCAAAAGAACATGATGCAAGCCCTATTTATTACAATTATACCAGGGGCATATTTCATCATACTTCAAGCTGCCGAGTATTTCGAGACATCCTTCACTATCTCAGATGGATTACATGGCTCTACATTTTTCATAGCCACAGGAGTCCACAGCCTCCATGTAATTATTGGCTCAAAATTTCTGTTAGTCTGCTTCATATGCCAAATAAAATTCCACTTTACACCAAGCCATCATTTCAGATTTGAAGCAGGGCACGATACTGACATTTCCTGGATGTAGTATGATTATTCCTCTATGTCCCAATTTATTGATGAGGATCTTAATTCTCAGTATAAACAGTACAACTGACTTCCAATCAGTAAGGCTCAATAAACTTTGGGAGAGAATAATCAATTTAATTTAGCCCTCATTATCAATACTTCATTAGCAGCTCTCCTAGTAACTATCGCATTCCAAATACCACAACTCAATATCTACATAGAAAAATATAGCCCATACGAATGCATATTTGACCCAATAGGCTCTGCCCGCTTACCCTTTTCAATAAAATTCTTTCTGGTTGCCATCGCATTCCTGCCATTTGACCTAGAAATCACCCTTTTACTCCCTTTACCCAGGGCCATCCAATCAAAGAGCCTTATAACTATACTTGTAATAGCACTACTCCTAATTTCAATTCTCATCCTAGGTTTAGCGTATGAATGAATACAAAAAGGGTTAGACTGAGCTGAATATAGTGATTAGTTTAATAAAAACAAATGATTTTGACTTATTAGACTATGATTTATCATAATCACTAACATGCCCTCCATCTGCATTAATATTATTCTGGCCTTTGCCACATCCTTACTGGGACTTCTACTCTTTCGATCCCACCTTATATCTGCTCTCCTATGCCTAGAAGGCATAATACCATCATTATTTGTACTATCCTCATTACTTGTACTAAATAATCACCTCATTCTAACAGCCATACTACTCATCATCCTATTAGTTTTTGCTGTTTGTGAAGCAGCTGTAGGATCAGCCCTACTAGTAATAGTCTCAAACACCTACCGCCTGGACTACGTATAAAACCTTAACCTCCTACAATGCCCAAAATCATCCTACACACAGCCATGCTCATCCCACTTACATGACTATCTGAAAATAACAAAATCAACACAACTTTATACAATCTTTTAATTACCCTAGTAAGCTTGTCACTACCAAATAGCAGACAGCAGCCTTAATTTCTCCCCAACCTTCTTCTCTGACCCACTATCAACACCACTATTAATTATAATCACCTGACTCCTCCCATTAATAATCACGGCAAGCCAACACCACCTAAGCTATGAATCAATCACATGGAAAAAATTATATATTAGCATACTTATTATACTTCAATTTTTCCTTATCATAACATTCACCGCCACAGAACTAATCCTATTTTATATCCTATTTGAAGCCACACTCATCCTACCCTAGTCATTATTACATGATGAGGTAACCAAACAGAATGACTTAACACAGGAACTTACTTCCTGTTTTACACTGGTGCAGGATCATTAGCACTGCCGGATCCTTGGCTCCCTGGCTCCTCGGCTCTCCACCTGCCCGACCCCACTGAGACCTCCCAGCTCCCAGCCCTCCGGACCCCCGGAGCCCCCCAGACCCCAGTTCCCCACTGACCTGACCTCCCGGCTGCCTGATCCCCGGCCCCCCACCCTCCACTCACCACCCCACTCCCGGTAGGACCCGCGCACACTGGAGCCACACAGATGAAGGTAGTGGAGGAGCCCAACACGTTTGGGTGAGCTGCAGTGGTGCATCTGGCGGGGCGGGCATGGGCCTGGCCCTGGCCATGACCCTGACCCTGACCCTGACCCTGACCCAGACTCGCCTCCCGTTGAAGGCTGAACAACCCATTCCTGCCTTAATCTATTTACAAAATGTAATAGGAACACTTAACTTTCCATTAATCACCCTACTCCACAAACCCCTGCCAATATCCTGATCTAATGGCCTGCTATGACTAGCCTGCATAATGGCCTTTATAGTTAAAAATACCACTATGTGGCCTACACCTATGACTCCCCAAAACTCACATAGAGGCCCCAATTGCCGGTTCAGTAGTTCTGGCGGCTGTATTACTAAAACTTGGTGGATACGGCATATACATATTGTAATTATATTAGACCATTAACAGAATGTATAGCCTACCCGTTCCTTCCTAATCCTATCTATATGAGGAATAATTATAACAAGCTCTTTTTGCTTCCTCCAAACAGACCTGAAATCACTAATCGCCTACCCCTCCGTAAGCCACATAGCTCTAGTAATTGTAGCAATCATAATCCAAACACCACAAAGCTTCATAGGGCAACAGCACTCATAGTAGCACATGGACTAACATCCTCCATGATATTTTGCTTAGCCAATTCAAACTACCAATGAGTGCACAGCCAAACAATACTATTAGCATGTGGTCTGCAAACTATATTACCTCTCATAGCATTCTGATGATTTCTAGCAAGCTTATCCAACCTGGCCTTTCCACCAACAATTAATCTGATAGGAGAAATACTAATGATCTTATCAGCATTCTCATGATCTAACCTAACCATCATCCTCATAGGACTTAATATACTAATCACAGCACTATATTCTCTCTATATACTTATTACCACTCAACTCACACACCACATCAGCAACAGTAAACCATCATTTATATGAAAAAGCAGCTTAACACTTATACATTTACTTCCCCTCCTCCTCCTAATACTAAAGCCAAGCATTATTATATGCCCTACTTTCTGTAACTATAGTTTAAACAAAACATTAGATTGTGAATCTAATAATAGAAGTTCAAATCTCCTTATTTACCAAGAAAGATGGCATGAACTGCTAACAGAATAGTCCCATGTATAACAACATGGTTTTCTTACTTTTAAAGGATAGTAGTAATCTGTTGGTCTTAGGAACCAAAAAATTGGTGCAACAGCAAATAAAAGTAATAAACATATTCTCATCTGTAATCATAACATCACTCGTTATCCTAATTATCCCTATTATCGCCACCCTGACAAGTATATACAAATCCCATATATACCCTTACTACATAAAGACAGCTATCTCCTATGCCTTCTTCCCCCCCCCCCCTTTTTGGAGAGGTTTTTGCTATAGGGCATGTGCGCTTGCCAGAAAGACAGAGAGAGACAAAGAGATAGAAAGTGAGAAATTAACCCCCAGAGGGGATGGCCATGCTGCAATCCCTTCTCCTCCATTCTCTTTTGATCTTGGGCATGCATGCACACACGCCCGGCGTGAGTTTAAGCCACCAGGTCCAGGACTCGAACCACGGTCGACTACATGGGAGTTGAGCAACATAGCCATTACGCTAACTGCCGGTCCCTCCTATGCCTTCTACATCAGCATAATCCCAACCACCATATTTGTTTACACTGGACAAGAAACAGTCATCTCCAACTGACACTGGGTAACACTACAAACACTAAAACTATCCCTAAACTTTTAGCTAGATTACTTTTCTATGATATTTATCCCAGTAGCACTATTCATAACACCATCCATCATAGAATTTTCCATGTGATATATACATTCAGACCCTTACATCAACCGATTCTTTTTATATCTACTCACTTTCCTTATTACAATAATAATCTTAGTATCAGCAAACAACCTGTTCCAGCTATTCATTGGATGAGAAGGATTAGGAATTACATAATTTATTTTAATTGGATGGTGGTATTCATGATCAGACGCTAACACAACAGCCCTACAAGCCATCCTATATAACCATATTGGAGACATCAGATTTATCCTAGCCATAGCTTGATTCACAACCAATCTTAACACCTGAGACCTACAACAAATCTTCTGACTTAGTGACAAAACAAATTTAATCCCACTCTGTGGCCTGTTCCTACAAGCCACTGGCAAATCAGCCCAGTTTGGCCTTCACCCCTGATTGCCCTCAGCAATAGAAGGACCAACACTAGTATCTGCACTGTTGCAGTCAAGCACAATAGTAGTAGGGATTTTCCTTCTAATTCGATTCTGTCCCCTATTAGAACAAAACAAAACAATCCAGTCAATAGCCTTATGCCTAAAAGCCATCACTACCCTATTTACAGCTATCTGCATACTAACACAAAATGACATTAAAAAAAAATTGTAGCATTTTCCACCTACAGCCAACTGGGCCTAATAATAGTAACAATTGGAATCAACCAACCCCATTTAGCCTTCCTACATATCTGCACACACACATTCTTCAAGGCAATATTATTCATATGTTCCGTCTCGATCATTCATAGCCTCAATGATGAACAAGATAACCATAAAATAGGAGGACTATATAAAAGCTTACCACTCACCTCATCAGCCCTAAAAATTGTCAGCCTAGCCCTGACAGGCATACCAGTTCTATCAGGGTTCTACTCTAAAGACCTAATCCTTGAGGCAGCAATCACCTCATACATCAACACCTGAGCCCTCCTCACTACTGTCATTGCTACATCCCTCATGGCCATCTATAGCACATGAACCTTTTCCTACACCCTCATAGGTCAAGCACGCTACCCCTCAACTATTACAATCAATGAAAATAACCCACTTCTAATTAACTCTATTAAACGTCTTTCAATAGGAAATACCCTTGCAGGATTCTTAACCTCCAATAGCATTATACCAATAACTACCCCACAAACTACCCCTGTATCTAAAACTCACTGCCCTATTTGTAACTATTATGGCATTCTCCATTGCCATAGAACTAAACCTTATTATTCTTAAAACACAACCGCCCACCACCATTTCACAAATTCTCAACTATACTAGGTTATTATCCAACTGCCTAGTCCCACACACAAACTGAAAAATAAGTCAAAACCTCCAAATACCCTTCCCTAGGTCCCTCTCCTCCACACACACCACATCTGACATTCACAGCCATCTCTTGTGTTTGTATATATTTTAGTCAATCAGTTTTTTGGTTTTTTTTTTTTTTGGAGAGGTTTTTTTTCGCTATAGGGCGCGTGCGCTCACCAGACAGACAGAGAGAGACATAGAGACAGAAAGCGAGAAATCACCCCCCAGGGGGGATGGTCACGCCGCAATCCCTTTTCCTCCATTCTCCTCTCGGAATCTTGGGCACGCACGCACAGGCGCCCGGCGTGAGTTGTAAGCCACCGGGTCCAAGACGCGAACCGCGGTCGACTACGTGGGAGTCCAGCGACATAGCCATTACGCTAACTGCTGGTTCCCAGTCAATCAGTTTTGATCATAGAGTGCAGATACTCGGTATATATTAAGGGGGACATACAGTGTCTCTTCTTCAGAGCCTGGCTTGCTTCACTCAGCAGTAAATCTTCCATATTCTTCCACATTCTCTCAAAAGCCAGGGATTTGTTGGTTTTTATGGCTGAATAGTATTCCATAGAGGAGGCGGGGTACAGAGGCAAAGCATTGATGGGATGGGGAGGTGTGGTGTAATCTGTTGAAGATATTTCAATCAACTGGACTGGGGAGAAATGTTCACATATTGAAATGTTCACTTCATAAGCTAAACAATGTCATTGAATGTATATAAAATTAATTAATTAATTTAAAAAATAAATAAGTCAAAACCTATCAATATTTTTAGATATAACATGACAGGAAGCAGCCCTACCAAAATCCGTTTCCAATATACAACTCGCAGCCTCACTTAAAATCTCTAATCAAAAAGACTAATCAAACTGTACTTCCTCTTTTCTCATCTCCTTAATTCTAGCACTATTTATAGTAATCTAGCCCCATGAGTAATTTCAATGACAATAAAATTACTAATAAACAAAGTCCACCCTGTTACAACTATCAATCAGTAAACATAATCAAACAGATGGGTTTGGCTGGGAATATTTGTTACAATCTCAAACCTACATTGTGTGTGTGTGTGTGTGTGTGTGTGTGTGTGTGTGTGTGTCCTAGAGGGTATATACACTGACCAGGGAAAGACAGAAAGAAGAAAGAGTAGACTATGTCTCTCATGGGACACGGTCATGGTCATGACACAATACCTTCTCCTCCATCTCACTCTCCTTTCAGAATTTTGGGCACACACTCCCAATGTGTTTTTCAAGCTGTTAGGCCTGGAACTCGAACTACGTAGTCCACCATGTGGCATGAAGCTGCCTTAATTACCAAGTCAAGGAGCTGGCCTGCTAGATACATTTTTATATCCTTTTTCAGTCATTATTTCCTCCCCATTGTAATCCCATTTTATTGTTTAAATAAATGTACTTTAAGCCAATAGAAAAAAATTACCTAGAGCTTATTATACATTTTTAGCAAGTTCCTTTATGTTTATCCTGGTTCAGAGGATGACATGGGATATAACTAAATGAATTTCCCTGTTGATAAGCCATTTGTAAGACTGACAAAGACTTGTGAAGATTAAGAAACAAATATTATGAGAATGTTTTCCTGAGCTCCTATTATTTAGATAACAAAAATAATGTATTTCTAGACACAAATATGTGTTTTGTTCACCCTATTATATATGTAACTGGTAAGCGTATTCTGGGGACTCAGAGGGGACATAAAATGGAGCAATATTTTCAAGACTAGATTAGGAGATTTGTATTTATTTCAGAATTATTTATTTAATTTTATTCACTATTATTATTATTATTATTTCAGTTCTCTAGAGAGAGAGGCACACACACACACAGAAAGCAAGCAACCAGGTCTGAGATTCAAACCATGATCTGGCATGTAGGAGTCCTGCATCTTAACCCCCATGCCACCCACTGGCCCCCAAGATATGTTATTTTTGTTCATGAAATGCTTGCACTACAACAGAGGCAGAAACTCCAGATGCATGTTTTTCCTTACAATCAAGTATATTATTTATCAAATTATAAGGTATTTCCTTTAAGTGTGCTCCCATTTGAAAGTTATCACAAAGTGACTCTTCAAAAGGATAAACAGCAATTTTATGTCTGTCACAAATTTCAAAATCTTAGTTTTTTAATGAATTTATTTGTTATAAATATTTTTTAATTTGGCCAGGGAGAGACAGAGGAAGGGAAAGTGAGAAAGCAAGCCACAAAGTCTGGGACTTGAACCACAGTCAGCCAATGGGAGTCTAGTGCCTTTACCACCACACCACCTGCCAACACCTAAATCTTTGTTTTAACTCATTTGTGTGAATTTAAATTTATTTCTCCACTCCAATTTCCCTTGCATGATCCACATTTCCTCATTGTTTTGCACAGAAGGAACTCCTGAATATACAAATATTTCCTCTCTATCACAATTCTCATTTGTTTCTGGTTCTTGAGAAACTTTATGCAGATGCAAAAGTGGAGGGCTCATTTGCTTGATATGTTTATTAGATATATTTTCTGTCAGGGTGCTTGATTTAAAATAACTTTGGGACCAGCAGTGGGCATAATGGCTATGTCACTGGAATCCAATGTGGTTATCCGCGGTTCAAGTCCCAGACCTGGTGGCTTAAACTCACACCAGGCACGTGTGCATGTATGCCCAAGATCCTGAGAGAATGGAGAAGGGATTGTTGTGTGACCATCCCCCCCCCCCCCCCGGGGTGATTTCTCACTTTCTGTCTGTCTCTTGTCTTTTGGGCAAACACATGCACCCTATAGCACAAACCTCTCTAAAAAAAAAATAAAATAAAATAATCCTTGGGTAATCAAGTGTGACAAAGAAAAATGAGAAAATGATTCAAATTTAACCATACACTCCCTAATCTATGTTTTGCTAAATTCAAATCACTGCAGCATAACTATGAAAATACACTAAAATTTGCCTTAGCCTAACAATAGGAGAAAAACATGAACCAGTAAACGTAGTTTTGTTCATTTGGACTAAACTTAATTAAATCGACCACAATGAGTTAGGAGATGATTTTTAACCTTATAAAGTCTTTATTTCAGTAGGTTTTACCACACCATGAAAAGGGACAAAGCATTTATCAGACCAAAAAATGTGAAACTCTGTTGAAAAAAATATATACTATTTACATGAGAGTGGGGACTTCATGTAAAATGTGAAATTAATCTGAAAATAATTAAAGAATTTAAAATTTTAAAAGCTTTTACTACATCATCCCTTAAATAGTGAGTTCTTCTGCCAGAGAATTTATGTACTCTTTCTAAAGATTAGTCGCCAGATAGTAGGCAAACCTAAAATTATTAGAAGTCAGATCAATTAACACCAATCAGAAAGTAAAGCAAAAAAAAACGCCTAAAGGAGATCTTGGCAAACTACCTAGAAGGTGGAGTCTGGGGACTGGGGGTCTGGAAGTGGGATGGGGGTCAGAGGTGTCCCTCCCTCAGTATCCCTTGCTGGCCAGAGGCTTACAGGAGAGCCCCTTGCCTGCTGGCATGCAGGGAAAGTCTGGAGGAAGAAGGAGAGCTAGGTATTAACAAGAGAATGCAGGGGGTTCAAAAAAAAAAAAAACCGCCTCAAGGAGATCTTGGCTACCTACCTAGAAGGTGGAGTCTGGGGCCTGAGGGTCTGGAAGTGGGGTGGGGGTCAGAGGTGTCCCTCCCTCAGTATCCCTTGCTGGCCAGAGACTTGCAGGAGAGCCTCTTGCCTGCTCGCAGGCAGGGAAAGTCTGGAGGGAGAAGGAGAGCTAGGTATTAACAAGAGAATGCAGGGGGTTCAAAAAAAAAAACCGCCTCAAGGAGATCATGGCTACCTACCTAGAAGGTGGAGTCTGGGGCCTGGGAGTCTGGAAGTGGGGTGGGGGTCAGAGGTGACCCTCCCTCAGTATCCCTTGCTGGCCAGAGACTTGCAGAAGAGCCTCTTGCCTGCTGGCAGGCAGGGAAAGTCTGGAGGGAGAAGGAGAGCTAGGTATGAACAAGAGAATGCAGGGGGTTCAAAAAAAAAAAACCGCCTCAAGGAGATCTTGGCTACCTACCTAGAAGGTGGAGTCTGGGGCCTGGGGGTCTGGAAGTGGGGTGGGGGTCAGAGGTGACCCTCCCTCAGTATCCCTTGCTGGCCAGAGGCTTGCAGGAGAGCCTCTTGCCTGCTGGCAGGCAGGGAAAGTCTGGAGGGAGAAGGAGAGCTAGGTATTAACAAGAGAATGCAGGGGGTTCAACAAAAAAAAAAAAAAAAAAAAACGCCTCAAGGAGATCTTGGCTACCTACCTAGAAGGTGGAGTCTGGGGCCTGGGGGTCTGGAAGTGGGGTGGGGTCAGAGGTGACCCTCCCTCAGTATCCCTTGCTGGCCAGAGGCTTGCAGGAGAGCCTCTTGCCTTCTGGCAGGCAGGGAAAGTCTGGAGGGAGAAGGAGAGCTAGGTATTAACAAGAGAATGCAGGGGTTCAAAAAAAAAAAAAAAACCGCCTCAAGGAGATCTTGGCTACCTACCTAGAAGGTGGAGTCTGGGGCCTGGGGGACTGGAAGTGGGGTGGGGGTCAGAGGTGACCCTCCCTCAGTATCCCTTGCTGGCCAGAGGCTTGCAGGAGAGCCTCTGGCCTGCTGGCTGGCAGGGAAAGTCTGGAGGGAGAAGGAGAGCTAGGTATTAACAAGAGAATGCAGGGGGTTCAAAAAGAAAAAAACTGCCTCAAGGAGATCTTGGCTACCTACCTAGAAGGTGCAGTATGGGGCCTGGGGGTCTGGAAGTGGGGTGGGGGTCAGAGGTGACCCTCCCTCAGTATCCCTTGCTGGCCAGAGGCTTGCAGGAGAGCCTCTTGCCTGCTGGCAGGCAGGGAAAGTCTGGAGGGAGAAGGAGAGCTAGGTATTAACAAGAGAATGCAGGGGGTTCAAAAAAAAAAAAAACCGCCTCAAGGAGATCTTGGCTACCTACCTAGAAGGTGGAGTCTGGGGCCTGGGGGTCTGGAAGTGGGGTGGAGGACAGAGGTGACCCTCCCTCAGTATCCCTTGCTGGCCAGAGGCTTGCAGGAGAGCCTCTTGCCTGCTGGCAGGCAGGAAAAATCTGCAGGGAGAAGGAGAGCTAGGTATTAACAAGAGAATGCAGGGGGTTCAAAAAAAAAAAAAAAAACCGCCTCAAGGAGATCTTGGCTACCTACCTAGAAGGTGGAGTCTGGGGCCTGGGGGTCTGGAAGTGGGGTGGGGGTCAGAGGTGACCCTCCCTCAGTATCCCTTGCTGGCCAGAGGCTACAGGAGAGCCTCTTGCCTGCTGGCAGGCAGGGAAAGATTGGCTGGAGAAGGAGATCTAGGTATTAACAAGAGAATGCAGGGGGTTCAAAAAAAAAAAAAAAAAAACCGCCTCAAGGAGATCTTGGCTACCTACCTAGAAGGTGGAGTCTGGGGCCTGGGGGTCTGGAAATGGGGTGGGGGTCAGAATTGACCCTCCCTCAGTATCCCTTGCTGGCCAGAGGCTTGCAGGAGAGCCTCTGGCCTGCTGGCAGGCAGGGAAAGTCTGGAGGGAGAAGGAGAGCTAGGTATTAACAAGAGAATGCAGGGGGTTCAAAAAAAAAAAACCGCCTCAAGGAGATCTTGGCTACCTACCTAGAAGGTGGAGTCTGGGGCCTGGGGGTCTGGAAGTGGGGTGGGGGTCAGAGGTGACCCTCCCTCAGTATCTCTTGCTGGCCAGAGGCTAGCAGAAGAGCCTCTTGCCTGCTGGCAGGCAGGGAAAGTCTGGAGGGAGAAGGAGAGCTAGGTATTAACAAGAGAATGCAGGGGGTTCAATAAAAAAAGAAACCGCCTCAAGGAGATCTTGGCTACCTACCTAGAAGGTGGAGTCTGGGGCCTGGGGGTCTGGAAGTGGTGTGGGGGTCAGAGGTGACCCTTCCTCAGTATCCCTTGCTGGCCAGAGGCTTGCAGGAGAGCCTCTTGCCTGCTGGCAGGCAGGGAAAGTCTCTATATATATATTTTTCAAACCATTCTGCTTCTGTTGTTATAGAGTTTTAAAATTATACAAAATTATAAGACATATTTTGAACATTATCTTTAAAATTCATTGTTTTGAGTTCTTGAAAGTCCTTTGTAAACTGTCAAGAATTATGGAGTATGAGCTAAAATTTTTTGCTATGTAAAGTAAATGTTTGTGGAGAAATGTTAAAATAAATAAATAAAAAAATTTTAAAAAAAATAAATAATTCTTTAAAAGTATTGGAAAAACTTAGAGTCTCATAATTAATCTCTAATTCCTACCAAGTATAGGGATTTCACAATTGGTATTTTAGGGAATCAAAACATAAAATCTGGGTAAAGTATTTTTACAAGCAAAATGATAAATAGCGATTGAATGTTTAAAAAAAGTAATTGGAATAATAATAATAATAATCCAGAAAAAATAATGAAAAGCTATTTGATAATGAGGAGGAGATTTTAATATCTTTGTATTGACTAATATGAATGGTATTCCTTCTGAAAAAGTAAATGGAATACACTGTAAATTATATGTGATTCAATGTAATATAAACAAGATTATGATAATAAATAAAATTAAATGAACAAGTAGCATCTGAGTTAAAGCTTACATTTAAAAACTCTGTTTTACTTATGCTTTTGAATCTTTTTAAAAAAATTTTTTGGAGAGGTTTTCGCTATAGGGCGTGTGTGCTCACCAGAAACACAGAGAGACAGAGAAATTGAAAGTGAGAAATCACCCCCCAGGGGGATGGCCACGCTGCAATCCCTTCTACTCCATTATCCTCTCGGGTTCTTGGGCACGCAAGCACACATACCCAGCATGAGTTTAAGCCACCAGGTCTGGGACTCGAACCACGGTCAACTACATGGGAGTTGAGCGACATTGTCATTACGCTAACTGCTGGTACCAAAACCATATGATCATATCAATTGGTGGAGAAAAAGCATTTGATAAGATACATCCATTCATGACCCTGAGAAAAACTGGCATAGAAGGGTCATTTCTCAACACAAGTAATGCTATCTATGAAAATCCCAAAGCTAACATCATTCTCAATGGAGAACAGCTGAAAGCTTTTCCAGAAAAACTGGTACAAGACAAAGATACCTACTTTCTCCACTCCTTTTCAATATTATACTGGAAGTCTGCCAATACAATCAGAAAAGATAATAAAATAAGAGGCATTTAAATAGAAAAAGAAGATATGAAATTATCTCTCTTTGTAGATGACATGATTGTATACATAGAAGACCCAAAAGTATCCATGAAAAAAATCCTGGAAGAAACAAATGAATACAGTAGTTTCAAAATACAAGATCAACATATAGAAACCTATGGCATTTCTATGTATGAACTGTAGGAAGACTGAGAAAAAACTGAAGAAAGCAATTCAATTTATCATAGCCACAAAAAGGATAAGATATCTAGAAATATATCTAACTGAAGAAGTTAATAGCTCCATAAGGTAAACTATGAGAAGCTAAAAAAGAAACTGAAAATGACACAAAAAAGTAAAAGGACATGCCATGTTCTTGGATTGGAAGAATAAATATAATCAAAATGGCAATGCTACCCAATGTGATCTACAAATAGAACTATCATATGATCTAGCAATCCCACTCCTTGGTTTCTATCCGAAGAGCAAAAGAATGCATAGTGGGAAATGTGTTTGAACCTCTAAGTTTATTGTGGCATTATTCACAATTGCTAAGACATGTGTTGATATATATATATATCACAATCCCAACCAAAGTACTAGAGACATTTTTCTCAAATCTATAAAAGACAATCATACAATTTGTCTGGAGTCATAAAAGACTCGTATTGCCAAAGCAATTTTGTGCGAGAAGAGTGGAGTGGGTGGCATCTCACTCCCTGATCTGAAAATATACTATAAAGCTGTGATAATCAAAACAGCATGGTATTGGCACAAAACAGATATGTTTATCAATGGAGTAGACTAGAGACCCCAGAAATAAACTCCCAAGCATGCAGCCAATTGATTTTTGACAAAGGGTACCAGTCAATCCAGTAGGAAAAGGAAAACCTCTTTAGCAAATGATGTTGGAAAAACTAAATATCCACCTGCATAAAGATCAACATGAAGCCCTACCTCTCACCATTGACAAAAATCAACTCAAAGTAGATCAAAGATCTAAACCTAAGACTTCAAACTATAAAACTATTGGTGGAAAACACTAGGGAAACTCTCAGAGACACTGGGGTAGGCAAAGAATTCTTAAATAAGACCCCTCAAAGCATAGTCAATAGCCCAAAAAATAGACAAGTGGGATTACATCAGAAAATTGTTGTAAAGTATGCCACAGATAAGGTACGAATAACCAGAATACACAGGGAACTCAAGTGGCTTACTTGAAAAAAAAAAAAAAAAGGATCCATCCAATTAAAAGATGAGAGAATAAGCTGAAAAAACAACCCTCTAAGGAAGACATATGAATAGCCAAAAGGCATATGAAAAAATACTCAGCATCTCACATAAGGGAGATGCAGATCAAAACTACAATGAGATAACACCTAACCCCAATCAGAATGACAAAGATTAAAAAAAAAAAAATGATAAGTGCTAGAGGGGATGTGGTAAAAGGGAAATTCTTCTACACTATTGGTGGGAATGTAAATTGGTCCAGCCACTGTGGAGAATACGGACATTCCTCAAAGATGTACAAATAGAAGTACCATATGATCTAGCAAATCTGCAGCTTGGTATCCACCCAAAGGACAGAAGAATGCTTAGTCAGAAATGTGCTTGCACATCTTTGTTTATTGCGGCATTATTCACAATTGCTAACACATGTAAACAACCCTATTGACCACAGGCAGATGAGTGGATTGAAAAAGCGTGGCACATATATTCTGTAGAATACTACTCAGCCATAAAATACTACAAGACCCTGGCATAAATTCCTTTCACCTGAACTTGCCCTTTCGGAATCTAGACTCATGTTCCTCTCTACTACATCTCCCAAACTGAAACTGCAAAAGAACTGCATTAGAAGATTTTTCCAAGGGACTTTTTATCAGGCTAAATTTCCCCTGTCCTCTCCATAACTAGCCCTACTTTCTTCTGTCTAATATCTTACTTTGGCCCACACAATACCATCCCGTGAACTAGCAATGTCTGATGACTGACCATTTATACTTATATTCACCTATGGCAGATTAAACAGCTCTGCATGACTGGGCACCTCAATCCTTAATGCCTTGCCAATAGTGAGAAAGACAGAAAGGCTGGGGAAATTGTGCTCTACTTCTCTGACAAGTTTGAGTATTGGAAGCCACTTTGTATTCTTCCTGTATTTCTAATCCCCACTCTTCCTTTTTATAAAGGATCATTTTACCATCCTCCATTAAGTACACATTTTCCTTAATTTACTCCCTTTACTCCTCGCCTTTCTCATTCTCCATTCCCTCCTTTACTCCTTTCCTGGCCTTTATTTCCTCAGATCTTAGTGTGTCTTGCAATAGAACTAATAATTGAGCTCACTTAGTGACTCTCTGTCTACTCTATTAAAGACACCTGTTAAGATACACAACTTTTTACCATTTCATTTCTCTTTTTCATTACTGTGCATTTAATAGGTGACTTTCTTTGGCTATTAGACTATATCAGTGTTCATATTTTACACAACATTCTATCAAATGATTTTTTTGTAAAACGAAATCCTTACCTTCCTGTTGCCTATGTTCTTTATTTGTTCCTTTTTGGTCTATAGTTCCAGAGGAAGAGCTATCACACTTCAATGAAATACCATCGGTGATACTCTGTTAAAATTAATATCAATAATGAGTTGCATAAAGACTTCCTAATCATAAAAAAAAAAAAAAAGACTTCCTAATCATTTCACAAACCAAATCATGTATAGCGATTGAATATATAAATAATAATAATAATAAATTCAATGGTCATTTTCTAATAAAATATTTGATTTTTCTATTTTAAAAGCAATTAGACTTAAAAAGATATACTAAAAGCCACAACATTTCAATAGAAAAATGCAGACATGCTCCCACCACCAACCTTATCTTTCATTTTCATACAGTTCCTGTCTCTGTACCCTTAGCACAGAAGGCCACAGGCAACATACTCACGGACAATGATACTCAAGTGCATATTTTAACAAGGAACTGGCTTCAGAATACCTGTCCCTCTAGTTCACATTCCCCACCAATAATAGGAGAATATGTTTTAAAATACATATGTAGGAACTAGCAGATGGTATAATGGTTATGTCACAGAACTCCCTGTGGCATAATTGTGGTTTTAGTCCCAGACCCAGTGGCTAGAAACTTATATCAGGCACATGCATGCCTCAAATCCAAAAGGACAATGGAAGAGAAGGCATTGTGGCATGGCCATTCCCCGTGAGGGGTGATTTCTTGCTTTCTGTCTCTTTCCATATCTCTGGTGAATGTGCATGCCTTATAGCAAAATTTTAAAAAAACACACACACATTTAAGTAAGTTCTTTAATAAGTATACTTAGTATAATATCTACAGCATTAAGCATTTAAAATATTTCTGTTTTATTGGGACTAGCAGATGGCATAATGGCTATGTCACTGGACTCCCATGTAGTTGACTGAGGTTCAAGTCCTGGACCCAGTGGCTTAAATGCACACCAGGCATGTGTGACTGCATGCCAAAGATTCCAAGGGAAGAATGGAGGAGGAGGGATTGTGGCGTGCCCATCCCCCTGAGGGGTAATTTCTCACTTTCTGTCTCTGTCTCTCTCTGTCTTTCTGGCAAACAAATGCACCCTATAGCTAAAACCTCTCAAAAAAAAACTAAAAAAATTAAATATTTCTGTTTTGATTGCCCCTCAGGGGAGTTTGTCAATGCAGCAAACACTTCTCCACTCTCCTCTCAGGATTTTGGGCATGAATTCACATGCTCCCAGCGTATTTTTTAAGCTGTAGGGTCCAGGACTCAAGCCATGCAGTTGGGTATGCAGGATCCAGTCATCTTAACCACCATGCCACCTGGTTGGCCCTGAAATATTTCTAATGTTGCCAGGTCTGGGACTTGAGTCCCACAGTGGGCCATGTGGGATCCAGCTCACTTAACCACCAGGCTACAGGCTGGCCTGAGTATGGTGTTTAAAGGCACACATACTGTGTATAATAATCAAATCAAGGATGCACCGAATTGGAAAAGAGGTCATTATACTAAGGACGGTACCTTGAGTCGAGGGGCAGTTTGCATGTCCAGAACCCAAGGTCCCGGGGCCAGGAGGTGGAGCAGTGGTCAAGGTGCTGGACTCCCACATGGCTGACTGTTTGAGTCCTGGACCCGCAGCTTGAAACTCCTGCCGGGCACGTGTGTGTGTGTGTGTGTGTGTGTGTGTGTGTGTGTATGCCTAAAATCCTGAGAGGAGACTGGATGAGAAGAGATGGCAGCGTGGCCATCTCCCCTGGGAGGTGATTTCTCACTTTCTGACTCTCTGGCAAATACAGGCACCCGATAGCAAAAATCTCTCAGAGAAAAAAAAGCATCCGACGTTTGTGCTCTGCTCGGGAAACATCCCGTGGGCCCTTCCTCCCAGGCGGCAAAGGAGGCTGGACTCCAGCAATGGCGGAGGTGGGGCTGGACAAACCCGTGGTTTTGTTGTCTTCCCTGGTGACACCTCAAACGGACAGGTGGATGGGTCAGCCCACAGCTGTGTGCGTCCGCACGACTTGCTCCCATCTCCGCATGTCTGAGTGGTAAGTGATATAACGAACGGGTCATTCGAGTTACTGAATAATCACATCGGACTTAACAAGTTTCTTTTCTCTCCCCAATTCTAGAGACTTGCTGGGGTGGGGTGGGGGAGAAACACCTCCCAATGAGGCAAGGTCACACTGCGATGTCTTCTCTTTTTCTCCATCCTGCTGGGACACTGGACACACACATATGTGCACCCAGCGTGATTTTCAAGCTGCCGGGGCCAGGTTTCAAACCACGTGGCAGCCCTGTGCCTCCACCTCCCTTGAGCACTAGGCCAATGGTGATTTATCATATCAATGAGCACACTAATGAGAGTACGTGCGTCTTGCAAGGTGAACACGTTGTTCCACTTCTCCACCTATAGAGTGGAGCAGCGGTCACTGTTTACTGACCCCGGGAAGCGCTATGTGGGATCCCCCCTAGATTACAGAGAGGTGATGGGGCTTCACACTTCCTGCAGCTTCACGTAGGATGTGTGAAGCATAACTCACATTCACAGACTTGCTTAGTTTTCATCTTATACTCCTTGTTTAAGAAAAGAGCAAGGGTGAGTAAAAACATAGCCAACATCTTGAGTGTATAAAAATGAGAAGGGATGGAGGCAGATAAGGATTTGTTTCTATCGGGTGCATACACTTGCTGGAGAAAGGCTGAGAAAGAGAGAAATGGGAAGTGAGAAATCGCTCTCCAGGGAGATACTACAATCCCTTCTCCTCCATTTTCCTCTTGGGATTTGGGGCACACACACGCACCCAGCATGGTTTTCAAGTTGCTGGGTTTAGGGCTTGAACCTTGCAGTCAGCTATGTAGAATCCAGCTGCCTTAACCTCCACGCCATTTGCTAGGACCCTAGATGTCTTTAAAACACTGTCTTTGCTTATATGGATATCACTTTATTTATTTATTTTTAGAGAGTTTTTTGCTATAGGGTGTGTGTGCTCACCAGAAAGAGAGAGACAGAGAGACAGAAAGCGAGAAATCACCCCCCAGGGGGGATGGCCATGCCACAATCCCTTCTCCTCCATTCTCCTCTCAGGACCTTGGGCACGCACGCACACGTGCCCGGTGTGAGTTTAAGCTACCAGATCCGGGGCTCAAACTATGGTTGACTACATAGGAGTCCAGCAACATAGCCATTAGGCCAACTGCTGGTCCCTGGATATCACTTTAAACTGATATTCTCTACTAAAATATCAGGTCAGCAGATGGCAAAGTGGTTAAGGCAACTAGATCCTACATAGTCTGCGTGGTGCAAGTCCCGAACCCAGCAGCTTGAAAGTTATGCTAGGTGAATGGTATGTGCATGTCCAAAATCCCTAGAGAACGGAGAAGGGACTGCAGCATGGCCATCCACCCTGGGGGTTGATGTCTCTCTTTTCTCTCTCTGGTGAGCTTAAACACCCTATAGCAAAAAAAAAAAAAAAAAAAAAATCTTAGTGCCACTTGCATGCTTTGTCATGTTCATATTCGTATTAGCAGTTTCACATGTGACATTTCATATGTAAGTCCCCATTATCCTGTCACTAAAAAAGAGTCCTGGAGTCAGCTAGTGGCATGGCTGTTAAAGTGACTGGGTTCCATATGGCCAGTCATGCGGTTCAAGTCCATGACCCGGCAGCTTGGGAAACACGCTGGGCACATGTGCGTGAGTGCCCCAAATCCAGAGAGCGAAGGAAGGAGGGATTGTGGTGTAGCCATCCCCTTCAGGGAGAGACTTACTTTCTCTCTGTCTCTCACTTGTCAGTGCACACACCTCATCGTAAAAGCTAAAAAACCAAGAGCTCTATAACTTGGGTATGTTCCATCCTTGCGGGGCTTCAGTGCCTGTAAAATGAGGTGGCTGGGTGATGAAGTGACTTTGACACACTGCCTGCTCTAACACTGGGCGACGGGATCTCCCGCTAACAGGAGGAACAGGGCGACACAGCGCTGCTGGCTCAGGAGTGTCTGAAGCACAACTTCACTCCAAGGCATGGGCGCTCTCGAGGGGCCATGCCTTTCCTGTCCTCCGTGAGTCAACATGAAAAAAAACACCCAAAAGGCTAAGTAGGTCAGATTTATCTAAAAAGACAGCTGTGTAACCCCGCATTCCTCTGCAACCCCACGGACTGCAGACACACACTTCTGGCTTTGTGAACTGCAGCCAGAGGGCATTTCCCATGCTGAAAGCCCACACAGCTCAACTCGGGAGACCGGCTGGCCTTCCAAAGCAAGAGGACAAGTTAGGGCCGTCTTCACAGGGGGTGCCCTGCAGGGCCACTCTTCAAGCCACCTCCATGACTCGGCAATACCCGCCACTGTGGGAAAACTTTCTGAGTAAGAAAGTTTAAAACGCAGTAAAAGTTTTGCATGCTATTTTCTTAAACCTGTTCAAGTTTGCTTGTGTTCCCGTCTAAGGATTGGGCAGTTGGAAAAGTCATGATATACTTTTTCTTTACTTTTTAAAAAAAGGAGTTATTTATTTCATTTTATTTAGCAGTATTATTATTAGGTTTTCAATTTGCTATAGGGCATGTGTACTCACCAGAGAGAAAGAGAAAAGTGAAAAAGTAAGCTGCCAGGTCTAGGACTTGAACCATGGACAGCCATATGGGAGTCCAGTGCCCTACTACCATGCCAGCTGCTACGTAAAAATGCACCATGACTTTTCTGACAACCCAATACCATACTCACAGAGGACTTCGAGTTCATACAGTAACTAACTAGGCCCAGAAGAGACACACTTTGAAGGTGCGGTTACTGCCTAGGTGAGCCGAGTAGGTATTCTCATTAGGGCCTTTCATTTATTCATTAAAAAGTTACTTCATTCAACTTTATTTTTAATTTGACCAGAGAGGAACAGGGTCAGGGACGGGGTAAGCAAGAAAGCAAAGCACCAGGTCCGAGACTTGAACCACGGTTGGCCGTCCACTGCCCTTAACCACCAAGCCAACTGCCAGCCTCATGACAGCCCCTTTAACACGGTAGAGGTGTCCCTTCAGAGTCCAAGGGGCACATGCAAAAAATAAATAAAAAAAGATAAACAAATTAAAAAAAATGTGGTTCAAATCCTGAACAGGGTGGCTTGCTTTCTTACGTTCTCTGTCTCTCTCTGGTCAAAAAAAATAAATAAATAAAATAAAAATAAAAAAAGAAAATTAAAAAAAAGAAAAAGAAAAGTAATGGGACCGAGGACCCCCGCTCTGGAAAGATGTTGGCAAGGAATGGAGAAAGCAGCCTGGAACAGATGCTGCTGAGGTGTTCTGTTGCATAACACAAAGTGACTTTTTTCCACATCAGCAATTTACATTTATGCTAATCTTCTTAAAGGCGCCACTTACATTTATGCTCATCTTCTTAAAGCCGAAGTCTGGCATGCAATGAGACTATTAAACCCTGAGATACCGACAAGGCGTGAGGCTGGATTCATAGCGCTGTGTCATGGCTTTGGGAGACGGAGGATCCATCATTCTTTCGGTCCTTCTTCACCCCTCCTGCCCTGGGACCACCGTGTTTCTAGTCGAGACTGCAAGGCACCAGCTGCAATTAATCGGAGGATCAGAGAAGGCAGACAGGTGCGCCGTCACTCCGCTCTCCTCACTATCAGTACTTGCTCAGACTCTGAATTTCATGCACGCGCCAACAGCGAGCCAACCCCCGAAAATCGAAACTGCCAACACTTCGGGTGACCAACCAAGGCCTGCTTTGTGGCACTGCTGGTTGGCAAAGGCATGATATTAACTTAAAAGAACTTAGATTTTTTGGGTTTATAAGCAACAAAAAACAAACTCCCAAATCAATAGGGCTAGAGAATCTATTTCCAAGTAGCGCTTAGCTGTCCTAGCAACAGAAGTAGCAAACTGACCACGTCCGCGGTCCCCTCCCACAGTTCGCAAGAGACTGGCTAAGTCTTGCGGTCGGAGCCGCAGCCGCCCTCCTGCCCACCCCCACCTGCCGGAGGCTTCCCCACTTGTCACGCCCTGGACCGTGTCCACCGAGGGTGCCGTGCGCACGGCCGCCAGGCGGCGCTAAGGTCAGCCTCTCGGGTCTTGGAGAGCTCTTTAGATTCTAAATTACAGACTTCGCAGCCACCCGATGTCCTCGCTGCAGCCCCCGGCAGCAGCCATGCGGCCGCCCTCGCGCTTTCTGACCGCCACTGCACTATTTCGCTAATATCCTCGAGGCAGCGGCTCCTCGTCCACCCCGGCCCCACGGGCGCCCGCCGTGTCCGCATTGTCCCGGCTCCCCGCACCCGCTGTGCCGCGCCATGCCGCTGGGATTCGCTGCACACCTGCGTGCTGGGCGAGCGGAGGACTAGGGGCTGGGCCGGGCCCAGGGACGGGGCGCCGGGGGCGGGGCGGCCGGCGAGCGAGAGGAGAGCCGCAGCCTAGCGGGGCCGCGACCCCCGCAGCCCAGCTGCTACAGCCGCACAGCCGCGGCCGTGAACCGCCTGCTGGGCGTCTTCCAGGTCCTGCTGCCCTGCTGTCGCCCGGGAGGAGCTCAGGGACAAGGTCAGCCGGGCGCCGCTCAGCTTGCTTTCCTCCT
Source organism: Tupaia tana (assembly GCA_026018925.1). Classification (NCBI taxonomy): domain Eukaryota; kingdom Metazoa; phylum Chordata; class Mammalia; order Scandentia; family Tupaiidae; genus Tupaia; species Tupaia tana. Next base: position 254,297 of record JAKSZU010000008.1, read on the forward strand.
CCCCGCCCCCCATCCTTTTGGGGAACTGCCGAAATCCGTAGGAGGGCGAGGGGCGGGCCGGGAGCGGGCGAGCGGGGGTTGCTGTGGTGTGCACCCGGGCGCTCTGGGCTGGGAACCACTAGCCGCGTGCCCCGAGCCTTTGTGCGCGGGTCCCCGCTCCCCGGGCGCAGCCCCCGCTTTGTGTGAGCCCGAGCCCCTTCGCGGCCGGGCCTCCCGCAGCTTTGTTCCCGCGGCCCGGTCCCGAGGGTCTGCTCCCTGGCGCACCCGGGGCGTCCCCGCCGTGGCCCCCGGCTCGAACGTCTGGAGAGCGAGCTCTGGCCTGGCTGTCAGCGCCGCCGCTTGCCCTGTCCATTGTGTTTCCAGCCTGAGCTCGACCCTGGGCAGCTTCAGCTTGCGGGAGGAGAAGGGGACTTGTTTTGGAGAGGCGGGTGGCACTGGGACTCGCAGGGAAGCAGGAAGCGTTTCTTTCCGTGCGTGCCAAACACGTGTGTTTTCTGGTGTGGCGCAGCGATCTAGCCCTTGCCCAACGTGGTGGAGCTGTGGCAGGCAGAAGACGGGGACCTCCTGCTGCCCTCCCAGGTGAGTCCGCCCAGGTGACCAAGTGGGTGCGCAGGGGTGGCTGGAGGCGCCCGCCCTGGTGAGGTGCCCGCCCTGGAGCACCAGCCTTGGCCACTTTGCAAGACAAAAAAACGGTCCGCCAAGCACGAACACCTGGCAGCGGTGGCTTCCTGGCCGCCTCCTGCGCCATGTGACAGGGCGTGAGTCATGCCGGCCCCAAGTTCGGAAGGTGGGAGCCTGGGCCACCTCGGCAGGGCCACAGCCAGTCTGGGACGCGTGAGCTCCTGGGTCTGCGGTGGTCCTGGGGGGCGAGAGCTGGACCCGAGTGCACCCTGCCCTCTCCCACCGAGCTGCTGTAGGCATGGCGGGTGGCCGCTGGGCCGAGGACAACAGGAATATCGATTTCATAAATGGCAGTGGGCAGTACTTGCCATTAGCCTTAAGTAGCTTTGGGATGAAGATGTGACTTTAAAGGATTGTGATGTTGGATTTTCTCCAAGTGCCATTAATTCCTATTAGAATCCACCCACTTAAGAACTTGAATTTCAGGTTTTTGGTATGTTTTTTTTTTCCCCTAGATGAGCATGTAATGATTGCATGCAGAAAAATAATTGCTAATATTTTATTGTGAATCTGGCATACGTGGTTTACTGCCCCTGCAGATGCGGCACTGCCAAGCGCTTGTGTTTAGTTTAATTTTTGCAAGAAAGGCTTGGTGGGCTGTGAAGGCATGCACTGCAGTGTGGGTATTGTCAACCAGCTTTCAGTGACAGTGGTGGCCCCAAATGGAGTGAGGGTGGGGTCCAATGAAAAGAAAATACTCAGCTTGTGTGCAGTAAGTTTGGAGAGTTCGTTACTGCCCATGTGTGTGCAGTTCTGGGTTGTTTCTGGGGCTTTTTAGAAAAAACAATGTCCCCTGTCCCTTCCCTGCAGAGGCTGTGCGGTTGTGCATTACCAATTTCTCTCCCCCTTGTGAAGCACTGCGTGACCAGGGCCAATGATAACCATTACAAGAGAGAGAGTTGATTTGAGAGGACACACACGTACCCTGGACCCTTCCTGCAGGCCAGGCAGACTGAATGCCATCAGTCCTCTGAGAAGGGGGCCTGCCAGGATGGGGAACAGAGTCTTTCTCCTAAAAATGTATTCCCAAGTGGGTTTTTTACTTTTCTTTTGGATCATAAGTCACGCAGGTATGTTGACAAAGGCGTGGAAAATACAGAAAGAACAAAATAGACACTGTTTTGTAATCCTACTGGGAGATCCACACTTAACATTTTCTATTGAAAAAAATAGTTTGTGAGCCGGCAGGTGGTGTGGTGGTTGAGGGTGCTGGACTCTCGCATGGCTGACTACGGTTTGAGCCCCGGACCTGGCAGCCTCCTTTCTCACCTTCTCACTCTTTCTCTCTCTCTCTGGTCAAATTTAAAAAAAAAAAAAGTTAAATAGAACAAATAATTCTTTAAAAAAATAGTTTGTATTTTTGTGTTGTCAGAGTTTGGAGAGTTTTTTTTTTTTTTTTTTTTGGTTTTTTTTTTGGTTTTTTTTTTTTTTTTTACTTTTTTTTTATTTTTACATTTAATCATTGCACCTCTTTACCATGTACAACATGGTTTTTCCCAGCATGAATACAGTGCACATTAGTCAAAACAATGATATTACCATATACGTTATAATCAACAGACAACTTTTCATTTTTGTGTCTATTAAGTGTGTTGTTTGTTCCCTGAATCCCTCCCTTCCGCCCTCAATTACTCATTCCCATTACCTCTCCCATACTGTCTCTAGTATCTGCAGTTGCCTTCCCTGCTGTTATACCTTCCAGTTCTTTCAGTTTTTTTTTTTTTCAATTATCAGCTCATAAAGTTTTTAACAATAGGGAGCATAGATTCTATTCAGGGTTGGATTAAGGGTGGGTCTCGTGCAGTTCCGCAATTGTAGGTGAATCTCCATGGAATACAGTTTCAGGAAAGCGGTTCTGGAAAGGAGAGATGATTATCAGTTGATGCGGCACAGCATCCATCTTGTGATTACCGGGAATGGTGTTGTGGGGATCTGCAGCATGAGTCATCCTAGGGTATCTGGCTTCCTTAAGAATGGTAGAGTAGTTCTTGTTTTTCCCTGAGGTAATGCAGGGCTGGTAACCATCATCTTCTCACTGTCCATAGGCAGAGAAAATCCTCCTATACAATATATTTCTCAATTGGTTTAAGACAGCTAAAGTTTCTTTCTGTTGCAAGTTCTTAGTCCTAGTTTTCGGCTTCAGTTTGCCGCCTGCGGCCGGTGGCCACGCGCAGGCACAGGCCCGGAGGCCACGCACAGGCCCAGGGGCCACACGCAGGCACGGTGGTCACGCGCAAGTGCAGGCCCAGCGGCCACTCACAGGCCCGGCGGCCATGCACAGGCCCGGTGGCCACGCACAGACCCGGCGGCCACGTTCAGGCCCGGCGGCTATGCGCAGGCCCGGGAGCCACACGCAGGCCCAGCCGCCACACGCGGGCGCTGGCCTGGCAGCCATGTGCAGGCGCAGGCCCAGCGGCCATGTTCTGGCCCGGAGGCCACGCGCAGGCCCGGCGGCCACACGCAGGCCCGGGGGCCACGCGCAGGCCCGGCGGCCACGCGCAGGGCCGGCGGCCACGCGCTGGGCCGGCGGCCACGTTCCAGCCTGGAGGCCATGCACAGGCCCGGCGGCCACGCGCCGGGCCGGCGACCACGCGCAGGCCCGGTGGCCACGCGCAGGCCCAGCGGCCACGTTCAGGCCTGGTGGCTATGCACAGGCCCGGGAGCCACACGCAGGCCCGGCGGCCACGTTCTGGCCTGGAGGCCACGCGCAGGCCCGGCGGCCACGCACAGGCCCAGGGGCCACACGCAGGCCCGGCGGCCACGCGCAGGCCTGGCAGCCACACGCTGGGCCGGCGGCCACGTTCCGGCCTGGAGGCCACACACAGGCCTGGCGGCCACACGCTGGGCCGGCGGCCACGCGCACCCGGCGGCCACGCGCGGGCCCGGGGGCCACGCGCGGGCCTGGCGGCCACGCGCAGGCACAGGCCCGGCGGCCACATGCAGGCCCGGCGGCCACGCACAGGCCCGGCGGACACACGCCAACCCCGAGCACGCAAATGTGTGCGGGATCCAGCGCCACCTCCCATTCACCCGCCCAGCCCAAGAAAGGAAGAACGGCGAGCTCGGCCGGTCCGCGCTGCCGGCCCGCGTTGGCACTGAGCGCGGGACACATCCAGTGCCGGAGAGGCAGCAGGGGCCGGGTGGTCCGGGCCGCGGCACGCGAAGCAGAGTCCCGGCCGCGGCACGCGAGGCAGAGCCCCGGCCACGCAGGCAGAGCCCCGGCCACGGCATGTGAGGCAGAGCCCCGGCTGCGGCATGCCGGGCCGCACAGGCCTTTTTTTTTTTTTTTTGGAGGGGTTTTTGCTATAGGGCATGTGTGCTCACCAGAAAGACAGAGAGAGACAGAGAGACAGAAAGCGAGAAATCACCCCCCAGGTGGGATGGCCATGCCGCAATACCTTCTCCTCCATTCTCCTCTCGGGATCTTGGGCACGCACGCATACGCGCCCAGCATGAGTTTAAGCTACCGGGTCTGGGACTCGAACCTCGGTTGACTACGTGGGAGTCCAGCAACATAGCCATTACACCAACTGCTGGTCCCCGAGTTTGGAGTCATTCAGCACTGGCACCAGTGACATTTGAGGCCAGAGAACCAAGAGAATCCCTTCTCGTGGGGCCAGTAGGGTGTCTCGAGCAGCTATCACCCTGGCTTGTGCTCACTAGGGGTACTCATGCCCTATCCCCCCCAGTTTTGGCAACTAAAAATGTCTGTGAACGTTGCCAGATGTCCAGTCAGCTGTGTGTGGAGGGGCACTGGTGTGTATTTCCCTGTATTTGCATACACACCCAGTGGGGCTGCACCTCTCAGGGGTTAGTGCTGGCCAGCCCTGACTGAAAGGCAGGTAAATGAGACTCATTTGTTACGAGTCGGATAAAGACTTAGTCCTGTGCTCAGAGGTGCACATATCAGGGACTGTGAGAGGATTATTTTATTTCATTAATTCATTTAGTTTTTAATTCATTTAGGTTTTTTTTTGTTTTTGTTTGTTTGTTTGTTTTTGCCATGGGAGGTGTGCCCTTGCCAGAGAGCTACACAGAGAGTGAAAGTGAGAAATTACCTCCCAAGGGGGATGGCCATGTTGTGGTCCCACGTGTGCACAAAGAGGTGTATGGTGTGATTTTCAAGTTGCCAAGTCCAGAACCTGAACCATGGTTGCCCATTTGGGAGTACAGCACCTCAGCCACCACGCCACCTGCCGGCCCTGGTGATAGGATTATTTAATGGGCTCAAAAAATGATGGTTTAAGATTCCTAATTTCCAGTTTTGTTTCCATGTACAGTTATGTTTTGTTTTGGTAAAACAAAGTAAAGATTAAAATTGGGAAGCTGTTTTTCTTTGGAGGAATTTATAGCAAAGCTCTTCATCAAAGATTTAATGAAAGTTAAACTGTTATTCAAAATAACTTTCTAAATATTTTGTCTCTGCGTGAACTTTTAGACACTGTCATACCCTGAGTGTGCCCGGCAGGAGTAGAGAGAGGCAAATATATATTTATCAGCCACTACAGAGCTTTCTCAAGAAAGTTATTTATGTATTTGTTTTTTTTTTTTTTTTTTGGAGAGGTTTTCGGAGAAAGTGAGAAAGTGCCCTCCAGGAGGGGGACCACACCACAGACCTGTGTCTCTCTTCTCTTGGGATTTTTTTTTAAGTATTTAAAATTTTTTTTTTTTATTTTTTGAGAGGTTTTTGCTATAGGGCACGTATGCTCGCCAGACAGAGAGAGACAGAGAGACAGAAAGAGAGAAATCACCCCCCAGAGAGGGATGGCCACGCTGCAATCCCTTCTCCTCCATTCTCCGTAATCCCTTCTCCTCCATTCTCCTCTTGGGATCTTGGGCACGCATGCACATGCTCCCGGTGTGAGTTTAAGCCACCAGGTCCGGGACTCAAACCGCGGTCGACTACGTGGGAGTCCAGCGACATAGCCATTATGCTAACTGCTGGTCCCATTCTCTTGGGATTTTTAGGCATGCACATGCACTGGGTATGTTTTTTCAGGCTGCCAGGTCTGGGACTCGAACCACAGTTGGCCATGTGGGAGTCTAGTTCCTTAACCACCACTCCATCTACTGGGCCCCAGAAAGTTATTTAGAAGAAATCTTTTTTTAAAATTTTATTTAGTAAGTAGTATTTTTTAATTCAATGAGAGAGAGAGAGAGAGAGAGAGAGAGAGAGAGAGAAAGCAAGCCACCAGGTTCAGGACTCGAACCGCAGTTGGCCATGTGGGAGTCCAGCACCCTAACCACCATGCTACCTGCTGGCCCCAGAAGACATCTTTTTCAAAATGTTGAATTTTTTTTCAGAGCAAGTTTGCTTATGTGTGCCATGGAGTCTGTTGAAAAGAGAATATTTACAGGTGTTATTTAAATGGGAAGTTTTTCTGCAGAACGAACAACCAGGTTGGGTTCCTTTCATTCAGGAAGGTCTGAAGCTGGATTCAGAAGCTAAGGTTTGGCAGGGCTGTGTGGAGGACCATAGGAGGATGTGGCCTTAAAAATAGAATACTGATGTGTTTGCCAGCTAATTATTTATAATTATTTATTTTGGAAATGTTTCTTGTTGTTTGAATCCCCCCCCCCCCCCCTTTTTCTGATGGGTCTTGAAGTGATCAATAACTTGAATAGCACACCTTTAGTAAAACCAGGTACAATGGCTGAACCATTCTAACTGCCAGACCCTCTGGCTAGGCATCCTGGGTTTGAGTCCGCCTCTAGTCCTTCTTAGCGCTGTTAAATCATCTCTTTGTCCTCATTTTCTCACCTGCAAAGTGGGGGACTTATGGTACTGATTTCAGAGGATTTCCTGACAGCCCAGTGCCTGGAACTGTTCTGGTGGTCTTTCGTGAGCCCCAGGACTCGAACCCTGGGACACGGTCATTGGAGACCATTTCCAACGACTTGGTACCCTGACGTTCCCATACGTTGTCACTCAGAGCTTTTTGTTATGTGCTCTTATATGTTGTAAAATCCTTTGATTTTGGAAAATAAAAACCTTATTTATCCTGGGGCTGGTAGGTGGTGTGAAGGTGCTAGACTCCCACATGGCTGACCGTGATTTGAGTCCTGGGCTAGGCAGCTGGAAAATCATGCCAGGCACGTGTGCGTGCATGCCCAAAATTCCAGGAGGAGAATGGAGGAGAAGGGATTGTGGTGTGGCATCCCCCTGGGTTTGACTTCTCACTTTCTCTCTCTTTCTGTCGGTCTCTGGTGAGTGCATGGACCCTATGGCAAAACCTTAAAAAAACCTATATGTTTACTTATGCTTGGCAATAATGAGGGAAGGGAAGGCAAATGTGATTTTGTGTTTAGATTTACACAATTGATCCTTTGTTTTCTCCATATATGTGCGTGTGTATATGAGTATATATATAATAAATGTACACTTGGCTACGTTTTAGCACAGGGAATCTGAAGTGGAGACTTGAGAACACAGAAACCCAGTGTGTTGGGACCAGCAGTTAGCATAATGGCTATGTCGCTGGACTTCCATGTAGTCAACTGCAGTTCAAGTCCCGGACCCGGTGGCTTAAACTCATGCTGGGCACATGTGTGTGCATGCCCAAGATCCTGAGAGGAGAATGGAGGAGAAGTGATTGCAGTGTGGCCATCCCCCCGGGGGATGATTTCTCACTTTCTGTCTCTCTGTCTCTCTGTCTTTCTGGTGAGCACACATGCCCAGTAGCAAAATTCTCTTCAAAAAAAAAAAAAGATTAGAAACCCAGTGTTTTAATCTGCTCATTGTTCAGAGTAATTGCGGGTATGCAGTTATGGCTTTGGTACGTCCATACTTTGCCTTCCAGGTCCTAAGCTGAGTGTGGACCCTGTGATCCACAAATACACACGTGCCCTTCATGTGCTCGGGCATACAGGGCCTTCCACGGCGGACCTCGTGTGCCACCTGCTCAGCCCTTGGGGACAGACCACAGCCTGGTCCTCGCCTGGCCAGGCCCTGGACTGGTCAGCTGAAAGGACAAGGCTGCTGGCTTCTTACTCGTTGGCAGTGGCACTGACGTTACTCCTAGATTTCTTGTACAAGTTGTGTTGTCTGAAACGCTTGGGACCAGAGTGTTTCGGATTTCAGATTTGGGATATTTGCATATGTGTAATGAGATATCTTGGGGATGGGACCCAGGTCTGAACATGAGATTCATTTATGTTTTATGTACACTTTATACACATAGCCTGAAGGCAAAGGTAATTTTTGCTATAGGGCATGTGCACTCGTAAGAGAGACAGACAGAAAGTGAGAAATCCCCCCTCCTGAGGGGGATGGCCACACTACGGTCCCTTCCCCATTCTCCTCTTGGGATCTTGGGCGCGCACACACACACACACACACAAGCACACATGCACCTGTGTGAGTTTCAAGCCTCTAGGTCCAGGATTCAAAGCACAGCTGACTGTATGGGAGCCCAACAATGTAAGCATTACACCATCTGCTGCTCCTGGTAAAGAGAATTAAAAAAATATGTCAGAGGGCATGTCCATGTGCATGAGAGAGAGAGGCAGAGAGAGACAGATAGCACCCCCAGTGGGTCAGGCTAGTGAGGAACAGCTGGTGCTGACCCAGGCATGGCAGTGCTGGTCTGGCTAGGGGGGAGCAGCTGGCACTGGCCCAGCAGCCTGGTTCTGGGTGGGCTCAGTGTGTGCGTGCCTGTGTGTTTCTGTAGTAAACATGGTGGTGGCCTGGCCGTTGGCCCCTGGGCTGTGGTGCATAGGAGGGGCTGTGCCTCTAACAGCAGACCTGCCTTATTTACCCTCTCCCTGTGAAGTCTGAGGTTGTAGATAACGGAAACTGGCAGAAAGTGAAACCAGAAATGCTGCTCTGAGCCGGGGTTCTGCTTATCGCAGGTATGCATTATATAATAGCTTCTTGCTTCAGTCACTGAATCATTGACTAGTATTTGGAAACCTTTTGTCATAGAGGCTTAGTTTTGGTTTAATACATCCACCGTCAACTTCCAAAATGAGAACGAACATGATTCGAGTACTCCTGGCATGGTTCAAACGTGTTATTGGGCATTAGCTTGTCCTAAGACACTAAGAACCGTGAGGTCTTAGGGCCCAACTTGACTGATGAGGAAACTGACATAGCCGTTACCAAACAACTTGCTCAAGGCAATAAGAAGTGGCAGTGGTGGGATTTGAACCTAGGAAGGCTTGGTTTTCTGCGGAGCCAAGTGTTTAGTCATCGCGTTACTGTGTAAGTTTCAGCCCTGGGTCTACAGAGCAGCGTTGTGGTGGAAGACTGTGTCTGAGAGAAGTCTTTCCATGCTTTGTTTTTTTATTTTTGGGGGGGAGAGGAAGGTTTTTTTGCTATAGGGCACGTGCGCTTGCCAGAAAGAGAGACAGACAGAAAGTGAGAAATCACCCCCACACACACACCTTGGGGATGGCCACGCCGCAATCCCTTCTCCTCCATTCTCCTCTCGGGATCTTTGGGCATGCACACACATGCTCCTGGTGTGAGTTTAAGCCACCGGGTCCGGGACTCGAACCACGGTTGACTACATGGGAGTCCAGCGACATAGCTATTACACCAACTGCTGGTCCTTCATGCTTTGTTTTGATTTAGGAAAAGTGGTTTAATGTAGTTTTCAAAAGTAGCCATATCCACGAGTATTTAAGGAGTGGCTGGATCGGACATTTATTGAGCATGTACTATGGGCCCAGCACTGTTTCAGGGACAGGCGAGCTTACAGTAAAGAAAAACAAAAAAACCCTGCCCTCCTGGATGTGTGTGGATAATAAGACATGGAGTAAATATTATATCGGGTTGTTGGAAAAGTCATGGTGTATTTTTTCTGTGCAAAAATGTGTCATGTCTTTCCCGATGACCCAATGGTAAGTTAGTCTGTTTGATGGGCATCCATGTCACACAGCAGCAGGGTGGCATGGGGATGGGAGTTGTGGTTTCTCGTAAGAGGTTCAAGTGGGCCACTTGGAGAAGGTGGCATTTCAGTCAACCCTTGGAAGTTGGCTTGAGCGAGTTAGAACAGCCAATGCCCGGGCCTGAGGCACCACCAGGAGGGAGTGGGAGAGTTGCAGATTTTGTCTCTGAATCCCTGCCCTTGCCCTGCCTGCCATCTGGGAACTTACTGCCATCTCACCTTAGTGAGATAAGGCTGGGGATGCCCTGAGATAACACGCAAGGGGTGAAATGCAGGAAGCAGAGATGCAGAATGTGTTGCAGGGGTCAGTTCAGGCCTGAGGTGAGAGGAGACTCTTAGAAATCTTCATTAACAGCAGGTGGCATGGTGGTTACGAACTGGACACTCCCACATGGCTGACCACGGGTCAAGTCCCGGACCTGGTGGCTTACTTTCTCACTTTCTTTCTATGTGTCCCTCTCTGGTCAAATTTAAGAAATAAATGAATGAATAAATACAAATTAAAATAAATCTTTTTTTAAAAAAGAAATCTGCACTAACAGACTTGATGGGTGACTAGGTCTTAGCTCAGAACCTCACGTGGCAAATGTGTTCTGCTGACCTTTTATTATTATGGTTTTAGATTTTTGCCAGAGGGCATATGTGCTCCCTAGAAAGAGGCAGAGAAGGAGAGAGAAATCATCCCCAGGGGGCTGGTCATGCCGCAGTCCCTTCTCCTTCATTCATCTCTTGGGGTTTGGGGTGGGCACACATATGTACCCGGTGTGATATTCACACTGCTGGGTCTGAACCGTGCAGCTGGCTGTGTGGGATCCAGCACCCTTGTCCTCCATGTCACCTGTCAGCCCTGTGCTGATATTGCACATGGAAGCCCAGGGCGCCTGCTGACGTGTGCTGGAGAGCTGAGATGGGCATGTGGGGCTCTGTGCTGGGCTCTGCTCGGTACTGTGGTAGAGAGCTTGAGGCAGCTCTGACCAGCAGTAGGGAGCCATTTTAGGTTCTAGAGCAGGGACTCACAGGACGACAGCCAGTGCCGGGTCCATCATAGGAGAGGAAGGTTAGTCCCACAGCAATGTGCAGGGTGGGCTGGAGCCAGCAAGGCTGAGAGCCAGGGGAGAGATCCTGGCTGCTGGTATTCTAGCCCAGGGACTGATGTGTGGGCCTGTTTGCTGGCAGGAAGGGAGAGAACGAAGTTCAGGCCTGGCCGTGTTTCCGAGTCTGACGGGTCTGTGGTTGCAGGTGAAGGGGGGAGAGTGGTGCAAGGTGATCCTCCGGTTGTGGCCCAGACATTTGATGCGTTCTGGGGGTCTGAGCTGGAGACAAAGTTCATGCCTTGGAGGGGGTTGGAAGCAGGCCTGGGGCTGTGAGTGGCTTCATCGTCAAGTCCTATGGATACCCATCGCGCGTGGTCACAGGGCTTCCTGCGTGCTAGGACAACCCCGGTGGGAGGTGAGCTGGGATCTGGGCCTCAGGGTCACAACCGTGGGCCAGCACCCTGAGAGGTCAGGGTACCACGTCCAGGCCCAGGAGCACTGGGCATGGTGGGGGGAGGGCAGTAAGAAGCACAGCGTGGAGAGAGGCTGCGGGGACACGCCGGCCTAGGACCCCTGAAGCAGTGGCTGAGCGTCAGGAAGGGGGCACGGGGCCACTGGGTGGCGCGGAGGTAGCGTGCACCCTGGGATGCCGGGTCCCTGGAAGACCGGCTGTCTCCTGCACCCACAATCCTGGCTGGCTGAAGTGGGCAGGAGGGTCCTGGTGTGAGACCCTCTTGAGTATGCTTGTCTCTCTGTCAAGAAAGAAAGAAACTCGGGCCTGCCAGGTGGTGTGGGGGCTAAGCGTGTCCATGGCCAATTTCAGGGTTTGAGACCTGGGCCCAGGGGCTTGAGAAACATGCTGCGTGCGTGTGGGTGTGTGTGTGCCCAAAATCTCAAGAGGAGACTGGAGGTGAAAGGACTGTGGCATGGCCGTCTCCCCTGGGTGATTGCTCATTTTCCCTCATTGTCTGCTGTCTCTCTGGAAAGCACACACACCCTATGGCAATAATAATAATAATAATAATAATAATAAAAAGAAATAGAAAAAAATAAGCTTAAAAGAAAACACCCAAGGAGTGTGTTAGCCTGCTGAGTGCAATGCAGGGCTCAGGGATCCGGCCTTTCTGTTTCAAGTGCGGAACCCACAGGGTGTCAGACGCCCTCTCTTCCCACCCGCCCACTGGTTACCCGCAGCCTGGTTTCGGCAGGGTTAGTTTGGCAGGTGGTTTTGAAAGAGAATCTGCGTGTAATATGTCATTTATAAAGTTAGCCTTTTGCATTGGTGTCAAGATATATCAGGTATTCATAAAGGGGACTTTGAGCTAGAAAGAATACCTTTTCTTTTTTTAAATTATTTTATTTAACTTTATATATTTATTTTAATTTGACCAGAGAAAGACAGAGAGACAGAGAGTGCGAGCAAGAAAACAAGCTGCCAGGTCTGGGACTTGAACTGCCGTTGGTCTTGTGGGAGTCCGGTGCCCTTAACCACCATGCCACCTGCTGACCCTGAAAGGATACTTGTTCTTTGTTTTGGGATTTTAATTGTCAGTGAACTTGATATTGCGAGGTTGAACTTAAACATTGAAATCAGGCTCTAGAAGGGGACAGGCGTCTAAGGGAGGTTATGGTGATGCGATTTTAGGCAGGTGGAGTTCGGACAGTGACTTCCAAGGGACCCTTGGCATTTTATGGCTTTTGACTCTTGTCATTACCAGGGCCTCCCTTCCTTTCCAGAAATGTTCATGGAATGTTTGTGCCTGTACAGAGATATGCATGTATTGGGTCTGCAGAAAAGTCACGACACATTTTTGCATAGAAAAATATAGTGAATTTTCCGACGACCCAATACAAAAGTACACGTATGAATTTTTATACTTGTGTGTGTTTGTGTGTGTGTGTGTGTGTGTGTGTGTGTATATATATATATATAATTTTTAAAAATTTGTTAGAGGGTGCATACAGTCATCAGAGATTGGGGGGAGTGAGAAATCACCACGCCCCCCCGGGAGCTGGCCAGACCTAATCCTGTTTCCTCAACTCCCCCTTGGGATTTTGGGCACACACACACACACACACACACACACACACCTGTACCTGGTGTGTTTTTCAAGCCACCGGGTCCTGGGCTCAAACTATGTGGTTGGCCCTACAGGACCCAGTTGCCTTAACTACCACACCACCAGCTGGCCCTATTTTAGATGGATTTTATGGGTTCATCACCCCTGTGAGACTTGCAGGGCCGTGTCTTTTGGTGCTTTGTTAAAGCCTGTCTTTGTTCCCTAGGGCAACCCCGAAGAGGCTGTGGAGGGCGCGTCACAAGAACAGAGGTGAGAACATGGACGAGAGTGAGCGTCCAGGATGCGAGTGGCGGTCTCGTGCGTGGCTGTCGCTGGGTCTCCTGTTGGTGTAACGACCTCGCCCGTCCGTGTTTGTGGTGGTTACACTCTCTGATAATGAACTGCCTTCGTCCTAAAGTGTGGCTGTGTGGGAAGCCGCAGCCCCTGGCCCCCTTGTTCACATGTCCTGAGGGGTATCGGCCTCGTGCAGCGCTGAGCAGGAAATGGGGACAGGGCCACACTGCCCCTGGGGCGAGCACAGTCGGACATCAATGTGGACAGGATAACTGGAAGAACTGTCCAGAATTGGATTCCTGGGGTTGAGGGTCAGGAGGTAGATGGGGTGGTCAGGGGAGGCTCCTCTTAGGAGGTCCTGGCCCAGCTGAAGCCTGGAGGGTCACAGCAGCAGCCACAGATGCTGAAGGGGACTGCTGGGCAGAGGGTGTGGCAGGTGCAAAGGCCCTGGGGCTGGAAGAGCTGGCACGGTTCTGGGGCTTGGAGAGGCTGGTCTGGCGGTAGGGAGTGAGACGAGGTGTGGCCCTAGAAGCCACCGTGAGGAGTCTGGGTTGTATTTTTAAGTGTGGTGTGAGTTGTTAAGGAATTTTAAGTGAACCAGAACCTGTGACTTAGGTTTTTAAGAGAAAACTGGGTTGGGGCATTCTGGATCAGCTGTCACACCGGCATAGCTAGTCCCTTCATGCACAGGAAGACTCTTGCGTGCCACTAGGGGAGGGTGACTTGCCAGCAGTCAGCTCCGAGAGGCCGCACCTCTCCAGATGCCCTGAGGTTGCACATGGCCTTCCTCCCCTGGGTTCACAGTCCCTTCTCCCTTTTGCAAAGGCAAGGCCTCTGTCTTCCGGCCGGTCCTGTCATGGCCTTCTCACTGGGCAGCAGAGGGACAGTGTGAAATCTTGGCACTGGGTAGGAGAAGGTGCTTGACACTGGTTAGGTGGCCAATTTGTGTGTGACTCAAATGGCTTCTAGATCTTGGCTGCCAACGACACTGAAGAAGGGCCCTGTGTATGTAACTGCTGCCGGATTGTTTAGTTATGTGTCTGGAGGGGCCATCTTGTGAGGGGTGTTTGTGGGGACACTGGGGAGCTTAGTGAGTACAGGGTCAGTGCCCTGCCGGTGCACCTGTCACATCCGCTTGGGGGCCAGCATTTCAGTGCCTGAATTTAATAAGAAAAGGGTGGGGACCAGCAGATGGCGTCACGGTTATGTTGCTGGGCTCCCATGTAGTGTACCAGGGTTTGAGCTCTGGACCCAGTAGCTTAAAACTCACACCAGGGGTCCAGCAGGTGGCGTGGTGGTTAAAGGCGCTGGACTCCCATATGGTTCGAGTCCTGGACCTGGAAGCTTGCTTTCTCACTTTCTCTCTCTCTCTCTCTCTGTCTCTCTCTGTCTCTCTCTGGAAATATTAAAGTAATAATAAATCAAGGTAAATTTAATAAACAAACAAGCAAACCTCAAACTGGGCGCATGTGTATGTGTGCCCAAGATTCTTTTTTTTGAGAGGTTTTTGCTATATGGCGTGTGTGCTTGCCAGACAGAGACAGACAGAGAGACAGAGAGACAGAAAGTGAGAAATCACCCCCCAGGGGGGATGGCCACGCCACAATCCCTTCTCCTCCATTCTCCTCTCGGGATTTTGGGCACGCACGCACACGCGCCTGGCGTGAGTTTAAGCCACCGGGTCTGGGATGCGAACCGTGGTCGACTACATGGGAGTCCAGCGACATAGCCATTACACTAACTGCTCGTCCCTGTGCCCAAGACTGGCCACCCCCCCTGGGGAGAGTGATGTCTCGCTTTCTGTCTGTTTCTCTCTGTGTTTCTGGAGAACGCACATGCTCTATACCAAAAATCTCTTTCAAAACAACAACAACAAAAAAAAAAAAACTAAAAACAACAAAGGGTGAAATTGATGCTAACTAACCCTTAGTCTAGCAGGGAATAATTCTCACATGACCCAATTAGGGGGAAAAGACAATGTTATAGATCTCATTAAAGACACATTTTCTTTTTCTCTCTTTCTGTTTTTTCAGTTTGTTGTGGGGTATGTACACTCACAGAGAGAGACAGAGAGTGACCCCCATGAGAGCTGGCCACCTGCAGTCCCTTCTCCATGCTCCTGCCGGGATCTTCGGGATGCATGCACGTGGCCCTGGCATGTTTCTCATGCAGCCAGGATTGGGACTTGGACCATACAATTAGCCACGTGGGATCCAACCACCCTAACCATCGTGCTGCTAGCTGGCCCCAAGGATGCATTTTTCAGTCAGATTTTACTTCTGTGTTTAATACCTGCCAAAACCCGTGAAATTTGTCAGCTTGATCAATTAGGTACTAATAAAAATTGTAATGATAACTCACTTAAAAAGAAAAAAATTAACACTTAGAGCCTTTGGTGACAGATTTAAAAAAAAACCTGGAGATTCCATTTTAATCCACAGTTTTGTTGCAAAAGGCTTTGAATATAAATAGGTGAATAACATTTCTTTGGGAGACACTGAACAGAAATTAGAGTCTATAGAGAAAAAGGAGCAACATAAAATACCAAGCAATAAATAGCCTGTTTATGTGCTTAAGTGAGAAGGGTATTGGGGCTGGCAGGTGGCCTGGTGGCTAAGGTGCTGGACTCCCACATGGCCAACCATGGTTTAAGCCCTGGTGGCTTTTCTTTTCTTTTTTTTTAAGAATTATTTTTTATTTAATTTTATTTATTCATTCATTTATTTTAATTTGACCAGAGACACAGGGAGAGAGAAAGCGGGAAAGTGAGAAAGCAAGCCTGCAGGTTTGGGACTCAAACCGTGGTCAGCCATGTGGGAGTGTCTAGCACCTTAGCCACCATGCCAGCTGCTGGTTGCCCCTGGTGGCTTTCTTTTTCCCACTTGCTTGGTCCCTTTCTTGTCAAAATAAAAATAAATTAATTAATTAATTAAATAATAATTCTTAAAAAAAAAAAAAAAAAACGAGAAAGGTATTTTCAGCAGGGCTTCTCTGTGTGGAGAAGGTCAGTCAGGACTGGGGCACATGCCACCACGCTGGCCCGTGTCAGGCTGGGCTGGGTACCGAACCTGGGCTTCCCACGTGGCCTCTGCCTTGTGCAGTGGCAGCCTGCTGTGTGTGCCACGTTCCTTGGTCCGTGCATATCTTAAATAGATAACGGTGGATGTTGTCACAGTGGCATTTCGATTCCGTTGAAATATATCTTAAAAGTGATTGCGAGTGTTACTGAAGGCTGCCTGTGTCTGCAGTATGGTAGAAATGACCTCCTGGGACTCTTGCACTCAGAATTGTAAATGTGCCACAGTTCCCACGTCCTTTTTGGGGACTATGGGAGTGAAAAAAGGTGAGGAATGCTGATGGTGGTTCCAGCCCTCATGCCAGGAGTGGGGATGGAGCGCAATAATATTTTCTTATTTCTTCTAAGGCTTTCTCCATAGGGCACATGCACTTGCCAGTGAGGCAGAGAGAGACAGAGAGACATCACCCCCTGGGGGATGGTCGTGGCCCAGACCGTTCTCCATTTTCCTCCTGGGATTTTGGGCACACATGCACACACATGCAGAGTGAGTTTCAAGCTGTTGGATCCGGGACTTGAACCGTGGTCAGCTATGTAGGAATCCAGTTTTTAACCAGTATGCCACTTGCTGGCCCCTGGCAAAAATCTTTGGGTGTGACAGATTGCTTACTTGTTGAGTCTGGCATGGGGGGCTTCCAGATGCTGGCCTGCGTATCCGGGAAGACGGTGGTAACGGTGATGGGAAAGGTTTGGTTCGAGTCCCTGGGCATCTCAGAGTTGCTATGACACGTTTAAGGGGTGATGGCAGGTGGGCAGCAGGCTGGGGCCGGGAGGCGAGGGCGGCAGGCCAGGTGGGCTGTGCTGCATGAACCGTCTCACTGCTCCCACCTGGGACTCATCCTGTGGGACTTGCGGCTCTCACAGGTGTTGTTAGCACACCACTTTCTTTTTAGCAGCTTTCTATCCAACACGAAGGGATTCATAGTTCCACCCTTCCTGGTCAGAGATTCTATCCTGCTCGGTCTTTTGACACAGCACTGTATACCCGGATGGTACTGTTTTCTGTTGGATCTTTCTGATGTTCTAGGATTTCACTGTTGTACCTTGTGTGTAAAGGCCAGATTGTGCTGTGCGGGAAGGCTCCTCTCAGAAAACCTCAGTGTTGGGGCCAGGAGATGGCATAATGGTTACGTCGCTGGACTCCCACATGGCTGACCGCAGTTTGAGTCCTGGACCTGGGGACTTGGAGCTCATGCGAGGTGCAGGGTTGTACGAGCCTGAGATCCCAGGAAGAGAAGGGATTACAGTGTGGCCATCCCCCCTGGAGGGGAAATTTCTCACTTTCTATCTCTCTATCTCTCTGGCAAGTACATGTACCCTATAGCAAAAATCTCTCTCTCAAAAAAAAAAGAGAAAAAAAAAAGAAAAGAAACATCCTTGTCTGTCTTCTGAAAAGGCAGATTCTCTCCAGGAATTATTGTTGAAAGCGTGCTATTCAGGGACTGGAAAGTCACTCCCCTAAGCACCTGCTATTCATTTCTCTTCCACTGCACAGCTGGGATTTTTAAAGTTCTCCCAAACTCATCTAATGTCTTGTGACATTGAAAACCAAGCTCTTGCTTTCGAATAGATATAAAATCACAAAAAAGTTAGAAAGACAGCACAGGGCACGCTGACGTTCATGTCCCCCCCACCCCCATTCATTTCCTTCATTCATTCATCTATTTATCTATTTATCATTTGTTGTCATTTTCGAGCCTCTGTGTTCAGAACTTGAACCTCAGTCAGCCATATGGGAATCCAGCCCCATAGCCACCATGCCACCTGCTGGCCCCTGCGTTGGTGTCTTAGTTACTGTGATGTATTCGTCCATCCAGTGAGTGCTGGCCTGGGGCTGAGTTCGGACCCCACATGGCGCGGAGGTCACTGGTTTTTTCTCATGGGTCTTTTGAAGCTCGGTGAGTAGAGTTAAGCGTCTTGTCACTGAATTACACAGAGCACTCTGTGGAGATCTCTGTTCCCGGCACTTGCATGTACCCCAGTGGACGTGGGGGATTCGTGCTCCGTTCTGTGCCCCAGGCGAGCCAAGCCTCAGCAGCTGCGGAAGCCCAGCCTACAGCCCGCGTGTGCTGGGCTGCCCCTCACCCCCCAGACCACGCTGCTTTCAGCCTCATGTCTCCCTCTCCTCCTTTGGTTGTGACCGTTGGTTGGACTTTCCTCATTTTTGATGATCTTGACAGTTTTGTGGAATACTGGTCAGAAGTTTTGTGACATCTCCCTGGATTTGGGCTTGTCTGATCTTTCTCTCCGGGTTAGATCGGGGACGTGGATTTTTGGAAGCAAGAGCACATCAACACATTGCCGTCCTGGGCTGGCCCAGGAGCCTGGTGGCCAGGCAAGCCTGATCCCACATGGCTGGCTGTGGTTTAAATCCTGGCCCCAGGGGTTTGAAAAACATGCTGGATGCTAAAACATGCGTTGCTTTCTCTCTGTCTCTGTCTCTTTGTCTCCCTGGTGAGCACACATGCCTTATAGCAAAAATCTCTCTTAAAAAGAAAAGAACCTCATTGTCTGTCTTCTGAAAAGGCAGATTCTCTCCAGGAATTATCATTGAAAGCATGCTATTCAGTGACAGGAAAATCACTCCCCTAAGCGCTTGCTATTCATGTTCTTTCCGCTGCAAGTTCTTGCCCCAAATCCCGACAGAACGGAGCAGTGGAGGTGATGGGATGGCGGCATGACCACGTCCCATTGGGGGACGCTTCCCCCACTCCCTCTGTGTGGATGAGCAAGCTCTCCTTCTGGCCAAAAAATAAAAAAAATAAAATAAAACTTGCTGTGGTCATCACATCAAGTCAGGGTATGGCTGTGAGCAGTGGCTTAGCACACGGAGGTCGCCTGGCCACCCAGCTGCCATGTGGTTCCCAGCATTCTTCACTGGATGTGGCCCTGTCCACCTCTCCACCTGCACTCGTAGGGCACGTCGGTAAGTGGGGGTGCGCTCCCCTGCATCCCGATCGGACGTCGGCGTGGGAGGTTCTTCAGTTCTTTCTCATTTATGTACACTAGCATGGGCTCAGGGGTACTAGACTTGGGGTCATGACCTGAGTCTAGGTTTGTTAGTGGCGTTTACCCTGTTCTTCTCGCTTTCTAAGTTTACTTATTTTCTCTGTGGGTTGGGGGGGAGGAGTGCTCCCAACAGAGTCCCGATGCCACGACCCACCCCCAGCCTCAGTTCACCCCGATCACGGGCACGCCATCGGTACACTCTGGGTGGTCCTGGCAGGAACCCCAGCCCTTCCCACATGGGTCATCCACGCAGAGTGGAAACACAGTTCCACCGTCTGGGCCCCTCCTCGGTCTCTTTACGAAGTTATTAGGATCTCCTCGCATGTTTTCAGAATGCTGCTATGATCTTAGTTTTAGTGGCCGCCCGCAGTGCCAGCCCGTCGTGGTGGTCAGGGGCTCTGAAGTCGCCGAGCCAGCGTTTATCAGCTCTGCACCACGAGAGGGTTATCTCCTGGGGACACACGCAGAGGCACCGCTGCTACCTTGGACTCGAGGAGCGACTGTGACCACAGACCGGGTCTCAGAACGTCCTCTCAGAAAGCAGAGGGGGCTCCGATCGCCACCGCTGGACATTCTGGATCGAGAGGTCTCCGTTCTCATACGGGGCTGCCCAGGCTGGGCCAGAGGCAGGCCCCTGTCCCCTCCCAGGGCCGCTGCCCGCTGCTGGGCACAGCCAGGCTGGCGTCCAGGGCAGTCAGCCCCGTGGACGATGTTTACATTTTCTCCACTCCGCCATCTGCGGCCGTGATGCAGTCGTGCTGGGGAGAGAGCCAGAAAAGCACTAGGCGAAGACTCTCCTCCCACTCTGCCCCCATCTCATTTCCTCCTGGGTGTTCTCAAGTAGCAGCAGGATCTGTCCTACCCGAGAGGGTGAGGGACAGCTGCTGTTGGGATCAGCAGGAGCTGGCTTGGGCTCTCGGCGTGGGCTCTCGGCGTAGGCTCTCGGCATACAGATTTTCTGACAAGTATGTTTTGGGGGTGCATTTTTTAGAACATGAAAAGTTTAAACATAAATAATGCACTGTTTCAGCTTTTTAAAAATTGCTGCAAGGTGTGTGCACTGGTGGGGTGTGTGGGGTGGGGTGTGAGGGATGGGGTGGGGAAGGAGAGTGGGGAAGCACCCCTAGGGGGATGGCCATACTGCAGTCCCTTCTCCATTCTGCTCTTGGGATTTATGTGCCCACACACCTATGCGCCCAGTGTGTTTGAAGCCACTGGGTCTGGGATTTGAACTGTGGAGTCGGCCATGTGGGATCCAACTGTCTTAACCCCCACACCACTGGTTGGCTTCATTTCATCTTTTAAAAGTGAGTTTAAAAAGTAGGGACCAGGGAAACCAGCAGTTAGCGTAATGGCTATGTCGCTGGACTCCCACGTAGTCGACCGTGGTTCACGTCCCGGACCCGGTGGCTTAAAACTCACACCGGGTGCGTGTGCGTGTGTGCCCAAGATCCCGAGAGGAGAATGGAGGAGAAGGGATTGCGGCATAGCCATCCCCCCTGGGGGGTGATTTCTCGCTTTCTGTCTCTCTGTCTCTCTCTGTCTGTCTGGCGAGCGCACGCGCCCTATAGCGAAAACCTCTCCCAAAAAAAAAAAAGTAGGGACCAGCAGTTAGCATAATGGCTATGCCGCTGGTCTCCCATATAGTTGACCGCGGTTTGAGTCCCAGACTCGGTGGCTTAAGCTCACGCCGGGCACGTGTGCATGCATGCCCAAGATCCCGAGAGGAGAATGGAGAAGAAGGGATTGCGGCGTGGCCATCCCCCCTTGAGGGTGATTTCTCACTTTCTGTCTCTCTGTCTCTCTTTCTGGTGAGCACACGCACCCTATAGCAAAAAACCTCTTCAAAAAAAAGAAAAAAAAAGTCATACATTCTGACTGGTTAGGTACAGTGTCTGTGGGAGGCTTCGTGTTATGAAGGTTGTTGTTTGCTTTTTAAGTCCGTATTTATCTGATTAGTAACAGCAGTAAAATGTGTTTTTCTGAACTAATTTGTCGGTTAACAGTAGGTTCTGAGTGTCAGAACATGAAGAGAAGCGCCTTGGCTTTTGCCAACACCCTGAGAGATCTGACTGCTGACCAAACCACTCAATCACTGGGGAAACTTTCCTGGCAGACAGAGACCTCAGAGCCCCACAGGGAATGGACGTTCTCACTTCTCTTTGTTTTCCTTCAGAAATCGACGTTTCTTACCTATGGCTAGGGTCACCTCATGCTTCGACCTGTGTGTCCCGAGGGTTCCATTATTTTTTTTTTTTTTTTTTTTTTTTTAGAATTTTTTGTTTTGTTTTATTTTGTTAGGCCTGTATGGTACATTATATTATTTTAATTTATTTTTAATTTTAATTTATTTTATACATCAAATCCCTATACATCCCTTAGCTTGTAAGTTGAATTTATCCAAAATGAATATACTTCCCACCAGAACAGTTGAGGATACAAAACACATTATCATCAACACATTATAATCCATTTCTATATCCCAAAAATGCCTGCCTATTTTCCTCACGCTGTCCTCTTTCTCCCGTCCTCTTCCCACATTGTCTCTAGCACATATAACCATTTCAATGCTTATATCGCATCTAATCTTTCAGTTTCGACTATGTTTTGAAACACTTTTTCTGTTGTCTTGCCTGCCATGGTCAGAAGTGGAAACTAGAAAAATTTCTATATATATTTTTATTTTTGCCAAAATCAGTGCTTATATTTTGTTGCATCTTTAAACATCAAACATGGATCGCAAAAATAAACTTTTGCTGGAGCCAACAGATGGTGTAATAATTATGCCACTGGCCTCCCACATATTCAAATGCAGTTCAAGTACCAGACTCAGAGACTCAAAACTCAAGTCGGTGTGTGTTTGCATGTGTGTCCAAGATCCTGAGAGGAGAATGGAGAAGGGATTGTGGTGTAGCGATCCCCCTAAGGGGTGGTTTTGTGCTTTCTGTCACTCTGTCTCTCTGTCTCTTCAGAGAGCACATATGCCCTATAGCAAAAATCGCTGTTTAAAAAAAACTTGCCAAAATATATGTGTTTCTCCTTTCATTGGGAAACTCTTAGATCTTATTCATCAGCCTTCTGAAATGTTCTGTTTTTGTAGACAGATATCATCCCCAAATTTTCTGATATCCTTAATTTTAACTACTGTGGCTTGCTGAATCAAAGCTGAATTTGAAAAAAAAAATTAATGTTGTTACCTTCAGAGATCAATTAATATTTCTGAATATTTCAAGGATTTATAGCACAGCTTACATTACTGAGGATTTTATCCCATTTGAGTTTACTGATGTATGGTAAGCTTTTAATCCTAATAAAAAGATTTCTTCATTTTTCACATTCATTCAATTCTGATCTGAGAGTTCTCTGAATACACAGTAAGTTGTGACTTATTCAACAAGGTTTTAATACAATTCCCACACATACAGGGTTTCTCTTCCTTGTAAGTGCTCTAATGTAAAACATGGAATAATTACACTGAAAACATTTTTCTACAGTATTCCTATTTATAGCCCTTACTTCTGTGTTCTCTCATATACAGTAAGGACTAACTTATCTTACATGGAAAATTTTCTGTTGGTACATTGACATTCACAGGCTTTTTCTTTTGTAAATTCCTTGATGTACATTGAGGGTTGACTTATAAATCAGACTATCTATACTCCCTACATACATGAAGATTCTCTCCAGTGTGACTTTTCAGATGCTTACTAAATATAGTTTTTAAGAGGAAAAATCCCTATATTCTTCACATTCATAAGGTTTCACTTCTATGGGAGTCCTCTGATGTACAATCAGCCCTTCCTTGTAGTAGTAAAATGTTGCTGACATTGTTTCCTTCCAGTGTGAGTACTCAGATGTAAAGTAAGATGTGACTTTTGGGAAAAAGTTGTATTACATTGGTCACAATCATAGGGTTGCTCTCCTGTGTTGAGTTCTCTAATGTACAGTGAGTGCAGGTTTCCAGGAGAATATTTTCCTACAACCTTCACATTCATAGGCCTTCTCTTCTGTGTGAGTTCTCTGATGCGTAGTGATATGTAACATCTGGGAGAACACTTTTCTACATTGTTCACATTCATAGTGTTTCTGTCCTGTACATGTTCTACTATGAACAGTAATGCTGTGACTTCTGGGAGAACATTTTCCTGTATTGTTCACATTCATAGGGTTTTTTTTTTTTCTGTGTGAGTTCTCCAATGCCTAGTGAGAACTAACTTGCAGGAGAACCTTTTCCTACATTCTTCACATTCATAGGGCTTCTCTCCTGTGTGAGTTCTCTTATGTAGAGTTTGGTCCCGCTTGCTGTAGAATGTTTTCCCACATTGTACACATTCATAGGGTTTTTCTACTGTGTGGATTCTCTGATGCCTAGTGAGAACTGACTTGCAGGAAAACCTTTTCCTACATTGTTCACATTCATAGGGCTTCTGTCCTGTGTGAGTTCTCTTATGTAGAGTTTGGTCCAGCTCACTGTAGAATGTTTTCCGAAATTGTTCACATTCATAGAGTCTTTCTCCTGTGTGGATTCTCTGATGCCTAGTGAGAACTGACTTCCGGGAGAACCTTTTCCTACATTGTTCACATTCATAGGGCTTCTCTCCTGTGTGAGCTCTCTTATGTCGAGTTTGGTCTTGCTTGCTGTAGAATGTTTTCCCACATTGTACACATTCATAGGGTTTTTCTCCTGTGTGAATTCTCTGATGCACAATGAGATGTGACTTACAGGAGAACATTTTCCTACATTGTTCACATTCATAGGGTCTTTCTCCTGTGTGCGTTCTCTGATGCCTAGTGAGATCTGACTTGCAGGAAAACCTTTTCCTACATTGTTCACATTCATAGGGCTTCTGTCCTGTGTGAGTTCTCTTATGTAGAGTTTGGTCCCGCTCGCTGTAGAATGTTTTCCGAAATTGTTCACATTCATAGGGTGTTTCTCCTGTGTGGATTCTCTGATGCCTAGTGAGAACTGACTTCCGGGAGAACCTTTTCCTACATTGTTCACATTCATAGGTTTTCTTTCTTGTTTGAATTTTCCAACATCTACTAAAGACTGACTTGAAACTGAAATATTTTCCACATTCCCCACATTCATGGGATTTCTCTCCAGTGTGAGCTGTCTCATGCACAATGAAGTGTGACTTCTTGAAGAACATTTTATCACATATTTTATTTTCATAAGATTTCTCTCCCATGTGACTCCTCTGATGTACAGTGAGGTCTGAATTCTGGGAAAACGTTTTCTTACATTGTTTACACTCATAGGGCTTCTCTCCTGGGAAGCTCAAGCTGGGAAGTTCTTCTAATGTCCATGGATCTCCTCCTTGCTCCAACTTGAAGATCACTGCAGGCTTGGCAATGCAGTGTCTTCAGACAGCTTCATCGGAGTTCCACTAAGCCAAAAACATCAGGTTGCTGTAGGTCTCCAGCATCACATCCTTGTATAGAATCTTCTGAGCATCTTCCAGGTCCTGCCACTCCTCCCAGGTAAAGTCCAGAGCAACATCCTCAAATGATATGAACCCCGTCATGGACACCGTGTCCGGCAGAGCACGGTCAGCACAGCGGCAGGTTGTCCCCAGCGACCACGCAGAAGGAACTCCCGAGGGTTCCATTATTGCCACACGCTCCTCCTCCTGCTCTGCCATCTCCCAAGATAGTTTCTTCCCTGTTTGGTTGGCTTGTTATATGTAGGTTGCATATCCCTAGTTGGAAATTGGAAGTCCGAAGTGTTCCTAAATGCAAAACGTTCTGAGCGCTGATGGGAATGCCATGGTGGAGAGTTCCACATGTGGCCCCTTGTGACAGCTCACAGTGAGAATGCCGCAGTACCAAAAGATGGTGGGAGATGATCTTCCTGGGGCCAGCCGGTGTTGTGATGAAGATGGCTGGGTCCCACGTGGCTGACTGTACAGTTGGAGTCCTGGACCCAGCGGCTTGAAAAACATGCCAGGCACATGTGCATCCATGTCTTGAATCCCGAGAACCCCAGGGAGTGGAAGAGAGGGGACTGTGGGGTGGTTCCCCAAAGGGGTGTGTTCTCACTCTGTTCTTCTCTCTCTTCCTCCCCCACCCCTGCACGTGCACATACCCTATAGTAAACTGAAAACAAAACACAACACAACAAAATCCTTCAGGCTTACATGTATAAGGTGTATATTACACATTGGCACCAGCAGTTGGCATAATGGCTGCATCACCGAACTCCCATGTAGTCGACCGTGGTTCGAGTCCCAGACCTGGTGGCTTAAACTCATGCCAGGCGCGTGTTCATGTGTGCCCAAGATCCCGAGAGGAGAATGAAGGAGAAGGGATTGCGGCATGGCCATCCCCCTGGGGGATGATTTCTCGTTTCCTGTCTCTCTGTCTCTCTCTGTCTTTCTGGTGAACGCACGTGCCCTATAGCAAAAACCTCTCCAAAAAAAAAAAAAAGGTGTGTATGACACATAATTGGATTTTGTGTCTAGACTGGGTCTTGTCCGCAAGATACCTCATTATGTACTAGGTTGTCGGAAAAGCCATGGCATATTTTTCTGTTTTTCTGTGCAACAGTGTGGCATGATTTTTCCTATTACCCAATATATACCGGTATACCGGTATTCCAGCCCTGAAATCTGGGACCCTTCTGGTCCTGAACATTGTGGATGAGGTACTCAACCTGCATGTTTAGAAGGAAGTTGAATGCAGATTTAACTCCTCCCCAGGGTCTCATCTGGGTGCCCATACCTCCTGGTGCTCCCACATGGCCACCATGGACCAGAGTCCTGGACGTGGAGGCTTGAAAATCATACCGTGTGTGTGTGTGTGTGTGCGCGCGCGCGCACCCAAAATCCTAAGAGGAGAATGGAAGAGAAGGGATTGCTCCATGGCTATCCCCCCTCGGGCAGTAATTCCTCACTTTTTCTCTTTCTCTTTCTCTAGTGAGTGCATGTGCCTTTATTGCAAAAACATAAAAACAAAAACAGATCCTGGCCCTGGTGGCTTTGAAAAGACAGAGGCTTGTGTGCCTGCATGCCCCACATCACAGCAGGATAGAGAAACGGGGGAGAGGGGATTGTGACATGACCACGCCCCACCGGGATGGCTCTCTCGCCTGCCCTCTGGCAATTAAAAACAAAATAAAAACAGTGAGAAGTGGTCAGATTTACCCCTGAGGAAATCAGGCCTACTGAAATGACAGGTGCATTAAAGGATCTGTGAGACCCTTATCCCGGGTGGAGTGAAGGTTCTGCCAGTATGCAAGCGGCAAATGGGAGTGTTGCCCTTGGAGACCCAACTTCTGTCATCACGGAGAGCTGGTGGTGGGGTCCAGCTACCCGGGGTTGTTTCGGACATCCTTCGTGCAGTGGGCACCACCTGATCTGCTCCTCGCTCTAGTGCAGGCCCTGGCGTGCATCCTGTGTCCGCCCCCGCAGTGGCGCCCGCTGTCCTGTAGGGGTGCTGTAGCTGTCAGGGTCCCAGGCTTCTTCCCCAGGGCAGAGGCAGAGCTGGGGCTTCAGGGTCCATAGGAGAAATGTGATTTCCCAAGGTGGCCTTTTCTGTCTAGGAACACCAGGATAAGGGAATGGGGCCTCCCAGGAGCTCGTTACTCATTTTAATGAATTATCATCAAATTGTTAGTTTCTTAGAGTCTTCCACATAGAGTCATTACTCTAGAGGCATTGTGACTTTCTTTCCCAGTCACTTGGACAGAAGCACACTGTCACTTTGCAAGTAATTGCTACAGTGGCCTGGACAGGGTTTCATATTTTGAGGCACTCAGGTGATGGTTTAGAACCAACTTTGCATCCAGCTTATAAATGTGTCAAGTCTCATGAGCTTATTTTCGTCCTTTTCAATGTTTTCCCCCAAAGTGGTGGGGATGTGGCTTTGAAAAGGTTGCTGTGAGCATGAAAATTCTTTGAATGAAAAAAAAAAAAATCAAAATTTGGGCCAGCAAATGGTGTGGTAGTTAAAGCACTGGATCCCACATGATCGAGTATGCAGTTCGCGTCTTTGACCCAGCGGCTTCAGAAATCACGCTGGGGGGAACCAGCAGTTAGCATAATGGCTATGTCGCTGGACTCCCACGTAGTTGACTGCGGTTCAAGTCCCGGACCCGGTGGCTTAAACTCACGCCGGGCCTGTGTGTGTGTGCCCAAGATCCCGAGAGGAGGATGGAGGAGAAGAGATTGTGGCATGGCCATCCCCACTTGGGGGGGGGGGGTTTCTCACTTTTTGTCTCCCTGTCTCTCTGTTTTTCTGGTGAGTGCATGTGCCCTATAGCAAAAACCTCTCCCCCCCAAAAAAAATCACGCTGGGCATGTGTGTGTACGTTCCCCAGATCCCGAGAATGAGGGGACCAGCAGGTGGCATAATGGGAGCAATTTCTTACTGTCTCTTTCAGGCAAATGCACATGTGCCCTGTAGCAAAACCCTAGGTAAAAAAAAATGGGGGGGCATCCTTTCATGGCTGCCTGTGTTGGTGTTTCAGCTGCCCTGATGCAGCAGGTGAAGTTTCAGTTACAATCCATGCTGTGTTCCTGTGGGTAGATCTGGTGTGTATGTAATAGGGATTTCTGGGGTGGTAATTCTGGGATCATGATTAATCGTTATCTCTTAAAGTCAGGCCTTGTTAATACACTAAAATTGGATCTAAGTAATTGCACTTGTGTTATTGCCTTGCCGGTTACAAAGGGCTCTCAGGTGCATTCTCCTAAATCCCCAAGTGGCTACCTGGTTGTACAGATGAGGAGACAGGTTTGTAAAGATAGGACAGTGGACCGTCCCAGAGCTGTGCAGAGCAGGCAGGTGCACACACCCAGGGCTCCTCACCCTACCGGACCTTGTCACCTCGGTGTTGACCTCGTCTAGTGAATGAGGTGGAAAGCCATTTTCCTGATTACCTGGAGTGATCGGGCTGCTCTCCGCCAGAGATGAAGGCTAAGACTGACGTCTGGAAATGATTGAATTCTTTTATAGACTCTGATATGATAGGATCCCTAGCACATCCCTGAAGAAAACAAATGTGGCGCTCATAGGCTGGTCCCAGATTCGGATCCCCGATCCTATTTTAGTGTGCCCTGGGTAACTGTAGCTCCGCGCGATTTCTGAGCGGTGATCATCCTCAGACATGGAGCTATGGGCAGCCTTTGCAATAACCTGCAAAACTGAGCTCTGGGACTCCAGGGTTGCTCCGTGGCAGACCTGTCATCCTAACATGTGCTGCGAGGTGGGCTTTATCCTCGGGCACTTGCTTGGCTTTGTGATTATTTTCAACCACAAGTAACAGAACACCGGCTCAGCCAGCTCTAGCAATGTGGCATGCATTGTGTCACCAGCAGGCAGCCCGGAGGCAGGTGGCTCAGGCTTGATTTGCTCAGCAGGTTGGCATCTGCACCCAGAGTCCGGCTGTCTGCGGGCTCGCTCTCCTGTCGGAAGGGGCCTGCAGGCTTGCAGCCCGGGTCTTTGCGTGTAAGCAGCCAGAGGTGGGTTCTGAGTACCCCCATCTGGGGCCTCTTTTTCAGAGACGTCCTCAGCAGACTAACACATCTCACAGTCATGAGCAGGTCTGTTCTGGCCTGGCCGCGGTGGACGCACTGTGAAGACGCAGGCTGGGACAGCTAGAGGCCCTGGTTCAGTTTCCAGTTTACACGGTGGTGTGCGCCTGTCAGTCATGCCGGTGACCTGGGATTGAGAAGCAAGAGGAGTGGGAGCTAGAGGCTGGTCAGGGCGACCCAGCGAGATCTTGTCTTAAAAAACAAAAACAAGGGCTGGCAGGTGGCACAGTGGTTAAGGTGCTGGACTCCCACATGGCCGACAATGGTTCAGGTCCTGGACCTGGTGGCTTGCTTTCTCACTTTCTCTCTCTCTCTCTGTGTCTCTCTGGTCAAATAAAAGTAATGATAATGGGACCAGCATTTAGCATTAATGGCTATGTCGCTGGACTCCCATGCAGTCAACTGTGGTTCGAGTCCCAGACCCAGTGGCTTAAACTCACGCTGGGCATGTGTGCGTGCATGCCCAACATCCCAAGAGGAGAGTGGAGGAGAAGGGATTGCGGTATGGCCATCCCCCAGGGGGTGATTTCTTGCTTTTTGTCCCTCTGTCTTCCTGGCGAGTCAATGTGCCTTATAGCAAAAAACCTCTCCAAAAAAAAAAAAGCAATATAATGACAAATAAAATTAAATAAATAATTATTTTAAAAAAATCAAAACAAAAACAAGGGCTAGCAGGTAGCATGGTAGTTATGGAGATAGGATTGCAGTGTGGCCATTCCCCCAGGGGAGAGATTCTCACTTTCCCTCTCTCTGGGGCATGCATGCATTCTATACTAAAATCCAAAAAAAAAAAAAAATACAAGAAAACCAAAAGCCGGTGGTGGTGACACACACGTGTAGTCTCAGTTGGGAAGCTGAGTCAGGAAGATCCCTGCAACAAGACCCAGTAGGGCCTGCACCACCTGGGGCCACTCCCAGCCCCGGGCATGGCGGAGCCGCTATGATGCACTGTGCTCAGTAGGGTTAGAGCTGTGGCCACTGACTAGGAGCGGGGATGGCAGGTGGCCAGCTGCACAGTGTGTGATGCCGAGTGAGTCACCAGCTCTGTGAGGAATGAGCTGGCTGGGGCAGCCCGTCCCAGAACGCAGGCCCAGGACCTGCAGAATCAGCATGGCCTGAACGTGTTAGACAGGCACATTCCCAGACCCCATCCGGCCTGCATCAGCTGCTGCTCCTGCACAGGGGTGGCATCGGATGCCCTGGGGGAAGGTCTGTGGTCTAATTGGCGAGCACCCCAGGTGGTGGGTGCACACCTAGGCACCCAAGAAATCACTTCCCAGAGAGCCTCTCTCTGCAAGGGTAAATAATAACAGTCATGGGACCAGCAGTTGGTGTAATGGCTATGTCACTGGACTCCCATGTAGTCGACATGGTTCGAGTCCCGGACCCGGTGGCTTAAACTCATGCCATGCGTGTGTGCATGTGTGCCCAAGATCCCGAGAGGAGAATGGAGGAGAAGGGACTGTGGCATCACCATCCCCCCTGGGGGGTGATTTCTCGCCTTCTGTCTCTCTGTCTTTCTCTGTCTGATGAGCATACGCGCCCTATAGCAAAAACCTCTCCAAAAGAAAAAAAAAACAACAGTTACCACTGTAGTATTAATAATGGAAGCAGAGATGGCCTTGTAGGTAAAGCAGGGGTGGATGGAAGGTGAGAGCGGTTGTTTTTCGGCCTTGCTCGCTGGCAATGACCCAGGATTTAATTTTTATTTAAACATTTATATATATATAATTGTTTTGGGACCAGCAGATGGCATAATGTTTACGCTGCTGGGCTACCGCGTAGTTGATCTTGGTTCAAGTCCCATACCTGGTGGCTTAAAACCCACGCCAGGTGCATGTGTGTGCCCAAGATCCCAAGAGGAGAGTGGAGGAGAAGGGATTGCAGCATGGCCAACCCCCTCCCCAGTGGGTGATTTCTCACTTTCTGTCTGTCTCTTGGGTGAGTGCATGCATCCTATAGCAAAAATCTCTCTGAAATAAAAGAATTTATGGTTTCTCATGCCCACTCAGCCGTTGCACTCTGTAGAGCACAGTCTGGTTTCAGAGTGTGTGTGGCGCAGCAGTCAGCTCACGGCGGTGGCAGTGCTCACCGTCTTCCAAGAGCATCGCCTCCTTGGACCTGCTCAGGGTTCTGCCCTCTGAGTGGCGCCTGCCCTGGCAGACCGGGCACACACACATTCCCTTCTACCGAGCTTTAGCTGGCCCATCCAGTTTTTCTAAGGGAGTTCTGTCACCATGGGTATGGGCGGGCAGGCCCCAGCGCCCTCTGTTGGGGCCCTCCATCGGGCTGGCCTACTTGCACACTGCACGCACAGCGGGTCAGGCCCTTGCAGGCCATGGCCCTGGGAGGACTGAGATGCTTTGTCGGGAGAACTCATTCATTCTGAGGAAGTGAGCCTGGCAGGAAAGCTGGGCAGGAACAGAACGCCTCAGTTACTGGACGGGTGTGGCCCTCCCAGGACAGGCTGGCGTGTGTACTTAGGGTGCCCGGCCCTGTGTGTGCATGCATGTGTGTGTGTGTGTGTGTGTGCGTGTGGGAGTGAGTGGAAGAGGAGGAGTGGAGGGAGCTCTCGGGCCTGGGGACGGGCATGAATGTGAGTAACAACTGAAAGAAGTGTTCTAAAAATGCTGTGAGAACCTGGGGGGGCAGAAACAGTGTGGTGAAGGGGACTTCCGCCCCCAGCCTGGCCTGGGTGTAAGTGGGAGGAGGGGCATGCCCAGGGCAGGGGCAGGGCAGGAGGAGGCCTGGGCTGCAGGGGAGGGCAGGCTGGAAGC
This sequence comes from Tupaia tana, assembly GCA_026018925.1. Taxonomy (NCBI): domain Eukaryota; kingdom Metazoa; phylum Chordata; class Mammalia; order Scandentia; family Tupaiidae; genus Tupaia; species Tupaia tana. The sequence goes on from JAKSZU010000008.1 coordinate 285,655, forward strand.
AGGGATAGCCGAGCCAGGCTTGGCCTGGGGAGAGGGGCCTCCCAGGCAGGCTGCAGCCTGTCGGTGCTCGGTGGTACCTCGGGAACCAGTGAGGGGCTGGGTAGGGTGGCCGGCCCAGGTGTGCTGCGGTGGCTTTCTAGGCCACCCGGAGGAGCCCCACTCCAGGTGGCTTGAGGCCACAGTCCCAGACAGGTGTGGCGGTGCTTCCTCTAGGTCCTGCAGGGGTCCCTCCTGCTTCCTGCTGGTGCCTGCTTGCTGGCTGGACACCTTGGTGGTTCTTCCTGAAGGCCTAGGGTGTCACAAAATGAGAAGGTGTGCACATGCACTGTTGTAGGCTTAGGGGCTTGTCCTGCTCCAAGTAGCCTCATCCTGACTTTACGTCTGCATCAATCCCATCTCCAAATATGGTCACCCACTGAGGTCCTGAGCATCAGGGCTGCACCGCGTCATCGTGGGGAGGGCACAGTTTAACTCATTTTGCGATATGCCAGGTGCATTCACGTACCCTTACGAGATCCCCTCACCTTCTTCCCTGCTCTCCTCAACCCTGGGCTCCCCTGGTGGTGTCTGGGCTGCCGCTGTGTGCAGTGATGGCTCGAGGCCCCGTTTCTTAGAGCCACTCAGCCTGCTGCAGCTTTGGGTTGCTTGCCCTGTGGGGTGCCTGCATGTCCCACAGGCTTCTTCATGGGCTCATTGAATTTGACCTTTTTGGTCAAATGGGTTTTATTTCTAAATCCTTTCCTTTTTAAAAACTTTGCCAGGGACCAGAAGATAGCATAATGGCTACGTTGCTGGACTCCCATGTAGTCAACTGGTTCGAGTCACGGACCCAGTGGCTTAAACTCACACCAGGGGTGTGCGCGTGCATGCCCAAGATCCCGAGAGGAGAATGGAGGAGAAGGGATTGCAGTGTGGCCATCTCTCCTGTGGGGAGATTTCTCACTTTCTGTCTCTCTGTCTTTCTCTGTCTTTCTGGCGAGCGCACGCGCCCTGTAGCAAAAACAATAGCTAACTAACTAACAAGAACAAATAAAGGGCTTTGCCAGCGAGGGACCAGCAGGTGGTATGGTGCTGGACCCCCACATGGTCGACCATGGTGAGAGACCCAGACCTGGTGACTTGCTTTCTCTCTTTCTCTCCACCCACAGTGAGCACACGTGCCGTCCAGCAAATTGAAATAAATAGATAAATAAAAATTGCTGGAGGGCACATGTGCTCACTGGAGAGAGAGAGAGAGAATGAGAAATCACCCCCAGGAGGGGTGGGCCTGCTGCAGCCCCTTTTCCAAAATCTTGGGATTTGGGGCACGCACATGTACTTGGTGTGTTTTTTGAGCTGACGGGTCTGGGACTTGAACTGTGCAGTCTGCCATATGGGATTCACCGCCTTACCCACCATGCCACTGGCTGGCCCCTCTGAGCCATTTCTTTACATACCTGCAGGGGCACAGCCAGGGAGAGCTCTTTCTGCAGGATCGTGAGTGCTGGGGAAAGTGTTTTTCTGTGTGTGTGTGTGTGTGTGTGTGTGTGTGTGTTTCCTCGTGGGAAATAAGTGGGAAAATTTAAGACTTGACGAGGCTGAGGATGCCGTGGCAGCCTGGTGGAAGGGCCTTGGCCTCATGGCATGACCCCTGCAACCCTGCAATTTCACAGATGAATGTGGGGTCGGTTCAGCCTGGTTTTTCAGGAGGTCACTTTTGTTATTTCCTAGAGATGCTTGAGCCAAGATGAAGAGTCTCTGCCTTGCTTTACTTAAAACTGCCGTGATCCGAGCTGCGGCTCTTGTGAATTTTCGTACTTCTGAGTCTGCTTTGAAGTGGATAAATGTCACGTCCAATTGCCTGAGTCTGACTTTCATGTAATTTAACTAGCAGGTTGGCATTGGGGAAGATCTGATCTGTGATCCCAGAGTCGGTCACGGTTGGTGTAATTCGTGGGTAACGAGGCACCTGCTTAGTGACGGGGCTGGTTATTAGAGGGCTGGGGTGATCTGAGGTTGAGATGGGAGGTGAGGTGGAGAATGCACTTGCACTCTCCTGTCTTAATCTTTTAATCCATTTAGCCTGGGTTGTAAATGTGGGCTTCCTTTTTATTCAGAAGTGTGTTTAGGTAGCTGGGAAGGGCTTTCATTAATTCACCCGGAGTTCAGGCCACAGGGAGGAGGGTTATCCCTGATTGCCGACTTGGGCAAACTTGAAGCTACTGTGGGCACACAGAGAGTTCCTTCAGATTGTGTTGCTCCTCCTGGAAACCAAAATTCTAGATTTAAAAAGTGAGTCCTGGGGCCAGCAGGTGGCATGGTGGTTAAGAGCGCTGGATTCCCACATGGCCGACCATGGTTCGAGTCCTGGACGTGGCGGCTTGCTTTCTCACTTTCCTCCTCTCATCTCTGTTCAATTTAAAATAAATAAATAAAGTTAAATAAAAATAATTTTAAAAAGAAGTGAGCCCCACTGGGCGCGTGTGCGTGCGTGCCCAAGATCCCGAGAGGAGAATGGAGGAGAAGGGATTGCGGCATGACCATCCCCCTGGGGGGTGATTTCTCACTTTCTGTCTCTATGTCTCTGTCTGTCTGGCGAGCGCACACGCCCTATAGTGAAAATCTCTCCAAAAAAAAAAAAATGAGCCCTTGGGGCCAGCAGGTGGCGTGATGGATAAGGTGCTGAACTCCCACATCGTTGACTGTAGTTTGAGACTTAGACCTGGGGGTTGGCTTTCTCACTTTCTCTCTCTCTCTCTCCAGTGAGTGCACATGCCCTGTAACAAATTTTCGAATAGCAATAATAAAAAGGTAAATAATAATGAGATAATAATAATAATAATAATAAAGTAAATACAAGAGCCAGTATGTGGCATGAAGGTCAGGTGACTGACCCTACAGTTAGAGTCCCAGACTCAGGAGCTTAAAAATCACACTGGCGGACCAGCAGTTAGTGTAATGGCTATGTCACTGGACTCCCATGTAGTCGACCGCAGTTCGCGTCCCGGACCTGGTGGCTTAAACTCACGTCAGGCCCATGTGTGTGTGTGTGCCCAAGATCCCAAGAGGAGAATGGAGGAGAAGGGATTGCGGCGTGGCCACCCCCCCGGGGTGATTTCTCACTTTCTGTCTCTCTGTTTCTGTCTGTCTGGTGAGTGCACGTCCCCTATAGCAAAAACCTCTCCAAAAAAAAAAAAAATCACAGTGGGCGGGACCAGCAGTTAGCATAATGGCTATGTCGCTGGACTCCCATGTAGTCAACCACAGTTCGAGTCCTGGACCCGGTGGCTTAAACTCATGCCAGGTGCATGTGCATGCGTGCCCAAGATCCCAAGGGGAGAATGGAGGAGAAGGGATTGTGGTGTGGCCATCCCCCCAGGGGGTGATGTCTCGCTTTCTGTCTCTCTGTCTGTCTGTCTCTCCGACAAGTGCAAACACCCTATAGCAAAAACCTCTCCAAAAAAGAAGAAAAAATTGTAATGGGCATATGGTAGTGTGTATTCCAAATCCTGGGGGTGATTTCTCCCTTTCCCGCTCACTGTCTCTCTGTCTCTCCAGCAAGCACACATGCCCTGGGGCTAAAACCTTAAAAAAAGAAAAAGGAAGGGGAAGAAGCAAGTGACCGTGTTCAGACCATTTCAAGTGGCATCATGTCAGCTCCGGTCTCAGCTCTAGGACTCTTATCTGCACCAAGAGCTGACACCGAGGGGCAAAGGGAGTGGTGAGTACCCAGCAGACACTTTTGCTTGACTCACGGTCACTCTAGGACAGCCCTTGGGCACAGTTCTAGGAATGAACCAAGCCAGTACTTACAAACCAACCCAGGGTGCTCGGTGTGGATAGAACTCAGGGCTTGTCATCCTCTCTCTAAAATATGGGCACGGACTGGCTCTGTGGGGCAGCAGTCCTGTGCTGCTCAGGAGAAGCTGGGTCTCACCTGGTGACCGTAGTTTGAATCCCACCTGGTCAGCCTGAAACATGCCCACACTCATGGTTCGAATCCCACCCAGTCAGCTTAAAACATGCCCACACGTGCAAGTGTCCAGGTTCCCATAGGCTGGAGGGCCAGGGGGTACTCATAGAGCAATCGGACCCTATGTGGAGGCTCCTCCTCTCTCCATGGTCATGCCTGCATTCTGTCATGAATAAAGAAAAATAAATAATTGAATCTGGGTATTACTCACTGTGCCTACTGCAGGGCTTGGGGAGCAGTGGCTGGATTTGAGCCGGGCCTGGCGTGCTGCGCTCTGACAGTACCTGCTGTGAGAGGAGAGGTTTGCTCAGCCATGGCTGGTCCCAATCAGCCACACTTCATTGGTCGGGGGGAGTGGAGCGGAATGGATCGTTTTCTTCTCCACTTTTTTTTCCATTCACATTTTTGCCATACGGTGCACTCCCTTCTGGGAGAGAGACAGACGGGGAAAGTGAGAAAGCACCCCCTGGGGAGACACGTGTCTCTTCTCCTTCATTTTCTTGTGGTTTTAGACACACATGCTTAAGTGTCGAACGTGTTTTTCAAGATGGGTTTGGAACTTAATCACACAGTTGGCCACATGGGATCCAGTGCCTTAACCTCCATGCCACTTGCTGGCTCCTCTTTACTTAAATTTTTTTTTTTTTTTTTTGGCTGTGGGGCATGTGTGCTTCCTGGAGAGAGAGAGAGAGAGAGAGAGAGAGAGAGAGAGAATATGAGAAATTAACCCCTGGGTGGGATGGCTACACCCATCTCTTCTCCTCCATTCTCTCTCAAGATTTGGGCACACACCCACGAGTGTCCAGTGTGTTTTTCAAGCCGCCTGGTCCAGGACTTGAACCACATAGTCGCCATGGGAGATTCAGCCTCCTAAACCTCCACACCACTGGCTTGCCCAGGAAGCTCTCCTCTAAGGAGTTGTTGCATCTGAGAAGCCAGCGCTGGTGGTGCGCGCACAGGGCTCTGTTGGTGAGTCCTGTCTCTGGCTTCCTGGCTGTGGGATCCTCAGCCTCCATTTCCTCATCTGCAGTAATGGGACAGAAGTGCCACCTCCCTGGGTGGTCGTGTGTGTGGGGAAGGGCTGTGGTGTCAGAGAAGCTGGTACTCATGGGGCCCGTGCTTGGCAGTTCACATCAGAGAGTGTGCGTGCTTTCAGGAAATTCTACCCTGGAGTTCCTTGAGGAAATAGGATGGATTGCCACAGTTGCTGTGTCTAATGATGCCCATGTGTGTGTTTGTACTGGGAAAATGAGCAACTCCGTGTCTCACGGTACACCCACACTTGAGATGTAGGAGGGTGTTCTTGGTGTTGGATCTCTTTATTTACTTATTTATATTTTTAGAGCTTTTTGCTATAGGGTGCGTGCGCTCCCTGGAGAGACAGAGAGACAGAAAGCAAGAAATCTCCCCCCAGGGGATGGCCACTCCACAATCCCTTCTCCTCCATTCTCCTCTCAGGATCTTGGGCACACACGCACACGTGCCTGGCATGAGCTCTAAGCTGCCGGGTTTGGCCCTCGAACCATGGTCGACTACGTGGGAGTCCCGTGACATAGCCATTATGCCATCTGCTGGTCCTTATTGGATCCTTTATAGCACAAAGACCTGTGCATTCTGTGAGAGAATTCATTCCAAATGTTCAGTGTTTGTATTTGGTAATGAGATGCTGTTTTTATTATTTTATTTTTGTATATTATGCTATAAGATATATTAGGTTGTCAGGAAAGTCACTATGCATTTTGGCATAAAAAAAAACACAGAAAAATACGTCATGACTTTTCCAATAACCCTACACACACACACACACACACACACACACACACACACACACACAGAGGTATCTGTATGTCTATTAGGTTTTTGCCATAGAATGCATGTGCTTGCCAGAGAGAAGACGGGGCGGGGGGCATGGGGGGAAAGTGAGAAAACACCCTTTGGGGGGCAGCCACACCACAATCCCTTCTCCTCCATTCTCCTCCTGGGATTTTTGGTGCACTTGAACCTGTGCCTGGTGTGATTTTTAAGCCCCTGGGTCTGGGACTCAGTCTATGGTTGGGCCTGTGGGAATCCAGTGCCTTAACCACCATGCTCCCTGCAGGCCCTTAAGGTATATTTTTACAAATGAGACATCTTGATTTGGAGAAACTCAAACTAATATATCTCATATCTTAGACATAGATATACATATCTCATATATAGATATACATATAATAGAATCAACTATCCCTTTATAAGTTTATTTCCTTCATGATAATGTATGCTCATGTGAGGGAGAGGGGGAAAGAGAGAGAGAGAGAGAATTACAGAGCAGGACAGGGTCTGGTTGGGCTGCATTCCCTCCTCTGGACCCCCAGCTGGTCAGGAGCCTGAGTGTCTATGCCCCATGTCCCAAGCCCAGTGGGCTGGCCTCCAGGACCAGGACTTGAACCCGCACTGGACATGTGGTCTTCCCTCACTCTGACTGTCCAGTAGGCAGGGCCAGCGACGACGACTTTAATATCTGATCCAACAGGCCCTGTCCTGCGCTGTGAACTGGGACCACCCCTTTGCAGACCTGGCTAAGGCTTTCTCACTTGGACACTGGGTGCTGTCTTCCTGCAGCAGAGGGGTGATGGTGAGGCTGTGGGCCAGGGAGAAGCGTGGAGAGTGACTCAGCTAACCAGAGTGTGGAATTTCAGACAAGCGCTCGGGGAGCTCCGGGAGCCTACCTGCTCTGGGTCAGAGGCATGGCGGGCCGTGGCTGCACCCACCCCAGCATCGGCCCCAACCTGGGGAAGCATGGGAAGTTTGGGGAGGGGACCAAGAGGGCCGGAGCTCCTCACTGAATATGCATACAATTGTTGGCGTGCTGATGAGGACATGGGGGCCCACCTGCTAGGAGGGGTGGCTTCCTGTCCAGGATACAGCGGGAGGTGGAAATCCTGGAGCGCTCCCAGGCCTTCCAGTGCCCCGCCAACCCCACTGAGCGCAGCGTAGGCCAGGTCAGGAAGGCTCTGGCTCCAGAGCACCCCAGTCCGCATCAGGTCGAGTAGATCAGGCCATGGATCTGACAGAGCTCCCAGGAAGTGTCTGGCTGTCCCTGCTCAGGCATTGCTTCAGAAACTTGTCCTAAACTGCTTTCGAAAACCAAATCAGAATATTTAAGTCCATCAGTTCATTATCAATAAATGGGATTTTCTGTAGAAGCATGGCGTATAAAAATTAGTAAAATCTTTCCCAGTGGACATGGGGAGGTCCGTGGAGGCACAGGGTCGTTACTTTCAGGCATCAGCCTGTCTGATCACGCACAGCTGGAAGACACCCCCGCCCACACCCCTCAGGGATTCTAATTCATCTGAGTCAGACCCCTTGGTGTGGGTCACTGTCACAGCATCATGGCGGTTTCTTTTGATTTTGTTCATGACCGATTTAGGATTTTTAAAGTTGATTTACTTCCTCCATGAGACAGTGAGAGATAGAGAGATAGAGAGACAGGAACCTCAGAGGGTTCCATGCCATGACATGGTGGTGTAGGGGGAGACCCCAGCTCAGGCCCCTCCCAGGTGGGTCCTGTCATGCCACCAGGCCTGGGTGTTATGAAGACGGTCGTGAAGGGAATGTGTGTCGGAGAGGGGGAGAATTGTCCTCAGCTCTCGAGGTCCTGCAGGGCCTGAGCCGGGTGGCAGCATGGGAAAGTGTCACTGCCCTGATGACATCATTGAGCTGCTGAGCCAGCCTGGCCTGGGACTGAGGCTGCAGGGCTGCCGGCCACGGAGGCCACCGGAGGTGGCTGTGTGCCCCTTGCTCGGAGCTGGCCCAGGTCACAGACCCAGGTCTCAGCGCTCCTCAGGACCCCGGCATGACCAGAAACCCATGGCTGACCCAGCGCAGAAAACAGCAAGCCCTGCTCTCCCAGGACAGCAAAGAGAGAACTAGCCTCGCAGCCTCAGCCATGGGAACTCGTGTGCCCGGGGGTCTGGGACGTGAATGTGGGCCCCCGTGGGCGAGCCTCACAGAGCGGAGTCCCTGCTGTGCCGCCATCCCCACACCCCACTCCCAGCTGTAAGATCTGCCTCGGGATCATCTGTTGAGAGAGTTAATTGGAGTCAAGGAGGTCTTCCATTTACTTTTTTCTGATTTAGATCGCCTCTGGGGTCTGTGACCTGCTGGGGCAGCGTGGGTCCGTAGCTGGAAAAGATTGCCATGTGACGGCGAGCTGGCAGACGTGACCTTAGAGAGCCACAGTGAAGCCGGCCCAGCGCTTTCTGCCTCTGCTCCACTCCTGACCATCACTGTGTTTGCAAACAGGGTCTCAGATGCAGAAACACTTCAATTCCCTTCTCCTTTTTGTTCTGGAAAATCAAAAACAAAGCTCAGAGACTTTGTCAGCGAGCCCCAGCATTGCATGTTGTGGTTCAGCTTCTGCGGGCGTCCCTAAAGCTTTGGTGTCGGGCTGGTGCATAACCATGTGAGGGTTTGGGAGCCTCTTTGGTCTTTGTCCACTGCCTAGGTGCAGCCCTTTTCCAGCAGTGTCCCATTCATGGCCATTGGAGGAGGCAGTGGGAGAGGATGAGGAGGTGGGGCGGAGCAGCCCTCTGTGTCCCCCCCCCCCATGGGGTCTTCTCACTCGCCCTCCCAAGCAAAGTGAGGCTGCCCATTTGTCTTCACTGTTTTCCAGCTAGAGCTGGGCATTCAAGGAGTCTGGGCGGGCACCCTTGCCCCTAGTCTTCCTCTGCTTTGGAAACTCTCCCCAAAGCCCACCTCGGGCAGAGGCCGGGATCGCGGCCGCCTCATGAGCCAACTTCCCATCCCCCACTTGCTGTTTAATTCGAAGTCCTAGAACATGCGTTTGAGTGAGTTGGTTCATACAAATTAAAAAAAAATTTAGAATTATTTTATTTAAATTTATTTATTTTTAATTTGACTAGAGAGAAACAGAAGGAGAGAAAGAGAGAGAGATGGAAGGTGAGAAAGCAAGCTGCCAGGTCCAGGACTCGCGGTCAGCCATGTGGGAGTCCAGTGCCCTCAACCACCATACCACCTGCCTGTCCCTGATACACATGTCACTCGTAGGGTTCTGGAATAGAGGCCGTGCATTTTTTTTTTTTTAGAGTGATTTTTTGCTGTAGGGTGTGTGCGTCGCCAGAAAGACAGAGAGAGACAGAGAGACAGAAAGCGAGAAATCACCCTCCAGGGGGGATGGCCATGCCACAATCCCTTCTCCTCCATTCTCCTCTTGGGATCTTGGGGACGCATGCACATGCGCCCGGCGTGAGTTTAAGCCACAGGGTCCGGGACTCGAACCGCAGTGGGCTACATGGGAGTTCAGCAACATAGCCATTACACTAACTGCTGGTCCCGAGGCCTCACATTCTTTAGTGCAGGATGACTGTGTCAGGGGTGCAGGGCACAGGGGTCATTGGGTCTGGTGCCCACCTGAGACGGGGGTTTCAGGAAGAATTGGACACATGGACCCCGGAGGTCTCACTCCTGTCTCAGTGGCCCTGTGTGAGTGCGTGGGTGAGGACAGCTCGCTCTGCTCTCTCTGCAAGATGCAGGACTTTGTTTTCCCCTTACTGTCCATGCAGCATGAGCGAGGAGGAGGTGAGGACCTGTGGCCTCTGCTCTCCTGGGTCTCCTTGCTCTGCACAGCAAGGCAGGGCTGCCATTTGCCCTCATCTTGTTCTGTTTGTTGAGAAGTTTCCACTTGGACATTTTTGCCATATATGCAAAAGCGAGTCTGCTGCGGACCATGCAGTTGTCAGCTCAGAGCCTTTGCCAGCCATTCTTGGGGAAGGCATCTGCTGGCATTGGGAGGAAGCCCCAGCTCTGCGTGGTGCTGCGTCTGCTGGGAGCCAGGAGCTGGGCGGTGCTGGGAGCCGGCTGCCTGCAGAGCGTCGGCATTTGTGGGCTCGGTCTCCTTTTCCTCCAACATGGAGCCTTATGTGGTGACCTGGAGCAGCCTCGTGTTCCCAGAACCTCCCTGGCGTATTCTGGGCACAGCTCTCTGTCCTTTCCTCTGTCTGGACTCGGGGCGGGCAGACCAGGCCTGAACTTGCTGTTCCAGGGCCTGAGGCTGTGCCTTCCTCGTGTCTGAGCACTGGCCTGGGGTGGTGCCCAGCTGCCCTGTGGCATCAGGGAGTGTGGCCTGAGCAAGGCCGCCTTGTGGCCCTACTCCTGCAGGAGGAAGCGAGTCCCCTGAGGACAATCCTTTGTGTGGATTACAATTCATTTCAGCCCCTCTGCCTCCTGTGAGGGGAGTCTCCACTCTGCATCTCGAGCCTCCCTCGTGGTCAGGGTGTCCCTGGTGACCCACCCTCTATCAAATTAAAAAAAGATAGTTCTCATTCCTCATATATATTGAGGTAATGAGTTGCCTTCTGAAAAACAAAACAAAAGAACCCAAAAGAACCTTAACAATTTCCATTTGTCTTGTTAGGGTCTCATCCTGTGGGTTTGGAGCTGTCGTAGTCAGTTGACACCAAAGAGACAGAATGGACTTTTCCTGGTGGTGTGAAAATGGATCTGGACTACCACAGGGCGTACTCTCCTCTTTCCCAGGACCCCATTTCCTAACAGGGCAGACAGTCGAGCAGTGTTTGAGCGAGGAGCCCTCAGTTGATGAGAGATTTTTCAAAAATTCTGGAAGATAGGGACAAGCAGTTAGTGTAATCGCTGTCGCTGGACTCTCATTTAGTCGACTGCAGTTGAGTCCCGGACCCGATGGCTTAAACTCATGCTGGGTGTGTGTGCGTGCGTGCCCAAGATCCCGAGAGGAGAATGGAGGAGAAGGGATTGCAGCATGGCCATCCCCCCTGGCGGGTGAGTTCTTGCTTTCTATCTCTCTGTCTCTCTCTCTGTCTTTCTGGTGAGTGCACACATCCTATAGAAAAAAAAAAAAAATAAAACTCTCCAAAAAAAAAAAATCCTGGAAGATAGAAAAAGATTGGAGAGGGTCAGCCCACGAGCTGGTGTTTAAGGGGCTGGATGCTCTCAGCCGTTCGATCCTGCAGTTCAAGTCCTGGACCCAGCTGCTTAAGAAGCATTGTTCATGTGTATGTGCCCCATATCCTCAAAGGCGGGAGAGATGGGGGAGATGGGGTTGCTGTGGAACCCTGCTCCACCAGGAACACTTTCCCCCTTTCCTTCTCCCTCCCTCTGACAAGTGCACATGTCCTCTGTCAAAAAGTTTTTAAAAAGAGAAAGGAAAGAAAATGGATGCAAAATGGTAACTGATGAAGAGAAGCAGAGAGTGTGAACGTAGGTGGGGAGGACCCCGAGTAACTGATGAAGGTGACCGAGAGAAGTGGAGAGTGTGAACGTAGGTGGACAGTGGAGAGGACCCCGAGTAACTGATGAAGGTGACCGAGAGAAGTGGAGAGTGTGAACGTAGGTGGACAGTGGAGAGGACCCCGAGCATGCTGCATGGTGGGGTTAGAGACGCCCACCAGGTGTGGGGCGAAATGTCAGAGAAGGCCTTTCGAGGTCAGGATGGGGTTTGGCAGGCAGATCACTGGTCACAGCAGTGCAGTGGGACTTCTGAGCAACCAGGGGGCCCTTCCCGAAGGACCTGGGACTCAGTGCCCTTCTGGCACCTGCAGGACTCCCAGGTGTTGCAGGTGCTCTGCTGCTGTCGCTCCCTTCCCGCTGCAGCCTGGGAAGACACCTCCTCGAGCACCACGAGATCGAAGTCAGCCTCTGGAGGGCTCAGCTGCGGGAGCGGGCAGCGGCCCAGACCAGCCAGGTGGCGGTGTGTCCTGGGTCTGGGACAACTGCTCATGCTGCAGGGTCACGGTCATTTCTCTCAACAGGCAGGGAGAGCTGGAGTAGCCTTTGCCTCTAACCTTGCCCAGGCCGCTTCCTGCAGGAAGCCCTGGCATTTCTGTGTGCATCTCACTTCCCAGACCGCGTCCCGGGTTGCACCTGCAGCTGATGCCTAGTTAAGACTTTTTATTTTTTATTACTTTTTAAAGAATCATTTATTTACTTTATTACTATAATTATTATTCTTTTAATCTTCCATAGGGCACACATGCTCACCAGGGAGAGAGCAAATGAGCGAGCGAGCAAGTCACCAGGTCCAGGACTCAAACTGCAGCCAGCCATGTGGGAGTCTAGATTAACAACCACGCCATCTGCTGGCTCATAAGTAAGACTTTCTGAGGAAAGAAACTTGCACATGGGGTAAGGGTTACATCGCTGGACTCCCATGTAGTTGACTGTGGTTCAAGTGCCAGACTTGGGGGCTTAAAACTCACGCCTGGCACGTGTGTGTGTGCCCAAAATCTCAGAGGAGAATGGAGGAGAAGGGATTGCAGTGTGGCCTTTCTTCCTGGGGGGGGTGATTTCTCACTTTCTGTGTCTCCGTCTCTTCAGTAAGCACGTGTATCCTATAGCAAAAAAATCTCTCTTAAAAAAAAAAAAAAAAGACTTTCTGAGGAGGAAGGGAAGAACAGCTAAGGTTTGGGAACCAGTGTTCTTTTGTCACAGTGGCCCTGGACTTGTCCATGTACTAGACTTCAAGAGTATGGGAGTTGTTCTAACTCTTTGGGAGTTAGCAAAATGGACCACCGACGCATTAGACAAAAGGATTCTTACAGGTTAAACTAGGCATTAAGTCACTGAGGCTTTATTATGGCTGAATGTGCATTTAGTAGGTTTTGCTTGGTGACTTTTTATTTTCCCCTTCTCTCTCTCTCTGGCAAGCAAATGAGCCCTATAGTAAAAACCAAAAACGAGATGGTTTGTGGGGCCAGCAGATGGCGTAGCGGTTAAAGTGCTAGACTCCCAGGGGCTGGCAGGTGGAATGGTGGTGGGCTCCCACATAGTCGACCACAGTTCAAGTCCCAGACCTGGTGGCTTGATTTCTCACTTTCCTTCTCTTTGTCTCTCTCTCTCTCTCTGGTCAAATTAAAAACATAAATATAATGAATAAAATTAAAATAATTTTAAAAGTGCTGGACTCCCATATGACTGACTGCGATTCAAGTCCTGGACTTAGTGTTCACTTGAAACTCACACTGGTTGCGTGTGTGTGTGTGCACCCAAAATCTCAAGAGGAGAAGGGATGTGGCGTGGCCATCCCTCCTGGGGGTGATTTCTCACTTTCTGTCCCTTCGTCTCCCTCTGTGTCTCTAGTGAGCACATGTGCCCTATAGCAAAAATTTCTCTCTCCCAAAAAAAAAATGGGGGTGTTGCTGAGGGGGTGTTCATCTTAGCATTATGTTCTCATCAGCCCACAGAGAAGGGGACATCGGAAATGACGTAGATGGTCTGTAAGGCTGCCCATCGTCCTCTGGGAAGGGGGTAACTCAGGAGGCCGCTCTGAGATGTCCCCCGGGGTTTGCTGTCCCTGCCTAATCATTGCGTGGTCTGCCACCCCGAGTGCCATCTCATTATTGCGGCCCTGGGAGAGCGGCATCTTAGGGTTTTCACGTTATCCCTTCTGTTAAGACCAGGAGGGCTGCGACCCTGGCAAGTGTCTCAAAAGCCCACGACGACAGCGTTGCGGTGTGTCAGGGTCTTTGCCCTCGTCTGCCTGACTATTTACTTCTGTTTCCCAAATATTTGAGATTTATTTATAGTTAGAAAAGCTCAGAGACGCCTAAAGGTTAATCCTCAAGTCTATCAACTGGGGATTCAAACAAACAGAGTCATCCTTTCAGTTTCTCACCCTGAGCTCGGGGAGTGATCGATCACTCAGGCAAGTTCTCAGCACCTCCATGCCGAGCATGGGCACGCGCAGCCGCTCCCATGGCTGTCACTTTCTGTAATTCGCTTTATCCCATGCTTGGTTTTAGAATGCGGGGGAATTTGCACATTTCAGGCAGTTGGTGCTTAAAGTATCGCATAACTCCTGGAATCTGTACATGAGCTGAGCATGGCTACCCTGCTGGCTAGGATAGGGTAATGTCTGGTGGCAGCTACAGAGTCTTCAAAAAGTCTGCGGAAAATGCGTATGATGAAAACACTGTGTGGATTTCAAATTTTTTTGGTACTCAAAATCATACTTCAATTTGATTTGTCATGAAACATTTTTTTTTTCTTTTTTTTTTTTTGGAGAGGTTTTTTTTTTGCTATAGGGTGCGTGCGCTCGCCAGACAGACAGAGAGAGACAGAGAGATAGAAAGCAGGAAATCACCCCCCACGGGGGTTGGCCACGCCGCAATCCCTTCTCCTCCATTCTCCTCTCGGGATCTTGGGCACGTACGCACATGCACCCGGCGTGAGTTTAAGCCACCGGGTCCGGGACTCGAACCGCGGTCGGCTACGTGGGAGTCCAGCGACATAGCCATTACGCTAACTGCTGGTCCCTGTCATGAAACTTTTGACATAAAGAAGGGCAGATATTTAAAATATCATAAAATGAATCATTTTGTCTAGGAGTTACCATTATTTTCAGCTGAGACTAGAGAGCAAATCTGTAAATAAGTCATTACTTTAAATTTTGTTTTAAGCAACTAGAATAGAGCTTTTTTCTTTTCTTCTTTTTGAGAGGTTTTTGCTATAGGGCACATGCGCTCGCCAGAAAGACAGAGACAAAAAAAGCGAGAAATCATCCCCCCCCCCAGGGGGGATGGCCATGCCACAATCCCTTCTCCTCCATTCTCCTCTTGGGATCTTGGGCACGCACACACATGTGCCTGGTGTGAGTTTAAGCCATGGGGTCCAGGCCTCAAACCTTGGTTAACTACATGGGAGTCCAGCAACATAGCCGTTACGCTAATTGCTGGTTCCTGGAAGCCTCAACTGTTACATAGAATGAATGCTAAATGCATTTGTTCTTTGCATTTTAGTCTAAAAGACAAAAACTGATTTATTCAAATGACAAATATTTACTGATTGATCGGTCTGAGTCGTAATATAAGCTTTCTTTTTTTTTTTTTTTTTTTTTTGGTGAGGTTTTTGCCACAGGGCATGTACACTTGCCAGACAGAGAGAGACAGAAAGCAAGAAATCACCCCCCAGGAGAGACCATGCTGCAATCCCTTCTCCTCCACTCTCCTCTTGGGATCTTGGGCACACATTTACACATGCCTGGCATGAGTTTTAAGCCACTGGGTCCGGGACTTGAACCACGGTCGACTACATGGGAGTCCAGTGACATAGTCATTATGCTAATTGCTGGTCCCTCCTATATAAGCTTTCTTGTAAGTGAAGATTGTTTTCGCTTATACTGCAGAACTAGCAAAGTGTTATCAATCTCTTATCTTATTCCATTCTTATATTTTTGTGGCTAAAAATGACAAAACTCTAGTTCTACCTTGTAGTTCTACCTTGTGCCATTGCTGCATCATGGGCTTATACTTTGTCTACACAGCAAGAGCCAAATGCTGGGAGCCAGGGCTTACGTGTTCTTTCCCCTCCAGTGCGGTTACAGTGGACTGTGTCCCTGACACCCACATGTGTAGGCCCTGACCCCCAGTATCTCAGAATGCAACTCTTCTGGAGATGGACTTTTCAAAGAATTAAGTAAAAATGAGGATATGGGATTTTTAGCCACAAAAAGACTTTTTACACCCACTAATGGAATGTAGGAAATGTGAGAAACAGAATCCGTAGAAGATATCGCGGTTATGACTCCCACATGGTTGACCATGGTTCAAGTCTCGGATCCGGTGCCTTGAAAATCATGACAGGAGGACCAGTAGATGGTGTCATGGTTATGTAACTGGACTCCCATGTAGTTGACCACAGTTTGAGTCCCGGACCAGGTGGCTTAAACCTCAAGGCAGGTGCATGTGCATGCGTGCCCCAAATCCCGAGATAATGGAGGAGAAGGGACTGTGGTGTGGCCATCCCCCTAGGGGTTGCTTTCTCACTTTCCCTCTCACTGTCTCTGTCATGCTTTTTTGCTTTTTCATCTCATTTGCCACAGACAGCATGCCACTGTCACTCACTTGAATCTCAGCTTGTGTTTGCAGAGCCACCAGCCTTGCTGAGGAGTAACAGAGGTTAGGACCCCAGGGGCCTTGGAGGGGACAGACCTAGCTGGGTGTGAACTGAGAGGTCAGAGCAAGTGCCAGGAGACGGCGGTGAACAGTAAGGACAGCACACGTGTGATGTCCATAAATATGCAGGTGATACCAGTCTGGGATGAGAGAGAGACAGAGACAATGAGAGGGAAAGTGAGAAATCACTCCCGGGAAGATGGCTACACTGCAGTTCCTTCTTCTCATTCTTCTTCTGGGATCTTGGGCACACACTCAATACATGCCCAGCGTGATTTTTTGGGCCACTGGGTCTGGGATTCAAACCATGGCCAGCCATGTGGGAGTCCAGCCCTGTAACTGCTACGCCATCTGCCAGCCCCTAAATTCCTTCTTCTTTTGAGGATACCAGTCACACGGGTTTAGGGTCCACCTCGTGACCTCATTTTTACTTAGTTCTTTGAAAAGTCTATCTCCAGAAGAGTTGCATTCTGAGCTACTGGGAGTCAGGGCCAGCATGTGTGGGTGTCCGGGGACATAGTCCACTGGAACGTGCACTGGAGGGGAAAGAACACGTAGGCCATGGTTCCCAGCAGCTGGCCCTCGCCATGCAGAGATGAATTATAAGCCTGTGATGTGGTAATTATATGAGGCAGAGCTACAAGGTAACCCTAGGATTTTATTTCCCAGTTAAATGTCTTATACTACCAAAACGAGTAGGGCAAGAAGATGACAAGAATTCAGAAAAAGAGGTAATTTGGGGTCAGATGGTGAGAGCGACTTGTGAAATCAGGTGGAGGGAACTTGCGACATTGCTTGGAAGTGAGTAGAGCCTTTTCTACTGGGTCGCTGGGAACATCCTGACACATTTTTCTATAGAAAGCCATGTCTCGACCTTCCCAACGACCTGATAGATGTGGTGAGACTACCTGCCAGAGCAGAGGGCCATTTTGGTGTGCTCAGTGTGTCTTGTAGATCTCTCAGGTCAGATTTTGTTTTTTTGTTTTTTTTTTTTAGAGAGAGATTTTTGCTATAGGGCACATGTGTTTGCTGAAGAGATAGAGACATAGACAAAGCGAGAAATCACTCCTGGAGGGATGGCGATGCCGCAGTCCCTTCTCTTCCATTCTCCTCTTGGGTTCTTGGGCGTGCATACACACATGCCCAGTGTGAGTTTTAAGCCGCTGGGTCCAGGACTCAAACCAGGGTCAACCCCATGGGAATCCAGTCATGTAACCATTATGCCATCTGCTGTACCCCAGATCAGATTTTTTTTAAAGTTAGTTTGTTTCTTTAATGAGGGAGAGAGACAGAATGCTCAGAGGGGTCTGATGCTGCAGCCCTTCCCAGCCTGCCTGTGATCGTGGGCACATGTGCTCACATGTAATCATGGACACACATGCTCATGTGTTTAGGGCAGTCCCTGGACGTGAACCCAGATCTCTCTGTGAGGCCAACCTCTCAGCACTGCATTACTGCCGTGCCACCGTCTGGCGCCCCACACCAGATTCCGGTCACTTAGATTCTTGCTTGTGAACTTGAAACTTGAAGTAAACAAGATGAGTGAGAAAGTGTGTGAAGGAAAAAAGGGAAAGAAGAAACAACTCGCGCATAATTGGACATGAAGGAGAGAAAATAGTGGAGAAGAACTAATATTTAAAACCTGAGAAAGCATTCCAAAGGTAAAAGATGACCTGAATCTAGATGTTAGAAGACCCCACCATGGGCCCAGAAGAATTCACCTAAAATGATCACCCCTGAGATACAGCCTATCCAACTAGAAGATTTCAAGGACTCCTTGCAACAAGATGGAATAATTTCCAAGGACAAAAGACTTTGTCACCCCATTGCTCAAAATAATATGCAAAGCAATACGATAATGGATCAGCCTTTTCAAATGCTCTTAAAGAAAATGCAAATCTTGACCAGCAGTTGGCATAATGGCTATGTTGCTGGACTCCCATGTAGTTGACCACGGTTTGAGTCCCAGGCCCAGTGGCTTAAACTCATGCTGGGCGCATGTGCGTGCGTGCCCAGGATCCCGAGAAGAGAACAGAAGAGAAGGGATTGCGGCGTGGCAATTCCCCCCTAGGGTTATTTCTCACTTTCCATCTCTGTCTTTCTGGTGAGAGCATGCACCCTATAGCAAAAAAGAAAGATGCGCAGGCTGGTTCCAAAAACCAAGGACTTTATATTCTACTAAGCTGGCCTTTAAGTACCAAGGCTAAAAGAGTCAGTTTCTACACATTCGGTCATTCTGTTGCCATGAGCCCTTGTTGAGGCATCTACCAGAGGGTGTGCTTCCCTCAACCAGGAACTGACTGTGTAGCTTGGCAAAATGGTGATGGAAAACCTTTCATATTTTATCTGTAGTTCTCAGAGACAAAAACAGGAGAAGACCAGTGTGGAAGGGAGGATGAAAGCTTCCCTGTAGTTATTATGGGGTGTTCCTGGAGAGTGTTCGCTGGTGGTGTTCAGGTTCTTTAGAAGCTGATGTGAGACAGTTTGGGCTGCAGGATATTTTTAAAGGATTTACACCTGTGGAAAGGAGGGGGCAGAAACTGGAGAGAGTGGGAGAAGTCGGGCTGCAGATAGGCCTGTAAAGCCTGGGTCAGCACCCCGGGATCTCCTGGTGTTTATGGCCCTTCACGGCATCCAGGTGGGGATGAGGCCAGCCTCTGGAAGTGAGCTGGCCCTCCAAAGGCATGCTGGGCCGCTGGCTCTTGGTAGCTGAGGCAGGCCCTGCAGGAGCTGACCGCTGGAGCCGGCCCACCAGCCGGGCAGTGAGTCCTGGCAGTGGGGTCTGGCATGTCTCCTGTGCACCATCCTCGCCTTTCTTTGGTAGAAGATGACCACTGATCATTTTGGAAGATGAGCCTCTTTTTATTGCTGTAGAATTCTGTTCCTTTGTGGCTTCTGGAAGTGTCTGTCTATCTATTTATCTATCTATCTATTTATTTATGTATTTATTTATGAGGAGGTTTTTGCTATAAGGGTGTGTGCGCTTGCCAGAAAGACAGAAAGAGACAGAGAGACAGAAAGCGAAAAATCACCCCCCAGGGGGGATGGCCACGCCACAATCCCTTCTCCTCCATTCTCCTCTCGGAATCTTGGACACACACGCACACTCGCCTGGTGTGAGTTTAAGCCACCAGGTCCAGTACTCGAACTGTGGTCGACTACATGGGAGTCCAGCAACATAGCCTATTATTTCTTTTTTAAGAGGGAAAGTGAGAAAACCCTCCTGTGTGGGTGTCCATGCCACTGTCCCTTCTCCCTCTCTCCCTCTCAGGGTTTCAGTCATGCACGCCTGGTGTGTTTCTCAAGCTGCTGAGTCCAGACTCGAGTTGGACAGTGAGCTGTGGGACCCTGCCGCCTTAACCACCCTAGCGATGGCTGGTCCTCCTAAAAGGCTTTTGAGCATCTTATTCCCATGTAGATTGTGAAGCCTGACTTCCCAGAAGAGAATGAAAACAAAACAGAAACGTAAGCCCCAGCAGACCGTGCGACCTGATTGCTCGCCATGAGGGGGCTCACGCACGGTTTACGTGCCGCCATGTGACTGAGTGTCCCTGCTGGACTTGGATTTGGGAATGAATATGAAAATGCAGGGTGCTGGCATGTGGTGTGGGTGCTGTCAGAGGCTCCTTGCTGGTCATGGTAGAACTGGGTGGTTCCAGTGACTGGCCTGGCTGCTCCCTTCCTGGGCTGTGTGACCCTCCCTGAAGTGTGACCCAGCCTCGGTCCTTGGTCTGGCTATAACTTTGCACCATGTGCCAAAAGTGACTTTGGGTCCTGGGATTGGCAACCAAGAACCCTGACACATCCATGGGGTGGGTCATGGGGAAAACAGACTGAAAGCAGGGAGATGAACTTGAGAGTGAAGGCCTGACTAGGATGGGCAGTAAACCTCAGAATGGGTTTAGATGATTAAAGAAGGCATGAGTAAAATGTACTGACAGAACAAGGAAACGGAGGGGGGATATCATTTAGCAAGTCCCCCAGGGAGCAGATGTGAAGTAGAGTGGTATGGGTGTGGGTATGTGTACTAAGAAGGCAGACATTTCATTCATTCATTCATTCATTGCACATATGTAGGCGTGCATGCTCTCCCGAGAGAGCATGCAAGTGAGAAATCACCCTCCGCGGGGGACACATCTACCCTACAGTCCCTTCTCTTGAGATTTTGGGCACACAGCAGACATGCTACCAGGACTTGAACCATGCTGCCAACCATGTGGGATCCAGTGCCTTAACCTCACGCCACCTGCTGGCCCGACCCTCCGTGTGTACCCCGCCGTATATTAGGTTTACTGAGTGCTCACAGCTGTTTCATGATTTCCAAAGAGAGAGTGCCAAGGTTTAAGCTGGAACGATCGGAATAGTTGTGGTGTCAAAATGCCCAATTTTGGTATTTATAATATACCAATATGTTATTTATTTTTTTGGAAAGTTGAGAAGGCACAATAAGTTAAAAAAATAAAGAGTATTCGACTGGAACTGTGGAGTTAAGCATCTACAGTTCCATCTGAATCCCATGTTCAGAACTCCTGAGGCACTGTGAGCGTGTTTCTGCTGCACGCCATGCAGCAGGCTGGGTTTGTCACTGAACTAAAACCACAGCTGAGTGCCCTACACCACAGGCCGAGCTGCAGGCGCCAGGTGTGAAGAAGGGAAGCACGACTTTATGACCACATGCAAAGCAAGGACAGGGGGCAGCTCAAGCTGCAAAGGCCTGGTCTCCCAGGAGTTCCCCGGATGCATTTCTCCCCTCTCCTCCCCTCCCCTTCTCCTCTCCTCTTCTTTCCTAAGAATACTTTATTTAATTTTAGTTACCATTATTATTACTATTTTAAAATTTGCTACAGGGCACATGTGCTGACAGACGGAGAGGGAAAGTAAGTGAGAAAACAAGCCACCAGGTCCAAGACTTGAACCACGGTCAGCCGAGTGGGAGTCCAGCACCTTAACCACCACGCCACCTGCTTCATGGGGTTTTTTAAGGGTAGGGAGGTCCCAGTGCATGATCAGTTCAATGATTGATTCAAAAGGCCATGACCATCTTTTGGGCATTCTTGACTGGCAGGGCCTTAAGTCATCAAATTTCTGTTCTGGGAGAGGTAGTCATCCACCCCAGTCAGGCTGGATCTTTGTACTCACCACCAGCAGTTTCCATCCTGCAAAACATCTTAAGCACTGAAGTTAGAATCTTAACTTTCCTTGGGGCCAGCAGATGGTGTGGCAGTTAGGGCAGCTGGATCCCACACAGTTGACTCTGTGGTTTGAGGCCCAGACCCAGCAGTTCAGTAGAACATGCCTGACTGTGTCCTGCATGCCCAGGTCCCCAGAGGAGAAGGGAGGAGAAGGAACTGTGGAGCGCCACCCCACACACACTGTACTCCCAGTCCCCACTCTGGTGAGTGCTTTCTCATTGTCCCTCTTTTTAATTCTCTCCTGAGAGCACACCCTTATAGCAGAACTAAAACAAAACAGGACCAGAACGTGGCGTGGTGGTTAAGGTGTTGGACACTCCCACACGTCTGACCACGGTTCAAGTCCCAGGCCTGGTGGCTTGCTTTCTCACTTTTCATCTCTCTGTGTGTCTTTTTCTGGTCAAATGAAAATAAATGAATGAATAAATAAAAGTAAATAAACCATTTTTTAGAAAAGAAAACCTAAAACAAAACAAAAAGACTCCTATCTTTCCTTCACATGGAAGTTTTAGAAGTCTTGACCAGCCAGCGTTGCTTGATGATCAAATCAAGTCTGAGGTCTGATCCCTCACTTTGGGCATTAAAATGTAAATGAACTTTATATTCCAAGCCCCTTAGGAAGACATTTTCTCTTTTAGTTCAACCCTCATTTTCAGTTGGAATTTTCATTTTGTCCTCAAAACAATGGGACACTGAGGGCCCAGCCCTTTTGGGGGGTGTGTGTGGGGTCCTGCTCAGTTTCAGGTTCCTTAAGTGTTTTCTCATTTAACGTTTTGTTCTTACATCTGTATTGTAGTTGATATCATTCATAAAATAGATTCTCAATACAAACTGATTAACGGTGTGTCTCAGAGGTTTCTTTGAACTGAGGCATGATTTAGTTTTTCATTGTAAATGGCTTCTTAAGTTAGAAAGGGTGGGCCCTGTAGCCTAGTAGTGAAAGGAGCCAGAGCCTTCAAGGCTGACTGTGGTTGGAACTCCTGCCTCTGCAGCTTGAAGAACATGTTGGGTGTGTGTGTGTGTATGCCCCAAGCCCCAACAGGAAGGAGAAATGGAGAAGGGATTGTCACATGACCATGCCCAATTGGGGGTGCTTTCTCCCTCTCTCTGTCTCTCTCTTGGAGTGCATGCACCTCCTAGCAAATAAAAAAAAGTTTAAAAATGCATTTTTTAAAAAGAATTATTTTATTTGTTATTATTTTCAATTTGACCAGAGAAAGAGAAAGGGAAAATGAGAAAGCAAGCCACCAGGTCCAGGATTTGAACTGTGGTCAGTCATGTGGGAATCCAGCACCCTAACCACTGTACCATCTGCTGGTCCCTCAAATGCATTTTTATCTGCACAGAACTCTACAACTTATGATACTTTGTGATGGTTATGATAAATCTTAAAAATTAGATCAACCTTGGGTTAATTAATAAATTAGAAATATGTATCACCTCTCATAATCAAAAACCAGTTCTAAAACTTAGGTTCAGTGGTTCTTGTCTAAGCCACAGTTTAGAATCCCTGAGGAGTTTTTCAAAAACTACTGATGCTCGGGGGACCAGCAGTTGGCATAAGGGCTATGTTACTGGACTCCCATGTAGTCGACCACAGTTCGAGTCCCAGACCTGGTGGCTTAAACTCACGCCGGGCGCGTGTGCGTGCGTGCCCAAGATCCCAAGAGGAGAATGGAGGAGAAGGAATTACGGCGTGGCCATCCCCCCTGGGAGGTGATTTCTCGCTTTCTGTCTCTCTGTTTTTCTAGCGAGTGCACACGCCCGATAGCAAAACCCTCCATCGTCAAAGAAAAAAAAAATAAAAACTAAAACATAACTACCGATGCTCCTGCCTGACCCCGAAGTAACCAGATCTGAGTCCAGGCAGCCACAGCTGAAACCGGCCGTGTGGGGCTTGCTTTCGTGGCAGGGTGGGACCTGCTTTCACAAGTCCTTGTGTGGGTCTTGCTAACCTGAGTATGCTCTGTCGGGAAAGGTACCACCGTGTTCATTTTTAGAAGGCTCAAGTTTCATTTTGGAAGTAAACTATATCTGATAAAGTGAGGGAGAATGAGGACTTTCATCTTCCTATTAAGATTTTGTTTCTCTCGTTTGTGAAAGAACATATGTATGTGGCCAGCAAGTGGCATTGGTGGTTAAGGTGCTGAACTTCCACAAGGCTGACAGCGGTTTGAGCACTGTTCCTGGTGGCTTGAAAATCACACCAGGTAGCCAGGTATGTGTGCATGCATGCCCAAAATTCTAAGAGAAGAATGGAGGAGAAAGGATTGTGGCATGGGCATCCCCTTTGGGGGTGATTTCTCACTTCTTCCCCTCTGTCTCTGGTGAACACCCTAGGGCAAAAACCTGGGCAGGAAGTGTATGAAACAGCCCAAATTAGTATCAGCCTTTGGATAATCACACCCCTCCCAACCTCTTTATCAGGCCCTTGTGCCTGTGATTTGAGGTTGGTGCATACTTGCTCCAGGGCTTCAAACTGCAGGAGATGCCGCAGGTGCTTGAAGACTGAAAGGGGCGTGCAGGGACCAGTCATTTAAAGGGAACCTACTCCTGGGTCTTGGATTTCCAGAGAGATCCCGAGTGAAATCCAGCTTCCTGAGAAAATGCCCAAGGCCTGGGTGGTCTGCTGGGTCTGTTTTCTCACCCCCTTTTCAAAATTGCCTTTACTTAAAGGGGAGGCATACCTCTCACCTTCCTTTAATTATGGGGTGCCAAGCAGGGGGTAATTAACACAGTGCTTTGGCTGCTGAGAGAGCGAGCTCTGGGGACTGGGTGCCCGGCCTTTTGCCAATGAGCTTACTCTGTTTGCTCTCTATGAAACAGAAAGTCAACTTAATTGAGTGGCCTGACCCTTTGGTAAGATGATTAAATTCCACCCACAGCTGCTTATTACTCTTTGCAAGAAGAAATCTTTTCCATTTCCGTTTCCTGTTTCCACGAGCACAGTCCCTGAGTGCCCACAGCTGCAGGAGCTGAGCAGAACCAGAGATGTCACAATCTCGCTTCCTGCCAGGAATAATCTAGAAGAGCGCCCTGTCAGTGAGAAAGTAACAGATACCTCACCGATGTTCCCAGATGCAAGCCTCGTGTTGCCCCAAGGCCATAACCAAACTGTGCACAGGGACTGTGACTGAGAACAGTGTTGTCACCTGCTGAACTAGGAGGGCAGGCAGCTCCCGCTGAGGAGGCCTGATCACTGATGATTTCCAAGCACGCCTTTTTTTAAAAAAGAAAAAAAAAAAAAGATTTTTGCCATAGGACACGTGCACTTGCCAGAGAGGGAAAGTAAGAAATTGGCCCCCCCAGGGGGAATGGTCACACTGCAGTCCACACTACAGTTCCCTCTCCTCTCCCCTGGGGATTTTGGGCACACACACACACACACACACACACACACACACACACACCTGGTGTGATTTTCAAGCCACCAGGTCCAGGACTCGAACTGCTGTTGGCCACATGAAGTCCAGCGCTTTAACCGCCACACCACCTGCTAGCCCCATCAAGCAAGCATGCTTTTTTTTGGGGGGGGGGGGGAGGTTTTTGCTATAGGGTGCGTGTGGTCGCCAGAAAGACAGGGAGAAACAGACAGAAAGCGAGAAATCATCCCCCGGGGGTATGGCCACACTGCAATCCCTTCTCCTCCATTCTCTTGTTGGGATCTTGGGCACACATGCACATGTGCCCAGCGTGAGTTTAAGCCACCGGGTCTAGGACTCAAACCGCAGTTGGCTACATGGGAGTTCAGTGACATAGCCATTACACTAACTGCTGGTCCCATCTCAACCATGCATTTTTTAAGGGCAGAATTAAGGGTAGAAATCTTGGACTGGGAGGTGGCATGGTGTTTAACGTGCTGGACTTCCATATGGCCAACTGGGGTTTGAGTTCCAGACCTGTTGGCTTGATTTTCACTGTCCCTCTCCATCTCCCACTGGTCAAATTATAAATAAATACATAATATTAAAATTTTAAAAACGGGTAGAAGTCTCAGTCACTGGATGATTGCTTTAAGAGGGTATGATCTTTTCCTGGGCTGTCTTGAGTGGAGAGGCCTTGGATAATCAATTTCTCTTCTGGGAGGGGTAGTTGTTAGGTTTCTGGTCCCATTCAATCTGGGGTCTCTGGCCTCATAACTGGCAATTTCTACCCTGTGAAGCATTTTTTTAAAAAAAAAATTTATTTAGCTTTATTTATTTAATTAATTTGACCAGAGAGGGACAGGGCGAGAGAGGGAAAAGTGAGAAAGCAAGCCGCCAGGTCTGGGACTCAAACCGTGGTTGCCCATGTGGGAGTCCAGTGCCCCTAACCACCATGCCACCTGCCTGTCCCCCTGTGAAGCATTTTAAGAATTTAAGTTAAAACCATATCTTTTCCTTCGAGTGGGATTTTTTTGCAGCCTGTGGCCCTACCTCCTGGCCGGTACTGCTACTGGGTAACTGCTTATTCCATGGCGTGCCTGCCTGTTCCTGATCGCTACAGCTGAGAAACGGATTTCTGTGACAGAAGGCGAGTCCATGGACTGCATTCAAATGACATAGACGGGGCCAGCTGTGGTGTGCCGGTGAAGGTGGCTGGATCCCACACTGCCGGCTTCATAGTTCAAGTCCTAGACCCAGTGGCATGAAATATACTGGGCCCATGTGTGTTTACCCTGAAATCTTTCCTTTTTTTTTTTTCTTTGTGAGAGGTTTTCACTATAGGGCATGTGCGCTCGCCAGACAGACAGAGAGAGACAGAGAGACAGAAAGCAAGAAATCACCTGGGGATGGCCATGCCACAATCCCTTCTCTTCCATTCTCCTCTCGGGATCTTGGGCACGGACACACACGCACCTGATGTGAGTTTTAAGCCACCAGGTCTGGGACTCGAATCACGGTTGACTACATGGGAGTCCAGTGACATAGTCACTACGCTAACTGCTGGTCCCCATGCCTAAATTCTTGAGAAGGGACGGCAAAGTGGCCATCCCCCCAGGGGTGACTTCTCACTTTGTCTCTGTCTCTCTCCTACGAGTGTTCCTGCCCTATAGCAAAGCTAAAAAACAAACACCCCACAGACAATTTTCCATCAGGAGATTGGGAGCATGTTCTCAGCGGGAGGAAGGGCGCCGTGGGTCCCAGCATGCATTGATGACTATTTGGAGATGGCTTTGATTGTCGTGGCCTACTGGGCTGTCAGAAAAGGAATGATGCTTTTTTCCTATATTTTCTTATGCAAAAATGCATCATGGCTTTTCCAAGAACTCAATAGAATATACCTCCGCCTCCCCCCGATTTCATATTGCATTTATATATTATATTTTTTATTATAATCATTGTCCAATGTATACAATCAGGTAACAGAGGAAAGGTCCAAAATGTTACAGGTATCTGAGTCGGTCTTTTGACTGAATTGATAGCATATACCTGTAAACAATTACCCACTCCCCACACGGGGTGGGCTTGTTGCCAGGAAAACCCAGCCATCGGGGGTCTCTACTGGGCTGTGAGGGTCCTTGGATCTGTGCAGGGAAGAACTGACGTGTGTGCCAGCAAGGGAGCGTGAATGCGGGTTTGTTACAGGATGTGTGCAGAGCAGACCACTTCGTAGGGGAGCAGCCCTGCAGGAGATGGTGGGACAGTTTTGTTCCTCCACCAGGAAGATGAGAACTGTCACCCCAAAGGAAAGACAGAAGGGCCACCCCAGAGGCAGAGCAGCCCCACTTCAGCAGGCCTCTTGCTTATGTGGCGTGGTTTAATACCAGGCCGAGGAAGGGGAGGTTTATTTCTGACTTATACGGGACAGGGACAGTGATTTTCCTGAACCACCATGCCTTTCATTTCCTGGCTTCACTAGGGTCGTCCTGGTTGTTGCCATGGTTACTCTGAACTGTCCTGACCTAGGTGGCATGTCATCTAGCATGGGGGTGCATGTCCACAGGAGTCCCCCCTCATCTGTGGCGTGGTGTTCTGAGGTCTCAGTCACCACTGCTAACCACAGTCTGACGGTACCCCAAGTTTTAAATTGCTTGCTGTTCTGAGTAGCTTGATGAAATCTCTCACCAACCTGTTCCATCTTGCTTGGGATGTGAATGATCCTTTAGTCCAGCGTATCTGCAGTGGGTCAGCTGCCCATGTCTATGATGGATCAGCTGCCCAGGTCCACGATGGATCAGCTGCCCGTGTCCGCCGTGTGTCAGCCCGTATCTGTGGTGTATCTGCCGCCCACCTGTTAGTCATTTCGTGGTCCTCTCAGTTATCAAATGGAAAAAACAATATTTGTAGGTTTTTTTTTTTTTTTAAACGAGAGGGTTTTGCCTTTAGGTGCGTGCGCTTGCTGGAGACAGACAGTGAAGAGGAAAGTGAGAAATCACCCCACAGAGGGAATGGTCATGCCACAGTCCCTCGCCTCCATTCTCCTCCTGGGATCATGGGCACACACACGTGCTCACAGTGTGAGTTCTAAGCCACCAGGTCCAGGACTTGAACCGTGGTCGGCCATGTGGGAGACCAGTGATTAACCACGATGCCATCTGATGCCCTGTGTAGGACTTGACGCTGTCTTTGATTCTGCACATCCTTTGGGGGTCTAGCAATATGTCCTCTGTGGATAAGGGGGACTGTGGTACTTACTGGAGAGAACATCACGAGGCCTAAGTGTGTCTAATGAGCTTGTTTTTGTTGGTTCTGCGTCTCTCCTGGTAGGTTCCAATCTATGTTTTTTTTGTTTGTTTTTTTTTGTTGTTGTTTGTTTGTTTTTTTGCAAACGGCTTTGAAAAGATAAACCCAAAAGATATTTACCAAATACATAAACTGAAGGTTGAAATGGGGCCAAGGGGTCTGGTGTGTGGTTCACGTTTCTTGAACAGGTCCGTTACTGGGGAAACAGCTCAGGTATTTTATTTTCTGACTTACTCTCTGAGTCCCAGTTTAGAGGTTGCACAGGGATGCAGTTGTCATAGCATGAAAATATTTTTAGGGACCAGCAGTTAGTGTAATGGCTATGTCACTGGACTCCCATGTAGTCGACTACGGTTCGAGTCCTAGACCCGGTGGCTTAAAACTCACACCGGGCACGTGTGTGTGCGTGCCCAAGATCCTGAAAGGAGAATGGAGGAGAAGGAATTGCAGCATGGCCATCCTCCTGGGGGGTGATTTCTCGCTTTCTGTCTCTGTGTGTCTGGCGAGCGCACGTGCCCTATAGCAAAAACCTCTCCAGAAAAAAAAAAATTAAAAATAAAAACATTTGTTTTTGGCCCCTGGGAGTGGGTGTGTGTGTTTGCAGGAGAGAACAAGGGAAAGTGGGAAAGCACCCCCCATGGTGTTGACCATACTGCAGTCTCTTCTCCTCCATTCTCCTCTTGGGATTTGGGGCACGCACCCACTGGTGTCCAGTGCATTTTCAGGCCTCTGCGTCTGAGACTTGAACCATGCTGTTGGCCTTGTAGAGTGCAGCTACCTTAACTTCCACACCGTCTGCTGGCCTGAACGCATTTAATGATAAATACGGCACTTGTAATAGTGGTCCCCACTCAAGGCTTCCTGCTTGGTACTAGCTTCAGCTCTGTTCATTCCCCGCCTGGTCTTTAGCCGTGTCTTGGTGTTCACAACTGCATGAGAAAACCTTGACAAGGATGAAATGTGTGATGCTTCAGAAGGAGACAGTTTAATGGTTAACATGAACAGATACCCTGGTGAAAATTAATGTGACTCTTAAATATCTAAGCAGAGATGATCTCTCTGTGACCTTCTCTGTGTTCTATCATGCCAGCTTATAATTTTATCAAGAATTATACTAGAAATTCTCAACTCTTGACTCATTCTTTATTCCTATTGTGACTTAGGGCATGGTTGGGATTATAATGAAATTGATGAAATCTGAAACTCAAGTTTCAAGTAACTTAGTTTTTTTTTTTTTTTTTTTGAGAAGTTTTCACTATAGGGCATGTGCACTTGCCAGAAAGACAGAGACAGAGAGAGAGAAAGCGAGAAATCACCCCCCAGGGGGGATGGCCACCCCACAATCCCTTCTTCTCCATTCTCCTCTTGGGATCTTGGGCACTCACGCGCATGCACCTGGTGTGAGTTTAAGCCACTGAGTCCGGTACTCGAACCACAGTTGACTACATGGGAATCCAGTGATGTAGCCATTATACCATCTGCTGGTCCCTTAGCTGTGTTTTTTTTTTTAAGGTAAAGTCTCAACTAGGCCTCCTCCCCCAGCCCATGGATTTGAAATAGATCCTTCGAGCAGCTTTTTCTGAGGTACTAACTTTCTCTTGGCTACTGCTCAGCCTGGCTTTTGGCATCGTAACCCCTGGTTTGAATCCTGGCTTAGCCTCGCCCAGTCGATCTTGGCGAACTTTGATGTCCCCCTCTGCAGAAGGAGACTATGGTACCTTCTCGATGGTGACGGGGATGGTTAGAAGGTTTGAAGGCTACACACAAAACTCTTGTGCAGCCCGCACAGAGCCCAGGCTTCCAGTGGGGCGGAGGCTGTGCTGAAACATTTGTGTTATTCTTGGATCTCAGTTGCTTTCCACTCGGCCTGTGTCTCAGCTGAGAAAATCGCTTTTTCAGTGATGAGAAATGAGTGAAGAATGTGTGGTGATGTAAGCAGGAGGACAGGTTTTGTTTTCAGAATGAGAATAGGCTTCTTTCTTTTTTTTTTTTTTTAATCACTATTTATTATCGTAACAGCTAATTATTGAGTGAAAGCACTTTCCAAATAGTGTCATTTACCCATTTCAGTAAGCTGGCAGCTGGGTCCTGCTAAGGGTACCACGGCTGGCCCGGCCTGGTGGCACAGTGGGTAGCAAATCGGACTGCAGTGCCGGAAGCCATATGGCCGGCTGCTGGTCTGGGTCCTGGCCCCGCAGACCAGAAACGCACCAGGTTTGTGTGTGTTCTCAGGGCTGAGAGCTTGAGGTCATGGCTGATGAGACCCCGTCAAGGGTGGTTCCTCCCTTCTCCATCATGAATGAAAGAAATAAGCAGAATTTAAACAAAAAGGGTACTATGACTATCATTCACTCACTCACTTATATATTTACTTATTTATAGTTTTTGCTGGTAGGGCATGTGAGGTCACTAGAGAGAGACAGAGCCAGAGAGAGGGAGAAGGAAAGTACGAAATCACCTTCCAGGGGACATGGCCATGCTGTAGTTCCCTCTCCTTCATTCCCCTCTCAGGGTTCTGGGCATGTGTGCACATGTGCTGATGTTATTTTTTTTAAAAAAGTATTTAAATTATTTTATTTATTATCATCAGTATTATTTATTTAATTTGACCAGAGAGAGACAGAGAGAGAGAGGAAGGGAAAGTAGAAAAGCAAGCCTCCACGTCCAGGATTTGAACCACAGTCAGCCATGTGGGAGTCCAGTGCCTTAACCACTATGCCACCTGCCGCCCCCCACACCCCACATGTCATTTTTCAAGCCGCTGAGTCTGGGACTCATACTACAGAGGTGGCCATTTGGGGTCCAGCTGACTTACCCTCCATGTCACCTGCTGGTCCTACCATGTCCCTGCCCCCTTTTTGGTTATAGGGCACATGTGCTTGCTGGAAAGACAGAGAGATATAGAAAGTGAGAAATATCCACTGGGGGGAGGATGGCCACACTGCAATCCCTTCTCCTCCATTCTCTTGGGATTTTGGGCACATAGGCACACACGCACCTGAGTTTTAAGCCACAGGGTCCAGGATGCCAACCGCAGTCGACTACATGGAAGTCCAGTGACGTAACCATTTTGCCGTCTGCTGGTCCCATCTACCATCCTCATTTTATAATAGGCACCGAAGTTAGTAATCTCTCAGGCTTCCCAGCTTGATAAGTATAATAATACTTGTTCTTTTCTTTCTTTTTTTTTTTTTTTTTTTGAAAATGCTATGAGATATAAAGAAAAAAATTAAAACCACTGTAAAACAAAGGGAATACTACTATATTAAAAAAAATTAACAACTTCACTTACATTTCACAATTTATATAATCCCACATTCACATTAGTTCACCCTTCTCAAATATACAATTCAGTGGGTTTTTTTTTGTTTTTTGTTGTTGTTGTTAGAGAGGTTTTTGCTATAGGGCACGTGCACTCGCCAGAAAGACAGAGAGAGAGACAGAGAGACAGAAAGTGAGAAATCACCCTCCAGGGGGGATGGCCATGCCGCAATCCCTTCTCCTCCATTCTCCTCTCAGGATCTTGGGCATGCACGTACACGCGCCTGGCTTGAGTTTAAGTCCCACCGGGTCCGGGACTCGAGTCATGATCGACTACATGGGAGTCCAGCGACATAGCCATTACGCCAACTGCTGGTTCCCAATTCAGGGGTCTTTAATGTGTTCATGGTTGTATAACAATCACCACCATCAAATTCCAGAACATTCTCACCACCCTCCAGAAAAACGCTACACCCACTGGTGGTCCACTCCCCATGCCAGTCCCCAGCAGCTTTTAAGCTACTTTCTGCCTGTAGACTTGCCTGTCATGAATATCCCATATAAATGGAATCCTACATGAGGCCCTTTGTGACTCCCTTTGTTCATTCAGCTTCCCGTTTTTAGGGTTTATCCACATTGTTGTATGTATCAGCACTTCCTTTCTGGGGCCCAATAATATTCCCTTGTATGGATTTGCACGTGTGTTCAGCAGTTGATGGGCGCTGGGTCGTCGGCGGTCTTGCAGTGTTAGGAGCAAGGCTGCTGTGGACATGCTTTCAGTTCTATCGGGCATGTCTGTAGGAGTGGAATTGCTGGCTCATTTGGTAACTGCCTAGTATTTTGAGGAACACCACACTGCTTTCCAAAGTGGCTGTACCATTTCACTTTCCCACTGGCAGTGCGTGAGGGTTCCAGTTTCTCCCCACTCTCCGCAGGTCTTCAGCTGACCATGATGACGGGCCGTGCTATGGGTGTGCCGGGGTATCTCATGGTGATTTTGATGTGCATTTTGTTATGTTGAGCCTTTATTCACGTGCTTATTGGCTGCTTGTTTAAAGTCTTTGGAGAAATGTCTGTTCAAAGCTTTGCCCATTTTTCTTTTTTTTTTTTTTTTTTTTTTTTGGAGAGGTTTTCGCTATAGGGCGGTGTGCTCGCCAGACAGAGAGACATAGAGACAGAAAGCAAGAAATCACCCGCCAGGGGGAATGGTCACGTCACAATCCCTTCTCCTCCATTCTCCTCTCAGGATCTTGGGCACGTACGCACATGTACCCAGCATGAGTTTAAGCCACCGGTTCCGGGACTCGAACTGCAGTCGACTACATGGGAGTCCAGTGATATAGCCATTATGTCAATTGCTGGTCCCAGCTTTGCCCATTGTTTAAGTGGATTAATTGTTGTTAAATAGTGTAAGGTTGAGTATACACTACAAGGCTTTAATGTGTCCTGCCAGAAATTTTTTGTATCAATATGTTATTTTTACTATATATATACACATATATATGTGTGTATGCGTCTATATGTATGTATATATTCTTAAGTTTGTTACTTGCCTTTATGAGAGAGATGGAGAGCGACGGATAGGGAGAGACAGGAAGGCCAATGTCCTTGGTGGCGTCTCACACCACAGTCCGCCCCGCCTTCCCAGCCAGCCAGCACATGGGCACGCCCATGCATGCTCGGTGTGCAAAGGCCAGCCCAGAAATGAACCCTTGGCCTCCACCCAGCCCCCTTCATCACAGAGTGGTACATGACCCCTGTGCCTCAATGGCTGGATCAGTTACATTTTTTTTTCTTTTTGAGGAGATTTTGCTATAGGACTCGTGCATTTGTTGGAGAGACAGAGAGAAAGAAAGACAGTGAAAAATCACCACCTGGGGGGATAGCCATGCTATAATCCCTTCTCCTCCATTCTCTTCCTGGGATCTTGGACATGCACTCACACACACCCGGTGTGAGTTTTAAGTCTCCGGGTCTAGGACTTGAACCATGGAGGGCCATGTGGGAGTCCAGTGATGTAACTGCTATGCCATCTGCTGGCCCTCAAAGTAGGCATGTTTTTAAGGCCTTTGAAAAATACTCCAAATTGCCCTCCAAAACGACTGCTCACTTTATACCCTCAGACCTGTGTCTTCCTAGCACTGAACACCAGTATTTTTGTTCATCATTTTTTACTTTAATATGAGACTCAAATTGATATTATTCACTTATTTTAATACACATTCTCTTGTTAAATGAAGTTGGGTGAAGGGTTCTTTGTTTCCACCACCAGACTTATATCCCATGCCTGGAGAGTCCTTCCTGGGCTTCCTCCACATCTCTGCCTACCGGGGCTGGCAGGTGATGCAGTGGTTAAGGTACTGGACTCCCCCATGGGTGACTGCAGTTTGAGTCCCGGACCTGGCAGCTTGAAGCTCACACTAGTCGCCTGTGCATGCGAGCCCAAGATCCTGAGAGGAGAATAAAGGAGAAGGGATTGCAGCATGGGGTGATTCTCACTTTCTATCTCTCTCTCTCTCCGGCAAGCGTACGTGCCCTGTTGCAAGAATCTAAAAAAAACCATGCTCTAGAAAACAACCACAGGCTCTCGGATACCTTTTTTTCTATAAGATTCAATAGCCAGCAGGTGGCGTGGAGATTAAGGTGGCTGCATCCCTCATGGCTGTCCCAGTGGTTCGAGTCCTGGACCTGGCAGCTTGAAATTCATGCCTGTCGCACGTGTGCCCATAATCTCAAGAGGGGATTGCGGCCTGGCCATCTCCCCTGGAGGGGTGATTCTCACATCTCTCTCTCTGTCTCGCTCTCTCTGGTGAGCTCATGTGCCCTCTAGCAAAGTAGAGACAAAAACAAAAAACAGAAACAAAAATCTTTTTAATAACCTACCTTGGTGCTCAGGCTTAATTTCCTATTACCAGGAGACGTCACAGCAAATCTTCAGCTTTTCCACTGCCTAGGTGGCTTTGGGGAACGTGCATGCTGATTTTGCAGCTACAGGGATTGTAAAAACTTCATGGCAAATGGAGTTAAAGGACAAGCGGAGGACCAGCAGGTGGCATGGAGGTTCAGGCACTGCATCCCACGTGGCTGGCTGTGCAGTTTGAGTTCTGGACCCGGTGATTTGAAAATCACGCCAGGTGCACGCGTGTGCCCACCCCAATCCTGGCCTTGTGGCCATTCTCTGAGGCAAGATCTCTCACTTCCCCCTCTCTGTCTGTCTCCGGTGAGCTCCTGTGCCCTATAGGAAAAACGCACAACAAATAAACAGTGCAAGTTTATTTTGG
Source organism: Tupaia tana (assembly GCA_026018925.1). Taxonomy (NCBI): domain Eukaryota; kingdom Metazoa; phylum Chordata; class Mammalia; order Scandentia; family Tupaiidae; genus Tupaia; species Tupaia tana. The sequence continues at coordinate 319,936 of JAKSZU010000008.1, forward strand.
CCAAAAACCATTTGACAACTGCGCATGTTTTTCTGATGCACGTTTTCTGTGGGCAGACCCGGTGCATGTCCCAGCGGTGTCCGTCCTGGCCTTGGGGCTGCAGGGGGGCAAGCCACCAGAGAAGCATGTTCAGGTTGTTGGGCCATGTGACGGTGGCAGGAGACTGCAGCCACTCTCTGGATCATGATCCGCTGACCCATCCCCACATCTCCTGTCCTCGGTTCATGGTCTTCACATGTCACACTTCCCTGGGGGCTGGGGGTCTCTGTGTGTTGAGGACTCTGAAATTGGGAAGTAACCAAGTGTCCAGCTGAGAACAAGGTGAGGTGGCCGTGAACACCAGGACGCCCTCCGCTCCCCACCCAGAGGTACGGCTGGGTGCGTTCTCTGGGACTCGTCAGCGGACGTTCTGATGTCACGGGTAAGTGCTATCCTTTCTGAGTCGCCTGCAGGGAAAGCGGCTGAGAGTTACTCAGTGATGCCGGCTGCTCCATCATGAAAGTGCAGATGTGCACCCCAATCCACAGACAGGTCCCTCCTTTTTGCTCCTTGCAGCAGATGGTGGGAGGGTGCTCACCCTGGGTGACGTGAGTGCCGTGGGGGGAGGACAGCCGGGTGAGGAGAAGTGCTTGAAGTCACTTCGGAAACCTGGCTTGCTCACATCTGACTGTGGACCCGGACTCAGTTAGGACACGGAGGAGGACTGACACCGTAGCCTTCCGCTCAGGCCCTCGTAGGAGGGCAGCGACTGCGGGTGCGTCTGGAAACAGAGCCGTGGGCTCAGTGACGTGTAATTTGTCCAGGTTTATAGGCCGTTGGGGACCCTGAGCTCTCCTTGTTCCTGTTGAAATGGAGGAGATGTATCAGGCTTTGAGACAGAAATTTCCCAGGTGTTCTAGGGAGATTCCCTGTTGCTCCTTTCTCCTTAAACACTTAAAAACAGTGAAAAAAGAAAGAAAAAAGAAAAGTCCCGGCGTGTGAGTGTGCTCACAGAGAGAGCTGAGTGTTGAAGAGAGAAAAAGCCAGCCATGTGGGGCACAGCCACGCTGCAGTCCCTCGTCCTCCCTCTGTCCAGTCAGGACTTGGGCACACACGCGCCCAGTGTGTGCAACACGCCTCAGAGTCCAGGACTTGAGCAACAGGTGGACCGTGTGGGGTCAGCCCCTTAGCTAGTGGGCCATGGAGCCGGCTCAGCAGAAGCACTCTCTACATAACTGTGCATTGTTTGTTTTTTCACTCTTGCTTTGAGGAGAACGAATGGGGCAGAGAGAGGGAGACAGAGAGAGCACATCACTCTCAGGTCCCCTTGTTCCACAGTCCCCACCCGCGGCCTTCAGCCAGGCAGGACCTTAGGTGTGCCCGTGCCTGGTATGTACAGGGTCCAAACCCTGGGCCGGTCTGTGGCTTCCAGCACAGGTCTGTCCGGTCCACCTGCACCTCAGTGTCTGGGCCAGCAGCACCTTATTCCATAGTGTCTGTTATGTGCAAGAAACAGGATTCGATGCCACGCGCAGAGGGGGAAGCCAGATGGTCCTTGACTGTGGGGGCCCCCAAGTCGGATGCGTGAAAATGAGACTGCAGTGCGTGCAGGCCGGCAGATGATCTGCGTGGTCATCGGTGGCTCCGGGGAAAGAACCAGAAACCGTCCAGAGATTCTCCTGGGGCCTGTGGCGAGGACCTGTGTGTGGGAATAGCTGGACCTGCTTACTCATCTCATCAACCTTGGGGGCTCTTGGGGGGAATCCTGAAAGACTTCCCACCAGTGCGGTCTGCCTTTCCCAGGGGCACTTTTGCTGAAGATCTGGGAGGGACATTTGTGTTGTCAACGCGGGTTGGTGTTCCGTGTGCAAATGTCCTGGATAGAGATAACCGGCCTTGTGGTAGTTCAGACCGGGAAGTCCCCAGTTCATCCTCCTCTGCCAAGGAAGCTGGGGGCAGGTCTGCAAAGCCTGTGGGGAGCAGGGCGTGGCGGGACTGCATAAAGTAGTGTTTGTTTAGCATTGATTCCTGGGAAGGACTTGGGACCCTTTAACTCCTTCTGCTTTTTATTTTTATTTATTTATTTTTTTGGAGAGGTTTTTGCTATAGGGTACATGCGCTCGCCAGACAGACAGAGACAGACAGAGAAACAGAAAGCGAGAAACCACCCCCCAGGGGGGATGATTTCTACATTCTCTCTACATGCGTTCCCAGGATGGCCCATTCATTAATGAGTCACATACTTACCCGCAAGCTAGTTAGAGGTGTGTGCACTTGCTGCAGAGAGACAGAGAGAGGGAAGGTGAGAAATCACCCCCCCAAGGGTGATTCTCCTACATTCTCCTCAAGGGATCTTGGGCACACACGCACACGCGCCTGGTGTGAGTTTAAGCCACTGGATCTGGGGCTTGAACCGTGATCTACTACATGGGAGTCCAGTGACATAGCCATTATGCTAACTGCTGGTCCCAACCTGGTGTGATTTTCAAGCCCCTGGGTCCGGGACTCAAACTGCATGGTTGGCCATAGAGGTCCAGCCACTGCCACTGGACTGGCCCTATTTATTTATTTTTAACATGGTGGTAAGATATGTATAACGTAGCACTTCTGTTGAGAATTGGGACCATTTTGAAGTGTGTAAGTTCAGCGGCTCTAAGTATGCTGACATTATCGTGCAATCATTACCGAAGTCTATCCCGGAATCTTTCACCATACGAAACTGCGGCTGTGGGCACCGAACCACTAAACTCCCCACCTGGCAGCCCCGTTCCCTGTCTCCAAGTACCTCACAGGCGTAGGATCACCAGCATCCACTCACTGGGACTGGCCTGTCTCCCTTAGTATAATGCCTTAAATTCCATCCTGTTCCTGTGTGTGTTCGTCTTCATTTTTATATCCCATTCTTTTATTCCCCCTCATTTTCCTAGAGGTTTCTTATTTTCTCGTGCATTCCCTAGAGAAAGAGAGAGAAAGTGTGAGAGAGAGAGAAAGCACCCCCCCCCCCCGAATGGCCATGCCTCAATCCCTCCCCTCCCTCCCAACAGGATCTTTTCTTTTTTTTCTTTTTTTTCTTTTTTTTTTTTTTTTTTTTTTTTTTTTTTGCGAGGTTTTTGCTATAGGGCACGTGCGCTCACCAGAAAGACAGAGAGAGACAGAGGGACAGAAAGCAAGAAATCACCCCCCCCCCCCGGGGGGGGATGGCCATGCCACAATCCCTTCTCCTCCATTCTTCTCTCGGGATCTTGGACACGCATGCACACGCGCCCAGTGTGAGTTTAAGCCACTGGGTCCGGGACTCAATCCGCGGTCAGCTACATGGGAGTCCAGCAACATAGCCACTATGCCAACTGCTGGTCCCACCATTACGTTTTCAAGTCACCAGGTCCAGGTCTCAAAGTAGGCAGTCGGTTATGTAGGATCTGACTCCTTTTACCACCAGGCCATGGGGCCAGCCCTGTCTTGTTCTTATTACAGAAGTATGTATGTGTTTTCCGGTTTTCCAGCAACCTAGAGAGGAGGGAAGGGGCTCCCTCATCATCCAGTCAGCACCCCTGGCATCGTTTCAGTGTGGAAGTCGTGGCTGGAAGCAGGATGGCGTGGAGGAAAACCCCGCCTGCCCTGGGACCTCGGGTTCCTTGGGCAGGAGTGAGAAGTCAGCTGTGAGCTTGTGTCAGGCTGTGAAGACGTGGGGGGACGGGGAGCGCGATGTGGGAACCCTCAACTGCCTTTTATGAAAAGGGACGTTCTCACCTTTGAAGCTGGAGCCTGTGGGTTCAGAGTTCCTGTTTTGCATGTTTTGAATTTCAGCTTTCTAAGTGCACACGTCTGTGAACTGGGGTCCCCACTTTCATTATGCACCAGTACATGGAGCCCTCCCACCCTGGGGGTGGTAGGGAACCCACATCCCGTGTGCCGGCACCCACGGAAGGAAGAGGCCCAGGCTGGGGTGGAGGTGATGGCAAAACCAGGCTGAAGGGGCCCTTCCAGGAAGCCTGGCCTCCCCAGCTCTGTGCTCTTCCTCCCGCCTTCTGTGTGTCTGTCCTGTGAGTGGAGATCCCTAGGGGCTGGTCCTTCTGCTATTTTTTTTTTAAGTTTTCTATAGAGTGTAGCCACTCACTAGAGAGAGACAGAGAGGATGACAGAAATCACTCCCCAGGAGAATGGCCCTGCCACAGTCTCTCCTCCTCTTGGGATTTTAGGCATATATGCACACGCGCCTGGCATGATTTTCAAGCCGCCCGTCCAGTGCTTGAACCAGGCAGCATGTCATGTGGGATCCAGCCATTTTAACCTCCACGCCAGCAGCTGGCCCCCTTCTGGTATTTTTGTTTTAAGAGAGATTTTTGCTATAGGGTGCATACCCTCACCAGAGAGAAGGCGAGAAATCATCCCCCAGGGGATGGCCACACTGTAGTCCCTTCTCTTCCTTTCTCCTCTGAGGATCTTGGGTATGCATGCACATGTACCTGGCATGAGTTTAAGCTGCTGGGTCTGAGACTCAAACCGTGGTTGACTATGTGGGAGTCTAGCGATGTAACCATTACACCATCTTCTGGTCCTCACCTTCTGGTGTTTTTAATTCCTGTCTCCACAGCCCTGGCTGGGTGCCCTGGCCCAGAATGGTCTTTTTATTATTAATAATTAATTAATTCATTTTTACTTATTATTATTTTTTAAAAATTTGCTATAGGGCACATGCACTCATCAGAGAGAGAGGCAAAGTGAGAAAGCAAGCCACCAGGTCTGGGATTCTGACTGTCAACCATGTGGGAGTCCAGCACCTTAACCACCATGCCAAATGCTGGCCTCAGGGTGGTCTTTAATACACGTCTTTGGGGACCAGCAGTTAGCGTAATGGCTATGTTGCTGGACTCCCATGTAGTCGACCGCTGTTTGAGTCCCGGACCTGGTGGCTTAAACTCACACTGGGCGAATGTGCATGTGTGCCTAAGATCCTGAGAGGAGAATGGAAGAGAAGGGATTGCAGAGTGGCCATCCCCTCTGAGTGGTGATTTCTTGCTTTCTGTCTCTCTCTGCCTGTCTGGTGAGCACACATGCCCTATAGCAAAAAACTCTCAAAAAAAAAAAGAAAGAAAAAAAAAAAAAAATACACATCTTTGAACCAATGAGAGCCCGCTGGGGGGCGGTTGTCCCCATGTCCCGCACCTCGTGTTAGGCCTAAGCCACTGCAACCCGTTTCATTTCCTGTCTTGTTCCCCCCATCACTACCCTGGGTCCTCTCACTCCTCTGCCACAGTCCACATGCAGTGCAGGGTTTACCCAAGGTCCCCCTCGAGTTACTGGTGTCAGTCCAGGAGGTGGGAGTTATAGGACACGGATGGATGGGCTTAAGTGTGCGGAGAGCCTTGGGTCTGGTTCATGTAACCGCTATGGAGTGTCCCTGTGAATCTGGGCTCTTCAGGGCTAAGACAATGATAAACAGCTGGAGTCACCTTAAGATAACTCTGGGTCCTCGCATTCTATGCCAGAACAAGACCTGAAAGGCAGTTTCCCGTGCGGGCAATCCAAGATGGTGTGCGGGCATGGCTGCTGTGCCACTGTGCACTGCCAGGAGCAGACTCGACTCCTCTGGTCAGCCTGAAAACAAGCTTGCACCTGAGCACAGGCCCGGGAGCCTGCGGGGCTACGTGGAGGGCCAGGGAGTGGGGACCATCACGTGGTGAGACCCTGCAGAGGAAGAGGCTTACTCTCCCTTGTGCACGTTTGTGCTCTTTCATGAATAAAATAGATTAAAAGGAAACCTCAGCGGCCTATCTGTGGCCCAGTGGTTAAGGGAGCCAGGCCCCACATGGCTGCCCAGTTTGCATTTTGACTCTGGCAGCTTGAGAGGTGCGCCTGGGTGCCACAGCCCTAGCAGGATGGAGGGGTGCAGGGGAGGGGTGCAGGGGAGGGGATCGTGGCGTGACCTTGCCTCGTCCCTGAGGTATCTGCCCAGCTGCTGTGTGTGGAACAAGATGCCTTCTGTGGGACATGAGAGGACTGAAATGAAATGGGGGCATGAGCAGCCGAGGGCGAGGACTGCGGAGGGAGAGAGCACAGGAGTGTGCAGGAGGATGTCGGGTGTGAGGCCAGAGCTGAGAACTGGTGGGAGGGGAAGCCTCTGAGGAGGCGGAATTGAGGTCTTAGAGAACTCAGAGTTGGGACCAGCAGATCGCATAATGGTTACATCACTGGACTTCCACATCATTGACCGCAGTTCGAGTCCCAGACCTGGTGGCTTAAAACTCACGCTGAGCGCGTGTGTGTGTGTGCCCAAGATCCTGAGAAGAGAATGGAGGAGAAGGGATTGCGGTGTGGCCATCCCCCCTGGGGGGTGATTTCTCGCTTTCTGTCTCTCTGTGCAGGTGCACGTGCCCTATAGCAAAAATCTCCCCAAAGGGGAAAAAAAAAAAAGACAACTGCAGAGCCCACATTGCAGGTGGCCAGACGGGGCTTGCTCGGGAAGAAGGCAGGCATCTCCCAGGCCTCCTGCCGAAGGTGGGGTTCACGTGGTTATCAGTCACAGAGGGCTGTGTTAGTAGTGGGGAGCTGCGGTTAGCCGGGGTGGAAAGATGGGAACACTGATTCCCAGATCAGGGCCCCACCGCAGCAGAGCCCCCTGCCCCGTGTCACCTCACAGACCCCCAGCACACCACATCTGGTTTGGCCCCATTTAGGGCGATGGCCCGGGTCCCAGCAATCAGTCCAGGGAGGGCTTTCTGGCTGAGTGTACCTCTGTCCCCTGGCCTGACCTGGCTTTGTCCTTACAGAGCTGTGTGGTAGGGAGAGAAGGCCGTGCGGAATGAGGGAGGGGGACAGCAGTCATTGTCACCTGTCCCGCTCAAGAGCACTGTGTTTGGGGATCACCTGGCCGTCCCTCTCGGGTGTCATTTGCTTAGACTATTTGGGTTTCTTCTGAGGGAAGTTGGGAAAAATGTGGCCACTGGTGGCCCTAGACCTTGGGGCTTGGCATCTCAGAGCCACTGCTCTGTACACTGTCCGGGAGGCCTTGACTGACCTTACGGCCAGGGTGGCCCGTATAACCAGGAGGGGACAGGCCCAAAGCCAGACTACTCTGATGGGTAGCATGGGGTGTCTCCCCTGGCACTGCGTACATTTTCAGAAGGCCCAAACCAGCTGCCGTAGCTCACACTAGCTACTGCTGCTCGGTAGGCCGAGGCCACATGGGAGGCCTGGGCTCAAGTTCTGGCTCACCTAGTGACCCTATCACCCTGGCCACTGAAGAGGCTGAGCCAGCGAGACACTGGGACCCTGTCTAACCAGAAAAATACCGTACACAGTGACAATAGGGACAGCAACACATTTGAAAAAAAAAAAACTTATTTTATTAATATTATTACTTTTTAAGTTGCTCATCAGAGAGACAGAGAGAGAAAGTGAGAAAGGAAACCACTCAGTCCAGGACTTGAACTGCAGTCAGTCATGTGGGGGTCCAGTGCCTTAATCACCTGCTTGCCCCAACAACAGCACATTTTCCCCCCTCAGAGGTTTTTGCTATAGGATGCATGTACTTGTCAGAGAGACAGAAAGCAAGAAATCACCCCCCCCCCCCACACGGGGGGATGGCCATGCTGCAGTCTTTTCTTCTGTTTTCTCAGGATCTTGGGCATGCATGCACACGTGACCCGTGTGTTTTAAGCTCCACGTCTGGGTCTCAAATCACGGTGGGCTATGTGGGAATCCAGCAGTGTAACCATTGTGTCACCTGCTGGTCCCAACAACAGCACATTTAAAAAAATAAACTAGTGAATGTTAGAGTGGAGGGAGTGAGGAGGCTGCATCTGGCTCCCGCTCTCATGACCATTGTAGCAAGCACACTGAGCTTCACAGAGACAACGCCGGGGCAAGTGTGAGCCGGAGGGCACTGGGCAACTTTGTGCCTCATGGAGGACCAATACCTAAACATGGGCCAAGGAGATCCTAAGAAGCCAAGAGGCAAAATGTCATCAGATGCATTCTTTGTGCCAACTTGCTGGGAGGAGCACAGGAAGACGCACCCAGATGCTCCAGTCAGCTTCTCAGAGTTTTCTCAGAAGTGCTCAGAGAGGTGGAAGACCATGTCTGCCTCTCCTCTCATCCTGTCTGGATATGGCTTAATAGGAATAACTTTTTTTTTTTAAGTTTGCTATAGGGCATATGCACTCACCAGAGAGAAAGAGAAAAAGTGAGCGAGCATCTCTAGGGGAGATGGACATGCTGTGATCCCTTCTCCATTCTCCTCTTGGGATTTTGGGCAGGCATGCACGTACACATGCCCACTGTGATTTTTAAGCCACCAGATCCAGGACTCGAATCATGCAGTTAACCATATGGGTTCCAGCGCCTTAATCTCCATACCACCTGCTGGCCCCAGGAAAGAAACAGTTTTGATGTTTCAGTAGATGGATGGTGATGACTTTAACTCCTTTGAATACACATTTTATTAATAGCTTGTTGGGTTGATCCTCTTTCTCTTTGATTATTCAGATTTCCTCATAGCCATGGGTAACTTTTGTAATGGAAAAAATGCTCAAGCTAGTACTTTATGCACCTTTCTGCCCCTTTTTATGGGCAAATGAAGAACATTGCCCAGAATTTTGAATTGGTAATATTAGTACCCAGGCTGCTGTGTGCCAGGCCTTGGGCCAGGGCTTCCATTTTCCTGGAGCGTCTATTCCAGCATGGAGACACCGGAATGTAATATAATGTTGGGACCTTTGTCACCAAAGAGACCATCCTTGGGGAATTTTAATATTTTCATTTTTATAAAACAAAAGCCTCTCTTCCCAGTATTTTAAAGAAGATTCCTTTTAATTTTCAAATTTGAATTTGGTTTAACCAAAGCCATTGGAGATGTATTGGAAGGTTTTAAGCAGGGGACTGATGGGCTTTGACTTGTGTTTTTGGAAAAGGGGCTGGCAGGATTTGAGCACGTCCCATTTGCACATTCAGCCTTATCTCTGGCCTCTCCTTTAGCAAAGAAGGGCAGCTAAACATGGCCAGGTTTCCTGGTGCCGGGGTGGGGAGTCTGAGTGCCAAGTGCTGTGTTAGTGGCCATCTAAGCTTGGGGACAGAGATGGTGTTCAGATGGCCTCAGTTCAAGGGTCAGTTGTTGGACATGTGGAATGTAGGGAGAGCAGAAACCCACCCCAGGAGCTTCAGAGGGTGCCGGAGCCCACTCTGCCGGCACACCCTGTCTGCATCCCAGGTGCCTGCTGCCCATTCTAAATCCAGGCCATCCTCACCTCCCACCTGGCTAGCTATAATCACCCTTAACTGGTCTGCTCGCATCTACTTTGTCCCTTTCCTAAAAATGCGCGTGGGACATGTCCATTACCAGCAGAAACCTTGCGTTGCATTCCCGTGGGTCTTAGATTCCAACCAGAGCCTTCTGGTGGCCTCAAGGCCTGTGGCTGCCGTCTTTCCAGTGCCATCAAGTGCCGCGCGCTCAGGTTTTCTGCCTCACAGTCACCAGAGCCCTCTTGGGGGCTTGCTGACACAGAACATGGCTTGCTGACCCAGGCCATGTTCCCTCCTGCCCTGGGGCCTCAGTGCTGGCCGTTTCCCCACAGTGCGCCCCCTCCCTGCTTTCCCCCCAAGTAACTCTTACTTCAGCCTTCCTGTCTGAACTTTAAAATTTTTTAAAAAAATAATTCTTTATTTAATTTTATTATTATTGTGATTATTTAAATTTGCTGTAGGTCTCTACGGCCATGTGGGGGTCATACAACCTCATGGTCCCTCTTCAGGAACTCTCGCCTGCCCTCGCTCTCCTTTGAGTTTCTTACCTTAGGACAGGAATCTTCCTTTGATATTCGTGTCCCCCATGATGGGATGTCTTCACCCCTTTCTCTTTACTCTCTGGAATTGAAGCTCCAGGAAGGCAGGGGCAGCCTGATGGGGCTTCCAAGTGTCTTCTCGGTGCTGATAGGCTGGCAAGGATTTGGCCCCGAGGCAGCTCTGTGGCTGTCCTCACAGAAGCAGGTCTCTATTTCTTTCAGCTCTGTGGCCTACCTTGCTGGTAAATCTTTTTTTGTTGTTGTTAATTAAGGCTTTTATCATAGGGCACATGCGCTCACCAGAGAGAGACAATGAGAGGGAAAGTGAGAAATTCCCCAGGGGATGGCCATACCACAGTCTTTTATCCTCCTGGGATTTTGGGCATATATGCACACGCACCCTGTATGATTTTCAAGCCACCAGGTCTGGGACTGAAACCATGGTTGGCCATGTGGGAGTCCAGAGCCTTAACCACTGAGCCACCTGCTGGCCCTGGTCATTTAGATCTTAGTGGTCTGTTTCTTTAGTAGATACTAAGCTCTGTTTCTTCTCTTTTTTGTATTTTTATTTCTTTTGAGTAACTTTATCAAGGTGTAATTCATGTACCATAAAATACACTCAGTGAGTTTTCATATATTCACCGAGTTGTGCAGCTCAGCTCCTTCTGACTTTAGCGTGTTCATGTTGCCTCAGCCCCCGGCAACCACTGGCCTGTTCTGTGTAATGTGTCCGTTCTAGCCACTGCACGTAAGTGGAAGGTGTGATCTTTTGTGATTGGCTTGTTTCCCAACTTAGCGTGTCGTCAGGTTTCATCCATGTCTTTCTTTTCTTTTTATTGCCAAATGATACAACAGTGTGTGGACATACGTTTTTGTTTAACCATTCTTCATTTTGTGGACATTTGAGTTGTTTGCTTTTTTTGGTTATTATGAATAATGTTGCTGTAAACATTCAAATACAGGTTTGTGTGGGTATTTCTTTTCTCTTGAATGTATACCTAGGAGTAGAATTTTGCTGGGTCATACTGTGAATCCGTGTCTAACGCTTTGCTGAACTGTTTTCTCTTTTTTTTAATTTATTTTTATTTACATTTTTAATACATTCAGGTACATTATTTACCTTACAACGTGATCATTTCAATATTTGAACATTTCTCCCCGGTCTAGTTGATCAAAATATAGCAACATTACCTCCTTGTCTCAACAATGCTGTCTTTGTATCCCTCCTCCAAATGTTCTTCCCTAGGCCCCTCTCCCCCACACACCCCACATCTGGCATTTATATCCATCACGTGTGTTTGTACATCCTTTAGCCCCTCAGTTTCAGTTATAGAGTGTGGACATTCAGTATATATTAAGTGGGGACATACAGTGTCTCTCCTTCATAGCCTGACTTGCTTCACTCAGCAGTAAATCTTCCATATTCTTCCACTTTCTGTCAAAAGCCAGGGTTTTGTTGTTCTTAATGACTGAATAGTATTCCATAGAGTATATGTGCCACAGTTTTTCAATCCATTCATCCATACGGGGGCATTTGGGTTGATTCCATGTCTTAGCAATCGTGAAAAGTGCCGCAATAAACATCGATGTGCGAGCATTTTTCCAATGAGAAATTCTTCTGTCCTTTGGGTAGATGCCAAGAAATGTGATTGCTGGATCATATGGCAGTTCTATTTGTAAATTTTTGAGGAATCTCCAAATTGTTCTCCACAGTGGTTGGACTAATTTACATTCCCACCAGCAGTGTAAGAGAGTTCCCCTTTCACCACACCCCTGCCAACACTTACCATTTTTTGGTTTTTTAATCTTAGCCATTCTGACTGGGGTTAGGTGGTACCTCATTGTTGTTTTTATCTGCATTTCCCTCACGATGAGGGATGTTGAGCATTTTTTCATATGCCTTCTGGCTATTCATATGTCATCTTTAGTGAGTGTTCTTTTCAGTTCCTTCTCCCATCTTTTAATAGGTTCATCGTCTTTCTTCCACAAAGATTCTTTAGTTCCTTATGTATTCTGGTTATCAATCCCTTATCTGATGCATAGTTTACAAAAATATTTTCCCATTCTGAGGGTTTTTGATTCACACTAATTACTGTGTCTTTTGCCATGCAGAAACTTCTTAGTCTGATGTAATCCCACTTGTCTATTTTGGGGATTATTGACTGTGCTTTGGGGGTCTTATGTAAGAAGTCTTTCCCTACCCCAATGTCTCCCAGAGTTTCCCCAGTGTTTTCTAGAAGCAGTTTAATAGTTTGGGGTCTTAGATTTAGATCCTTGATCCACCTTGACTTGATTTTTGTCAAAGGTGAGAGGTAGGGGTTAAGATTCATCTTTCTACAGGTGGAAACCCAGTTTTTCCAGCACCATTTGCTGAAGAGGTTTTCCTTTTCCCACTGGATTGACTGGTACCCCTTGTCAAAAATCAGTTGACTGAATGATTGGGGATTTATTCCTGTGGACTCAATTCTGTTCCATTGGTCCACATGTCTGTTCCTATGCCAATACCATGCTGTTTTGATTACCACAGCTTTGTAGTACATTTTTGTGTCAGAGAGTGAGATGCCACCTACTCCACTCTTCTTTTGTAGAATTACTTTGGCAATGCGGGGTCTTTTATTATTCCAGATGAATTTTATGATTGTCTTTTCTAACTCTGTGAAGAATATGTCTGGTACTTTGATTGGCATTGCATTAAATAGGTAGATTAATTTGGGTAGGATTGCCATTTTGGTTATATTAATTCTTCCAATCCAGGAACATGGGATGTCCTTCCACTTTTTTGTGTCATTTTCAATTTCTTTTTTTAGCTTCTCGTAGTTTTCCTTGTGGAGGTCTTTAACTTCTTTGGTTAGATTTATCCCTAAGTATCTTATACATTTAGTGGCTATAGTAAATGGAATAACTTTTTTCAGTTCTATCTCCGTCTGCCTGTTGTTTGTATATAGAAATGCTATAGACCTCTGTATATTAATTTTGTATCCTGCAACTTTACTGTATTCATGCATTACTTCTAGAAATTTCTTCATGGAAATCATTGGGTCTTCTATGTACACAATCATATCATCTGCGAATAGAGAGAGTTTCACCTCTTCTTTTCCTATTTGGATGCCTTTAATTTTTTCCTCTTTTCTGATTGCGTTGGTGAGGACGTCCAGTACTATGTTGAAAAGGAGTGGAGAAAGTGGGCATCCTTGTCTTGTACCCGTTTTTAGAGGGAAAGCTTTCAGCTTTTCTCCATTCAGGATGATATTCGCGATGGGTTTTTCATAGATAGCTTTTATTGTGTTGAGAAATGACCCTTGTATGCCAATTTTGCTGAGCATCTTGAGCATAAATGGATGTTGTATCTTATCAAATGCTTTTTCTGCATCAATCGATATGACCATATGGTTTTTGTCTTTTTTCCTGTTAATATGGTGTATTACATTTATGGTTTTCTGTATGTTGAACCAACCTTGCATTCCTGGAATAAAGGCTACCTACCTGATCATGATGTATAATCATTTTTATAAGTTGCTGAATACGGTTTGCTAGTATCTTGTTGAGAATCTTTGAGTCTATATTCATCAGAGATATTGGTCTATAGTTTTCCTTCCTTGTCCTGTCCTTATCTGTTTTGAGGATAAGGGTAATGGAGGCTTCATAGAATGAATTCGGGAGAGATTCACCCTTCTGGATCTTTAGAAATAACTTGAGCAGAATGGGGGTTAACTCTTCTTTGAAAGTTTTATAGAACTCAGAGGTGAATCCATCCGGGCCAGGACTTTTCTTTGTTGGAAGGCTATTTATTACGGATTCAATCTCCTGTCTTGTTATGGGCCTATTTAGGCTTTCTATATCCTCCTGGCTCAATCTTGGTAGATTATATGTGTCCAGGAATTTGTCCATCTCGTCCAGATTGTCTTGTTTCTTGGCATATAGTTGTTCATAATATCCTCTAATTATGCTCTGTATTTCTGCTTTGTCTGTTGTTATATTTCCTGCTTCATTGCAGATTTGATTCACCTGGTTCCTTTCTCTCTTCTTCTTAATAAGTCTCACTAGTGGTGTATCGATTTTGTTTATCTTTTCAAAGAACCAGCTTTTACTTTCATTTATTTTCTGTATGGTTCGCTTATTTTCTATTTCATTTATTTCTGCTCGGATCTTTATTATTTCCTTTCTCCTGGAGTTTTTTGGATCATTTTGCTGTTGCTTCTCCAATTCTCTGAGGCATGATGTTAAGTGATCCATTTGCCTTCTTTCCATCTTCCTCTTATGAGCATTAATTGCTATAAATTTCCCTCTTATGACTGCTTTCGCAGTGTCCCAAAGATTATGGAAACTCATGTCCTCATTATCATTAGCTTCCATGAATCTTTTGATTTCAGACTTTATTTCATCAGTAGTTGTGGAGTCATTCAGTAGTAGGTTATTTAGTTTCCATGTATGAGTATTTTTGAGGATTTCTCTTGAAATTAAACTCAAGTTTAATTCTATCATGGTCAGAGAAGATGCTGGGAATGGTTTCTATGTATTCCTTTGAATCTGTAGAGGCTTGCTTTGTGCCCTATGATGTGGTCAATTTTCGAAAAGGTTCCATGTGGGGGTGAGAAAAAAAGTGTATCTCATAGTTTTTGGATGGAAGGTTCTATAGATGTCTGTTAAGTCCATTTTATTAATGGTATCATTCAGATCCTTTATCTCTTTATCCATTTTTTTTCTAGATGATCTGTCCCGAGGGGATAGTGCAGTGTTGAGATCTCCAACAATTAGTGTATTGCAGTCTATCTCCCCTTTTAGATCTAACAGTCTTTCCTTAACATATTTGGGGACTCCTGTGTTGACCACGTAGATATTTATAAGAGTTATATCTTCTTGATCTATTGATCCTTTTACTACAATATAGTGCCCTTCTTTGTCTCTTCTAACAGTTTTTGTTTTAAAGGCTATTTTGTCAGAAATTAGTATCGCTACTCCAGCTCTTTTTTGGTTCCCAGTTGCATGGAAAACCTTTTTCCAACCCTTCACTTTCAGTCTATGTATGTCTTTATCGATGAGGTGGGTTTTCTGTAGGCAACAGATAGAGGGTCTCTGTATTTTTAACCATTCGGCCAGTCTGTGTCTCTTGATTGGGGAATTTAATCCATTCACATTCAGTGTTATTATCGTTGTAACTGGATCTGTCCCAATGTTTAAGTTGGCCATTGTCACAGCAGCCTTTTATTCCTTTGTTTCTGTCTGTTAGCACTTTAGTTTTCCTGGAACAGTACTTTCTTCAGGGTTTCTTGAAGAGCTGGTCTGGTGCTGGCAAATTCTTTCAGGTCTTGTTTGTCTGAAAAGATTTTAATCTTCTTTTCCCATATGAAGGATAATCTTGCAGGATACAATAATCTTGGTTGAAATTGTTTCTCTCTTAGCACTTTCAATACATCTTCCCATTCTTTCCTTGCTTGCATTGTTTCTGTTGAGAGGTCCGGAGTTAGCCTGATGGGATGACCTTTGTATGTCACTTCTCATTTCTCTCTTGCGAGTTTTAGTATCATGTCTTTATCTGTGGTCTTGGATAGTTTGGCTATGATGTGCCTTGGGGAAGATCTTCTGGGGTTGATTCTAACTGGGGTCCTTTGTATTTCTTTGGTCTTGATGCTTGAGTGCCTCTCAAGACTCGGGAAATTTTCTTCCAGGATTTCATGGAATAGATTTTCCATGCCATTATTAGTTTCTTCACCCTCTGGGATGCCAATTATTCTAATATTTGGGTGTCTTATGGAATCTAGTATTTCTCGTATATTATCCTCGTGTTTTTTTTGTTATTTTCTCTATCTTTTTGGTGGTTCTTTCTAGGTCAGAGGTTTTATCTTCTACATCAGAAATTCGATCTTCAGCATGGTCTAATCGACTTTTAATACTTTCAAGGGAGTTTTTGATTCCCTCTATTCCAGACTTTATCTCTAATAGCTCCATCTGGTTCTTTCTCAGAGTGTCCATTTCTTCTTTCATATCTTGGAATGACTTCCTCATCTCTTGGAGTTCATTGTCTCTTTTCTGTTCCAACTCAAAGAATTTATTCACCATAAATGTTCGAAATTCTTTGTCTGACATTTTGGTAACATCGTCCATTAGCACGTCAGATGGAGGGGAGTTACTCTGTACTTTTGATGGAGATGTATTTCCTTGTTTACTCATACCTGAGGCTCTTCTTCTACTTCTAGCCATTAGAAGATGTATTCACTTTGAATACCTCTTGCAGGAAAGTTACTCCGACTAGGGATAAGTGCCTTTCCCTTTTGCTGCAAATTAATGTTTGCCGAAGTCTCTCTTCTGTTGTTTTAACCAGTGTGGTATCAAGAGGGGTACTGTATTGAGGTGTCTGAAAAGCAATATCTCCTTTTTTTTAGGTGGATCAGTACAAGGGAAGATCCCACAGAAAGTTAGGTTGTTGGGGGATTTCAGATATCTGATTATAGACCTTCTAGAAGGGTGGAAGATGAAGAGGAGAGAGAATTAGATGAAACAACAGAAGAAAAAAAGAAAAAACAGAACACAGAGAAATAAAGAAAAAGTCGCACGCCACGCTAACGCGCAGCACGCGGTTTCGCCAGAGGCCTGCCACTGGGCCTGTCTGTGGCCTGCAGCTGGGGACAGGACAGGCTGTGAGAGGAGGAAGAGCAGAAAATTAACAAGAGAATAAAGGAGCTTAAAATCCAAAGCAGAAAGTAATGGTGACCTACCTAGCTAGTAGGTGGGCGCTGGGGCTGGGGTCTGCAGGAGAGGTATGTGGGCAGTGATGTCCCTGCCTCAGAATCGCTAGCTGGCCAGAGGCCTGCCGCTGGGCCTGTCTGTTCGGAACTGTTTTCTAAAGCAATTGCATCATGTCACAGTTCTGCCAGCAATATGTGAGGATGGCGGTTTGTCAACAATTGGGCCAGTGCTTGTTATCTTCTTCTTTTTCCCTTTAAATAGCCATCTTAATGGGCATGAAGTGGTATCTTGTGGTTTTCATTCACGTTTCTGTGATGACTAGTGACATTGAATAACTTTTTATTTACTCATTGGTCATTCATGTACCTCCTTTGGAGAAGCGTCTCATTTATATCCTTTGCCCATTTTAAAATTGTGTTGTCTGTTGTAGAGGAGGAAGACTTCTGTATTCTGGACATTGAACCTTTATCAGCTACATTATTTGCAAATCTTTTTTTCCACTCTTTAGGTTGACTCTTCATTTTCATTTTTTAAAAATTTATTATTTATTTATTTGAATTTGATGAGAGAGAGAGAGATAAAAAGCAGCCAGGGCCAGGACTCAAACCACAGTCAGCCATATGGGAGTCCAGCACCCTTAACCACCACACCACTTGCTGGCCCGACTTTTCATTTTCTTGATGATGTCCTTTGAGGTACAAAAGTTTTACATTTTGATGAAGACCAGTGTACCTATTTTGTCTTCTCAATTTTTTTTTAGTAACATCTAAAAAGGCCCAAACTTAGGAAGATTTATCCCATATTCTTCTAAGATTTTAATATTTTCTTTAGTCTTATAGTTTAGATTTATGTTTATGACCCATTTTAACTTTAGTATATGGTGTGAGGTAGGGAATTACTTTTATTCTTTTGCATGTAGATATCCAGTAGTCCCAGTACCGTTCATCAAAAAGACAATTCGCTCCCTTTGAATTGACTTGGATTTTTTTGTTTGTTTTTTTTTTTTTTGAAAGAGAGATTTTTGCTATAGGGTTTGTGTACTCACAGTAAAGACAGAAAGGCAGAAGGTAAGAAACCACTCCCGAGGGAGGATGGCCACGCTGCAATCCCTTCTCCTCCATTCTCCTTTCAGGATTTTGGGCATGCACACACACGCACCTGGCGTTTCAATCCATGGTGTCTGGGGCTCAAACCACAGTCAACCACAGGGAAGTCACACCTTAGCCACTGTGCCACCTACTGGTCCCTGTCTTAGAATCTTTAACTCCTTCATCTTTGGCTCTTTCCCAGCTATAGAGTCTTGCTTCATTTTTCATTCATACTGCACTCATGGATTTAGTTGTCACTTTTGAAGGCTGCCCCTATTAGGCATGGCCCTTGTCAGTCAATTATCAGATAGTTACTGAATAGTATATAAGTGTTCTAGTAAATAATAAGGCCATGAACACAACACAGTGTCCTTACTCTTGTATTACAATATAGAATAAATTTTAGAGTTTGTAGATAAAACCTAATCTTTTTGGCTCATCCTTTTAAGAAGCCACTATGTAAAAATCCAAATATCAGTTGTCTTATTTTTTCATCTTTACGTGATTTGGAACAGAAATTTTATTTTTCAGTATTTTCCTAAAAATTAAATTAAATATGTAATTGTAAATCTAAGAAATAATTATGTTATTCCTCCAAAACAAAGCAAAATTCTGAGTGTCATACTTCTGCATTTAAACTGCGAACACACACATTTTCTTTGTTTGTTTTAAATAGCTGTAAGGTTGCCAGTTATCCTTTCTCAGAAGGGGATGTTTGTTTTGATACTCTATTCATCTTGTATTTTTTACTTTCTGCCTGTCATCAAGAATACATCAAGTGGGGGGAATAGCAGTTGGCATAATGGCTATGTCTCTGGACTCCCATGTAGTCAACTGTGGTTCGAGTCCCGGACCCAGTGGCTTAAACTCACACTGGGCACATGTGCTTGCGTGCCCAAGATCCCAAGAGGAGAATGGAGAAGAAGAAGGGATTGTGGGTGGCCATCCTCCCTGGGGGGTGATTTCTGTCTCTCTCTGTCTTTCGGGTGAGTGCACACACCCTGTGGCAGAAAGCTATCAAAAAAAAAAAAAATTGAATACATCAAGTGGGCTGGAAGGGAGGGTTCAAAAGGTCAGGTTCCCTTGAAGGTCCTTGCCATGGCATACACTCCCCTTCCTTAAGATAGAGCTGAAGTGTATCTGATGGAAAGCAAAAGAATGAGAAGGCTTAGGCAGAAATAAATAGGTCATCAACCTTTCTTTAGTTTGTCTACTTAGTTCCATATGAAGAGAAGTTATTTTGTTTGTGATTAAAATTTGAAGTTGAGAGAAGAAATAAAATTGTTTAGTATATGTCTGTTGAATCATGAAATAGAAGATTGAGACTAAGATAATAATTGTAATTGAAAAGTATTTAAACTAAACAGTAGGGCCATATTGTGTTTATGTTCTCTCTGTGAGTGGGTTAAAAAGTTACAGGCTGTAGAGGACCAGCAGTTAGCATAATGGCTATGTCACTGAACTCCCATGTAGCCAATTGTGGTTCAAGTCCTGGACCCGGTGGCTTAAACTCACACCAGGCACGTGTGCGTGCGTGCCCAAGATCCCGAGAGGAGAATGGAGAAAGGGTTACGGCATGGCCATTCCCCGTGGGGTGATTTCTTGCTTTCTGTCTCTCTGTCTCTGTCTGTCTTTCTGGTGAGTGCATGCACCCTATAGGGAAAAAAAATCTCTCAAAAAAGAAAAAAGTTACAAGCTGGGGACTGGCAGGTAGCGTGATGGTTAAGGGCACTGGACTCCCACATGGCCGTCCATGGTTTGAGTCCCAGACCTGGAGGCTTACTTTCTCACTTTCTCTTTCTCACTCTCTATCTCTTACTCTGTCCCTCTCTGGTCAAATTAAAGTAAGTAAATAAATAAAGTTAAATAAAATAATTTCCAAAAAAAAGAAAACATCAAAAAGAAGATGGCTATGAAGCTATCTGTTCCAAACCCTGACAGAAACGTGCGTTGCCAGAGTCCTTGCAGAAGATACCAGATGTTCTGCTTCTCCAGCCCACAAAGGACCTTGGGGATCAGAAGTAACATCATTTATGGCCTATCCCCCTTTTGAATATCAGCTCTGCAGTATAGGCATCTGTATCCTGTTCTTGATTGATGCTTTGTGGATGCTCAATTAATGTGCCTTGGCATGAATGAATGAAATTTATTATTCATACACACCCAGGGATAAATGGACAGTTCTCACCAAGTAAGCATGTAAGGCACAGAAGTACACAGTTTCAAGGAGGTGTTAGAGATCGCCAGAATAGAGTATGTTAAGTAGATCATTAAGGGGGAGCTCGAGATGATACTGAGGGGGTATCTGAAATCTTCTGGTTCAGTTGCCCAAAGACGCACTTGGCATTCACGTGGAGGAGTGTTGATGAAGGCCAGCTAGCTCTTTTCACTGGGGTTAGCCAGCACTGACATTTGTAGGCAGGGGACTATCACTGGCCTCTCCCCATACTTCTGTAAAACTGCTTCCTAAAGCAGCAACCAGACGTCATGTGTCAGAACACCTCGGCTCTCATGTCCTTGCAGCTAGCTTTCAGTTACCTCAGCGCATTGTCGTATTCTTTTTAAGAATTCAGAGGTTTAGACAACTATGAAAACAATCCAGTTTAAATAATGCTCAAAAAAAAATATTAGGGTTGGTTTTCCAAGGATACAAGCTGTAGGAAAAATGAATTGCAGGAGGTCAAAAGCCAAGTGCATATTTTAGTCTGGCGATGCCAAGTTCGTGTTCAGCCCTGCCTTTCCCGTAAGCATAGCGGGCCCGTGTGCTCTGCAGAGAGAGACAGACAGGGAGGAGCAGGAAATCCTGCCATTCTCTCAGGATTTTTGGGCACACACATACATACACCTTGTGTGCTTTTCAAGCTACCGAGGCCAGATTGGAACTGTGCCCAGCTACATGGGGTCTGGCTCCCTTGACCACCAGACCTGGGGGCTGGCCTGACTGGTGTTCTTTCTCCTGAGCAAGTGCCTTTTGTTGGAAGAATTAAATGAACAAATGTACTCGGTTTGGGGTTTAACACAGGATTATAGGACATAACCTATTAAAGCTCCTGTAAAGAAATATTTATATATTTGTGTATTGCCTGAGGGCACATGGCAGTTAGAGAGAGAGACAGAAAGCACCCTGGTGGGGGTGTGGTCACACTGCAGTCCCCTTTCCTCTGTTCCTCCATCCCATCAGGATTTGGGGCACACGTGCACATGTGCCCAGCACATCTTTCAAACCACTAGGGCAGGGATTCGTATTGCAGTCAGCCATGAGGGATCCAGCTCCCAAAGCACTATGGGGGCTGCCCTGTCCTCTTTTACTAAACAGCATGTATTTAGAAAAAATGGTTAAACAAAACTTCATTTTATTTGCTCTTATTTTATCACTAAGAGAAAACTAGAGTTAATATTTGTAACATCACAGATTATGCTTGGTTCTACCTTTTTTTTTAAAGAGAGGTTTTTGGTATAGGCAGTGTGCACTCACCAGAAAGACAGAGAGACAGACAGAGAGACAGACAGAAAGCAAGAAATCTCTCCCCCCGCCCCATCCTGGGGGGATGGCCATGCTGCAGTCCCTTCTCCTTTGTTTTCCTCTTGGGATCTTGGGCATGAACACGCATGCACCAGGCTTGAGTTTCCAGCTGCTGGGTCCGGGATTTGAACCACAGACAATTACATGGGAGTCCAGCAATGTAACTATTATGCCATTTGTTGGTCCCTGGTTCTACCCTCTTCATATGAATCTTAAGTTTAGTATCACATTTTGATTTCTGGAATAACAAAAAATGCATTCATCTTGTGAGATTAGCTAGGGTACCAACAAATAAGAATTAAGCATGTGTCTTTTTTTTTTTGGAGAGGTTTTTTTCGCTATAGGGCGCGTGCGCTCGCCAGACAGATAGAGAGAGACATAGAGACAGAAAGCGAGAAATCACCCCCCAGGGGGGATGGTCACGCCGCAATCCCTTCTCCTCCATTCTCCTCTTGGGATCTTGGGCACACACGCACATGCGCCCGGCGTGAGTATTAAGCCACCGGGTCCGGGACGTGAACTGCAGTCAACTACGTGGGAGTCCAGTGACATAGCCATTACGCTAACTGCTGGTTCCCAGCATGTGTCATTTTTTATAGTATGGGGTCATTTTGGTCCTTTTTATTTGTGTATATTATTCATTGGTATCTAATTTTTGTCTTTTTCCTGCTCAGTTTAGTTAGGTTAAATGGCTTACCTTCTGCAGAAAATGAGAATATTTGTATATGATTCGTTTTCTGTCCAAATTCTTGCTGGCTCCATTTTTTTTCTGCTTGTTTGTTTTTGTTTTTGTTTTTGTTTTCCCCCCTCTGGTAGTTGTCTCTGAGTTCAGTGGAGAGGAATGTGTACATTTTCATTCTCTTTTCTACACTAACATATCTGCTATTGGGAAGAAAGTAGGTGTGGTTTGAATGATTGTATCTCCCCAAAATTCAGATGTTGAAATCTGACCCCAAGATGTTATCTTCCTGAATGAGATAATTACCCTCATAAAAGAGACCCAAAGGAGTTTGTTTGTCCCTTTTGCCATGGGCAGCGAACACACAGAAATTCTCACATCTGTGAGAAACTGGCCCTCATCACACACCAGATCTCCCAGTGCCTTTTGGACTTCCAAGCCTCCAGAACTGTGGCAGTTTCTGTTTATAAATTACCCAGCCTGAATGGACTAAGACAGTGGGGAAACATAAGGAGTTAAGCTTGCTTTCTTCTTTTCAAATCTTTTCATCTGATCCTTTTCTCTCATTCATTTTGACCTTCATGAAGAGAATCCCTAGCCGATGAGAAATCACTTTCATAGTGATAGTAGGTCTGACTGAGGCTCTGAGGCATCTCTGCTGTTTTATCATCTTGGCATCATTTGTCACCCAGACGTCATTCTGCTAGGATGTCTTTTTTTTTTAATTAAAAAAAAATTTTGCACACTCAGCAGAGACAGAAAGAGGGGCAATGAGAAGGCACCCCCAGGGGAATGGTTTCACCATAATCCCTTTGTTTCTTCCTCTCAGAATGTTGGACACACATGCACACATACCAGGTGTGTCTCTCAAGCCATTGATCCAGGACCTGAACCATGTCATCCGCCATCATGTGGGATCTAGCCCCCTGAACCACCATGCCAGAAGCTGGCCAGGATGTCTTCCTTTTATTATTATTATTATTATTATTATTATTATTACTTTTTTTGGGATAGGCACATGCACTTAATGGAGAAAGAGAGAGGAAAAGTGAGAACTCACTCCCCCAGGGGCATGACCAATCTGCAGTCCCTTCTCTGTTCTCCTCCTGGGATTTTGGGCATGCACACACACATGCCCGGGTGTGATTTTTTAAGCCACCAGGTCTAGGACTTGAACCACAGTTGGCTATGTGGGAGTCCAGCACCTTAACCACCATGCCACCTGCTGGCCCCCTGGGATGTCTTTTTTTTTTCCCAAGTCTTATTTATTTATTTATTTATTTATTTATTGAAATTCAAATTTGACTGGAGAGAGAGAGAGAGAGAGCGCCGGTGCAAGCTGCCAAGTCTGGGACTTGAACCACTGTTGGCCATGTGGGATTCCAGTGCCTTAACCACCACGCCACCTGCCAGCTCCATTGTGATATCTCTTTTTACCAAAACTGATCATTATTTCCCTGGTCCCTGGGTGAGCTGGACCCAATCTTGTTTACAGGGTAAAGCTCAGGCTCCCTAACTTGGCATTCATCCCAGATCCAGCGTCTCTCTCCAGGGGCAGAGGTCCCACGCCGTCCTGTGAACTCTGACCTCACAAGCTTCTCCTCATTCCCCAAACACGTCTTCCTCTTTTACAAGCGGTCTTGGTCTCATAAGCTTTTATCTCGTTCTGATTATCCCTCTCATCTCATCCTTCAAGACCCAGGTCAGATACCACCTCCTCTGGAAGACCTTCAGGTTCCCAGGCAAGCCACGCTCCCACTCCCCTGTCTCATGGCTTCCTCCCCTGCTTTCACACTTTGCATCTCACACAGCCTCTTCCCTGCTCTTCCAGGAAGCCCTCCAGGGCAGAGCCTGTTGCTTTTTCGTTTTTAAAATCTCAGTATCACTTCACATTTACCACAGAGAGGGCCCCCGAGTTTTTAATAGCTGGATGAGTCAGTGGGCATGAGTCGAGATCCCCAGATAGCGTCTCTACCGGTTGTGACATCTAAGGTTTCTTTTGCTTCACCTCTTCCGCACGCCTGCCAGTTTGACCTTCAGCAGATTTACTACCAGGGCAGGTGGTTTTATTCTTATTTTAGAAACTGGAGAATGGAGTTTGAGTTGAACTAACGTGGTGGCGATGGAGGGCAGAGCCGGGCTTGGCGTTGCCGACTCAGTAATGCTTTAAATTTGACCCAGATACAGTCACAATCTTAATGATTTTTTCCTTTTTTAAAAAAGGTTTTTTGCCATAGGGTGCATGCACTTCGCTGGGGAGAGGCAGAGGGAGGGAAGGTGAGGGCTCATTCCCCATTGGGGACGGCCGCACCACAGTCCCTTTTCCTCCATTCTCCTCTTGGGATTTGGTATATGCATGCACGCCTGGCATGATTTGCAAGTGCTGGATCTGGGGCTCCAGCTGCCGGCAGCCATGGGGAAATCCAGCCCCTTAACCACCATGCCACCTGCTGGCCCCATGATGGTTCTTCTATTCATTTGTTTAAAGTTCATGATCCAGGAAAGATAAATACATCTGAAATGTTCTTGCATTATTTTTATCAGAAAAGTAGAAACAGTCTAATGGCCCAGTGCTAGAAAAAGGATTTGGCAGGACCAGCAGTTGGCATAATGGCTGTGTCGCTGGTCTCCCATGTAGTTGTTCACTGTTCAAGTCCTGGACCTGGCGGCTTAAACTCACGCCAGGCGTGTGTGCATATGTGCCCAAGATCCCGAGAGAAGAATGGAGGAGAAGGGATTGTGGAGTGGCTATCCCCCCTGGGGGGTGATTTCTCACTTTCTGTCTCTCTGTCTCTTTCTGGTGAGCGCACATGCCCTATAGCAAAAACCTCTCCAAACAAAGAAAAAGAAAAAGGATTTGGCAAATGTGGGTGTACCAGCATGTTAGAATAATAAGTAGTTCTTCCACTTTTTTTTGAGAGGTTTTTGCTATAGGGTGCATGCGCTCTCCAGACAGACAGAGACAGAGAGACAGAAAGCGAGAAATCACCCCCCAGGGGGAATGGTCACACCGCAATCCCTTCTCCTCCATTCTCCTCTCGGGATCTTGGGCATGCATGCACATGCGCCCGGTGTGTTTTAAGCCACCGGGTCCGGAACTCGAACCGCAGTAGACTACATGGGAGTCCAGCGGCATAGCCATTACGCTAACTGCTGGTCCCAGTAGTTCTTCCACTTTGTAATAACGAGGCTGTGGAGGAATGTCTGCCTGGCCGTCAGTGGGTGCGCTGGACTGTCCCGATGCTGTGACTGTAACTGAGCGTGTGGTGGGATGTAACCTGTGAGGGGCTCTGTGTGGCTTGTGAGGAAGCAGAGAGATTTTCGTTTCTCACGTCATCTTCAAGGCTGAATGGGTCCAAGCCATGGAGGTTCGAGGGGCAGTATCTCAGGTACTCATGTGAGCAACACAGTGTTTGAAATCGACTTTGTCTCCAAATGTGTTCTATAGGGCCTGTAGCCAGAGATGAAAAAAGGCCTTAAGTTATCCTGGGAATCACTGTAAAATTGTGTTCCCGTTGCAAATGTAGATTACAAGGCATGGTGGGAACTCAGGGAGGTTTTCAAGTGAGAGGAGAACGCATGGGGCACCACCGTAAAGGTGGCCGTGCGTGTCTGGCGTGGCATCCTGTGTCCTGGTGTTGTGTCAGCCCTCAGGACATCCTGTGATGTCAGAACTTGTCACGGGGTCCCAAGAAAAGCTGGAGGGCCCTGAGAAATGGAAGATGAGAACCAGCCCCAGGACCACAGGCACACTGAGCGGAGGTCACCGTTGTGAATACGTGGCTGTCCCTGCCACCGTCTCTCCTGGGTGTGTGGGAGGACACGGCCCTGCCTGGAGTGGCAGCTTGCTGGGCATGTGAAGGTGAGATGGTCCAGGTATTTGGTGTGACAGCCGCAGCATCTCCATCCAGGGAACCCTGACCTTTTCAAACTGGCACTGCATTTGGTGTGTGGTGTCAAGTGCTGGGCCTGGCTGCTCGCAGTGACAGGTGTTAGAAGAGGGCAGCTGGCGTGGGCCTGCCTGGAGGCGGGGGCCTGCCAGGGTGCGGCGAGGGTGCCCTGATGGTACCTGCTGCCCGCCCCCCAGGTGCTGATCCCTGTCAATTAACTGTGGCCGTTGGAAGGGAAACTGGAAAAGCAGCATGGGGAGGGGACTAAGGAAGGCTTTGCCATCACAGTTTGCCAGAGCAGAGGTTGACAGGGACACGTTTCTTAGTAACAGAGAAGTTGGGAAAAGGGATCTAGGATTTGGGGGTAAAACACAGAAAACAGGGAAAGGCCATGGGCCTTTGTATCTGTCCACTTCTGAGTACAGTTTTTATACACACACACACACACACACACACACATATTTAATTTATTATCATTGTTATTATTTTTAACTTGATATAGTCATCAGAGAGAGAGGGACAGTGAGCCAGCTGCCACGTCTGGGACTTGAACCACGGTCGGCCACATGGGACTCCAGCACCTTAACCATTACACATGTGCTGGCTGCTATTATTATTATTTTTAATTTGACCAGAGAGACAGACAGAGCAAGAGGGAAAGGGAAAGTGAGAAAGCCAGCCACCAGGTCCAGGACTTGAACTGTGCTTGCCCACGTGGGAGTCCAGTGCATCTACCACCACGCCACCTGCAGGCCCTAGACTTACCTACTACTGTGCTCTCACTTTCCCAGCCTGTTCTCCTCCCTGTGCCTTGTCGATCCTCTCAGGCTGTTGGGGTACCCTGTTGAGTTTGCCCCTAGAAAGCTCTGAAGTGGATCAGAGGATCTTTGAATAATGGCTCCCAGGCCCACTTGACCCTGGGCTGTGAAAGCTCACTGCCTCGTCCGTCTGTGATTTCCAAGGCAGGTATCAGAGCGCTGGGGCGGGACCCCGGTAGGAGACCCAGCCCTGGCAGATGGCGGTGCTGCCCCGGTACACAGCGCCGCAGTGCTGGAAGCACACGGGAGGGCCCCAGGTTTAGGCCCTGGGTCGTCCTGTCTGCCTGTGATTGTGGTCTAGGTGGCTGAGAGTGCCTTTCTCTCTCATGGAAGAAATAAACTTAACAACTTAAAAAGACAAAACAAAACCCCCAACCCTATAAGGCTGCTCCCTTATAGTAAATAAGTTAACTCCAAAACTAGACCATGGGGGTTAAACGCTGGTTCTGAGTGACCTTGGCCAAGTCTCCTGTGTCTCAGTTTATCTTTTTTTTTTTTTTTTTCCTGAGAGAGTTTTCTTTTGCTGTAGGGCACATGCGCTCACCGGAAAGACAGAGACAGACAGAGAGTGAGAAATCACCCCCCAGGAGGATGGCCACACCACAATCCCTTCTCCTCTTAGGATCTTGGGCACGCACACACACATGCCCAGCATGAGTTTAAGCCACCGGGTCCGGGACTCAAAAACCACAATTGACTACGTGGGAGTGCAGCGACATAGCCATTACGCCAACTGCTGGTCCCCTCCGATAATGTATTAAATAGAGAATAATTTCCCTTCCTGGTAGTAGCGATGTTGCTATTGAGTAATAGATTCACATAACGAGCTTAGAAAGTTCCTGGTACATAGCTAACTGCGTTCTTCACTTAACCTTAAAAGATTTTTGAATTTAAACCCTCTGTAATTTGTGAAACTTTGAGAGGAATCTCTTTTTGTTTGTTTTTGACATAGGACATGTGTGCTCGCTATAGAGGAGAGAGATATAGAGAGATGGAAAGTGAGAAGTCGCATCCCCCCGGGCTGGGGGCTGGGAATGGCCACACCGCAATCCCTTCTCCTCCATTCTCCTCTCTGGATCTTGGGCACATGCATGACTTTCAAGCCACCCGGTCCAGGACTTGGACTGCAGTTGGCCATGTGGGAATCTGGCTGCCATAACCACTGTCCCCTGCTGGCCCCAAGGGAGAAGATGTTACCATTCAAGTTCAAGGCCGTTGTCACTTTTCAGATGATCTCTGTCTAAGCCCTTCCTGATTCTGGGTTTCTGCCTAAGGCAGAGAGCTCTCTCTACCCCTGTGCAGCTGGGAGCCTTTGGTGGCCCTGGGCTGGGGCTCACTGTCACCTTCTGGACCGTGCACGCTTTGGGAGTTGCAGGATGTCAGTACTGGGTCTCCTCTTGTCTCGTTGAGTGTTGACTCCTGAGGCAAGCAGCAGTATCAGCTCCTACCTCATAGCTCCCCCCAACCAGCCCCAGTTCTAGCCCCTCAGGCATTCATCTAAGAATTATTCCTAGTATTTCATACAATGGTACTT
Organism: Tupaia tana; assembly: GCA_026018925.1. NCBI lineage: Eukaryota > Metazoa > Chordata > Mammalia > Scandentia > Tupaiidae > Tupaia > Tupaia tana. Next base: position 347,910 of record JAKSZU010000008.1, read on the forward strand.
CAAAAAGTTTGTGGAAAGTGGAATTAATTATGAGTTTAATTTGATGCCAACTTTTTTTAAAAACTGTTCTTTTTTTGTAAGACGTTTTTGCCTTAGGGCACGTGCACTTGCTGGAGAGAAACAGACAGTGCTGTGGAAAAGGAGAAATACCCCCCCGGGGGGGGGGGGGGGAATAGCCACACCACAGTCCCTTCTCCTCCATTCTCTTCCCAGGATCTTGGGCACGTATGCACCTGCGTCTGGCATGAATTTCTAGTCACCAGGCCTGGGACCCAACCCATGGTCAGCCATGTGGGAGTCCAGAGATGTAACTGCTACGCCATCTGCTGGCCCCCATAGTGTTTTTTTCTTTTTCTTTTTTAAAGAATTAATTTTATTGGGACCAGCAGTTAGTGTAATGGCTATGTCGCTGGACCCCCACGTAGTCGACCGTGGTTTGAGTCCCAGACCCGGTGGCTTAAACTCACGCTGGGCACATGTGCGTATGTGCCCAAGATCCCAAGAGGAGAATGGAGGAGAAGGGATTGCGGCATGGCCATCGCCCCTGGGGGGTGATTTCCTGCTTTCTGTCACTCTCTGTCTGTTATTATTTATATTTGACCAAAGAGAGAGCGAGAAAGTGAGAAAGCAGCCTTTGAGATCCAGGACTTGAACCATGGTCGATCACATGGAGTCCAGCACCTTAACCATCACACCACCTGCTGTGCTTGCCATGAGCTTTCTGAAGCCCCCATGTACTTGCCAGAGAGAAGGTAGGAGGCTTGATGGAAAACCTCACCTTGGCTGGTTTCAGCTTCCGTTTGCAGGTGTTTGGATCTCTGCCCCAGAGGTCACCTCAAGTCAGGAGGCGTGCAGTAGGGCTGGGGAGGGCTAAGTAATACCGCTACGAACATGGGTGTAAAAGGTACCTGTGTGAGGGACCAGCAGGTGGCGTGGTGGTTAAGGCACTAGGTTTTCACACAGCAGACCATGGTTCGAGTCCCAGGCCAGGCATGAAAACTCATACCAGGCAACATGTGCATGCATGCCCAAAATCCCGAGAGGAGGGTGGAGGAGGGGGGATTGTGGTGCAGCCATTCCTCCTGGGGGGTACATTCTCACCTTCCTTCTCTTGGTCTCTGTCTTTGACGAGCACATGTGCCCCATGGAAAATACCTTAAAAATGAAAACCAAAGCAAAAAAAAACTCCAAAAAAGTGTTTGAGTCTCTGCCATCATGTCTGGGTTTAAACCTACAAGTGGAATGATTGAGTTCTGTCGTGATTAAGTGCTTCCTTTATCTGAGGTGCTGCCACTCTGTCTCCCCCACAGTCCCCTTCCCTTTAGTGCCTCCTCCTGGCCAGGCCATGCTAGCTGCAGTGAAAGTCTCCCGTTACTCAAGGTCAGGCCCAGCTGCCTGGGTCTACAGTGGGATGGTGGCCCAGCCAGCCTCGCAGGACCCACTGCCATTTGCTGAAGGCCCGGCGGCATCCCGCTGTGTCAAAATAGCTCCTTGTGTTTGGACAGAGCCACCGCATGCCCAGGGATCTGCCAGGATAAATGTCCAACATGGCTCCCCTCGAAACCGCCAGGCTGCAGGAGTTACCAGCCAGCTTCCCAGGCGTGAAAACCGAGGTGTTCAGGGCGGGCCGTGTCTATGTGGTTCCACCCAGAGCCTTGTTACCCACAGTGTTAACGTACTCCTCCACCTACTTTGGGCCTGTCTTCTGTGTTTCTGGAACATTTTGGGGTCGCAAAGGGGGCGACAGTGGCATGATTTGGATGACACTTCCTTTTTTGGGCTCTAAACCAGTTGTGAAATGAGAGAAGAATTGAAAGTGCGTCTGCAGGGAACATTTCTCTTTTAGAGACCAAGGGGCATTCCTTCTAACCACTTTAATGGGGGGCAAATTCCCCCACAAGTGTCTCAGTAGTCTGGCGGGGCCTTTTACAGAGTGTGCATTAATTGCATGTGAATAAATAAAGAGCAGAATCCTCCCCCTCAAGGGCCTGCCCTGTGCTCATGGGTGGGCACGCGCCTCCCTTTGGCCGCTGGTGACGTAGCCGTGAATTCAGTAATGGTGACCGCATAGCCAGTTGGCCACACTGGCTTTCTGCCATGCCATGGGTAGGAGGAATGCTACCCAGGTGCCTTTCACCTCTTCATCTTTAAAACAAAAGGAATTTAGACATTTCCTTGGTTTTTGCAAACGTTTTTGTAAAGGAGTCCTGCAGACTGGGAAAAGTGAGTTTCAGGGGTTTCTCTCAGGACTGGAGGGCAGGCTGCTGGTGGGGGCCAGGACATGGTGGCCACGGCCTCACAGGTGAAACCCCCATAGGAGGATCTGCTTACTGAGTTCTGCTGAGCTGGTCTGCCGTGCAGGAAATGCCCACTTAGGAGCTGGGTTCTAGAGCCTGAGTGTGTGGGAAAGGGACCCACACAGCTCAGGTCTCACCACAGATCATGCTGTGTAGACGCCTTTGTGTAGACACTGCATGTGTGGGCCGCCACCGGAGTGGCCAGATGGCTTATCCAGACCCCGCTCCTGTGGACAGACACAGTGGTATGGCAGATTCCCTCAGACGAGGCCCTCTGAAGCTTAGCATTCACAGTAGTGGAAGGGAAAATGGAGCCTAGGGTTCTCCTGAGTGATTATATTTAAGTCATGTTCCTTAAGCAAAAGATTTTCATATGTGGTTTTACCAGAAAGGTTATTATTTCAAGCCTGGATGAACGTGGGTTCTTTTTTTTAATAATTACTTATTTAATTTTATTTATTTATTCATTTATTTTAATTTGACAAGAGAGAAGGAGAGAGAAAGCAAGCTGCTGGGTCCGGGTCTCAAACTGTGATCGGCCCTGTGGGAGTGTCCAGTGCCTTAACCCCCATGCCACCTACTGGTGCCTGAACGTAGATTTTGGTATAGTTTTGTTAGGCCATGGCTAAGTGCTGTGAAGGAACGCCACCTAGGATGACGGGGCTGTTAAGCCCATCATTCTCTGTCCTTTAACTGCAGGTAGCCCTCCACGTTAGCTGTTCTGGCCCAGCTCACTCCGACCAGCCTCGGTGGTGATGGGAGATGCCTTCTGCTTCTCGCTCGTTTCCCGTGTCCTAAGCGCAGACCCTTCACTGCAGGCGGTAGGGAGGCACAGTGCACAAAGGCTGCTTGGCATGTCTATGGACTGACCATCACCTGGTGCCTTCCTAGCGTTTTCTAAAATGTGTCCTCATGTTCATGAATTTCTGGCCTTTAAGTGCCTCAGAGGAACAGGCTGGCCTATTCTGATTTGCTTAGCGAAAGTACTTACTTTTAAAAAGCTGGTGTGGGGCCAGCAGGCAGCACGGTGGTGAAGGCGCTGAACTCCATGTGGCTGACTGCAGTTCGAGTCCTGGACCTGGGACTTGAAAATCACAGTGTGTGTGTGTGCACGTGTGCCCAAAATCCCAGGAGAAAGAGGAGAAGGGATTGCCGTGTGGCCGTCCTCCCTTGTGTGTGGGGGGGGTTTTTCTCACTTTCTCTCTCCCTGTCTCTTGCTGTCTCTCGAGTGAGCACATGCACCCCATGGCAAAAACCTTAAAAAAATTAGAAGGTCTGCTATTTGTTTTCTCATTAACTAGCCCCAGGGCTTTTGGTAAATAATTCAACCTCTTGAAACAGGTGCCCTCCCATCTTCTAAAAGGAAAAAAATACCATATACATGATAGGAAGACTACTAAAGAAATACCTGGGAACCAGTAGATGATGTAATGGTTATGTGGCTGGACTCCCACATGGCTGACCGCGGTTCGAGTCCTGGAGCTGTTGGCTTGAAACTCATGCCAGGTGTGCATGTCCAAAATCCCAAGAGGGGAACAGAGGAGAAGGGGTTGCTGCATGGCCATCCCCTGGGGGGCGATTTCTCTCTGTCTTTCTGGTAAGTGCACATGCCCTATAGCTAGTAATTTAGAATGTTACCATTCGCTCCATCTGTGAGTGTCCATGTTTGTTTACAGAGTTGATGTAGACTCGTTGCAGAGCTCCAATTAATGAACACGATTAGGGTCAGCATTTTTATCATTATCCTGTTGGGGCAAAGGTTAGTCCGAAGATGTGGATATCCAGAGTTTCAGGGGATTGTGCAGGTGGTGTTGCACGGTCCACTGCTTTTCAGCTTGCATGTCTTCAGGCTATGAGGCCAGATGCATGTGTGAATGGTGAATTCATGGTCCGATTCTGTCCACATTTAACCAGTAGGGGTAACCAAAAGAGTCATATAAGGTCCTTTTCTTCTAGGTTCCAAAGTGAATGTCCTGTGTCTTTTTTACCCAGACCCTATCTCCTGGGACTATACCATGTTCAGGATCTGTAAAATTCCTAATCTCATGAAGTACCCGGACTAAAGGCCAAATGGTTTCTTGTACCATCTGAGGGCTTTAAGGTCAATGCGGACGCTCGTTGGTCTTCCGGTTATCAGGGACTTCTCCCTTGACTTCAAGTGGAGCCTCCAGGGTGGCTAACCCAGTTCCTCTACAGAGAATTCTCTTCCAGAACAAGGCAAGCTTGGGAACAGGCTTTAAGGCCCACTGCAAGTCCCAAATGGAGGCGGCCAACTCTCCTTTTCAGAACAAGACAAGTGTGAAAACAGGCCCTAAGGCCTCCAGCGAGTCCCAGATGGAGGTGATTAATCCTCCTTCCATGGCAAAGTGCAAAGCCTTCTCTTTTGTGTCTAGTCTGGCTGTCACCAAGTTGATTGATCCCGGACAATCCCCCAAATGTAGGGTCCAAAGATCGATTTATCTAGTGGTGACGCAGAGGAGACAATGACAGTGCAACTGCATAAGAGGCTTTTATTTTTTCAGTTAGCTGGGGTCCGAGTTTATGCCCAAAGCAACGGGTTGCAACAAGGACCCTGAACCTAGGGGAGAGGGCCCATTTTATAGCTCAGGAGGCAATACAGGGATAGACTATCAGTAACTTTTCATAGTATGTAGCACACAAGGGAGGGGGCATGTGCAGTTAGGGACCACTGTTATTGCCCACTTGAATTTAGATAAGGACTCTCAGTTAAGGTTAGGTAAACCTTATTCTGGCGCCTCCAGGTTTGTCCATCCTGGCGCCGCCTGACCCACCCGTCTTCTGTTAATTCGCGATTTCTGTGCCCTGTTTATTCGTGAATTCCTGTGCCCTGTTTGTGAATTCCTGTGCCCCATCCTCAAAACCCTGTCATGGCCATGAATATGCTTACTGGGCCTTTGCTAACTCAGCCTAACATATGCTAATTCGGCCTAACATATATCAGCTGTGGTTGCAATGAAAATTTTTAGATTAATTAAGATCTTTAGTGACTCAGTAAAATGTCTGGGGAAAATAGTATAGAAAGCAAACTTAGATATCAGAGACAGTGTGGGAGGAGAGTGGGAGATGGCAGAGGGTAAGAGATAGGGAAGCAAGGATGGGGAAAAAAAAGCAAAACATACAGGAAACAAGAAATGGAAAATTATTGACAATAACATGTATGTTGGTGTGCTTGAATGAGCCAATATACAGTGTACTCTGGATGGAAAATCTCATTTTGTATTCTATAATGATGTACAGTGAATGAAAGAAAATAAATAAATTTAAATTTAAAAAAGTAAAAGACTCGTGTAATCATTTATTAGTTCTCTAAATGTACAGCTCTCTAAATGACATAACTAATACATGATCCCTACTGGGACAAAATGTGAACAAGGTCTTCCTTCCAGGATAAAAATCCCTGACAAGAGTCCCAAATCAGCTACCCACTTTTCCATATCCCCTCTCTGCTTTGAGAGCTTCCATATCATTCAATAAACTCTGACTTGCTGTCCCCTCTTTGTGTCTGCATCTCTAATTCTTCAGGAACACAAGACAAGAACCAGGTCCTGCACTAGTATTGGTCCTAATCACCCCAATATCCTGTGTTATTATCATTATGATGTGGAATGATCTGATATCATTTTATAGCTTCTTCCTTGAAATGGTAAAGCATTCTGTCATATGCACTTTGATAAGTGACTGAAATCCCTCTTTTAAATAAAATGTAGTAGTCATCAAAGAAAATATAGACACTGCCTGGGCTTTGAGACACTGAAGTTTGAATGGTTTCTAAAATTCAATATCAAGAGCAAAAAAACTACAGAGTGCACCATAAAGAACAAGAAGGTGCAAAAAATTAAAAAAGGAAGTAGAATAACATGAAGGGGCTATCAAAGCTATCAAAATGGAAATAAATAACAAATATTGGACAATATTGTGTTTCTATAGAAAGCACTAGTAACTCAGGCCACTCAAAACCTTCTCTTCCTAGGTCCACTCCTCCATGCTGAGGCATGGAGGTTTTGATTACCCCCAAATAAAGTCTTATGGACTAACTTTAGAGGTTATGCCAAGAACAGTGAGAATGACATCATGAGGAGAACTAAGTGGCATAAACTTCTTTAAGCAAAAGAAATACAGTAGGTAGAGAATATTCAGTGAATCAGAGAATAATGGGCCTCACAGGATATTTTCAAATCTACTTACAACCAGTTAACTCAATAGGCATTCTAAAGAAAATATTTATGAATTTGTTATTTGTAAGCCATTCTTACCTTGCTAGGCTCAGGAATTCAAACTCTCTGATCTGATCATGGGTTTTTGATTTTTTAGAAAGATTTTGTTTGTTCTTTTGTTATAGGGCACATGCACTTATCAGAAAGACAGAGAAAGAGAGAAAAAAAGTGAGAAATCACCCCCCTGAGGGGAATAGCCACACTGCAATCCTGTCCTCTCCAATCTCCTCTTGGAATTTTGGGAATGCACACAAGTGTGTGGTGTAAGGTTCAAGCCACTGTGTCCAGGACTCAAACTGTGGTTGCCTGTGTGGGAGTCCAGCACTTCAGTCACCATGCCAACTCCTGACACCTTGACCATGGATTGTTATAGTAGTTTCTCACATGCTTGAAGCTTCTAATTCAGAGCAGAGAGCTAATTTGGGTTTTCTGCCTGAGAAAATTGGGGTTTCTTGGAGTCTAGACCTTTAGAACACACACAAATGAAATTTTAGGTTGAAAAGCCCCAGTGGAATTTTTTTTAGGAGACTCTAATTTACTTTATAGAATACACCTGATAAGAGTGTGCTAAAAGACATTTGGGGCCTCACTACACCCACTGGGCCAGACCCCACCAGGTCTGACCAGGCTTCATCAGGTGAGATCACACTTGGAGCTTGGAAGAAACTTCGGACCTTTCACTAATCTGTCACCCACTGCTCTGGTAGCCTGGGATCACCTGTCAGCTGGAAGACTTGAGCCTGGTCTGGGAAGACCTCCTTGGATGAGTCTACACTCGGGGTCTGGGAGTAACTTTGGAACTTTTGCCACTCCCTGACCCACTGCTCTGGTGGTCTGGGATTGCCCTACCCACTAGGACACTTGAACCTTGTTGGGGCGGGCTTCCTTGGGTAAGTCCACCCTTAAAGCCTGAGAGCAACTCTGTAACTTTTGGTACACCAGCCCAGCACCCAAAGTCGGCATGCGACTTGACCCTCCTCACTAAGTATGTCTCCTTAGCTTGCTCCCAGCTCAATCAAGAACTGAACCTTTGGTAGAGGAGGCAAGCACATGAAATTACTCATAACTGCTCTAACCTTGTAGACACAGCCCTCCAATATGTTCTACACCTGATAACTAAGGGTGAAATTCCCTCTTCAAATGCTACAGAATCTACTCCAATATCTGTCATATCCATGAGTTCTATTGTGCTGTCATTGATCCTCTTTGAGTTGATTTTTGTTAATGGTGAAAAGTGGGTGTTCAGATTCATCTTTCTGCAAGTTGATACCCAATTTTCCCAGCACCATTTTCTAAAGAAGTTTTCTTTTTCTCACTGAATTGACTGGTGTTATTTGTCAAAAATCAGTTGGGTGTATGTTTGGAGGTTTATTTCTGGGTTACCTATTCTGTTCCATTGGTCCACATATCTATTTTTGTGCCAATACCAAGATGTTTTGATTAGCACAGTTTTGTCATATATTTTAGGGTCAGAAAGTAAGATGGCACTCACTCCACTCTTCTTAAGCAGGATTGTTTTGGCAATACTGAGTAGTCTATGATTCCAGATAAATTCTATGATTCTCTTTTTTAATCTATGAAGAATGTCTCCTGTAGTTTTATAGCGATTGCATTAAATATGCAGATAATTTAGGTAGAGTTGTCATTTTGATTATATTAATTCTTCCAATCCAGGAAGAAGCGATGTCCTTCCACTTTTATTTTGTCCTTTTCAATGTTTCTTTTGTTTTTTAAATGGAAGAGAGATTTTTGTCACAAAGTGACCAGAAATCACAACAAAGGCACAAGAATAATGAGAAACCAAGAAAATATCTTTCTCCTAAGGTAAAAGAACAATCCCTTATCATCCACAGGCAGTAGAGTAGAGCTCATGGAAATGTCTGATAGAGAATTTAGAATATTCATAGTGATGAAACTAAATGAGATGCAAGAGCTGAGAGATAATGAACACCATATGATGCAGGAGAAAATAGACAAGTTCCGGGAGGTAAAGAAGTTCTTGCACGATCAGACAGCGGTACTACCGACTGTAAAGAAGAATCAAACGGAGTTGTTAGAGATGAAAGCTACAATTCAGGAAGTCAAATCCTTCCTTGAAAGTATTAAAAGATTAATCCATGCAGAAGATTGAATCTTGGATGTTGAAGGCAAAAACCTCTGATCTAGAAAAACAAAACAAAACAAAAGAGAAATATTAGATACCATTAGACATCTAGATAATTGGTATTCCAGAAGGTGAAGAAACTTATAAGCACATTGATAATCTATTCCATGAAATCTTGGGGAAAAAAAAAAACTTTTTAAATCTAGAGAGGCATTCAAGTATCCAGACCCAAAAAATACAAAGGACCCCCTAATAGAAGCAACCCAAGAAGACCTTCTCCAAGGCACATCATAGCCAGACTGGCCAAATATACAGACAAAGAAAATATACTACAATTGGCAAGAGAGAAACATCAAGTTAGTTATAAAGGTTATCAGACCTCTCATCAGAAACAATGCAAGCAAGGAAGGAATGAGGAATATATTCAAAGTGTTAAGTAAAAAACAGTTTCAAAATACTATACTTGGCAAAATCACCTTTCATATGGAAAGAAAGAAGAAAAAACTTCTCAGATAAACAAGACCTGAAAGAATTTGTCAATAGCAGACCCTGTCTTCAAGAAGTTCTGAAAGGAGTGCTCCACCAGGAAAACTAAAGACACTTACAGAAACAAGAGAACAAAAGGGAACCAAGAAAATGACCAATATAATGCTAAGGACAAGAATTATCGATGATAATGTTAAACGTTAACTTTCAGGATTTAAACGGAAAGATTGGGCCACAGTAACACTGCATATTCAACAGGGGAGAGTTTGAACATAAGACTGAATTGACGAAATACAATTTTATGACTTTTGAGTAAAACATTATTGATTTTTTTCCTATGCTTTGTTTGCCCAAGTTAAACATTTTACTTTCTTTTGAGTTGATAGGTTTAGCAATTTGTTAAAATATTTTTCTTGTTTGTTTCTTTAAATGGAAACAAACTTTTCTTTCCTTCCTGAACCCTCTAAAATTGGAAAATATTTGGGAGTTTTCTTATTTTGTGGCAGAAGGGTTATTTGCTTCAGTTCAATAATGCTTGTTGCATTGAATCAGAAATTGGAAATATTCATTACTGGACAGGACTTTGACTGGAATATCATACCTGAAGATTAATCAGAAAACTATGGAACTAAGGTGGATCTCAAGTAAGCCGATAGACGCTCTTAGAAAGATGACCTGACACCATAAATAGTTCTGCCTAGCAGAGAGGATTAGAGAAGATATATGAAAGAATTTATAACATAAAATAACCTGGACTTTTCAATCTCAGTATTATAATCAGTTGAGATTGCAAAAGAGCAACCACACCAGAGGATTATCTTGAAAAAGACTTTGAAGGAAGAAAAAGAGACTTATATTTGCTAGGGGATTGTATATCAGAGAATACTTGGTAGGCAGGCTGAATTGAGAAGGTTTATGTGTGACTTGTGTGCTGGACATTTGCTTTTCAAAAATTTGAGTAGTTGACATGTAAATATTTTCTCAAAAATATTTAAAACCATCCTACCGCTGTTGTTATAGAGTCACAAACAAAATTATACAAAATTAAAAGAAATATTTTGAACATTATCTTTAAAATTCAGTATTTTGAAATTGTGAAAAGTTGTTTATTAACTCAAGAACTATGGAGTATGAGCAAAAACTTTTTGATATGTAAAGTCAATTTTTATGGAAAAATGTCAAAAGGAAGGAAGGAAGGAAGGAAGGAAGGAAGGAAGGAAGGAGGAAAGAAAGAAAAAAGAAAGAAAGAAAGAAAGAAAGAAGAAAGAAAGAAAGAAAGAAAGAAAGAAAGAAAGAAAGAAAGAAAGAAAGAAAGAAAGAGGAAGGAAGGAAGGAAGGAAGGAAGGAAGGAAGGAAGGAAGGAAGGAAGGAAGGAAAGAAAGAAAGGAAAGAAAGAAAGAAAGAAAGAAAGAAAGAAAGAAAGAAAGAAAGAAAGAAAGAGAGAGAAAGAAAGAAGAAAGAGAGAGAGAGAGAGAGAGAGAGAGAGAGAGAGAGAGAAAGAAAGAAAGAAAGAAAGAAAGAAAGAAAGAAAGAAAGAAAGAAAGAAAGAAAGAAAGATGGAAGGAAGGAAGGAAGGAAAGAAGGAAGGAAGGAAGGAAGGAAGGAAGGAAGGAAGGAAGGAAGGAAGAAAAGAAAGAAAGAAAAAGAAAAAGAAAGAAAGAAAGAAAGAAAGAAAGAAAGAAAGAAAGAAAGAAGAAAGAAAGAGAAAGAAAGAGAAAGAAAAAAAGAAAAGAAAAGAAAAAAGAAAAGAAAAGAAAAGAAAAGAAAAGAAAAGAAAAAATGAATTTGAGAGAGTTCTCTTATAACTGCTTTTACAGTGTTTCAAAGATTATGGAAATTCATGCGCTCATTATCATTTGTTTCCATGAATCTTTCTATTTTGGTCCTAATCTCTTTGGTAGTTGTGATATCATTCAGTATTAGGTTACTTAGTTTCTATATATTTGTGTATTTTTGAGGTTTTACTGAAATTTATATCAGCTCTAATTCCATCATGCTGGGTATGGTTGTATAGTTTTGATGCCTTTGAATCTATAAAGGCTTGTTTTGTGCCCTATCATGTGGTCAATCTTCGAGTAGGTACCACACAGGGGTGAAAAAAATGTATATTTTGTGTTTTCTGGGTGGAAAGTTCTATAGATGTCTGTCAGTCCATCTTATTTATGGTATTGTTTAGGTCCTGAATCTCTTTGCTAAATTTTTGTTTTGTTGATCTCTCCAAAGGAGATAATGTGGTACTGAGGTCCCCAACAATGACTGTGTTGCAGTCTATCTCTCCTTTCAGATCTAGCAGTCTTCCTTCACATATGTGGGTGCAACTAAATTGTCTGCATAGATATTAATAAGCATATCTTTTTGATGAATTAGCCCTTTGGCTATTATATAGTGCATATCTTTTTCTCTTCTTATAGTTTGTGCCTTAAAGTCTATTTTATCTGAGATCAGTATTGTGACTCCTGCTCTTTTTGGGTTTCTGTTTGCATCTTTTTCTAGCCCCTCATTTTAATCTATGTATTTATTTATCCATGAGGTGGGTTTTATGTAGGCAACAGATGGATAGTTTCTGGGGTTTTTTTATCCATTCAGTCAGTCCATGTCTTTTGATTGGAGAATTAAAGCCATTTACATTGAACGTTATTATCAATATTTCTAGACTTGTTCCTACTGTTAAGTTGGCCATTTTCTAGGTGGTTTTCTACTGACTTATTTCTGTCTGTCTTTAGTTTTCTCGTTATCGCACTCCCCTCAGAATTTCTTGAGGAGGTGGTCTGAAGTTGGTCAAATCTTTCAGGTTTTTTCTATCTATTTTCCCCTATGAAGGATAATCTTGCTGAGCATAGTATTCTTGATTTAAGTTGTTTTTCATTTAATACTTTGAATACATTTCCCCATTCTTTCCTTGCTTGCTTTGTTTCCAATGAGAGGTCCGGTGTTAGCCTGATGAGATCATCTTTATAAGTTACTTGCCATTTCTCTCCTACAAACTTTAGGATCTTGTCTTTTTCTGTGGTTTTGGCCAGTCTGGCTATGATGTGCTATGGAGAAAATCTTTTTGAGTTTATTCTATTTGGGGTCCTTTGCATTTATTGGTTCTGCATGTTTGAATGCTTCTCTAGACTTGGAAAGTTTTCTTACAGGATTTCATGGACTAGGTTTTCAAGGCCCTTAACAGTTTCTTCACCTTCTGGAATTGGGATACCAATTATTGGGATGTTTGAATATTAAATGGAATTTAGTACTTCTAGTATATTATCCTAATTTTTATTTGGTAGTTTTTCTCTATCTTGTTGGTGTCTTTTTCTATATCAGAGGTTCTTTCTTCTACATCTGAAATTCATTCTTCTACATGGGCTAGTCTGCTTTTTATACTTCAATGGAGGTTTTGATTTCCTGTATTACAGCTTTTATCTCTAACAGTTCTGTTTTATTCTTTTTTATGGTGTCTATTTCTTCTTTCAAATCATGGAAGGACTTCATCTTCTATAGTTCATTGTCTCTTTTCTCTTGAATCTTCTAGAATTCATTGTCTCTTTTATCTTGTATCTCATTAAGTTTTACCTCTATGAATATTCTGAATTCTTTATCTGTCATATCCATGAGTTCCATTGTGCTGTCTGTTGATAATGAGGAATTGTTATTGTCCCTTATGGGAGACATATTTTCTTGCTTTCTCATACTTCTTGGGCCTCTCCAATGGTTTCTGGTCATTTGATGAATTATACATTTTTTCTTGACTTCTTAATTTTAAGTTTTCAAAGGTGTGTGAGAGGATGTGATCCATGATCTCTTTGTTGCCCCCTTCCCTGACACTTACCCTGTGACCTGAACTTTTGATGCTGAGACTGGGTGTTCCAAAGGCCTTCCAGATTCTAGAGAACAGATGCACCTGAGGCTGAGTCATTGGGTCTCAATTGAGGAAGAAAGTATGGCACACCATACACTTCAAAACACTATATAGTCTGTGACGAAGGGAGAAAGTTTTTCCGCAATTGTTTCTGCTATGCTGGAGCCTGGAAGAAATGCAGCTCAGAAGTTGGGAGCAGGAAGGTATCTGGCATTGAAAGAAGGGGCTTACAATTTTCAAGGCAATCCTTAGCCTCGGTCTCCACACTTGCTTCTGCCATGCAGGAACCAGGAAGAAAGGTGAGGTGGAAGTTGGGAGAAAGATGGCACCTGGAGTGGATAAATGGGGTGCACAAGTTCCAAGGTGGTCCCTAGTCTTTGCACACTCACTTATGCCACTCAGGAACCAGCAAGAAAGGCATGGAAGAAATTGGGAGCAAGAGGGTACCTGGAGGTGATGGATGGGATGCGCAGGTTCCAAGGTGGTCCCTGGTCTTATTCTGTACACTCTCTGTTGCTCAGGAGCCAGAATGAAAAAGCTCATTGTGATTTAGATTTGTGTCTCACTTGTTATAAGTGTTTTTTTAAGCATTTTTTTTCATATACTTTTTGGTTGGTTGTATGTCTTCCTTAGAGGTTTTTTTTTTTTTGATAAGCCATTTGAGTTCTGGTTATATTATTCTGGTTATCAATCCCTCATCTGAGGCATAATTTGTAAATATATTCTCCCATTTCTTTTGCTGAACAGAAATTTTTTTACCCTGATGTAATTTTACTTGTCTTTTTTATTGGATTATAACTTATACTTTATGACTCTAATTTAAGAAGTGTTTGCCTGCTATGATGTCACCAAGAGTTTCCCCTGTGTTATCCACCAGCAGTTTTATTGTTTGAGGCCTTAGGTTTAAATCTTTGATTCATTTGGAGTTCATTTTTGCTTATGGTGAGAGATAGAGGTCCAGTTTTATCTTTCTGCATGTGGATAAGTTTTTTTCCAGCATCATTCACTAAGGAGATTTTCTTTTTCCCACTACATTTACTGGTACCCTTTGTCAAAAATCAGCTGGCTATATGTTTTGGGGTTTATTTCTGAAATCTCTGTTCTCTTCCATTGGTCCACATGCCTGTTTTTGTGTCAATACCATACTGTTTTGATTATTACAGATTTGTAATATATTTTGGGATCAGGAAGTGAGACAACTCCTACTCCACTCATTTTGCACAGAATTGTTTTGGTAAGATGGGGTATTTACGGTACCAGACACATTCTGTGATTTATTTTTCTGAACCTGTGATGGATATCTCTGGTAATTTGATTAGGACTGCTTTAAATTTGTACATTAATTTGGGTAGAATTAACATTTCAATTATATTAACATTCCCAGTTCAGGAACATGAGATGTTTATTCCCTTTTTTTGAAAATTGTCATTTTCAATTTTATTTTTTAGATTTCTTATTGTTTTACTTGAGGTCTTTGACTTCTTTGGTTAGGTGTATTCTACATATCTTATTTCCTTTGTGTCTATTGTAAATGGAATTTCTTTCTTTAATTCTGCCAAATTTGTTCAGTATTGGTGTACTGAAATGCTACAGAATTTTGTACTTTAATGTTGTATCCTGCCACTTCACTATATTCATTTCATACTTCTAGAAGGTCTTTTGTGGATTTGGGGAGGTTTTCTATGTATATGATTATGTCATATGCCAATAGAGATCATTGTACTTCTTCTTTCCCTGGTTAAATTCCTTTTATCTTAGTCTCTAGTCAGATTGCATTGGCTATGACTTCTAGTACTGTATTGAAAAACTAATGAAAAAGGTGTGTACCCTTGTCTTGTTCCAGTTTTCAGTGGAAAAGCTTTCACTTTTCCTTCATTTGATATGATGTAACCATTTTCACAGATGGCTTTTTTGGGTTGAGAAACGTCCCTTCTATGCTGATTTTGCTTAGAGCCTTAATCTTGAAGGGATGTTTTATATTTTTCAAACACTTTTTTTCAATTGATTGATATGATCATATAATTTTCTTTCTTTCGGTTAACATGGAGTATTATTGAATATATGGTTTTCATATGTTGAACCATCTGTGCATCCCTGGAATAAAGCTTTACTTGGTCATGGTGTATAGCACTAATCATTAGGTATCTAAACACCACACTATCTCTTTTGGACATATTATCTAGAAGTAAGTAAAAAGATAAGGATCTAAATGATACCATTGACTTACAGACATCTATAGAACTTTCCTCCCAATGACTAAAAAATATATATTTTTCTCTCCCCTGCATGGAATCTTTTAAAAAATTGACCACCTGAAAGAGCACAAAACAGGCTTTTTCAAAGGTAAAGGCACTGAAACTATATCAAGTATCTTCTCCAACCATGACAGAATTAAACTAGAAATTAATTTCAGAAAAATCCCTCACAGATACACAAACATATGGAAAATAAACAACCTACTCCTGAATGGCTTCACAAGCACTGAATAAGTTAAGACTGAAATTAAACTATTTATTGAAACCAATGATAGTAAGTGCACAAATTTTCATATCTATTGGACACAGCCAAAGCAGTCATAAGAGGGATTTTCGCCCAACCCTTCTGAATCTCCACGCATCCCCACCGTTTCTCCTCCTTGGACCCCAGGTTGGTTGTCTGGGACTTTAAGGCGAACTCCCACCCCACCCCACCTGCAATCCGGATCGAGCCGGCCAGCAGTTCTGGGCTCCAGGCGGACTGAGGCTGCAGGCCCAACCCTTCTGAATCTCCACGCATCCCCACCGTTTCTCCTCCTTGGACCTCAGGTTGGTTGTCTGGGACTTTAAGGCGAACTCCCACCCCACCCCACCCGCAATCCGGATCGAGCCGGTAAGCAGTTCCGAGCTCCAGGCGGACTGAGGCTGCAGGCCCGACCAACCTGGTCCTGTCACTCATCTTCAGACCCTTTCCCACTAGCCTTTGGACTCTTTGAATTCTGGTGATTTGAATAGCACGCGCTGCGCGATTTCCTTTTTTCATTCTGTTTTTCTTTGCTCTTGGGGTGTTGCTTATTCAGTCAATTGAACGCTCACCTCTCCTTAGAGACAGTGAAGACTTTGGGCCTTCCAGGGTAGTGGCAACAGTTAATGGTAATTGTGAGCAACAGGTAGGCCAACCATAAGGGAAATCATCAATTTTCTAAGCCTGTACAACTTTTAGCAATCAGTTAGGAAGAAACATATAGATTACCTGATGACTAGGAACAATCACAGAGGCTCAAGAAATATGAGCAACCAAGAAAAGGACTCTCCCCCAAGGGAAATCATCAAGCCTACGTCACCCACAGTCAATACAATGGACGTCGTGGACATGTCTGATAAGGAATTCAGATTATTTGTAGTTACCAAACTAACTGAGATGGAAGAGAAAAGAGACAAGGAGCTCCAGGAGATGAGGAAGTCCTTCAATGACTTGAAAGAAGAAATGGATACCTTAAACAAGAACCAGATGGAACTTTTAGGATTGAAGAATGTGATACAGGAAATCAAAACCTCCCTTGAAAGTATTAAAAGTAGGTTAGACCAGGCAGAAGATCGAATCTCTAACATAGAAGACAAAACATCTGACCTAGAAAAAAGTATCAAGAAGATTGAGAAAACAACCATGAAAAATGAGGATAATATACGAGGAATACTGGATACTATCAATTGCCCCAACATCCAGATAATTGGTATTCCAGAAGAGGAAGAAAATAATAAGGGCCTAGATAATTTATTCCACGAGATCCTGGAAGAAAACTTCCCAAATCTAGAAAGGCATTCAAGTATCCAGACCCAGGAAATACATAGGACCCCGGGTAGAATCAACCCAAGAAGATCTTCTTCAAGGCACATCATAGCCAGACTGGCAAAAACAACAGACAAAGACAAGATACTAAAGTTGGAAAGAGGGAAACGCCAATTTACTTACAAAGGTCACCCCATCAGGCTAACATCGGATCTCTCAGCCGAAACAATGCAGGAAAGGAAAGAATGGGGAAGCATTGTAAAAGTGTTGAGTGAAAAACAATTTCAACCAAGAATACTATACCCGGCAAAATTATCTTTCATATGGGAAAAAAAGATAAAAACATTCTCGAATAAACAAAATTTGAAGGAATTTACCAACTCCAGACCTGCTCTTCAAGAGGTTCTGAAGGGAGTATTATAGCAGGAAAACTAAAAAATCAGAGACAGTTATACGAGAACAAAAAGCAACCAAGAAAATGGCTCACTTAATGATAGGATCAGGTACGGAAATATCGATAATTACATTGAATGTCAATGGATTAAATTCCCCAGTTAAGAGACATAGACTGGCCGAATGGATAAGGAAACAGAAACCCTCTATCTGTTGCCTACAAGAAACTCACCTTATGGATAAAGACATACATAGACTAAAAGTCAAGGGCTGGAAAAAGATACTCCATGCAAATGGAAATAAAAAAAAAAGCTGGAGTAGCGATATTGATCTCAGACAAAATAGATTTCAAGACAAAGACTGTAAGAAGAGACAAAGAAGGGCATTATATAATAGTAAATGGGGTAATCCAGCAAGAAGACATAGCCCTTATAAATATCTACACACCCAACTCAGGTGCACCTAAATATGTGAAGGAAAGACTGCTGGAGCTAAAAGGAGAGATAGGGAGAAATACTATAATTGTTGGAGATCTCAACACCCCATTATCTCCTATAGACAGATCTTCTAGACAGAAAATAAATAGAGAGATACAGGACTTAAATGATACTATAAATGGAATGGGCTTGACGGATATCTATAGAACTTTCCACCCTACATCCACAACATATACATTTTTCTCACCCCGACATGGAACCTTTTCAAAGATAGATCATATATTAGGACACAAATCAAGCCTTTATAGATTCAAAGGCATAGAAACTGTACCCAGCATCTTCTCTGACCATGATGGACTTAAACTCAAGATTAATTTCAAGACACAACCCCGAAAATACACGAACACATGGAAACTGAACAACCTACTTCTGAATGACTTCTTCACTACTGAAGAAATTAAGGCTGAAATAAAAAAATTTATGGGAACTAATGATAATGAGTACACAAGTGTCCAGAATCTATGGGACACAGCAAAAGCAGTCATAAGAGGGAAATTCATAGCAATTAGTGTGCATAAGAAAAGGATAGAAAGATGGCAAGTAGATAACTTATCATCATGCCTCAGAGAATTGGAAAAACAACAACAAACTAACCCCCATAATGTCAGGCAAAAAGAAATAATAAAGGTTCAAGCAGAAATAAATGAAATAGAAAATAAACGAACCATACAGAAAATAAATGAAAGCAAAAGCTGGTTCTTTGAAAAGATTAACAAGATCGACACACCATTGGCTAGACTGATCAAGAAGAAGAAAGAAAGAAACCAGATTAATCAAATATGTGATGAAACAGGCAATATTACCACAGACATAGCAGAAATACAAAATATCATTAGAGGATACTATGAGCAACTTTACGCCAACAAACAAGATAACCTGGAGGAGATGGACAAATTCCTGGATGCATATAATCTACCAAGATTGGATCAGGAAGACATAGAGAACCTGAATAGACCCATAACAAGCCAGGAGATTGAATCAGTAATAAATAACCTCCCAACAAAGAAAAGCCCAGCCCCAGATGGCTTCACTTGTGAATTCTACAAAACTTTTAAGGAAGAGTTAACCCCTATCCTACTAAAATTATTTCTAAAGATTCAAAAGGAAGGAAACCTTCCAAATTCATTTTATGAAGCCTCCATCATCCTCATCCCCAAAACAGATAAAGATATGACAAAAAAGGAAAACTATATCATTGATGAATATAGACGCGAAAATTCTCAACAAGATACTCGCAAATCGTATCCAACAACATATAACAAAGATCATTCATCACGATCAGGTAGGTTTTATACCAGGGATGCAAGGGTGGTTTAATATATGCAAGACCATAAATGTAATACACCACATTAACAGAAAGAAAGATAAAAACCATATGATCATCTCAATTGATGCGGAGAAAGCATTTGATAAAATACAACATCCTTTTATGATTAAGACTCTCAGTAAGATTGGTATAGAAGGGTCATTTCTGAACTCAATAAAAGCAATCTATGAAAAACCTACAGCTAACATTATACTGAATGGGGAAAAGCTGAAAGATTTTCCTCTGAAAACAGGTACTAGGCAAGGCTGCCCACTTTCTCCACTGCTCTTTAATATAATACTGGAAGTCTTGGCTATTGCAATCAGAGAAGAGAATAATATTAAAGGCATTCGAATAGGCAAAGAAGAATTGAAAATATCTTTATTTGCAGATGACATGATGGTATACTTAGAAGACCCAAAGGTATCCATGAAAAAACTGCTTGAAGTAATAAGTGAATACAGTAAGGTGGCAGGATACAAAATCAATATCCAAAAATCTATAGCATTTCTATTTATGAACAACAAGTTGAATGAAGCAGAGCTGAAGAAAGGAATCCCTTTCACCGTAGCCACAAGGTGTATAAGATACCTAGGGATAAACCTAACTAAGAAAGTCAAAGACCTTTATAAAGAAAACTACAAAAATCTTAAAAGAGACATTGAAAGTGACATAAAAATGAGGAAGGACATCCCATGCTCCTGGATTGGAAGAATTAACATAATCAAAATGGCAATTCTACCCAAATTAATCTATATGTTTAATGCAATTCCAATCAAAATACCAGAGATATTCTTCAGAGATCTAGAAAAGGCAATCATAGAATTTGTCTGGAACCATAAAAGACCTCGTATTGCAAAAGCAATCCTGTGCAAGAAGAATGGAATAGGAGGCATATCACTCCCTGATCCCAAGATATACTATAAAGCTGTGGTCATCAAAACAGCATGGTATTGGCATAAAAACAGACAAGTGGACCAATGGAAGAGAATAGAGACCCCAGAAATAACCCCCAAAGCTTACAGCCAACTGATCTTTGACAAAGGATATCAGTCAATCCATTGGGAAAAGGAAAACCTCTTTAGTAAATGGTGCTGGAAAAACTGGGTATCCACCTGCAGAAAGATGAAACTGAACCCCCATCTTTCACCATTAACAACAGTCAACTCAAAATGGATCAAATATCTGAACCTAAGACCTCAAACAATAAAACTACTAGTGGAAAATGCTGGGGAAACTCTGGGGGACATTGGAGTAGGCAAAGATTTCTTAAATAAGACTCCCAAAGCACAGGCAATAATCCCTAAAATAGACAAGTGGGACTATATTAGAATAAGAAGTTTCTGCACAGCAAAGGACACAGTAACAAGTGTGAACCGACAACCCTCAGAATGGGAAAATATTTTTGTTAAATATGCCTCAGACAAGGGACTGATAACCAGAATACATAGGGAACTCAAGTGCCTTATGCGAAAAAAAAATGATGAACCCAATTAAAAGATGGGAAATTGAGCTGAACAAAAGTCTCTCTAAGGAAGACATACGAACAGCCAAAAAGCATATGAGGAAATGCTCAACATCCCTCATCATAAGGGAGATGCAGATAAAAACTACAATGAGATACCACCTAACCCCTGTCAGAATGGCAAAGATTAAGAATATAAAAAGTGATAAGTGTTGGCGGGGATGTGGTGAAAAGGGAACCTCCTACACTGTTGGTGGGAATGTAAACTAGTTCAACCACTGTGGAGAACAATATGGAGGTTCCTCAAAGATCTACAAATAGAACTACCCTTTGATCCAGCAATCCCACTTCTGGGTATTTGCCCAAAAGACAGGAGAACGCTCAGTCAGAAAAGTGCTTGCACATCAATGTTTATTGCAGCATTATTCACAATTGCCAAGACATGGAACCAACCTAAATGTCCACAAACTGATGAATGGATTGGAAAAGTGTGGTATATATACTCTATGGAATACTACTCAGCCATAAAAAATAACAAGACCCTGGAATTTGATAGAAAGTGGTCAGATATGGAGGATCTATTGCTGAGTGAAGTAAGCCAGGCTATGAAAGAAAGATATTGTATGTATCCACTCAATATATACCGACTATCAGCACTCTATGATAGAGAGCAAAAAATTGGTGGACATAAAAGCAGTGAAGGTACTTAATGAGAATAGGACAGTGTGGAATGGGGGATGTGAAGAGAAGAGGATAGAGAAAGATAACAAGTGAACAATAGAGAGGCAGGACGTTAGTGAGAAACAGATATGGCTTATTAACTGTTGATGTTGACATGTATAGTATTCTCAACTGGATTTGTCTGAGAAGTATCTCATGATGGGCAAAGTATTTGTACAAGCAAAATGAGAAATAGCGATTGACTGTTTTAAGAAATAATTAGAATAATAATAATAATAATGATTGAGGAAAACATAGAAAATATATTGAATGTTGAAGTGGGGAGATTGATGTCTCTGTACTGACTGACATGCATGGCATTCCCTTTTGAAAAAGCAATGTAATACACTGTAAAGTTATATGTAATTCAATGTAATATAAAGAAGAATATGATGATAATAAAAAATTTTAATAAATAAATAAATAAATAAATAAAAGAGGGATTTTTCAAAGCAATTAGCACACATAAGAAAAAATGGAGTGAGTATAAGCATGGGGAATGTAACACATAATTAAGTACTATTCATTCCATTAATGCCAAGGGAGTATAATACTAATGCTCTCCTAACAGAAAATATGAGATATTTCAGGTGATATACATATAACTACATTTGTCCAACTGTTCCATTTTAAAATCCTAAAGCTACTTTGTATTTTATACATATGCATACTATAACTTGCCTATATATACATTTTTAAGGAAAAAAGGGGGGAGAAGAGGATTCCTCATGGCTCCTACAAAGTAGTCATTTCAGGGGACAGGAAAAATAAAGATTTTCTACTGATAATTGAGCCTCCAGCAAACAAAGCTAGCGTGGCAGGAGAGTTGAGGCCTTCTTTCAGAAGAGGATTCCTCATGGCTCCTGCAAAGTAGTCATTTCAGGGGAAAGGAAAAATGAAGATTTTCTACTGAAAATTGAGCCTCCAGCAAACAAAGCTACCGTGGAGAGTTGAGACCTTCTTTCAGAAGAGGATTCCTCATGGCTCCTGCAAAGTAGTCATTTCAGGGGACAGGAAAAATGAAGATTTTCTACTGATAATTGAGCCTCCAACAGACAAAGCTAGCGTGGTAGGGAGCCCCTCTGGCCTTCTATCTGCTTCTGTGTCTCTGTCTTTGTCTCTCTCTCTACTTCTGCCCTCTCATTTTTTTGGTAATTTTTCCTTTTTACAATTTTTTAAAGGTAAAGTTTTTCTCTTGCTCTCAGCTCCACCTTTTGTTTTGTTAATAATCCCCTCTGCTCCTTCTGCCCAGGTAGGAGAGTTGAGGCCTTCTTTCAGAAGAGGATTCCTCATGGCTCCTGCAAAGTAGTCATTTCAGGGGACAGGAAAAATGAAGATTTTCTACTGATAATTGAGCCTCCAGTAGACAAAGCTAGCATGGTAGGGAGCCCCTCTGACCTTCTATCTGCCTCTGTGTCTCTGTCTTTGTCTCTCTCTCTATTTTTTGGGTTTTTAAAAATTTTCTTTGTTTTTTTTTTTAATTTTTTTAATAAAAACTATAATTACAATTTTTTTGTCTTTTTTTCTCTTTCTTTGTCATTGTTTCTCTCTCTCTCTTTCATTTTCTTTTTTCTTGTCTCTCCACTCCTCAATATCCCTTCAATGTGTTTCTCAATGGATCTAAGGGCACTGTAGCTAAACATTGAAATACTATTAGGGTTAACATATTCCTCAATATCTACTGAATCTGCTGCACCAGCGATCACAACAGAACAGCAAAAAGATTCCAGATCACCTCTTTCTGCTTACTCCTGAACACTCAGATTGAACTTCAAGAATTCAAAAGAAACACACCATCCATCAGATGACAAGAAATCACCACAGGACTACAAGAAATATGGAAAAGCAAGAAAATACCTCTCCTCCAAGGGAAAAGAATAACTCCTCTTCATCCACCAGCAGTTCAATGCAAATCATGGAAATGTCTGATAAAGAATTTAGAACATTCATAATGGTGAAGCTAACTGAGATGGAAGAGAAGTGAGACAATGAACTGCTAAAGAGAAAGGAGAAAGA
Source organism: Tupaia tana (assembly GCA_026018925.1). Classification (NCBI taxonomy): domain Eukaryota; kingdom Metazoa; phylum Chordata; class Mammalia; order Scandentia; family Tupaiidae; genus Tupaia; species Tupaia tana. Next base: position 371,038 of record JAKSZU010000008.1, read on the forward strand.
AGTTGATGAGTTCCAGGAGGTGAGGAAATTCTTGCAAGATCTGAAAGAGGAATTACACGCTTTACAAAAGAGTCAAACGGAACTGTTAGAAATGAAGTCTATAATACAGGAAGTCAAAATCTCCTTTGAAAGTATTAAAGCAGACTAGATCATACAGAAAATAGAATCTCAGATGTGGAAGGGAAAATGGCTGGCCTAGAAAAATCCACCATGAAGACTGAGAAAATGGCACAAAAATTTGAGAATAATATACGAGAAGTACTAGATACCATCAAGCATCCAAACATCCAGATAATTGGCATTCCAGAAGGTGAAGAGACCCATAAGGGCACTGATAATCTATTCCATGAAATTCTGCAAGAAAACTTTCCAAACCTAGAGAGGCATTTGAAGATACAGTCCCAAGAAATACAAAGGACCCCAAATAGAATCAACCCAAGAAGATCTTCTCCAAGACACATTATAGCCAGGTTGACTAAAACCACAGACAAAGACAAGATACTAAGATTGGCAAGAGAAAAACATCAAGTTACCTACAAAGGACATCCCATCAGGTTAGCAGAAGATCTCTCATCGGAAACAATGCGGGCAAGGAAAGAATGGGAAAATATATTCAAAGTGTTATGAGAAAAGCAATTCCAGCTGAGAATACTGTACCCAGCCATATTATCTTTCATGTGGGAAGAAAAGACAAGACCATTCTCAGATAAACAAAACCTGAAAGAATTTACCAGCACCAGACCAGATCTCCAAGAAGTTCTCAAGGGTGTGCTATATCAGGAAAATTAAATACAGACATACAGATAGAAGAGTTCAAAAGCTAAGAAAGTGGCCAGCTTAATCATAGGGACAAGTCTGGAGTTGAATATTATATCCCAGAATTTAATAGGAAAAATGGAACCAGAACAGAAGATTAAGTACATGAGACTGATAGGTTCATGCACCTACCATTTGAACAGAATCCTAACTTGTTTCCTGGCTTTAAGAAAAGTTCCTTAGCATTTCTATAATTTAAGTTAAAATTGGTTTTCTTAATCTTACCATATGAACTTACCATTGAAAGTAGTTAGATTATTTAAGAAATTGTGTGATCAATACATTGTGGGTGGAAAAGGAATAGAAGACAATTGTAGACACCAGAGACAGTGGGAGAAGAGGGTGGGAAAGGACAGAGGGTCAGAAAGAGGGATAAAAAATTTTAGGAAGTATAAATGGAAATTTTTTGATAATAATATGCATGATTAAGTCACTATGCAGTATATTCTGGATGGGAAATCACATTTTGTATGCTGTGATGATGCTTAGGGGAAGAATGTAAATTAAGTTACAAAAAAAAGTAAAATTTCAGGAAAAAAAATCCATTCGATGACTGCAGTTAAGATATATAGCCCCAGCTAGGTGCTACTTTATAGGATGCGTAAAGTTATACTTGTGTTCATGGAAATTTATATATCACCTGCGTTTTCTATGAAAATATTTAGATTAATTAAGACCTTTAGTAATTCAATTAAAAAATGGGGGGGAAAACAGTATAGAAAGTAAACATAGATACCAGAGAAAGTGTGGGAAGAGAGTGGGAGATGGCTGTGGGTAAGAGATAGGGAATCAAGGATGGGGGGGAAGCAAAACCTACAGGAAACAAGAAATTGAAAATTATTTGTTGACAATAACATGTATGTTGATGTGCTTGATTGAGACAATATACAGTGTACTCTGGATGGAAATAAAAGAAAAAGGAAAAAAAGAAAAAGTGGCAAATAGTCAATATATCAATACACCTCAGGGAATTAAAAAACAACAGCAACAGCAAAAATGCAGGGAGTAAAAAGAAGTAATAAAGTTTCAAGCAGAAAAAAAAAACATAGAGAATAAACAAACTATGCAGAAAATAAATAAAACCAAAAGCTGGTTCTTTGAGAAGATAAATAAAATTAATACACTTTTGGCTAATTAAAGAGAGGAAAAAATACAGATAAATCAAATCAGCAATGGAACAGACATAACAGAAGTGTAAAATATAATTAGACAATATTTGAGCAACTGTCTGAAAACCTGGATGAGATGGACAAATTTCTGGACATATACAAGCTACTGAGACTGGATCAGAAAGATATAACATGCAATGAAATTGAATAAGTGATATTTAATCTCCCAACAAAGAAAAGCCCAGAATTCACTTCTGAATCCTACAAAACTTTTTAAGGATAGCTAATCCCATTGTACTAAAACTATTTTTAAAAATGTAAATGGAAGAAACCATCCTAAATTCATTTTATGAAGCCTCCATCACTATCATCCTCAAAACAGACAAGGACATAAGAAAATAAGAAAACTACAAACCAATATCTCTGATAAATATAGATGCAAAACTTCTCAACAAGATACAAGCAAATCATATTCAGTGACACATTAAAAAGATTTTTCCTCCCACATTTCTCATCCTCTTCTCCTACTGTCTTCATTATTGTTCTCTATGCTTTTATGCCTTCCCATCACTCAGTTTATGCCATAGATTACAGATATTTGGTATACCTTGAGTGGGGTCATACAATGCCTCTCTTTAATCATCTGGCTTGCTTCACTTTGCAGTAAATCTCCCATATTTTTTTATTTTCTATCAAATGCCAGGGTCTTATTATTTTTATGGCTGAGTAGTATTCTGTAGTGCATGTGTTCCACATTTTTTAAAATCTATTCATCTGTTCAAACATCTGGGTTAGTTCCATGTCTTAGCAATTGTTAATTATGCCACAAGCATGAATGTGCATGTGTTTTTCTGACTGAGAATTTTTCTGTACTTTGGGAGATATCCAGGAGTGGAATTGCTGGATCATATGGTAGTTCTACTTGTAGGTCTTTGAGGAACCTCCATATTGTTCTCCATAGTGCCTGGACTAATTTTCATTCCCACCAACCAATAGTGTAGGAGAGCTCCCTTTTCACCAAAGTCTCACCAAGACTTGTCATTTTTATTGTTTTAATCTTAGCCATTCTGACTGATGTTAAGTGGTATCTCATTCTAGTTTTGATTTGCATCTCCTTTACAATAAGAGTGTTCACCATTTTTTCAGACCAATATGCAGTGTATTAATGATGGGAAAATTCACTTGTTATGCTATAATTTTATAATGATGCAAAGTAATTAAAATGTAAATATAGATAGATAGATGGATATATGATAGGTAGGTAGATAGATAGATAATTTAGATGTTTTGTGTGGGAAAAAATGGAAGATATTTCTATGTGCCTTTTTTAAGTATTCAGTAACAAAAAAATTTTCAATATACAAATAGTTGGTGCTGATTTATTTTGACCTAGAAAGGAGTTCAAATTAGAGAAATAACAGCATCTTCAGGTTTAAGAATGTGAGTAGGACAATAACATGTTTGTTGATGTGCTTGATTGAGACAATATACAGTGTACTCTGGATGGAAAATCTCATTTTGTACGCTGTAATGATGTACAGTGAATTAATGCAAATAAATAAATTGAAATAAAAAAAGAATGTGAGTAGGTTGAAAAAAATGTGTATGATAATGTCTTTGGACTAACATGATGGTGGTATGAGATTACATGAAAGACAAAGTGAGACCAATTACTGCAAACAATTGTCAGTCCATTGGAAACCTTATTTTCCTACGTTCACCTTCCATGCTGAGGCTTGAGTTCTTAATTTTAATAATACCTTACATGAACTCCATTGCCCACCGTTCCAGCTGCCTGATCTCATCCCACCTCCCTACCAGGAATCTTGAGCCCTGTCTAGGCAGCCTTTAGGATGAGTCCACATGCCGGGCCTGGGAACAACTTTGAAACTTTTGGACTCTATTGCCGACTATTCCAGTGATCTGGCCTTTCTCCATCCACCTGTCAGGAGTCTTGAGGCTGGTCTGGGCCAGCATTAGGCTGAGTCAACCCTTGGAGCCTTGGTTTCAATTTGAAACTTTGGACTCCCTTGCCAACCATTCCAGCAGCCTGGCCTCACCCCACCCACCTGCCAGAAGTCTTGAGCCCAGTCTTGGCAGAGTGAGGGTGAGTCCATGCTCAGGGACTGGGAACAGGTATGAAACTTTTGGACTCCATCACCCATTGTTTCAGCAGTTTGACTTTACCCCAAGTCTTGAGCCTGGTCTGGACAGGCTTTAGAGTGAATCCATATTTTGGGCCTTGGAACAGCTTTGAAACTTTTAGACTCCTTGCCCACTGTTCCAGTGGCCTAACCCTGCCCTGCTCGCCCTCCAGGAGTCTGGAGCTAGTCTGGGCAAACTTTAGGGTGAGTCTACCCTCAGAGTCTGGGAAGAGCGTTGAAACTTTTGGACTCCATCACCCACCATTCCAGTGACTTGGCCTGGCCACACCCACCCACCTGGAGTCTTGAGTCTGAGCTGAGCAGGCTTTCCATTAAGTCTGTGCTTGGAGCCTAGAAGAAACTTTAGAACTTTGGGTATCTCAACTTAATATGCTGGGCTTCTCATGGCATGACTTGATGCTCTTCACCAAGTTATATCTCCTTGGCTTGCTACCACCTTATCAAAAACTGAAAAGTTTGGTAAAGGAGTCAAAACACCTGAAGTTACCTATAACTGTTCTGACCTAGGTGTTACAGTCCTCCAATAGAAACACACCTGGAAACTAAGAATAAAATGTCCTCTATCATAACTACAGAATCTACTCCAATAAAAAGTGAATATTGCATCAGATAACTGGAAACCAGCACAGATTCCAAAGAAACATGAGAAAACAAAGTGGTAGCTCTTCCACAGGTGAGCATAGTAGCCCCTCACCAACAGTGAACAGCACAGAGAAATACATAGAAACGTCAGGAAAAAAAAAAACTAAATATTCATAGGGACAAAAATCAATGAGATGCGAGAGAAAAGAGACAATATGTTCCAGGAAATGAGTAAATTATTACAGGGTATGAAAGAGGATTTTGTAAAGAAATAGACACCCTAAAAAGAGTCAAGCAGAATTTCTGGAAATAAAGAATACAATGTAAGAAATTAAAATCTCCCTAGAAAAAATTAGATTGGCTCATACAGAAGAAAACATTTTTGCCCTCAAAGACAGTCTCCAGCATAGACCAAGTCAACAAAAGGAAAAAAAAGCAACCCCCCCCCAAATGAAGATAACATACAGAAAATCGTAGACACCATGTAATGCCCACTTCCATATAATGGGTATTTCAGAGGGGGAGAATATGCTAAAAACATGAAAAACCTCTTTCAGAGAATACAATTTTAAATTTTGAAAATATATAGAAACATGGAGAAATTCAAACCCAAGAAATAAAAAGACCCAAAAAGTAGCAACACAAAAAGATCCTCCCCCCAGCACATTATAGCAAGATTGGTAAAAAATGAAAGACAAAGACAGTATTCTTAAAATGTCAAGGGAAAAACATCAAGTTACTTATTAAGGTTATACCATTAGGCTAATGTCAGACCTCTTCATTGAAACAAAGCAGACAAGTAAGGAATGAGAATTGGTTAAATTTAAAAGACAAACAAATTCAACAAGAAATACAATAGCCAGAAAAATATACTTCAAATGGTAAGAACAAATAAAAAAGAAAAGAAAAACAAAAACCTCTAAAAAAAAAAAAAAAGGAAATATTAAGTCTGAATAGGCCTAAAACAAGCAATGAGATTGAATCAGTTATAATCTCCCAACAAGAGCCCAGGTCACCTCTGACCACCACTCCACTTCCAGACTCCCCAGACCAAGACTCCAGCTCCTAGACTTTCCATGCCTACCAGCAGACGCAATGTCCACCTACAAGCCTCTGGACAGCAAGAGATATTGGGGAGGGGTCACCTCTGATGCCCACCCCACTTCAAGACTCCCCAGACCAAGACTTCACCTCCAAGGTAGGTAGATAAAATCTCCCTGCAGCGGCTTTTTTCTTGAAACCCCTCTATTCTCTTGTTAAAACCTAGCTCTGCTTCTCTCCACAGACGTTCCTTGCCTGCCAGCAGGCGCAAGGTCCACCTACAAGCATCTGACCAGCAAAGGCCATTGAGGGAGGGTCACCTCTGACCCCCACTCCACTTTGAGACTCCCCAGACAAGGACTCCACCTCCTACACTTTCCTTGCCTGCCAGCAGGTGCGAGGTCCACCTACAAGCCTCTGGGCAGCAAGGAATATTGAAGGAGGGTCACCTCAGACCCCGAACCCACTTCCAGACTCCCCAGACCAAGACTTCACCTCCGAGGTAGGTAGATAGAATATCCCTGCAGCGGCTTTTTTTCTAGAAACCCCTCTATTCTCTTGTTAAAACCCAGCTCTGCTTCTATCCACAGACTTTCCTTGCCTGCCATCAGGTGCAAGGTCCACCTATAAGCCTCTGGCCAGCAAGGGATACTGAAGAAGGGTCACCTTTGACCCCCACCCCACTTCAAGACTCCCCATACAAAGACTCCACCTCCTAGGTAGGTAGATAGGATCTAATTGCAGCGTCTTTTTTCTTAAAATCCCTCTATTCTCTTGTTAAAACTTAGCTCTGCTTCTCTCCACAGATTTTCCTTGCCTGCCAGCAGGCGCAAGGTCCACCCACAAGCCTCTAGCCAGCAAGGGATATTGAGGGAGGGTCACCTCTGTCACCCACCCAACTTCCAGACTCCCAAGACCAAGACTCCACCTCCTAGAATTTTCTTGCCTGCCAGCAGGCACAAGGCCCACCTACAAGCCTCTAGCCAGCAAGGGATATTGAGGGAGGGTCACCTCTGACCCCCTCCACACTTCCAGACTCCCCACACCAAGACTCCACCTCCTAGGTAGGTAGATAGGATCTCCCTGCAGTGGCTTCTTTCTTGAAACCCCTCTATTATTTTGTTAAAACCTAGCTCTACTTCTCTCCAAAGACTTTCCTTGCATGCCTGCAGGCGCAAGGTCCACCTACAAGCCTCTGGCCAGCAAGGGATATTGAGGGAGGGTCACCTCTGACCCCCACCCCACCTACAGACTCCCCACACCAAGACTCCACCTCCTAGACTTTCCTTGCCTGGCAGCAGACACAAGGTCCACCTACAAGCCTCTGGTCAGCAAGGGATATTGAGGGAGGGTCACCTCTGACCCTCACCCCACTTCCAGACTCCCTAGACCAAGACTCCACCTCCCAGGTAGGAAGATAGGATATCTCTGCAGCAGCTTTTTTCTTGAAACCCCTCTATTCCCTTATTCAAACCTAGCTCTGCCTCTCCACAGATTTTCCTTGCCTGCCATCAGGTGCAAGGTATACCTACAAGCCTCTGGCCAGCAAGGGATATTGAGGGAGGGTCACCTCTAACCCCGACCGCAGTTCCAGACTCCCCAAAACAAGACTCCACCTCCTAGACTTTCCTTGCCTTCCAGCAGGAGCAAGGTCAACCTTCAAGCCTCTGGCCAGTAAGGGATATTGAGGGAGGGTCACCTCTGACCCCCACCCCACTTCCAGACTTGCCAGACCAAGACTCCACATCCTAGATTTTCCTTGCCTGCCAGCAGGCACAAGATCCACCTACAAGCCTCTGGCCAAGAAAAGATATTGAGGGAGGGTCACCTCTGACCCCCACCCCACTTCCAGACTCCCCAGACCAAGACTCCACTTCCTCGCTAGGTAGATAGGGATCACCCAGCAGTGGCTTTTTTTCTTGAAACCCCTTTAATCTCTTGTTAAAACAGAGTTCTTCTTCTCTCCACAGACATTCGTTGCCTGCCAGCAGGCGCAAGGGCCACCTACAAGCCTCTGGCCAGCAAGGGATATTAAGGGAGGGTCACCTCTGACCCCCAACCCACTTCCAACTCCCCAGACCAAGACTCCACCTTCTAGGTAGGTATATGGAATCTCTCTGCAGCGGCTTTTTCATGAAGCCCCCTATTCTTTTGTTAAAACCTAACTCTGCTTCTCTCCACAGAATTTCCTTGATTTTCAGAAGGCGCAAGGTCCACCTACAAGCCTCTCGCCAGCAAGGGATATTAAGGGAGGGTCACCTCTGACCCCCAACCCACTTCCAACTCCCCAGACCAAGACTCCACCTTCTAGGTAGGTATATAGAATCTCTCTGCAGCGGCTTTTTCATGAAGCCCCCTATTCTTTTGTTAAAACCTAACTCTGCTTCTCTCCACAGAATTTCCTTGATTTTCAGAAGGCGCAAGGTCCACCTACAAGCCTCTCGCCAGCAAGGGATATTGAGAGAGGATCACCTCTGACTGCCACCCCACTTCAAGACTCCCCAGAACAAGACTTCACCTCCTAGACTTTCCTTTCCTGCCAGCAGGCGCAAGGTCCACCTAAAAGCCGCTGGCCAGCAAGGGATATTGAGGGAAGGTCACCTCTGACCCGACCCCACTTCCACACTCCCCAGACCAAGACTCCACTTCCTAGACTTTCCTTGCCTGCCAGCAGGCACAAGGTCCATCTACAAGCCTCTGGACAGGAAGGGATATTGAGGGAGGGTCACCTCTGTCCCCCACCTTACTTCCAGACTCCCCAGAACAAAACTCCACCTCCTACATTTTCCTTGCCTGCCTGCAGTCGCAAGGTCTACTTACAAGCCTCTGGCCTGCAAAGGATATTGAGGGAAGGTCACCTATGACCCCCAACCAACTTCCAGACTCCCCAGACCAAGACTCCACCTCCTAGACTTTCTTTTATAGCCAGCAACCTCAAGGTCCACCTACAAGCCTCTGGCCAGCAAGGAATATTGAGAGAGAGTCACCTCTGACCCCCACCCCACTTCCAGACTCGCCAGACCAAGACTCCACATCCTAGATTTTCCTTGCCGGCCAGCAGGCTCAATGTCCACCTACAAGCCTCTGGCCAGCAAGGGATATTGAGGGAGGGTCACCTCTGACCCCCACCCCACTTCCAAACTCACCAGACCAAGACTTCACCTCCGAGGAAGGTAGATAGATTATCCCTAGAGAGACTTTTTTCTTGAAACCCAAGCTCTGCTTTTCTCCACAGACTTTCCTTGCCTGCCAGCAGGCTCAGGTCCACCCTCAAGCCTCTGGCCAGCAAGGGATATTGAGGGAGTGTCACCTCTGACCTCCACCCCACTTCCAGACTTCCCAGACCAAGAATCCACCTCTGAGACTTTCCTTGCCTGCCAGAAGGTGTAAGGTCCTCATACAAGCCTCTGGCCAGCAAGGGATATTGAGGGAGGGTCACCTCTGAACCCCACCCCACTTCTAGACTTCCCAGACAAAGATTCCACCTCCTAGGTAGGTAGATAGGATCTCCCTGCAGCGGCTTTTTTTTGAAACCCCTCTATTCTCTTGTTAAAACCTAGCTCTGCTTTTCTCCACAGACTTTTCTTGCCTGCCAGCAGGCACAAGGTCCACCTACAAGCCTCTGGCCAGCAAGGGATATTGAGAGAGGGTCACCTCTGACCCCCACCCCACTTCCATACTCCCCAGACCAAGACTCCACCTACTAGATTTTTCTTGCCTGCCAGCAGGCGCAAGATCCACCTACAAGCCTCTGGCCATCAAGGGTTATTAAGAGAGCTTCACCTCTGACCCCCACCCCATGTCCCGGCTCCCCAGACCAAGACTCCACCTTCTAGACTTTCCTTGCCTGCCAGCAGGAGCAACGTCCACCTACAAGCCTCAGGGCAGCAAGGGATATTGAGGGAGGGTCACCTCTGACTACCACCCCATGTCCAGACACCCCAGACCAAGACTCCACCTCCTAGAATTTCCTTGCCTGCCCGCAGGCATCGGGTCCACCTACAAGCCTCTGGCCAGCAAGAGATATTGTGGGAGAATCACCTCTGACCCTCACTCTAAACCCTACCGTAACATTCACCATAACCCTGACCCCATGGTTCAACCCTAACCCTGACCCCTATCCTTAACGGTCTACCTTCATCCCGACTGAAGCCTAGCTCGGACTCTGACCGTAACACTAGCCCTCACCCCTACCCCTTGCCCTAAATCTAAATTTACCCCTAACAGTCCCACTCCTGTCACCAGGACCCGAACCCTAACCCTAGCCCTAACCACTCAACCTAACCCTAACTCCTGGTCCTAACCATAACGCTAACAGAAAACGTCACCCAAACCCGAACCCTATGACTAATCCTCACCCCTCACCCTACTCCTAAACCTAAATCAAACCCAAACAGTAACCCTGCCGTAAGCTGAAACCTAACACTAGGCCTTTCGCCAAAACTAAACCCTGAAGCCTAACCCTGGCTGGAACGCTAACCAAAACCATCAACCTCACCCAAAAACTAAAACTAACCCTCACCCCTAATCCTCGCCCTGATCCTAAATATCACCGTAAAACTCAACCTAGCGTCACCTGAACGGTAACCCTAACCCTAGCTCCTCACCCTTAACCACACCCCTCAGCCTGACCCTGATCCCGACAATAAACCAAACCCTAACACAAAACCCAACCCTGACACTAACACTCAACCCTAACCCTAACCCTCACTCTAGCCCTACCCCTAATCCTACTGTAACCTTCACCCTAACACTGACACCATGGCCCAACCCTAACCCTGACCCCTAAACCTAACGGTCAGCCTTCACCCCTACTGAAGCCTAGCCTGGACCCTGACCCGAACCCTAACCCTCACCCCTACCCCTCGCCCTAAACCTAAATTTACCCCTAACACTCACCCTCCTCTCACCAGGACCCGAACCCTAACTCTAGCCCTAACAACTAAACCTAACCCTAACTCCTGGTCCTCACCGTAATGCTAACAGAAATCGTCACCCAAACCCAAACTCTATGACTAATCCTCAACCCTGACACTACTCTTAAACCTAAATCAAACCTAAACAGTAACCCTGCCATAAGCCTAACCCTAACCCTAAGCCTATCACTGAAACTGAACCCTAACGCCTAACCCTGGCCGGAACACTAACCCAAATCGTCAACCTCACCTGAAAACTAACACTAACCCTCACCCCTCACCCTCGCCCTGACCCTAAATCTCACCATAAATGTCACCCTAGGGTCTCCTGAATCGTAACCCTAACACTAGCTCCTCACCTTAAACCACACCCCTCACCCTTACCCTGATCCCTACCCTAACCCAAACCCTAATGCAAACCCCAACCTTGACACTAACACTCACCCCTAATCCTAGCCATCACTCTAACCCTACCCCTAACCCTACCGTAACCTTCATCCTAACCCTGACCCCATGGCCCAACCCTAACCCTGACTCTAACCCTAACAGTCAGCCTTCACCCCAACTGAAGCCTAGCCCAGACCCTGACCCTAACACTAACCCTCACCATTACCACTCGCCATTAACCTAAATTTACCCCTAACACTCACCCCCCTGTCACCAGACCCTAACGCTAATCCTAGCCCTAACCACTCAACCTGAACCCTAACCCTAGCCCTAACCACTCAACCTAACTGTACCTCCTGGTCCTAACCATAACGCTAACCAAAATCATCGCCCAAACCCGAACCCTATGACTAATCCTCACCACTGACCCTACTCCTAAACCTAAATCGAACCCAAACAGTAACCCTGCCATAAGCCTAACCCTAACCCTAAGCCTATCGCCAAAACCGAAGCCTACCTCCTAACCCTGACCGGAACGCTAACCAAAACCGCAACCTCACCCTAAAACTAACACTACCCCTCACCCCTAACCCTTGCAGTGACCCTAAATCTCACCATAACACTCACCCTAGCGTCACCCGAACGATAACCCTAACCCTAGGTCGTCACCCTAAACCACACCCCTCACCCCGACCCAGACCTTGACCCTAACCCAAACCCTAAGACAAACCCCAACCCTGACACTAACACTAACCCCTAACTCAAACCCTACCCCTAAGCCTACCATAACCTTCACCCTAACCCTGACACCATGGCCAAACCCTAACCCTGACCCCTAACCCTAATGGTCAGCCTTCACCCCGATTGAAGCCTAGCCCGGACCCTGACCCTAACCCTAACCCTAACCCTAACCCTAACCACTCAACCAAACCCTAATTCCTGGTCCTAACCATTAAGCTAAAAGAAATTGTCGCCTAATCCCGAACTCTTTGACTAATCCTTAACCCTCACACTACTCCTAAACCTAAATCGAACCCAAACAGTAACCCGGCCATCAGCCTATCCCTAACCCTAAGCCTTTCACCAAAACTGAACAATAAATCCTAACCCTGGTCAGAACACTAACCAAAACCTGAAAACTAACACTAACCCAGACCCGTAACCATTGCCCTGACCCTACATCTAACCCTAGCCCTAACCACTCAACTAAACCCTAACTCCTGGTCCTAACCGTAACGTTAACTGAAATCGTCACCAATCCCAAACCCTATGACTAATCCTTACACCTCACCCTACTCCTAAACCTAAATCGAACCCAAACAGTAAACCTGCAGTAAGCCTAACCCTCACCCTAAGCCTATCGCGGAAACCGAACCTTAACGCCTAACTCTTGCCATAACACTAACCAAAACCGTCAACCTCACCCGAAAACCAACACTAACCCTCACCCCTAACCCTCACCCTGACCCTAAATCTCACCATAACTCTCACCCTTGTGTCACCTGAACTGTAACCCTAACCCTAGCTCCTCACACTAAACCACACCCCTCACCCTGACCCTGACCCCAACCCTAACCCAAATCCTAATGCAAACCCCATCCCTGACACTATCACCCCAACCCTAACACTCTCTCTAACCCTACCCCTAACCCTACCGTAACCTTCACCCTAACCCAGACACCATGGCCCAACCCTAACCCTGATGCCTAACCCTAAAGGTCACCCTTCACCCCGACTGAAGCCTAGCCCGGACCTTGACCCTAACCCTAACCCTCACCATTACCACTCTCCCTAAACCTAAATTTACCCCTAACACTCACCCTCCTGTCACCAGGACCCGAACCCTAATCCTAGACCTAACCACTCAACCTAACCCTAACTCCTGTTCCTAAACATAATGCTAACCGAAATCGTCACCCAAACCCGAACCGTATGACTAATCCTCATGCCTGAACCTACTCCTAAACCTAAATCAAACCCAAACAGTAACCCTGCCATAAGCCTAACCCTAACCCTAAGCCTATCACTGAAAACAAACCCTAACACCTAACCCTGTTCAGAACGCTAACTAAAACCGTCAACCTCACCCGAAAACTAACACTAACCCTCACCCCTAACCCTCGCCCTGACCCTAAATCTCAACATAACACTCACCCTACTGTCACCCGAACCGTAACACTAACCCTAACTCCTAACCCTAAACCACACCACTCACCCTGACCCTGACCCTGACCCTAGCCCAAACCCTAACGCAAACCCCAACCCTGACACTAACACTCAACCCTAACCCTCACTCTAACCCTACCCCTAATCCTACCGTAACCTTCACCATAACCCTGACCCATGGCCCAACCCTAACCCTAACCCCTAACCTTAAGGGTTAGACTTCACCCCGAATGAAGCCTAGCCCAGACCCTGACCCTAACCCTAACCCTCACCACTACCCCTTGCCGTAAACCTAAATTCACCCCTAACACTCACCCTCCTATCACCAGGACCTGAACCCTAACCCTAGCCCTAACAACTCAACCTAACCCTTACTCCTGGTCCTAACCGTAACACTACCTGAAAACGTCACCCAAACCCGAATCCTATGACTAATCCTTACTCCTAACATTACTCCTAAACCTAAATAGAACCCAAACAGTAACCCTGCCATAAGCCGAACCCTAACCTTAAGCTTTTCGCCTAAACTGAACCGTAAAGCCTAACCCTGGCCGAAACACTAACCAAAACCGTCAACCTCACCCAAAAACTAAAACTAACCTTCACCCTTAACCCTCACCATGACCCTAAATCTCACCATAAAACTCACCCTAACGTCTCCCGAACCATAACCATAACCCTAGCCCTTACCCTAAACCACACCCCTCACCCTGACCCTGACCCTGACCCTAACCCAAACCCTAACGCAAACCACAACCCTAACACTAACACTCACCCCTAACCCTAACCCTCACTCTAACCCTACCCCTAACCCTACTGTAACTTTCATCCTAACCCTGACCCCATGGCCAAACCCTCACCCTGACCCCTATCCCTAATGGTCAGCCTTCACCCCGACTGAAGCCTAGCCCGTACCCTGACCCTAACCCTAACCCTCACCCCTACCCCTCGACCTAAACCTAAATTTACCCCTAACAATCACCCTCCTGTCACCAGTACCCGAACCCTAACCCTAACCCTAACAACTCAACCTAACCCTAACTCCTGGTCCTAACTGTAACGCTAACCAAAATCATCGCTTAAACCCAAACCGTATGACTAATCCTCACACCTGAAACTACTCCTAAACCTAAATCAAACCCTAGTAGTAACCCTGCCGTAAGCCTAACCCTCACCCAAAGCCTATCGCCGAAACCAAGCCCTAACGCCTAACCCTGGCAGGAACGCTAACCAAAACCATCAACCTCACCCAAAAACTAACATTAACAATCACCCATAACCCTCGCCATGACCCTTAAATCTCACCATAACACTCACCCTACCGTCACCTGAACCGTACCCCTAACCCTATCTCCTCACCCTAAACCACACCGTCACCCTGACCCTTACCCCGACCCTAACCCAAACCCTAATGCAAACCCCAACCCTGACACTAACACCCCTAACTCTAACCCTCACTCAAACCCTATCCCTAACCCTACTGTAACCTTCACCTTAACCATGACCCCATGGCCCAAACCTAGCCCTGACTTCTAACCCTAACTGTCAGCCTTCACCTCGACTGAAACCTAGCCCAGACCCTGACCCTAATCCTAACCCTCACCCCTACCACTCGCCCTAAACCTAAATTTACCCCTAACACTCACCCTCCTGTCACCAGGACCCGAACCCTAACCCTAGCCCTAACCACTCATCCTAACCCTAACTCCTGGTCCTAACCTTAACGCTAACCAAAATAGTCGCCCAATCCCGAACTCTATTAGTAATCCTCACCCCTCACCCTACTCCTAAACCTAAATCAAACCCAAATAGTAACCCTGCCTTAAGCCTAACCCTAACCCTAAGCCTATGGCCGAAACCGAACCTTAAAGCCTATCCCTGGCCAGAACGCTAACCAAAACTGTCCTGGCCCACCGGACAATTCGAGCAGGGTGACTGAGTGAGAGAGCAGAGGTCTGGAACCGGCACAGTGTCACAGCACAGGAGCGACACAGTGTCACAGCTCAAGATGGTATGCAGTTGCTCGTTTATTGAGGGCCAGAGAACATTCTTATATACACAGGGTAGGAAGAGGGGGCGGGAATTGTCATGGACCTGACTGAGGACCTGCCTGAATGAGGAAGTCTCAGTGTGAATTGTCTACTCCTGGGACAAGGATACTTGAAGGTCCTTGTATGAAGGTCATGTCAGCCATTTTGGTGCATATGGCTTCCTACATATCCCCCTTCTCTGTTTTATAGACTGGGAACCAGGGGGAGCTGTGTCTGTCTTAAGTTGGAGTCTTATTAGCCGAATGTCCTCGGTTACCCGTCATGGGAACCACCCACAGCAAGATGGGTGTCCTGTCTTAGGTGGAGAAAGTGGCAAAAGGTCGGTTAGACTCTTTTACCCATCATTGGCTAACCAGCTCAGCACCTCAGGTCAGATTATGATGTTGATCGATATCATGCATCTCCAGTCTAGTGTAATGGACCTGAATAGGCTGAGAAAGAAGGGAGGTAACTTGTTGGCTGATAAATGTTTTCAGCCTTTGGAAAATGACCGGTCCCAGGGAGCAGACAATTAGTAGCCTGAGATTTGTCCAATTATAGGGAGCAAAAAGAGCAAGAGTCCATTCCAGACAGTTAGAAGGGGGTTGTCAGCCAGTTATCGTCTGCGGTTCCTTAGGGCTTCTTGGAGGTCATGGATCTTATTGAGGACAATGCCAGACTTGTTGGCGTAAAAGCAGTACCGTTCCTGCAAAGCAAGACAAAAACCTCCCTGCTCTGCAAGTAAGAGGTCCAAACCCCTGCAATTTTGTAGAACCACCTCTGTGAGAGAATCTAGCTGATCCTGGATGAGGGAGATAGTGGATGCAAGCTGCTGGACATCAGAGATCAATCCTTCTGTGACCTGTTTAAGTTGAAGGGAATAACCCAGGCCTGTGGAGCCCACAGCAGCAGCTACAGTGAATACCAAGGTGGCAAAGATGGGGATAAGTTGGACAGCTCATTTGGGTCTCCCTGCAACAAAATCAAGGGATGGGATGGGGACCGGTTCATTTCCATTAATAACCTCAATTTCTGGGAGAAGAGTAGCAAGAGAGCAAGAGCTGGTCCAAGAAGGAGGAAGTGCGGTATAAGCCATATTATTGCCACAAATGAAAACAGTGTTATTTGGGGGGCAGGAGAGGAAGTGGTTCTCAAAATGAGTGGTGTAGTTGGAGAAGGACACGAAACCAAGGGAAATGGAAGTAATGTTGGTTGAATTAGAGGTTATACAAGAAGTATTGTCGGGGAAGAGAGGCTGAACTAAAAAGGGTGGGGAAATGGAGCAATTGGAATGGGGGAATGGAGAAATAGGTTTGAGGGGAGTGCATAGGGGATGCAGGTTTGATGAGGGAGGCAGAGTCGCAGCTTTGTGCGAGGGTGGGATCAGATGTGTTTAAGAGGGCAAAAGTGAGATCTAGAAGGTCATAGGTTTTGAATTGAGTGGCTGGTTTTTTGGCCTAGGAAGAACGAGTGGTGGTAGGAAACTTGTGGGTAAGATTATTTTCCACTTTAAAAGAAAGTTGAGATGAATTATTATAGCAAAGAATTGCATAGGGAACTTTTACGCAGGAACACAGGTAGAATGTCTGAGTATTTTGAGGCCTATGGAAGGTTACAGGACCAAGGGCTGCGAACAAATGGTAAATATGACTTCGAAAAGTTTTAAAATTAGAAGACATATATATAGGGGTGATCCATTTGTTTGAAAATCATCTGTGAATTGGAAGCTTTGGAGGTATGGCTGAGTCGTCCCAGGCAAATTTATGAGGGTGAGCTTGAAATAGAGACAATAATCATAATCAGGGCTAGAGATGGACCAATTAAATAAAGAGAAGGTATAATTATTTAAGAAATAATGAACTGCGTGCTTAGGAAAAACACAGGGGGTCCAGTTTGAAAAACCGGACCATGAGGAAATGCCATCCCAGCAATGTTCTCTGAGGCTGGGCAAGCTGAAAGCAACTTAGGTGGGTGAATAGAAGGTGCAGTGGTTAAAATTTAATTATTATATTCTGTAAGAGAAAGAAAAGTTAGAGTCCAAGCATCACGATTGTAGTCATCATAACAAGGGAAGTGGCTGTCCTGTGGTTGAAGGAGAATCTGCAACTTGAATTATAGGAGAAAGAGTAACACAAAATGGAAGACGCTTAACACCATAGGCTGAAAAACAAAGGGGGAGTGATTCTTTAGAAGCTGAAAAATTAAAGGGAGTTGAGACGCAAGGCTGTCCATATCCAAGAGGATCTCCCCCCATTAGTTTAGAATGATTAGTGGTTACAATTATTTTATCACCATCCCAAGCAAATTCACGAAGGTTAGGTGTAGTGGGTTCAGGTGGGGGAGGAGGGTAGGGGGTAGGGTTTTAACAATGTAAGAGCAAAAGCACAGTACCGAAGCAGGAAAAGCAGGTTAATCCTTTTTTCGGGTAGGTTCTGTCTCCACTTAAACATAATAGAATTTTAATGGTCTTTATAGCTCAGGGCAAGGGGTCTGGCTGATGATTATATCACTAAGAAACATAAAGACAATAGGAATGTTAATTACTGTTTACTCCTAGGCACAGAGGAGAAGTCAAGTTTCTAGTCACAGGAATCTAGGAGTTTATAATGGAGGTGCTTCTTTAAGATGGAGATGCTTTATTCCCTGCTTCTCTTGGAGGTGCTCCTCCACGATGGGGTCCTGTCTGGTATACTTGGGTTTTAGGTCTAGAGACAATTAACATGTAATATTTAAAGGCCTTTATTCTGTGGGAGACATATTGGGTAATGACAATGAGGACACGAGTTTCCATAATCTTTGGGACACAACAAAAGCAGTCATAAGAGGGAAGTTCATAGCAATTAGTGCACATAAGAGGAAGATGGAAACAAGGCAAATGGATCACTTAACATCATGCCTCACAGAACTAGAAAAGCAAGAGCAAAAAGATCCAAAAAAACTCCAAGAGAAAGGAAATAATAAAGATACGAGCAGAAATAAATGAAAGAGAAAATAAATGAACTATACAGAAGATAAATGAAAGTAAAAGCTGGTTCTTTGAAAAGATAAACAAAATTGATATGCCACTAGCGAGATTTATTAAGAAGAGAGAAAAGAACCAGGTGAATCAAATCTGCAATGAAGCAGGAAATATAACAACAAAGTAGAAATACAGAACATCATCAGAGGATACTATGAACAACTATATGCCAAGAAACAAGACAATCTGGATGAGATGGACAAATTCCTGTACACGTATAATCTACCTAGATTGAGCCAGGAGGATATAGAAAGTCTGAATAGGTCCATAACAAGCCAGGAGATAGAATCAGTTATAAATAACCTCCCTACAAAGAAAAGCCCTGGCCCTGATGAATTCACCTTTGAATTCTACAAAACTTTCAAAGAAGAGTTAACCCCCATTCTGCTCAAGTTATTTCTAAAGATCCAAAATGGTGAATCTCTCCCTAATTCATTCTATGAAACCTCTATCACCCTCATCCTTAAAACAGATAAGGACAGGACAAGGAAGAAAAACTAAAGACCAATATCCCTGATGAATATAGATGCAAAGATTCTCAACAAGATATTAGCAAATCATATACAACAGCTTATAAAAAAGATTATACATCATGATCAGGTAGGCTTTATCCCAGGAATGCAAGGTTGGTTCAACATACGCAAAACCATAAATGTAATACACCATATTAATAGGAAGAAAGAAAAACCATATGGTCACATCGATTGAAGCAGAAAAAGCATTTGATAAGATACAACATCCCTTCATGATCAAGACTCTCAGCAAAATCTGCATAGAAGGGTCATTTCTCAACACAATAAAAGCTATCTATGAAAAACCCATAGCGAACATCATCCTCAATGGAGAAAAGCTGAAAGCTTCTCCACTAAAAACGGAAACAAGACAAGGATGTCCACTTTCTCCACTCCTCTTCAATATAGTACTGGAAGTCCTGGCCATTGCAATCAGAAAAGAGGAAAAAAGAAAAGGAATTCAAACAGGAAAAGAAGAGGTGAAACTCTCTCTATTTGCAGATGACATGATTGTATACATGTAAGACCCAATGGTTTCCATAAAAAAATTTCTGGAAGTAATACATGAATACAGTAAAGTTGCAGGATACAAAATTAATATCCAGAAATCTATATCATTTCTGTATATGAACAACAGGCAGACTGAGATAGAACTGAAAAAGTTGTTCCATTTACCATAGCCACAAAAAGTGTAAGATACTTAGGGATAAATCTAACCAAAGAAGTTAAAGATCTTCAAAAGGAAAACTATGAGAAGATTTAAAAAAATTGAAAATGACACAAAAAAGTGGAAGGACATCCCATGTTCCCAGATTGGAAGAATTAATATAATCAAAATGGCAATTCTACCCAAATTAATCTACCTATTTAATGCAATGCCAATCAAAGTACCAGACACATTCTTCACAGATCTAGGAAAGACAATCATAAAGTTTGTCTGGAATCATAAGAGACCCTGTATTGCCAAAGCAGTTCTGAGCAAGAAGAGTGGAGTGGGCGGCATCTCACTCCCTGACCCAAAAATATACTAAAGGGTGGTAATCAAAACAGCATGGTACTGGCACAGAAACAGACAGGTGGACCAATGGAACAGAATAAAGTCCCCAGAAATGAATGCTCAAACGTACAGCCAACTGATTTTTGACAAGGGGTACCAGTCAATCCAGTGGGAAAAGGAAAACCTCTTCAGCAAATGGTGCTGGCAAAACTGGATCTCCACTTGCAGAAAGGTGAATCTGAACCACTACCTTTCACCTCTGACAAAAATAAAGTCAAGGTGGATCAAAGATCTAAATCTAAGACCTCAAACTATAAAACTGCTCCTGGAAAACACTGGGGAAACTCTGGGAGACATTGGGGTAGGGAAAGACTTCTTAAATAAGACTCCCAAAGAAGAGTCAATAATCCCCAAAATAGACAAGTGGCATTACATCAGACTAAGAAGTTTCTGCATGGCAAAAGACACAGTGATTAGTGTGAATCGACAGCCCTCAGAATGGGAAAATATTTTTGTAAACTATGCGTCAGAAAAGGGACTGATCACCAAAATTCACAAGGAACTCAAGCAGCTGTTCCGGAAAAAGACAATCAATCCTATCAAAAGATGGGAGAATGAGTTGAAAAAACCACTCTCTAAAGATGACATACGAACAGCTAAACGGCATATGAAAAAATGCTCAACATACCTCATTGTAAGAGAAATGCAGATCAAAACAACAATGAGATATCACCTAACCCCAGTCAGAATGTCTAAGATTAAAAAAACAAAAAATGATAAGTGCTGGCGAGGGTGTGGTGAAAAGGGAACTCTCTTACACTGCTGGTGGGAATGTAAATTGGTCCAACCACTGGGGAAAACAATTTGGAGATTTCTCAAAAATCTACAAATAGAACTACCATATGATCCAGCAATCCCACTCCTTGGTATCTACCCAAAGGACAGAAGAATACTTAATCGGAAAAGTGCTTGCACATCGATGTTTATTGCGGAACTTTTCACGATTGCTAAGTCATGGAAGCAACCCAAATGCCCACGAACTGATGAATGGTTAGAAAAACTGTGGCACATATATTCAATGGAATAGTATTCATCCATAAAAAAATCCCTGGCTTTTGACAGGAAGTGGATGAATATGGAAAACTTACTGCTGAGTGAAGCAAGCCATGCTATGAAGGAGAGGCACTGTATGTCCCCACTTAATATATACAGAGTGTCTGCACTCTATGACTGAAACTAATTGTCTAAAGGATATAGAAACGCAGTATATAGATGTAAATACCAGATATAGTATGTGTGAAAGAGGAGGGTCTGAGGAAGGACATTTGGGGAAGGACAGGGAGGAAAAGCATTAATGGCACAAAGAGGTATGGTATTATCTGTTGAAGACAATTCATTGTTTTATCAACAGTACTAGGAAGAAATGTTCACCTGTTGAAAGATAAATTTTGTAAGACAAATAATAATGTGATTGAATGTATGGAAGAAAATGAAATGAAAAAATAAACTAATTAATTAATTAATTAATTTTTAAAAAACCCCGAACATTTACCCCTAACACAAACTCTAACACTAACCAAAACCCTAAACCCAACCCTAACCATAATCCTAACCCTAACCCAATCCTACCCTAACCCTAACCCTTACCCTAAACCCTAAACATAACTAACCCTAACCCAAAACTCTAACCCTAACCCTAAATTTAGCCTAAAACTAACCCTAACTATAACTATAACTAACCCTAACACTAAACCTAAATCTAAATCCTAACCCTTACCATAACTAACCTTAACCCTAACCCTAAACCCTAACACTAACTCTAACCTAACCCTAACCCTAACCCTAAACCTAACCCTAAAACCTAACGCTAACCCTAACCCTAACCCATTCCTACACAAACCCTAACCCTATCCCTAAACCCTAACCATAACTAACCCTAACTCTACCCCTAAACTCTAACCCTAACCCTAACTTTAGCCTAACCCTAACTCAAACCATAACTAACCCTAATCCTAACAATAACCCTAATCCCTAACCCTTACTATAACAAATCTTAACCCTAACCCTAACACTAAACCCTAACTCTAACCTAAACCTTAACCCTAAACCCTAACACTCACCCTAAACAATAACCCTAACCCTAATCCCTAACCCTAACCCTAACCCCTAACCCTAACATTAACTCCTAACTCTAAACCTAATCCTAACCTTAACCACAAACTCTAATCCAAAACCTAATGCTAACTGTAACCCTAAACACTAACACTAACACTAAACATAACCTAACCCTAACCCTAACCATAAACCCTAACCCTAACACAAACCCTAACCCTAACTCTAACCCCTAACCCTATTCCTAACCTTGAACCCTAATGTTAACCCTAACGAAAACCCTAACCCTAACCCTAACCCTAACCGTAACCATGAACACTAACCCTAACTCTTACCCCAATCCTAATTCTAACACTATCCCTAACCCTAACCCTAAACCCTAACCCTCACCCTAATCCTAAATGCTAACCCTAACACTAACCATAACCCTAAATCCTAACCCTAACCCTAACCCTAATTCTATCACACTAATCCTAACACTAACCCTAACCTTAACCCTAAACCCAGACCCTAACCCTAATTCTAGCCTAACCGTAACCCTAACCCTAACCCTAACCCAAACACTAACTAACCCTAAACCTGACCCGAACAAACCTTAACGCTAACCCTAACACCTAACCCTAACCCTAACAATAACCATATTTAACCCTAACCCTGACCCTAACCATAACCATAACTAAACCTAACCCTTATCCTAACACTAATACTAACACTAAACTTAACCCCTAACCATAACTGAAAACCTAACCCAAACCCTAACCTTAACCCGAACACTAAACACTAACACTAGCCCTAACCCTAAAATAGCCCTCACCCTAACCCCAAACCCTAACCCAAACCCTAACCCTAATCCTAACTCTAACCCATAACCCTAACCCTATTCCTAATGCCTAAACCTAACCCTAACTCTAACCAAAACCCTAATGCTAACCCTAACCATAAACTCTAACCCTAACCCAAACCCTTACCCCAACCCTAAATCTAACACGAACCCTAACCAGAACCATAAACCCAACCCTAACCATAACCCTAACCCTAACCCAACACTACCCTAACCCTAACCCTAAACCCTGAAACCTAACCCTATCCCTAACACTAACTCCTAAACCTAATCCTAACCCTAACCCTAACCCTTACCCTCACCCTAACTTGTGACTCTAACCCTAACCCTATCACCCTAATCCTAACCCTAACCCTAATCCTAAACACGAACTCTAACCCTATCACTAAACACTAACCCTAACACTAACACTAACCCTAACCCCTAACCCTGACACTAAACATAACCCAAACCTAACCCTAACCCTAAACATAACCCGTAAACCTATCCCTAACCCTAACTGATAACCCTAACCTTAACTCCAAACCCTAATCCTAACCCTAACACCTAATCCCTAACCCTAAACCTAAACCTAACACGTAACATCTAACCCTAACCCAAACCCTACCCTAACCCTTACCCTAACCATAACCCTTAACCCTAACCCTAACCCTATCCCTAACCCAGAACGCTAACCTTAATCCTTACACTAACCGTAACCTTAACCCTAACCAACCTTAACCTGAACCCAAGCCCTAAACCCTAACCTGAACCCTAACCCTAACTCTAAACCTAACCCTAACCCTACACAAACCCAACCGTAACCCTAACTATAACCCTAACCCTAACACCTAATCCTAACACTAAACCCTAACCATAACACCTAACCCTAACCCCAACCCTAATCTTAAAACCTAACCCTAACCCTAATCCCTAACCCTAACCTCACCCTAACCCTAACCCTAACAAAAATCCTAACCAAACCCTAACCCCCTAACCTTAACTCTAACCTTAACCGTAACCCTAACCCTAACCCTAAACCCAACCCTAACCCTAACCCCTAACTTTAAGCCTAACCCTAAACACTAACCCTAACCCTTACCCCTTAACCTAACTCTAATCCAAACCCTAAGCACTTACCATAACCCTAACCCTACCATAAATATCTTTTGACATTAAAAGCAGCCCCATGAGTGGAGTCTTTTTGCCAAAAATCTTTCTGATATTCCAACAAAAAGTGCAGTTTTTGGCTGAAAAGCTACTTGCTTATCTCCTGAAAGTAAGCTTCATTTCAAAACGTCCATTGAAAAATGGTGTAAAACTGCTTCCGAAACCAAACCTTGATGTAGAGCAAATCTGAACATCACAAGTTGTTCCATTTCTAAAGTTAAGTGAAACAAAAAACATTTCGTTAGTTACTCCTTAGTCTTTTGTTAGAAGAGGGCTGCTTTACGCTTGGTTTCTTTGGAAAGTGGAGTGCCTTCTTAAGCCCTAAACTCAACTTGCAGCTACAATAAAGATCTTTAGATATGAACAGCAGACCTAAGACTGGAGTCTTTCTGCCAAAGATCTTTCTGATATTCCAAGAAAAATTGTAGATTTTGGCTGAAAAACTACTTGCTTATCTCACAAAAGTAAGCTTCATTTCAAAACGTCCATTGAAAAACTGTGTAAAACTGCTTCAAAAACCAAACCTTCAGGTAGAGCAAAACTGAACATCACAAGTTGTTCCACTTCTAAAGTTAAGTAAGTGGAACAAACAACATTGCGTTAGTTACTTCTTAGACTTTCGTTGGAAGAGTGCTGCTTTAAGCTTGGATTCCTTGGAAAGTGATGTGCATACTTATGTCCAAAACTCAACTTGCAGGTACAACAAAGATCTATAGGTATGAAATGCAGCCCAAGAGTGGAGTCCTTCTGCCAAAAATCTTTCTGATATTCCAAGAAAAAGTGCAAATTTAGGCTGAAAAACTACTTGCGCTTCTTCCCCTTCCTCTCTACACAGACTGTGACTGGTTGCAGTAGCCAGCAGCCTGGTACATCTGAAGGCAGCTGGCGTGCAAGGGGACACTGACTCCACTGACTCCCATCCAGACCCCCAGTCCAGGATCCACCCAGACCCCTAGGCAGACTGCACCTTTGGCTGCAGTAGCCAGCAGCCTGGTACATTTGAAGGCAACTGGCGAGAAAGGGGACACTGGCCCCACTGACTCCAGCCCAGAACCCCCATTACAGGATCCACACAGACCCCTAGACTGCGCTTTTGGCTGCAATAGACAGCAGGCTAACACATATGAAGGCACCTGGCAAGCAAGGGAACACTGCCCCCACCGACTCCCATCCATCCCCGAAGTTCAGGATCCACCCAGACCCCTACGCAGACTGCACCTTTGGCTGCAGAAGCCAGCAGCCTGGTACATCTGAAGGTACTTGTTAAGCAAGGGGACACTGTGCCCACAGACTCCCATCCTGACCCCCATGATCAGGATCCACCAAGACCGATAAACTGTGCTTTTGGCTGCAGTAGCCAGCAGCCTAACACATCTGAAGGCACCTGGCAAGCAAAGGGACACTGCCCCCACCGACTCCCATCCAGACCCCCCCAGTCCAGAATCCACCCAGACCCCTAGGCAGACTGCACCTTTGGCTGCATTAGCCAGCAGCTTGGTACATGTGAAGGCACCAGGCAAGCAAGGAGACACTGCCCCCAACGACTCCCATCAGGATCCCCAAGTCCAGGATCCACCCAGACCCCTAGACTGCACTTTTGGCTGCAGTAGCCAGCAGCCTAACATATCTGAAGGCACCTGGCAAGCAAGGGGACACTGCCCCCACTGACTCCTATCCAGTCCCCCCAGTCTAGGATCTACCCAGACCCCTAGGCAGACTGCGCCTTTGGCTGCAGGGGCCAGCAGCTTGGTACATCTGAAGGCACCTGGTGAGCAAGGGGACACTGCCCCCAACAACTCCCATTCATAACCCCCAGTCCAGGATCCACCCAAACCCCTAGGCAGACTGAGCCTTTGGCTACAGTAGGCAGCAGCTTGGTATATCTGAAGGTACATGGTGAGCAAGGGGACACTGCTCCCACCGACTCCCATCCAGACCTCCCAGTCCAGGATCCACCCAGACCCCTAGATTACGCTTTTGGCTGCAGTAGCCAGCAGCCTAACACATCTGAAGGCACCTGGCGAGCAAGGGGACACTGCCCACACCGACTCCCATCCAGAACCCCCAGTCCAGGATCCACCTAGATTCCTAGACTGCACTTTTGGCTGCAGTAGCCAGCAACCAAACATATCTGAAGGCACCTGGCGAGCAAGGGGAAACCAACAGCACTACTCCCATTCAGACCCCCCTGTCCAGGATCCACCCAAACCCCTAGACTGAGCCTTTCACTGCAGTAGTCAGCAGTCTGGTACACCTGAAGGCACCTGGCGAGCAAGGGGACACTGCCCCCACCAACTCCCATTCAGAACCCCCAGTCCAGGATCCAACCAGACCCCTAGGCAGACTGCGCCTTTGGCTATAGTAGGCAGCAGCTTGGTATATCTGAAGGTACATGGTGAGCAAGGGGACACTGCCCCCACCGACTCCCATCCAGACCTCCCAGTCCAGGATCCACCCAGACCCCTAGATTACTCTTATGGCTGCAGTAGCCAGTAGCCTAACACATCTGAAGGCACCTGGCAAGCAAGGGGACACTGCCCCCACCAACTCCTATCCAGTCCCCCCAGTCTAGGATCTACCCAACCCCTAGGCAGACTGCGCCTTTGGCTGCAGGGGCCAGCAGCTTGGTACATCTGAAGGCACCTGGCGAGCAAGGGGACTCTGCCACCACTGACTCCCATCCTGTTCCCCCAGTTTAGGATCTACCCAGACTCCTAGACAGACTGCGCCTTTGGCTACAGTAGCCAGCAGGCTGATACACCTGAAGGCACCTTGTGAGCAAGGGGACACTGCCCCCACCAACTCCCATTCAGAACCCCCTGTCCAGGATCCACCCAGACCCCTAGATTACGCTTTTGGCTGCAGTAGCCAGCAGCCTAACACATCTGAAGGCACCTGGCGAGCAAGGGGGCACTGCTCCCACCGACTCCCATCCAAAACCCCCAGTCCAGGATCCACCTAGATTCCTAGACTGCATTTTTGGCTGCAGTAACCAGCAGCCTAACACATCTGAAGGCACCTGGCGAGCAAGGGGAAACTACCAGCACTACTCCCATTCAGACCCCCCTGTCCAGGATCCACCGAAACCCCTAGACTGAGCCTTTCAATGCCGTAGTCAGCAGCCTGGTACATCTGAAGGCACCTGGCGAGTAAGGGGACACTGCCCTCACCGACTACCGTCCAGTTCCCCCATTCCAGGATCTACCCAAACCCCTAGGCAGACTATGTCTTAGGCTGCAGGGTCCAGCAGCTTGGTACATCTGAAGGCACCTGGCGAGCAAGGGGACACTGCCCCCCCAACTCCCATCCAGACCCCCCAGCCCAGTATCCACCCAGACGCCTAGACTCCACCTTTGGCCACAGTAGCCAGCAGGCTGATACATCTGAAGGCACCTGGCGAGCAAGGGGACACAGCCCCCACCGATGCCCATCCAGACTTTTCAGTCTAGGATCCACCCAGACCCGTAGACTGCGCCTTTGGCTGTAGTAGCCAGCATCCTGGTACATCTCAAGGCACCTGGCGAGCAAGGGGACTCTGCCCCATTGACTCCGATCCAGACCCCCACACCAGGATCTACCCAGACCCCTAGGCAGACTGAGCCTTTGGCTGCAGTAGCCAGCAGCCTGGTACATCTGAAGGCACATGGTGAGCAAGGGGACATAGCCCCCACCAACTCCCATCCAGACACCCTAGTCCAGGATCCACCCAGACCCCTAGACTCAGCTGTTGGCTGCAGTAGCCAGCAGCCTAACAATCTGAAGGCACCTGGTGAGCAAGGGGACACAGCCCCACTGACTCCCATCTAGAACCCCCAGTCCAGGATTCACTCAGACCCCTAGGCAGACTGTGCCTTTGGCTGCAGTAGCCAGCTGCCTGGTACATCTGAAGGCACATAGCGAGCAAGGGGACACTGCCCCCACTGACTCCCATCTAGACTCCCCACCCCAGAATCCACCCAGACTCCTAGACTGCGCTTTTGGCTGCAGTAGCCAGCAGCCTAACACATCTGAAGGCAACTGGCTAGCAAGAAGACACTGCCCCCAACGACTTCCATCCAAAACCCCCAGTCCAGTATCCACGTAGACCCCAAGGCAAACTGTGCCTTTGGTTGTAGTAGCCTGCAGCTTGGTACATCTGAAGGCACCTGGCGAGCAAGGGGACAGTGCTCTCCACCGACTCCCATTCAGACCCCACAGTCAAGGATCCACCAAGACCACTAGACTGCACCTTTGGCTACAGTAGCCAGCAGCTTGGTACATCTGAAAGCACCTAGCGAGCAAGGGGACACTGCCCCCACCCCCACCGACCCCCACAGGATCCACCCAGACCCCATCCTTTGGCTGCAGTAGACCCCATCTGGAGGCAGTCCAGCCCCTACCGATCCACCCAGACCCCTAGACTGTGCTTTTGGTTGCAGTAGCCTGTAGCCTAACACATATGAAGGCACCTGGCATCAAGGGGACACTGCCCCCACCGACTCCCATCCATCTCCCCAGTCCAGGAGCCACCCAGACCTCTAGGCAGACTGAGCCTTTGCCAGCAGTAGCCAGCAGCTTGGTACATCTTAAGGCACCTGGTAAGCAAGGTGACACTACCGTCCACAGACTCCCATTCAGACCCCCCTGTCCAGGATCCACCAGACCCCTAGACTGCACCTTTGGCTGCAGTAGCCAGCAGCCTAGTACATCTGAAAGCACCTGGCGAGCAAGGGGACACTGCCCCCACCGACTCGTATCCAGGACCCCTTTCCAGGATCCACCCAGACCCCTACACAGACTGCACCTTTGGTTGCAGTAGCCAGCAGCCTGGTACATCTCAAGGCACATGGTGAGCAAGAGGACACTGTCCGCACCCACTTCCATCCAGACCCCCCAGTCCAGGATCCACCCAGACCCCTAGTCAGACTGTGCCTTTAGCTGCAGCAGCCAGCAGCCTGGTACATCTGAAGACCCATGGCGAGAAAGGGGACACTGCCCCCACTGATTCCCATCCAGAACCCCCAGTCCAGGATCCACCCAGACCCCTAGACTGTGCTTTTGACCGCAGTAGTCAGCAACCTGGTACATCTGAAGGCATCTTGCAAGTAAGGGACACTGCCCCCACCGAATCCCTTCCAGACCCCCCCAGTCCAAGATCCATTCAGACCCCTAGGCAGACTGTGCCTTTGACTGTAGTCGCCAGCAGCCTTGTACATCTCAAGGCACCTGGTGAGCAAGGGGACACTGCCCCCACAGACTCCCATCCAGACCCCCTAGTCCAGGATCCACCCAGACCCCTAGATTACACTTTTGGCTGCAGTAGCCAGCAGCTTAACATATTTGAAGGCACATGGCAAGCAAGAGGACACTGCCCCCACTGACTCCCATCCAGACCCTTCAGTCCAGGATCCACCCAGATCCCTAGGCAGACTGCGCCTTTGGGGGCAGTAGCCACCAGCCTGGTACATCTGAAGGCACCTGGCGAAATCACTTGTGCAACTTTTTCTTTATTCCCCTCTCTCCTGCTTTTTTTCCTCTTCTGTTGTCTTCTTTTCTTCTTCTTCTTCTTCTTTCATCTTGCCAGTGGGACTAGGCAGGCCTAGAATTAGAGATCTGAAATTTTCTAGTCATATAAAATTATATTGGTTCCTACCTTATGTGAATTCAGCTGTGAAAAAGGAGATTTTGCTCTTCAAACACCTGACTATAATACTTTTTTTTTAAGAGGTTTTTTGCTATAGGGCACATGCGCTCACCAGAAAGATAGAGAGAGACAGAAAGCGAGAAATCACCCCCCCCCCACCCCGGGGGGATGGCCA
Source organism: Tupaia tana (assembly GCA_026018925.1). Classification (NCBI taxonomy): domain Eukaryota; kingdom Metazoa; phylum Chordata; class Mammalia; order Scandentia; family Tupaiidae; genus Tupaia; species Tupaia tana. Next base: position 400,678 of record JAKSZU010000008.1, read on the forward strand.
CGCTGCAATCCCTTCTCCTCCATTCTCCTCTCGGGAACTTGGGCACATGCGCACACGCACCCGGCGTGAGTTTTAAGCCGCTGGGTCCGGGACACAAACTGCGGTCGACTATATGGGAGTCCAGCGACATAGCCATTACACTAACTGCTGGTCCCCATAGTATCTTTTTTGAGACTACATTACTAAAAACAACAGAACTGAGACTTCGGCAGAGGTCAATTCCCAACAAAAGGGAAAGACACTCCTTGACAGTGAAACAGTCGCCTAACAGGTATTTAAAAGTTAGTACATCTTCTAATGGCTAGAAGTATAAGAAGAGCCTCTGGTATGAATAAACAAGGAAATATATCTCCATCAAACGTACAGAGTAACTCCCCTCCATCTTTAGCACTAATGGATGATGTTACGAAAATGTCAGACAAAGAATTTCAACCATTTATTGTGAACTAAAGTCCAAAATCAAAAGATTCATGGAAGCTAATGACAATGAGGACACGAATTTCCATAATCTTTGGGACACAACAAAAGCAGTCATAAGAGGGAAGTTTATAGCCATAAGTGCCCATAAGAGAAAGACGGAAAGAAGGCAAATGGATCACCTAACATCATGCCTCAGAAATTTGGAGAAGCAACAGCAAAGTAATCCAAAAATCTCCAGGAGAAAGGTAACAATAAAGATCCGACCAGAAATAAATGAAATAGAAAATAAGCAAACTATACAGAAAATAAATGAAAGTAAAAGCTGGTTCTTTGAAAAGATAAACAAAATCGATACACCACTAGCGAGACTTATTAAGAAGAAGAGAGAAAGGAACCAGGTGAATCAAATCTGCAATGAAGCAGGAAATATAACAACAGACAAAGTAGGAATACAGAACATCATCAGAGGATACTATGAATAACTATATACCAAAAAAAGAAGACAATCTGGATGAGATGGACAAATTTCTGGACACGTATAATCTACCAAGGTTGAGCCAGGAGGATATGGAAAGTCTGAATAGGCCCATAATAAGCCAGGAGATTGAATAAGTAATAAATAACCTTCCAACAAAGAACAGCCCTGGCCCTGATGGTTTCAGCTCTGAGTTCTATAAAACTTTCAAAGAAGAGTTAACCCCCATTCTGCTCAAGTTATTTCTAAAGATCTAAAAGGATGAATCTCTCCCTAATTCATTCTATGAAGCCTCTATCACCCTCATCCTCAAAACAGGTAAGGACAGGACAAGGAAGGCATAATATAGACTAATATCTCTGATGAATATAGATGCAAGGAAACAGCAGTTAGTGTAATGGCTATGTCGCTGGACTCCCACGTAGTCGACCGTGGTTCGCGTCCCGGACCCGGTGGCTTAAAACTCACACTGGGCGCATGTGCGTGCGTGCCCAAGATCCCGAGAAGAGAATGGAGGAGAAGGGATTGTGGCATGGCCATACCCCCTGGGGGGTGATTTCTCGCTTTCTATCTCTATGTCTCTCTCTGTCTGTCTGGTGAGCGCACGCACCCTAAAGCAAAAACCTTTCCAAAAAAATAAAAAATTAAAAAAATTAAAAATTAAAATTAAAAAAATAGAGAGAGACGCAAAGATTCTCAGCAAGATACTAGCAAACCATATCCAACAACTTATAAAAAAGATTATACATCATGATCAGGTAGGCTTTATTCCAGGAATGCAAGGTTGGTTCAACATACGCAAAACCATAAATGTAATATACCATATTAACAGGAAAAAAGACAAAAACCATATAGTCATATCGATGGATGCAGAAAAAGCATTTGATAAGATACAACATCCCTTTGTGATCAAAACGCTCAGCAAAATAGGCATACAAGGGTCATTTCTCAACACGATAAAAGCAATCTATGAAAAACCCATCACGAACATCATCCTGAATGGAGAAAAGCTGAAAGTTCTCCCACTAAAAACGGGTACAAGACAAGGATGCCCACTTTATCCACTCCTTTTCAATATAGTAGTGGAAGTCCTCACCAATGCAATCAGAAAAGAGGAAAAAATAAAGGGCATCCAAATAGGAAAAGAAGATGTGAAACTCTCTCTATTCGCAGATGACATGATTGTGCACATAGAAAACCCAATGATTTCCACGAAGAAATTTCTGGAAGTAATGCTTGAATACAGTTAAGTAGCAGGATACCAAATTAATATACGGAAGTATATAGCACTTCTATATACAAAAAACAGGCGGACAGAGATAGAACTGAAAAAATTATTCCATTTACCATAGCCACCAAAAGTATAAGATACTTAGGGATAAATCTAACCAAAGAAGTTAAAGACCTCCACAAGGAAAACTATGAGAAGATTAAAAAAAAGAAATTGAAAATGACACAAAAGAGTGGAATGACATCCCATGTTCCTGGATTAGAAGAACTAATATAACCAAAAATGGCAATTCTACCCAAATTAATCTACCTATTTAATTCAATGCCAATCAAAGTACCAGACACATTCTTTTTTTTTTCTTTTTTTTTCTTTTTTTTTCTTTTTTTTTTCTTTTTTGTAGAGGTTTTCACTATAGGGAGCGTGCGCTCACCAGGCAGACAGAGAGAGACAGACAGACAGAAAGCGAGAAATCACCCCCCAGGGGGGATGATCACGCCGCAATCCCTTTTCCTCCATTCTCCTCTCAGGATCTTGGACATGCACGCACATGCACCCAGCATGAATTTTAAGCCACCGAGTCCAGGACGTGAACCACGGTCGACTACTTGGGAGTCCAGCGACATAGCCATTACGCTAACTGCTGGTTCCCCTAGACACATTCTTCACAGATCTAGAAAAGACAATCATAAAATTCGTCTGGAATAATAAAAGACCCCGTATTGCCAAAGCAATTCTACAAAAGAAGAGTGGAGTGGGCAGCATCTAACTTCCTGACCCACAAATATACCACAAAGCTGTGGTAATCAAAACAGCATGGTACTGTCACAGGAACAGACATGTGAACCAATGGAACAAAATTGAGTCCACAGGAACGTGGTTTTCTAATTTTTGAGTTTTTTTTTTAAAGTTTTTGAATATTATTTTTTTTATTTATTTAAGTTTTTCTCTTCTATTTCTCTGTTTTTTGACTCTTTTTTTGCTGTTGTATTGTTTCCCTCTCTCCGTTTCCTTTTCTGCACACTCCTCAACCCTCAGAGTGAACTTCCAAGTTTGGGAAGAAACTGACCATCCACCAGATGACTAGAAATCACTGTAGGACCACAAGAAATATGGGGAAGCAGGAAAATACCTCTCCCACAAGGAAAAAGCATAGCTCCTCTTCACCCAGACAGTTTGATAGAAATCATGGAAATGTCTGATAAAGAATTCAGAACATTCATAATGGCAAAGCTAAGAGAGATGGAAGAGAAGAGAGACAAGGAACTGCTGAAGAGGAAGGAGAAAAGAGTTGAAGAGTTCCAGGAGGTGAGGAAATTCATGCAAGATCTAAAAGAGGAATTTCACACTTTACAAAAGAATCAGATGGAACTGTTAGAGATGAAGGCTATAATACAGGAAGTCAAAATCTCCCTTGAAAGTATTAAAAGCAGACTAGATCATACAGAAAATAGAATCTCAAATGTAGAAGAGAAAATGGCTGGCCTAGAAAAATCCACCATGAAGACTGAGAAAATGGCCCAAAAATTTGAGAATAATATGCGAGAAGTACTAGATACAATTAAACGTCCAAACATCCAGATAATAGTCATCCCAGAAGGTGAAGAGACTCATAAGGGCATTGATAATCTATTCCATGAGATCCTGCAAGAAAACTTTCCAAACCTGGAGAGACACTCAAAGATTCACCCAAGAAATACAGAGGACCCCAAATAGAATCAACCCAAGAAGATCTTCTCCAAGACACATTATAGCCAGATTGAGCAAAACCACAGACAAAGACAAGATACTAAGACTGGCAAGAAAATAAAAGGCAAGTTACCTACAAAAGGTATCCCATCAGACTAATGGCAGACCTCTCACCAGAAACAATGCGAGCGAGGAGAGAATGGGAAAATATATTCAAAGTATTAAGGGAAAAACAATTTCAACTGAGAATTCTGTACCCAGCAAGGTTATCGTTCATTTGGGAAGAAAAGACACGGACTTTCCCAGATAAACAAAACCTGAAGGAATTTACCAGCACCAGACCAGATCTCCAAGTTCTTAAGGTAGTGCTATGTCAGTAAAATTAAATGCAGACACACAGAAATAAGAGTTCAAAAACTAAGAAAATGGACAACTTAATTGTAGGGACAAAGTCTGGAGTTGAGTATTATATCCCAGAGTTCAATCTGGAAGATTGTACCTCAACAGTAACAGAAGAAAGATTAAGTACATGAGTCTGAACTGATGAAACAGCATTCTGTGACTTGACTAAGATATTGCTGCTTTTCTCCTAAGCTTTGTTGTCCGTTTTTAAGGATTTTTATCCTGTCTTGAGCTGTCAATAGATTCATGTACCTACTATTTAAACAAAATACTAACCTGTTTCTAGGCCTCACGTTTCAAGGAAATATCCTTACCAGTTCAAAACTGCCTTTCTTGAAACCACCAGCTGAACTTGCTATTGAAAGTAGTTAGATTACTTATGATATTGTGTGGTCAACAAAATGTTGGGGCAAAAGGAATTGAAGACAACTGTAGACAGCAGAGATAGTGTAATAAGAGACTGGAATAGGGCAGAGGGTTAGACATGAGGTAAAAAACATATATATATGAAAGTAATAATGGAATTTTATGGATGATAACATGCATGATTAAGCCACTATGCAGTTTACTCTAGAGGGGAAACCACATTTAGTATGTTGTGATGATGCTCAGGGAATGAATGCAAATTTTAAAAAAAATTTTCAGAAAGAAAATACTAAAACTGTTACCAAAATTTAAAGAAAAAACTGTGTATTTGATGACCACAGTAAGCTACACAGCCCCAGCTAGGTACTATTTTATAGTATGTTCATTCTACTCACTGAGGTTTATGCCTAAAGTCAGACATCAGTTCTTGTGTATGTATATATCAGCTGTGCTTGCTATTGCAAATATTTAGACAAATTAAGTTCATTAGCAAATCAATTAAATGGGGGGGAAGGCATAGAAAGCAATCATGGATACCAGAGACAATGGGAGGAGGGTTGGACAGGGTAGAGGGTTAGGGATAGGGAATCAAGGATGGCAAAAAAAAAAAAAAAAAGCAAAATATACAAAACATAAGAAATGGAGAATTATTTGTTGATAACACGTATGTTGATGTGCTTGATTGAGCCAACAGACAGTGTATTTTGGATGGAAAATTCATTTTGTATATTGTAATGATGTATAGCGTATTAATGTTAAAAAAAGAAAAATAAATTAATAAAAACAAAAAATAAATCAAGTCAAGGTGGATCAAGGATCTAAATCTAAGACCCCAAACTATTAAACTGCTTCTAGAAAGCACTGGGGAAACTCTGGGAGACACTGGGGTAGGGAAAGACTTCTTACATAAAACCCTCAAAGCACAGTCAATAATCTCCAAGATAGACAAGTGGGATTACATCAGACTAAGAAGTTTCTGTATGGCAAAAGACACAGTAATGAGTGTGAATCGACAGCCCTCAGAATGGGAAAATATTTTTGTAAATTTTGCATCAGATAAGGGACTGATAACCAGCATACACAAAAAAACTAAAGAAGTGGTCTGGAAAAAAGATGATCAACCCTATTAAAAAATGGGAGAAGGATTTGAGAAAAAACACCCTCTAAAGATGACATACAAATAGCCAAAAGGTATGTGAAAAAATGCTCAACATCCTTCATCGTAAGGAAAATGCAGATCAAAACAACAATGAGATACCACCTAAACCCAGTCAGAATGTCTAAGATTAAAAAAAAATGATAAGTGTTGGCGGGGGTATGGTGAAAGGGGAATTCTCTTACATTGCTGGTGGGAATGTAAATTGGTCCAACCACTGTGGAGAACAATTTGGAGATTCCTCAAAAGTCTACAAATACAGCTACCATATGATCCAGCAATCCCATTCCTTGGCATCTACCCAAAGGACAGAAGAATTTCTCATTGGAAAAGTGCTTGCACATTGATGTTTTTTGCAACACTTTTCACGATTGCTAAGACATGGAACCAACCCAAATGCCCCCATACGGATGAATGGAATGAAAAACTATGGCACATATATTCTATGGAATACTATTCAGCCATAAAAAAGAACAAAACCCTGTTTTTATTTTTTTTTATTCTTTTTTTTTTTTTTTGAGGTTTTCGCTATATGGCGCGTGCGCTTGCCAGGCAGACAGAGAGAGACATAGAGACAGAAAGCGAGAAATCACCCCCCAGGGGGGATGGTCACGCCGCAATCCCTTCTCCTCCATTCTCCTTTCGGGATCTTGGGCACGCACACACACGCGCCCTGCATGAGTTTTAAGCCACCGGGTCCGGGACGCGAACCGCGGTCGACTACGTGGGAGTCCAGCGACATAGCCATTACGCTAACTGCTGGTTCCCCAAAATCCTGGTTTTTGACAGAAAGTGGAAGAATATGGAAGATTTACTGCTGAGTGAAGCAAGCCAGGCTATGAAGAAGAGACACTGTATGTCCCCACTTAATATATACTGAGTGTCCACACTCTATAACTGAAGCTGATGGGCTAAAGGATGTACAAACACAAGAGATGGGTGTGAATGCCAGATGTGGTGTGTGTGGAGGAGTGGGGCATGAGGAAAAACATTTGGAGGAGGAATATGGAGACAGCATTTTTGAGACAGTGAGGCAGTATTGTTATATTTTGATCAACTGGACTGGGGAGAAATGTTCACATATTGAAATGATCACCTTATAAGCTAAAAAATGTGATTGAATGTATTTAAAAAATGTAAAAAGATAAAATGAAATATAAATAAAAGAAAAACTTCTTGCTTATCTCCCAAAAGTAAGCTTCATTTCTAAACGTCCATTGAACAACTGTGTAAAACAGCTTCCAAAACCAAACCTTGATGTAGAGAAAAACTGAACATCACAAGTTGTTCCACTTCTAAGGTTAAGTAAGTGAAACAGACAACTTTGTGTTAGTTACTTCTTATCATTTCCTTGGAAGAGGGCTGCTTTACGCTTAGTTTGCTTGGGAAGTGACGTGTATTCTTAGGCCCAAAACTCAACTTGCAGCTACAACAAAGATCTTTAGGTATGAAAAGCAGCCCCATGAGTGGAGTCTTTCTGCCAAGATCTGTAACATATTCCAAGAAAAAGTTCATATTATGAATGATAGGGTTTAGGGTTTGGGTTAGGGTTAGATTTTAAGGTTTACAGTTTGGGTTAGGGTTAGGGTTAGGGTTAGGGGTTAGGGTTAGGGTTTAGAATTATGTTTAGGGTTAGGATTTGGGTTGGTGTTTTGTTAGGGTTAGTGTTAGTGTTAGGGTTTAGGGTTAGGGTTTGTGTTAGGGCTTTTTGTTAGGGTTAGTGTTAGTGTTTGGTTGGGTTTGGTTTAGAGTTAGGATTAGGGGTTCAGTTTAGGGTCAGGTATGTTTAGGATAAGAGTTAGGGGTTTGGGCTACGGTTAAAGGTTAGGGTGAGGGGTTAGGGTTGGTTTTAGGGTTAGTGTTTGGTTAGGGTTGTTAGGGTTAATGTTAGTGTAAGGGTTAGGGTTAAGTTTAGGGGTTAGTGTTACGGTTAGGGTTAGGGTTTAGTGTTAGAGTTAGTGTATGGTTAGGGTTAGGGTTTGCGTTTTAGTTAGGCTTAGGGGTTGGTATTAGGGTTATGGTTAGGGTTCTGTTGAGTTTGATTAGGGTTAGCTTTAGGGTTTGCGTTAGGGTTAGAGTTAGGGTTAGGGTTTAGGTTTAGGGTTAAGGTTACAGTTTGGTTAGGTTTAGTGTTAAGGATTAGGGTTAAGTTAGGGTTAGGGTTAGGGTTATGCGTAAGGATTATAGTTAGGGTTAGAGTTAGTGTTTGGTTAGGGTAAGTGTTAGGGTTAGGGTTTTGGGTAGTGTTAGGGTTAGGGTTTGGGTTAGTGTTAAGTGTTAGGGTTAGGGTTTGGTTGGGTTAGGTTTAGGGATAGAGTTAGGGTTAGTGTTAGGATAGGGTTTAAGGTTAAGGTTATGGTTAGGGTAAGATTAGTGTTAGAGTTAGTGGTTATGGATAGAGTTAGGATTTGGGGTTACAGTTAGGGTTAGGGTTAGGGTTTAGGGTTAGTGTTAGGGTTAGGGTTTGGGTTAGGGTTAGGGTTAGGGTTAGGGTTAAGTTTAGGGTTTGGTCAGGGTTGTTAGGGTTAGGGTTAGTGTTAGGGTTAAGGTTAGGATTTTGTGTTAGTGTTAGGTTTAGCGTTTAGGGTTAGGATTAGGGTTAGGATAGGGTTAGATTTAGGGATAGGGTTTAGCATTAGAGTTAGGGTTTGGGGTTAGGGTGACTTTTAGGGTGAGGGTTAGGTTTAGACTTGAGTTTGGTTAGGGTTAGAGTTCTGGTTAGGGTTTGGGTAAGGTTTAGGTTTTATGTTTAGCTTTAGTGTTAGTGTTTGTTTATGGTTACAATTAGAGTTAGGGTTAGTGTTAGGTTTGGTTTAGAGTTAGGGTTAGGGTTAGGGATTATTGTTAGGTTAGGTTTAGGGTTACGGTTAGGGTTAGGGTTAGTGTTTGGTTAGGGTTAGGGTTAGGTTAGTCTTAGTGTTAGGGTTAAGGTTAGGATTTAGGGTTAGTGTAAGTATTTGGTTAGGGTTAGTGATAGGGTTAGGGTTAGGGTTAGGGTTAGGGATTAGTGTTACGTTAGAGTTAGGGTTAGGGATAATGTTAGGGTTAGAGTTATGGTTAGAGTTTCTTTACATTTAGTTTTCTTTGAAAGTATTGTGCATTCTTAGGCCCACAACTCAACTTGCAGCTACAAAAAGGTCTTTAGGTATGAGAACCAGCTCCATGAGTGGAGTCTTTCTGCCAAAGATCTTTAAGATATTCCAGGAAAAAAGTTCACGTTTTGGATGATAGGGTTTAGGGTTAGGGTTAGAGGTTAAGGGTTACGGTTTGGTTTAGTGTTAGGGTTAGGGGTTCGTGTTAGGGTTAGGGGTTAGAATTATGGTTAGGGTTAGGAATAGGGTTAGTGTTTGGTTAGGGTTAGTGTTAGGGTAAGGGTTTAGTGTTAGGGTTTGTGTTAGGGTTGTGGGTTGGTTTAGGCTTAAGGGTTAGGGTTAGTGTAGGGTTAGGTTTAGGGGTTTGGGTTAGGGTTAAAGGTTTGGTTAGGGATGTTAGGGTTAAGGTTAGTGTTAGGGTTAGGGTTAAGTTTAGGGGTTAGAGTTAGGGTTAGGGTTAGGGTAGGTTTAGGGTTAGGGTTTGCATTACAGTTAGGCTTAGGGGTTAGGGTTAGGGTTGTGTTTGGGTTGAATTTGGTTAGGGTTAAGGTTAGGGTTTAAGTTTCAGGTTAAGGTTAGGGTTTGGTTAGAGTTAGGATTAGGATTAGGTTTGGTTAAGGGTTAGGGTTTAGGGTTAGGGTTAAGGTTAGGGTTTGGTTAGGGTTAGGGTTTGGTTTGGGTTAGAGTTAGGGTTAAGGATTAGTGTTAGGGTAGGTTTAGGATTAGGTTTAGGTTAGGTTTAGGGTTAGGGTTAGGGTTACTGTTTGGTTAGGCTTAGGGTTAGTGTTGGGGTTAGGGTTATGTTAGGGTTAGGGTTAAGGTTAGGGTTATGTTAGGGATAGAGTTAATGTTATTGTTATGGTTTAGGGTTAGGGTTAGTTTTAGGGTTTGGTTAGGGTTAGTGTTAGGGTTAGGTTTGGGTTAGGGGTTAGTGTTAGGTTCGGGTTAGGGTTAGGGATTAATGTTAGGTTCGGGTTAGGGTTAGGGTTAGGGTTAGGGTTAGGGTTAGGGTTTTGGGTTTCTTTACACTTAATTTGCTTTGAAAGTGTTGTGTATTCTCAGGTCCAAAACTCAACTTGCAGCTACAACAAAGATCTTTATATATGAAGAGGATCTCCATGAGTGGAGTCTTTCTGCCAAAGATCTTTCTGATATTCCAAGATAAATTTCTGATTTTGGCTGAAAAACTACATGCTTATCTCCTGAAAGTAAGCTTCATTTCAAAACGTCCATTGAAAAACAATGTAAAACTGCTTCCAAAACCAAACCTAGATATAGAGCAAAACTGAACATCACAAGCTGTTCAAATTCTAGAGTTAAGTAAGTGGAACAAACAACTTTGTGTTAGTTACTTCTTAACATTTTATTGGAAGAGTGTTTCTTTACGCTTAATTTGCTTTGGAAGCATAGTGCATTCTTAGGTCCATAACTCAACTTGCTGTTACAGCAAAGATCTTTAGGTTTGAAAAGCAGCTCAATGAGTGGAGATTTTCCATCAAAGATCTTTCTGATATTCCAAGAAAAAGTTCAAACTTTGGATGATAGGTGTTAGTATTAGGGTTAGGGTTAGAGGTTTTGGGTTAGCGTTAGTGTTAGGGTTAATGTAAGGGGTTAGTGTTAGGTTTAGGGGTTAGGATTGTGGTTAGGGTTAGTGTTTGGTTAGGGTTAGTGTTAGGGTTAAAGTTTAGGTTTAGCTTTAGGGTTATGGTTAGTGTAGGGTTAAGGTTAGGGATAGGGGTTAGGGTTTGTGTTATGGTTAGGGTTAGGGGTTAGGGTTAGGTTTAGGGTTTAGTTTGGTTAAGGTTAGGGTTAGGGTTTGGGTTAAGTTTAGGGTCAGGGTTAGAGTTATGGTTTTGTTAGGTTTTGGTTAGGGTTAGGTTTAGGGATTAGGGTAAGGTTAGGGTTATGGTTAGTGTTAGGTTAAGTTTTCGATTGGGGTTACAGTGATGGTTAGGTTAGGGTTAGGGTTGGGTTATGGTTACAGTTTGGTTAAGGTTAGGGTTACGGTTAGGGCTAGGGTTAAGGATTAAGGTTATGTTAGGGTTAGGTTAGGTTTAGGGTTAGGATTAGTGTTTTGTTAGGGTTACGGTTAGGGTTATGGTTAGTTTAGAGTTAGGGTTAGGGTTAGGTTAGGGTTAGGGTTAAGGATAGGGTTAGTGTTTAGCATTAAGATTAGTGTTAGGGTTTGGTTAGGGTTAGAGTTAGGGTTACATTTGGGTTAGGGTTAGGGTTAGGGTTAGAGTTTCTTTTTCTAATTAATTAATTTATTTTTGTATATACATTCAATTACATTGCTTAGCTTACAATGTGAGCATTTCAATATGTGAACTTTCTCCCAGTCCCGTTGGTCAAAATATCTTGGGAACCAGCAGTTAGTGTAATGGCTATGCCGCTGGACTCCCACGTAGTCGACCGCGGTTCGCGTCTCGGACCCGGTGGCTTACAACTCACGCCGGGTGCGTGTGCGTGCGTGCCCAAGATCCCGAGAGGAGAATGGAGGAGAAGGGATTGCGGCGTGACCATCCCCCCTGGGGGGTGATTTCTCGCTTTCTGTCTCTATGTCTCTCTCTGTCTGTCTGGCGAGCGCACGCGCCCTATAGCGAAAAACCTCTCCAAAAAAAAAAAAATATCTTCAACCAATAGCACCACACCTCCCCATCCCGTCAATGCTCTACATCCGTATTCCTTCTGCAAATGTCCTTCGTTAAGCCCCACTCCTCCACACACACCTCATCTTACATTCACACCCATCTCTTCTGTTTGTACAACCGTTAGTCAATCAGTTTCAGTCATAGACTGCAGACATTCATTATATGTTAAGTGGGAACATACAATGTCTCTCCTTCATAGCCTGGCTTGCCTCATTCAGCAGTAAATCTTCCATATTCTTTCACTTTCTATCAAAAGCCAGGGTTTTGTTGGTTTTTATGGCTCAGCAGTATTCTATAGATTATGTGTGCCACAGTTTTTCAATCCATACCTTCATACGGGGGCATTTGGGTTGGTTCCATGACTTAGAAATCGTGAATAGTGCCACAATAAACATCGATGCACAAGCACTTTTCCAGTGAAGAATTCTTCTGTCCTTTGGGCAGATACCAAGGAGCAGGATTGCTGGATCATATGGTAGATTTATCTGTAGATTTTTGAGGAATCTCCAAATTATTCTCCACAGTGGCTGGACCAACTTACAATCCCACCAGCAGTGTAAAAGAGTTCCCCTTTGGGAACCAGAAGTTAGCATAATGTCTATGTTGCTGGACTCCCATGTAGTCGACCGCGGTTCACGTCCTGGACCCAGTGGCTTAAAACTCACGCCGGGCGCGTGTGCGTGCATGCCCAAGATCCTGAGAAGAGAGTGGAGGAGAAGGGATTGTGGCGTGACCATCTCCCCTGGGGGGTGATTTCTCACTGTCAGTCTCTATGTCTCTCTCTGTCTGTCTGGCGAGCACACACGCCCTATAGCAAAAACCTCCCCCCCCCAAAAAAAAAGAGTTCCCCTTTCACCACACCCCGGCCAGCACTTATCATTTTTTTTAAAACTTAGACATTTTGACTGGGTTTAGGTGGTAGCTCATTGTTGTTTTGATCTCCATTTCTCTTACGATGAGGGATGTTGAACATTTTTTCATATGTCTTTTGGCTATTTGTATGTCATCTTTACAGAGTGTTTTTTTCAAATCCTTCTCCCATCTTTTAATAGGGTTGATCATCTTTTTTTCCAAACAGCTTCTTTAGTTCCTTGTATATGCTGGTTATCAGTCCCTTATCTGATGCAAAATTTACAAAAATATTTTCCCATTCTGAAGGCTGTCGATTCACACTCATTACTGTGTCTTTTGCCATGCAGAAACTTCTTAGTCTGATGTAATTCCACTTGTCTATTTTGGGGATGATTGACTGTGTTTTGAGGGTCTTATTTAAGAAGTCTTTCCCTATACGAATGTCTCCCAGAGTTTCCCCAGTGTTTTCCAGGAGCAGCTTTATAGCTGGAGGTCTTTGATTTAGATCCTTGATCCACCTTGACTTGATTTTTGTCAAAGATGAGAGTTAGGGGTTCAGATTCATCTTTCTGCAAGTGGAAATCCAGTTTTTCCAGCACCACTTGCTGAAGAGCCTTTCCTTTTCCCACTGAATTGACTGGTACCGCTTGTCAAAAGTCAGTTGACTGTGGGACCAGCAGTTAGCGTAATGGCTATGTCGCTGGACTCCCACGTAGTCGACCGCGGTTCGAGTCCCGAACCTGGTGGCTTAAACTCACGCCGGGCGCGTGTGCGTGCGTGCCCAAGATCCCGAGAGGAGAATGGAGGAGAAGGGATTGCGGCGTGGCCATCCCCCCTGGGGGGTGATTTCCTGCTTTCTATCTCTCTGTCTCTCTCTGTCTGTCTGGCGAGCGCACGCGCCCTATAGCAAAAACCTCTCCCAAAAAAAAGAAAAAAAAAAAAAAGTCAGTTGACTGTATGTTTGGGCATTTATTTCTGGGGACTCTGTTCTGTTCCATTGGTCCACGTGTCTGTTTCTGTGCCACTACCATGGTGTTTTGATTACCACAGCTTTGTAGTATATTTTTGGGTCGGGGAGTGAAATGCCGCCCACTCCACTCTTCTTGTGTAGAATTGCTTTGGCAATGCGGGGTCTTTTATTACTCCACACGAATTTTATGATTGTCTTTTCTAAATCTGTGAAAAATGTGTCTGGTACTTTGATTGGCATTGCATTAAATAGGTAGATTAATTTGGGTAGAATTGCCATTTTGTTTATATTAATTCTTCCAATCCATGAAGATGGGATTTCCTTCCTTTTTTTTTTTTTTTTTTTTTTTTTTTTTGTGTGTGTGTGTGTGCGTGTCATTTTCAATTTCTTGTTTTTAGCTTCTCAAAGTTTTCCTTGGTTAGATTTATTCCTAAATATCGTATACTTTTGGTAGCTATGGTAAATAGAATAACTTTTTTCAGTTCTATCTCAGTCTGCCTGTTATTCATATATAGAAATGCTATTGGTTTCTGTATATTGATTTTATATCCTGCAACTTTACTGTAATCATGTATTACTTCCAGTAATTTTTCCATGGACACCATTGAGTCTTCTATTTATACAATCACGTCATCTGCAAATATAGAGAGTTTTACCTCTTCTTTTCCTATTTGAATGTCCTTTATTTTTTCCTCTTTTCTGATTGCATTGGAGAGGACTTCCAGTACTATATTAAAAAGGAGTGGAGGGACCAGCAGTTAGCGTAATGGCTATGTCGCTGGACTCCCACATAGTTGACCGCGGTTCGAGTCCCGGACCCGGCGGCTTGAACTCACGCCGGGCGCGTGTGCGTGCGTGCCCAGGATCCCGAGAGGAGAATGGAGGAGAAGGGATTGCAGCGTGGCCATCCCCCCTGGGGGGTGATTTCCTGCTTTCTGTCTCTCTGTCTCTCTCTGTCTGTCTGGCGAGCCCATGCGCCCTATAGCAAAAAACCTCTCCCCCCCCCCCCAAAAAAAAAAAAAAAGGAGTGGAGAAAGTGGGCATCATTGTCTTGTTCCTGTGCTTAGTGGGAAAGCTTTCAGCTTTTCTCCATTGAGGATGATGTTTGCTATGGGTTTTTCATAGATGGCTCTTATTGTATTGAGGAATGGCCCTTCTATGCCGATTTTGCTGAGAGTCTTGATCATGAAGAGATGTTGTATGTTATCAAATGCTTTTTCTGCATCAATTGATATGAGCATATGGTTTTTATCTTTATTCCTGTTAATATGATGTATTACATTTAGGGTTCTGCATATGTTGAAGCAACTTTGCATTCCTGGAATAAAGCCTACCTGATCATGGTGTATGATCTCTTTTATAAGTTGTTGAATACGATTTGCTAGTATCTTCTTGAGAATCTTTGTGTCTAGATTCATCAGAGATATTGGTCTATAGTTTTCCTCCTTGTCCTGTCCTTATCTCTTCTAAGGATGATGGTGATAGGGGCTTCATAGAATGAATTAGGGAGAGATTCACCCTTTTGGATCTTTAGAAATAACTTGAGCAGAATGGGGTTAACTCTTCTTTGAAAGTTTTGTAGAATTCAGAGGTGAATCTATCAGAGCCAGGGCTTTTCTTTGTTGGGAGGTTATTTATTACTGATTCAATCTCCTGGCTTGTTATGGGCCTATGTAGACTTTCTATATCCTCCTGGCTCATACTTGGTAGATTATATTTGTCCAGGAATTTATCCATCTCATCCAGATTGTCTTGTTTCTTAGTATATAGATGTTCAAAGGGCCCTTTAATGATGTTACGTATTTCTAATCTGTCTGTTGTTATGTTACCAGCTTCATTGCAGATTGGATTCACTTGGTTCCTTTCTCTCTTCTTCTTAATAAGTCTCATTAGTGGTGTATCGATTTTGTTTATCCTTTCAAAGAACCAGCTTTTACTTTCATTTATTTTCTGTATAGTATGTTTATTTTCTATTTCATTTATTTCTGCTTGGATCTTTATTATTTCCTTTCTCCTGGAATTTTTTGGATTTTTTTTGCTGGTGCTTTTTCAATTCTCTGAGGCATTATGGTAGGTCATCCATTAGTCTTCTTTCTATGTTCCTCTTATGTGCACTAATTGCTATGAAATTTCCTCTTATGACTGCTTTAACAGTGTCCCAAAGATTATGGAAACTCATGTCCTCATTGTCATTGGCTTCCATGAATTTTTTGATTTCAGTCTTTATTTTTTCTGTAGTAGTGGAGTCATTCAGGAGTAGGTTGTTTTGTTTCCATGTATTTGGGTATTTTTGAGTATTTCTCTTGAAATTAAAATCAAGTTTAATTCTATCATGGTCAGTGAAGATGCTGGATATACCTTTTATGCATCTGAATCTGTAGAGGTTTGCTTTGTGCCCTATGATATGGTCAATCTTAGAAAAGGTTCCATGTCGGGGTGAGAAAAAAGTGTCTTTCATGGTTTTTGGATGGAAAGTTCTATAAATGTCTGTTAAGTCCATTTGATTTATGGTATTGTTTAGATCCTTGATCTCTTTACCTATTTTTTGCCTAGATGATCTGTCCAGAGCGGAAAGTGCAGTGTTGAGATCTCCAACAATTAGAGTGTTGCAGTCTATCTCCCCTTTTATTTTATTACTTTTATATTTACATTTTTTAATACATTCAATCATATTATTTAGCTTACAAGGTGATCATTTCAATTTGTGAACATTTCTCCCCAGTCAAGTTGATCAAAATATAACAATATTACCTCCCTGTCTCAACAATGCTGTCTTGGTATCTCACCTCCAAATGTTTTTCCCCAGGCCCCACTCCTCCACATACACCACATCTGGCATTCACATCCATCTCTTGTTTATACATGCTTTAGCCCGTCAGTTTCAGTTATAGAGTGCAGACACTCGGTATATATTAAGTGGGGACATACAGTGTCTCTCCTTCATAGCCTGACTTGCTTCACTCAGCAGTAAATCTTCCATATTCTTCCACTTTCTGTCAAAAGCCAGGGTTTTGTTGTTTTTAATGGCTGAATAGTATTCTATAGAATATATGTGCCACAGTTTTTCAATCCATTCAGCCATACAGGGGCATTTGTGTTGGTTCCATGTCTTAGTAATCGTGAAAAGTGCCACAATAAACATCGATGTGCAAGCACTTATCCAATGAGGAATTCTTCTGTCCTTTGGGTAGATGCCAAGAAATGGGATTGCTGGATCATATGGCAATTCTACTTGTAGATATATATATATTTTTTTTTTGAGAGGATTTTTTTGCCATAGGGCATGTGCGCTCGCCAGACAGACAGAGAGAGACAGAGAGACAGAAAGCGAGAAATCACTCCGTAGGGGGAATGGCCATGTCGCAATACCTTCTCCTCCATTCTCCTCTCGGGATCTTGGGCACGCACACACACGTGCCTGGCGTGAGTTTAAGCCACCGGGTCCAGGACTCGAACCACAGTCAACTACGTGGGAATCCAGCCACATAGCCATTACGCTAACTGCTGGTCCCTATTTGTAGATTTTTGAGGAATCTCCAGATTGTTCTCCACAGTGGTTGGACTAATTTACATTCCCACCAGCAGTGTACGAGTTTCCCTTTCACCACACCCCTGCCAACACTTATCATTTTTTGTTTATTAATCTTAGCCATTCTGACTGGGTTTAGGTGGTATCTCACTGTTCTTTTGATCTGCATTTCCCTTATGATGAGGGATGTTGAGCATTTTTTCATATGCCTTCTGGCTATTCGTATGTCATCTTTAGTGAGTGTTCTTTTAAACTGCTTCTCCCATCTTTTAATAAGGTTCATCATCTTTTTTCCAAACAGCTTCTTTAGTTCCTTATGTATTCTGGTTATCAATCCCTTATCTGACGCATAGTTTACAAAAATATTTTCCCATTCTGAGGGCTGTTGATTCACACTCATTGCTGTGTCTTTTGCCTTGCAGAATCTTCTTAGTCTGATGTAATTCCACTTGTCTATTTTGGGGATTAACAACTGTGCTTTGGGGGTCTTATGTAAGAAGTCTTTCCCTACCCCAATATCTCCCAGAGTTTCCCCAGTGTTTTCTAGAAGCAGTTCAATAGTTTGGGGTCTTAGATTTAGATCCTTGATCCACCTTGACTTGATTTTTGTCAAAGGTGAGAGCTAGGGGTTCAGATTCATCATTCAACAGGTGGAAATCCAGTTTTTCCAACACCATTTGCTGAAGATGTTTTTCTTTTCCCACTGGATTGACTGGTACCCCTTGTCGAAAATCAGTTGACCGAATGATTGGGAATTTATTCCTATGGACTCAATTCTGTTCCATTGGTCCACGTGTCTGTTTCTGTGCCACTACCATGCTGTTTTGATTACCACAGCTTTGTAGTATATTTTTGGGTCGGGGAGTGAAATGCTGCCCACTCCACTCTTCTTGTGTAGAATTGCTTTGGCAATGCGGGGTCTTTTATTACTCCACACGAATTTTATGATCGTCTTTTCTAAATCTGTGAAAAATGTGTCTGGTACTTTGATTGGCATTGCATTAAATAGGAAGATTAATTTGGGTAGAATTGTCATTTTGGTTATATTAATTCTTCCAATCCAGGAACATGGGATGTCCTTCCACTCTTTTGTGTCATTTTCAATTTCTTTTTTTTATCTTCTCATAGTTTTTCTTGTGGAGGCCTTTAACTTCTTTGGTTAGATTTATCCCTAAGTATCTTATACTTTTAGTGGCTATGGTAAATGGAATAACTTTTTTCAATTCTATCTTCATCTGCCTGTTGTTTGTATATAGAAATGCTATAGACTTCTGTATATTAAGTTTGTATCCTGCTACTTTACTGTATTCGAGCATTACTTCCAGAAATTTTTTCATGGAAATCATTGGGTTTTCTATGTGCACAATCATGTCATCTGCGAATAGAGAGAGTTTCACGTCTTCTTTTCCTATTTGGATGCCTTTAATTTTTTCTCTTTTCTGATTGCGTTGGTGAGGACTTCCAGTACTATATTGAAAAGGAGTGATGAAAGTGGACATCCTTGTCTTGTACCCGCTTTTAGTAGGAAAGCTTTCAGCTTTTCTCCATTCAGGATGATGTTCATGATGGTTTTTCTTTTTTTTCTTTTTCTTTTTTTTTCTTTCTTTTTTTTTTTTTTTTTTTTTGCTATAGGGCATGTGCGCTCTCCAGACAGACAGAGAGAGACAGAGAGACAGAAAGTGAGAAATCACCCCCCAGGGGGGATGGCCACGATGCAATCCCTTCTTCTCCATTCTCCTCTCGGGATCTTGGGCACACATGCACACGCGCCCGTAGTGAGTTTTTTTATCCTTTCGGCCAGTCTGTGTCTCTTGATTGGGGAATTTAATCCATTAATGTTCAATGTTATTATCGATGTCACAGGATCTGTACCGATGTTTAAGTTGGCCATTGTCTTCATTGAATTTTATTTCTTTGTTTCTGGCTGTTAATTCTTTAGTTTTCCTGAAACAGTACTTTTTTCAGGGTTTCTTGAAGAGCTGGTCTGGTTTTGGCAAATTCTTACAGGTTTTTTCTTAGAAGATTTTAATATTTTTTTTCCCATATGAAGGATAATCTTGCAGGATATAATAGTCTTGGTTGAAATTGTTTCTCTCCCTCATGCCTAAGAGCAAGGACTCAGCTAAGGAGAACTGTTTGCAAGGTCAACAGTTTTACGAGTTCTGGACCTCACCTCCATTGTGTTGCTGTACTGGTCTGCACTCAATTTCTCTGCCATGGGTCTTATTGCCATACCCCGGTACCCCATAAAGGCACCCCCAGCCTTACTATAACTTTTACAATAATCCTGAAGGAATGCGGATCCACTAAGGTGGTGGCTATGTAAGGCGGCCACTGCAAACGGGAATTACTCCCATTATATTCACTTCTCCTACTGGGGATTACATAGATAAGCATTAGAAAGGTTTAGGTTAAAGCTACTAATTGGCGAAACAATCTCAGTAGCTGGGAGGGGCTCAGGGACTCATCCACGAGGTGCTGTTACCCCAAAGACCATAAGCCACCCTTACTCTCAGGAAAAGGGAAGATTGCCATTCCCCAAGCCACAGTCACTGTATAGAGCAGCATGTAGAGGGTCCCAAGTACACAGTAACCTTTAGGTCAGTCATTAAGCTGCTCACAAGACCACATTCCTTTCCTATGAAGACTCACCCTCTTAGCTATAGACTACCCCAGGGATAACATAGGTATTCCACTTTAGTATATACTAACCTTGTCTTTACTAAACCAGACAGGATTTATTTCTAGGCCCTTGTAACTGCTGCCACCCTAGCCTGAGGCTGAAGTTATCAAAAGCTGACCTGAGGCTCAAGTTCTCAAGCCAATCTGGAACTAAAGTGATCAAGCTGGTCTGGGACTAAGGTTATTAAGATTCCTGGAAACCCTCTCATCCAAAGACCCTCCCCAGTAATCAAGATCTAGGAAGAGAATGCACCAGAAAAATGGACTTCCTCGTTCTAAAAATTATGACTGTTTATACCTAAACAAAACAGATGTCATGTTTTATGATTATTGTTCCTATACTTTGAATGCTTTACCTTTTGGAGTAAAATCTTTCACTTACTTCCCCTCACCCATCCTACTCCTGTAAAACTCCTTCTATAATAAATATGCATGACTCCTGGCCATCAGGGCTGCAGTCTTGAGTTTACTCTGGCTGTAGCCAGCTGAGAACATGCTAAGGGGCATTGAGGTCTCAGTCTGATTCCTGTTCACCCATGTCACCTTCCTGTGCACCCACCCCAGCTGGAGCACGGTTCCCAGCAAGGGGTACTCTACTGAGGCGTCTGAGGAGCAACATCTCCTTTTTCTCAGGAGGATGAGTACAAGGGAGGATCCCAGAGAAAGTTATATAACTGGGGGATATCAGATATCTGGCTATAGAACTGTCTAGTCCCTCTGGCAGTGTGGAAGGTGAAGAGGAGAGGATAATAGGTGAAAAAAAAAAAAGACACAGAAAAATAAAGCCCAAGGCCTGCAGCTGGGCCTGTCCCCTGCTGCTGGGGGAAGGACAGGCTGTGGGAGGAGGAAGACCAGGAAATTAACAAGAGAAAGAAGAGGCACACAAAAACCAAAAGCAGAAAATACTAGGTACCTACCTAGGGGGCGGGGGCTTGGGCTGGGGGTCTGGAGGTGCGGCTAGGGAGCAGCGATGTCCCTTCCTCAGTGTCCCTGGCCCGCCCAAGGCCTGCTGGTTTGCGTATGTTGAAATAGCCTTGCATTCCTGGGATAAAGCCTACCTGATCATGATGTATAATCTTTTTTATAAGTTGTTGTATATGATTTGCTAGTATCCTGTTGAGAATCTTTGCATCTATATTCATCAGGGATATTGATCTATAGTTTTCCTTCCTTGTCCTATCCTTATCTGTTTTAAGGATAAGGATGATAGAGGCTTCAGAGAATGAATTAGGGATTCACCCATTTGTATCTTTAGAAATAACTTGAGCAGAATGGGGGTTAATTCTTCTTTGAAAGTTATGTAGAATTCAGAGGTGAATCCATCAGGGCCAGGGCTTTTCTTTGTAGGGAGGTTATTTCTAACTGATTCAATCTCCTGGCTTGTTATGGATCTATTCAGACTTTCTATATCCTCCTGGCTCAATCTGGGTAGAATATACATGTCCAGGAATTTGTCTATCTCATCCAGATTATCTTTTTTCTTGGCATACAGATGTTCATAGTATCCTCTAATAATGTTTTGTATTTCTACTATGTGTATTGTTATTTTGCCTGCTTCATTGCAGATCTGATTCACCTGGTTCCTTTCTCTCTTCTTCTTAATAAGTCTTGCTAGTGGTGTATCAATTTTGTTTATCTTTTCAAAGAACAAGCTTTTACTTTCATTTATTTTCTGTATAGTACGTTTATTTTCTATTTCATTTATTTCTGCTCGTATCTTTATCAGTTCCTTTCTCCTGGAGTTTTTTGGATCTTTTTGCTGTTGCTTTTTTTAACCACTAGGCTAAAGCAGAATATACACCAATGGATTTCAAAGATTTCTTCACAAATTAGATCTTTCTTTAAATATAACCTTATCCTATATATAAGATGGCTGGAAGGTAAGCTTCCCTGGAGGTGTAGCAGAGTATTCTCCACCTCCCATCTGCTTCTTGTCCTCTCAGATTTCATGACCCTCTTTTAATTCCTTAAGATTATTGTAAGCAAAGTAAAGACCACAGATATCCACAGAACAATCCTGCTAGACAATTTGATGAGAAACAGGACTTTCCTGCTTGTCTTAGTGTTTGGCATGGATTCTTTGTTGAGGAGATGAGCTTGTAGAGGATTCTAGAGTCCATGCTTGCACAGGCTCATTTTTTTGGACAATACTCTTTGGCTGATTTTATTTGGTTAATGGAAAATTCTTCATAGTCATACTGTATTTTGATTAATGTAGTGAAGAAAGCATGAGCCTTGGTGTCACCTAGATTCTAATCCTGAGCACACTATTACCTGTGCAGCTTCAGGTAAGTCTTTTCTGATTAGTCATTATTAGGGTACAGCCATGATGATATGCACTGCTAAAATGCTGGGCTTCACAGGCTACAACCCCGGAGACCTATGAGTTTCCATCCAACCAAAAGGCCAGGTGTGGGTGCCTTGGAAGGCTGAGGCAGGATTGCCCTATCCTAACAACAACAACAACAGTAATTTCATTAGTTGCAAATATTTATTTAAATGTTTTGCATATGAAGGCACTGTGCTAAGTCCTGGGGATGTAAAGGTGAAGGTAGAGTGGCCAGCAGGTGGTGTATTGGTTACATTGCTGGACTCCCACATTGCCAAACAGGGTTTAAGGTCAGGACTCAGGGGCTTAAAAGTGCCCAAGATCCCAGGAGAATGGAAGAGAAGAGATTGCTGCATGGCCATATCCCCTGGGGTGGGAGTGGGGGTGATTTTTCACTTTACCTCTCACTGTTTCTGTCTTTCTCCTTCCCTCTGGAAAGCACATGTGCCCTATGGAAAAAACTTCTCAAATAAAAAAAAAAGTAAGTATCATGACAACTGTGAGAGAGAGTTGGATATATGAGAGATTTACATATAGGAGGTAGAACAGACAAGGAGGGCTTTGGTAATTCCCAGGTGTCTGTGTGAGCAACCAACAGGTGGATGCCAGTGACACTGAGACTGAGATTTCTGAGTAGGACATGTTTGGATGGAAAAGCATCTCCAAGTTGAGAAGACAAGCAGTCAAGGTGCTGGCAACAGTGGAAGCCTTACTGGAGAGGCTTGCACGCAGATGAGAACAGAGGCTCAATATTCTAGATCCTGGGAACCAGCAGTTAGCGTAATGGCTATGTCGCTGGACTCCCATGTAGTCGACCGGGGTTCACGTCCTGGACCCGGTGGCTTAAAACTCACGCCGGACACGTGTGCGTGTGTGCCCAAGATCCCGGGAGGAGAATGGAGGAGAAGGGATTGCGGCCTTACCATCCCCCTGGGGGGTGATTTCTCGCTTTCTGTCTCTCTCTGTCTGGCGAGGGCACTGCGCCCTATAGCAAAAACCTCTCCAAAAAAAAAAAAATCTAGACCCTAAATTAGATTTAGCATCCGGTTTACCTTATGCCAAGTGTGACAGTAATAGTTAGCAAGGACGCCTTCCTTAATTTTCTCTTTGATGCTTCAGCTATGGCAGAGTGGACACCTATTGTATACCAAGCATTTATTGCTTTAGGAACTGAACTCAGACACTGGGCTTGGGACCAGAGCAGCTGGGGAGAAGCACCAGAAGATAGACCAATTGCAAAAACAATTGCCTCTTGCAGAGGTACAGAAAGGCGCTCTTGAAGCAGAAGGCCAAGCTCCACTTCTGCCTACTTCTACCAGCACCACTTCCATAGCATATTCTCCTCGGGCTGACAATTTTTCAGCTGATTTAAATGATCGCTTTAGTATTTTTCTGTAACGGACCCCTTCTTTACAGAATCTTCCTGCCCGGACTGTCCGGTGTTCCCTCAGTCCCATTTCGAGTCTCCTCCCGGTACTGTGTTGTCGCATACCGACTTGGGGAACTGAGATAGGGCTGCCGCCGGTTCTCCAGACCAGCATCTGGGAGTTCAAAGTGGGTCTGGTCCCACTTCAGACCCACGGAATCCGAAATCCAGCCGCCCCTACGTTAACAAATCCTGTCGGCCACCAGCGGTCCCCAAATTTTAGACTGCTGCGAACACTTGCACATCGACCCTCGTCACTGCCCCCCACAGGCGGGGAAATAACACTCCTTGCTCCGGACGTTCTTTAAGTATTGATAACTAATTTCTAACCTACTAAGGGTTTTCACTTTCTTTTGTCAGTAAATTGCCTCACAACTCAGACGACAAAGGGACTGCCACCTGTGGACTTGGCGCGAGCGTACAACTCCTGCCGCGGAAACGAGTGCCGGTTTTTTCCGGGGCGGAGCGCGCGCCGCGGAGTCGTCAGCCCCGCCCCGCCCCGCCCCGCCCCGCGTACGGACGCCAGCCAATCGCAGCGCGCAACGCGGCGAGAAGAGGCGGTGCACGTCGAGGCGGCGCCCCTGAGGAGATGCCGCGCGGCGGCGGGGCTCGCGGTCCGAAGGTACGCCGTTCGTGGGAGGCCGCGCCGCTTCCCTGCTGCTCGCGGTGCGGGTTCTGGGGGACTAGTAAGACGCGCGCGGCTTCGTGGCCCGCCGCCGGTGCCGGTTCGGCTGCGGCCTGAGCCCTTAGCGGAGGGTGGAGGTCTGGTCTGCGGTCGCGCCTGAGGAGGAGTCTGAGCTCGTGTGTGGCGGCTCTCCCCGAGCCGGGGTGGGCAGTGCTTCTGTTTGTGCCGCTTTGGCTTAGCGGTCGGAACTGCCCTGCCGGCTGCCGGGCGTCTGTGGTGGTACTTGCTTCTCACCTGCAGCAGGGCGAATCCCGCCCTGTCTGCCGTCGTAGTAGTCAAGGGGGCCAGTCCTGGCGGGATACCGGCAGTGTTGCGGGGCGCCTGTAGGTCAGGATACCCCTGCTGTCGAGCGCGTCCTTTTTGTTCGTTAATTGCACTTGTTTTTAAGTTGCTTGCTTACAAATGTGTCCGTCTCACCATATTAAGACAAAGTTTGAAAAAAGGAAATACGGTCTCCCTTCTTGACTTCTTGTTTTTAACCAAAAAACTAGCTCTCATCATCTCCGTGCTTGGCTTCTCAGACGCCAAGCACTGACTGACCACTCTGGCGGGTTTGGAACTGATTTCAGGGAATCTAACGCACGTCAAACACACCTTTTGGCACATTTTGATTTCAGAAATATTACAATGAAACAAGTGAGGAAATGGATGAAACCACTAAATAATAAGTAATTTACTTGGTTTACTGCAGTTTTTGACACTTTTGCCACCTGTTTTTATTTCTGTTGGAGCACCCCTGATTTGCTATCCATATTCTTTTTTTGACTTGGAACTTGGTTCTCTACTCCTCTTTGCCAACTTCCTGCCATGTTCTAATTTTTGACTGTGTTCTTTTTGTCACTTTAAAAGTTTGCTTTTGTCAATTTCATATGTTAACTGTTCCTGCCCTATAGTTTTGGAGATTGGCGTGTCTGAGAGCGTGATACTGGCATCTGGTTAGGGCCCACAGTGAAAGATAACCACATAGCAAGTGTACAGGAGCAAGAGAGCAAGAAGAAAGCTGAATAGGCTTTTGTAACAAATTCAGTCTTCCACTCCTGGGAGAGCAAGAACTCTCTGCCTGGAGAAGAGCACCAGTCCACCTGCAAGAGCAGAGCTCAAATGTTTCCCATTAGACTCCGCCTCTTAAAGGTTGTACCTCCCAAGTTGCTGCACTGGGACCAAGCCTCACCATGAATGTTGGTAGGAGCAAATCATATGAAAATCATAGCACTCATTGTATCATGAAATCATCATTCTGTCACCCTTTGTCTACCAGGCCCTAATAGTTTCTTAGTATTTTTAACTTGACATTCACCTCTGTCTTCTTCATTATTTTCAAGACTTTTTCCATTTTTCTTTTTAATAATTATACAGGGGACTTAAAAGTTAGTAGGAAAATGGAATTAAAGTACAAGTTTATTCTGGTACCAAAAATATTTAAAATCCAGGGCCTTCAGGTGGCATGGAGGGTTAGATGCTGGGTTCTACATGGTGGACCTGGTATTTCAAGTCTAGGGTAGCTTGAAAAATCACACAGGTACATGTGTGTATGTGCCCCAGATCCTGAGAAGAAGCTAGAAGAGAAGAAACTATGGCATGGCCATCTCCCCTGAGGGGTGATTTCTCACACCCCCACCTCTCTCTGGCAAGCACATGTACCCTATAGAAAAAAAAAATAAATAAAACAAACTCATGCCTATTTTTTTTATAGTACATATTTTCCATGAACTCTGAAAACCCCTTACAGTAGTTTGCTATGGCTGTGTGACAAATTGCTCCCAAATTAGCACCGGACACAGTGGCCTGTTTTCCTCTTCCCAGCTATTTGAAGGTGTGACACAGAAGGACTGCAAGTTTAAGGCCAATCTGGGCAAGTGAGGAAACCCTGTCTCAAAGAAGTAAAAGGAAAAATGATAGTAAAACTGAAGAAGCTCTCAGTAAATGTTTATTGGCATACACTTTCTGAGGGGTAGGAATCTGGAAATGGCTCAACTGCATGGTTACAAGTCAGGTTCTCCCACAAGTTATAGACAAAGGGTCACTGGAATTGGAGGACTCATTTCTAGACTCACGTAGGTGGTTATTGGCAAGTTTCAGTTACTTGCTGTTTCCATAGGGCAGCTCACAATGTTGTAGCTGACTTTCCCAAGAGCAAGAGAGGAGCAACCAAGATGGTGACTTTTAAAACTGAATCTCAGGAATGATATACCATCTCTTCTGTCCTTTTTTATTCATCACAGTGTGGGAGGAGACTCTAGAAGATGTGGATGCCAAGAAGAGAGATCATAAGGCTATCTTGGAGGCTGAAGACCATAATGGTTTTGCCTCAGGAATTCGTTTTAATTTTTGTGGCCCTAGGATAGTCTCAGAGTACTTCATGCGTGGGAGCTTTATAAGTGATCTTGTTTCATCTTCAGAGATGACTTTCTCTTAGGCACCACTTTCATATATTACTATTTTTCTGTTTATACATGATTTTACTTAATTTTATATAATAGTTTATTTCATATTTACCTTGTACTAAATGTATCAGTATTAATTCATTTAATTCTTTCTAACATGTCTGCAAGGTAGGTTAGTCTCATTTCATGGATGAAGAAAGTGAGGCCTAGAAGAGAGTTTAAGTAATTTGTTCAAGGTCTCATAACACCTAAGTAAAGAAGCTAGGATTTGTACACAGGTAGCCTGCTCCAGACCTTGCTTTTTTTCTGGATCTTAAAAACCTGTTATTCACACCTCCATATGGCCATGCCTTATTCTTAATTTTATAACTTTGTTCATCATTTGACCTTTAGATAAACTAGATTACTGCTTTCGTTGTATTTTTCTAGCCAGTTGCTGTTAGCTCATTGATTTTGGTTTTGGAATAATTTCCATTCTATATTACTGTTTATTGAAATTTTAATCATCTATCAAGGCTCACCTCAAATCTCACCTCCCTAATCTTCCCAGTTAAACATTAGCTTTCTTTTGTGTTCCTGTGGAGCTTTGTCTGTGTCATATTTCTTTAAAAGAATTACTTAATTTTATTTATTATTATTTTAAAATTTTGCTGTAGGGTACATGGACTCACCAGAGAAGGAAAATGTGAAAGCAAACCACTAGGTCAGGATTTGAACCAGGGTCGGCCATGTGGGAGTCTAGCACCGTAACCACCACGCCACCTGCTTGCCCCTGTCTGTGTCACTCTTACATTTTCATTTCATTTCATTTCTTTCTTTTCTTTCTTTCTTTCTTTTTCTTTCTTTTCTTCTTCTTCTTTTTTTTTTTTAATACCAGAGGCCATTCATACTCCCCAGAGATAGAGAAAGCACCCTCCTCTCCATGGGCCATGATGAAGTTGCAATTCTTTTTCTTCCATTTCTCCATCATATCAGGATTTTGAGTACACATATACACACACCTGGTATAGTTTTCAAGCCACTGTGCATGGAAAGCTCACATAGCTACTGCAGTTCAAGTCCCTGCCCTAGCACCTTAAAACTGTGTGTGCATGCCCTAAATCCTGCAGAAATGGAGGAAAAGGGATTGCGGTATAACCATACCCCACTGGAGGGTGCTTTCTCTCAATGGCTGGTGAGCACATGTGCCTTCTGGCAATAATGAATCAAAAAACAAAAATCTCAAGCCCTCTGGGCTAGAAGTCAAACCATAGTCAGCCATGTGGCATTTGGCCTTCTGTGCATGGCACTTAACTATTCTGGAGCCAGCCAACAATTTCATATCTTGTGTTAAGGTTTATTTGTGTCTTCAGAGTACATCATAGTTCCCAGCTCCTCCCTGCCATCTCTTCTCTCTCTCCAGTCTTTCTCCTCTGAAAGAAAATCTATAATTATGCTTGGCAAGATCATAAAAAATAAGGGAAGCCTGGGGGACCAGCAGTTAGCGTAATGGCTATGTCACTGGACTCCCACATAGTCGACCGCGGTTCACGTCCCGGACCCGGTGGCTTAAAACTCATGCCGGGCGCCTGTGCGTGCGTGCCCAAGATCCCGAGAGGAGAATGGAGGAGAAGGGATTGTGGCGTGACCATCCCCCCTGGGGGGTGATTTCTCACTTTCTGTCTTTCTGTCTCTGTCTGTCTAGCGATTGCACGCGCCCTATAGCAAAAACCTCTCCAAAAAAAATAAATAAATAAATAGGGGAAGCCTGCATTTTCCCATTGACACCTTCCTTATCTAACCTTTTGGATCTTCATTACCAAAACTTATTTGTTATGCTGCTTGCGTAAGGTCAAGCACATGGTAGGTATTAATTAAATGTAATGTATGCAACACTGTGAATTGAAGAGTACTCAATACTGTAGGATGAAGGGAAAGTTTTCTTATTCCAGAAAGGGAAACGTTTTGCTTTTTTGAAGCAGGAGAGAGGGAGCCAATGGAGAGAGTAAGGACCTTTTGCCATCCTAGAAGGCTCAGATTCCCTTACAGAGCAGGGGTTAGAGGATTTTACCTTAGAGACCTTAGGGAAGGAAGGCTCAAGAGTTGGGCGCCTGACTGATTTTTACAATGGCTGATTTATTTTTTCCCCTTGGGGAAGATGTGCCAACAGGAGTTATGAGGTTATGTGGAGATGTAAAGGAAATGTGGATATGGAACTTGTATGTGTGATTGTGCATAGTCTGTGCATGTGTGTGTGTGTGTGTGTGTGTTAAGTTCTGCCTCCAGAACTGTGTGTGTGCATAGGGAATGAATGAATGCCCACCGCTAGTGACCGAGGACATGGAAAAAGAAACTGCTTTCATTTAAGGAACTTTTTTTTTTCTTTTCTTTTCTTTCTTTTTTTTTTTTTTTTGGAGTGGTTTATTTTTGCTATAGGGTGCGTGCGCTCGCCAGAGCGACTGAGAGACAGACAGAAAGCGAGAAATCACCCCCCGGGGGGGATGGCCACGCCGCAGTCCCTTCTCCCCCATTCTCCCCTCGGGATCTTGGGCACGTATGCACACGCACCCAGCGTGAGTTTAAGCCGCCGGGTCCAGGACTCGAACCGTGGTCGACTTCTTGGGAGTCCAGCAACATGTCCAGTGACATAGCCAAGGAACTTTTCCTTGGTCCCCAAGGAACTTTTTTTTTTTTTTTTTTTTTAAGTTTTGCTATAGGGTGCATTGCTCGCCTGTGTGTGTGTGTGTATAGGGGGGTTATTGAGAAATCACCCTCCTCCCCCCCAGGGAGTATGGCTATGTCACAGTTCCTCCTCCTTCAGACTTCTCTTGGGATCTTGGCATACATGTACACATGCTCAGCATGATTTCCAAGTTGCTGGGTCCAGAGTCAAACTGCACAGTTGACCATGTAAAATCCAGCACCCTAATCTCCACTCCACCTGCTCATCTGGGAACTTTTTACAGTACTTCATAGATTGCTGATTAGTAAAGGAAGTTGGCAGAAGGGTAGGATTCTTAGTACTTGAAAGGTAACACTGAAGTAGTTGGACATCAAGTGCAAAATGGCAGAAGAGATAAGATTAAGAGGGCCTAGTCACTCTGATAAAGTGAGTAGACTTGAGACTTGAAAGTTCTAATGAATTCTCAGATACTTAGAGCTCAACCAGAAACCAACTGGTGGTACCTGTTTGTGGGAGGTCCTCACGGCACTTTTGTTACAATGGGATAATAGAAAATAAGTGACTAAAATGTTCATTTCTCAATTTAGGCATAGATAGGGGAAAGTTTTGACACATGCTTCCTGGCTGTCTAACTAGGACAATATATTCAATATGTAACATCTGAGTTCGGTTTCTTTGTCTGTAAATGGGACAATACTTTGTAGGGCATGAGGATTAAATAATGAGAATGCATAGGATAACGTTCTGAGCATATAAACAATAAATGTTAGTGATTATAATCATAATAATTACCATGATAATACAATAAATTATCACTATGAGGACAGAGATGTACAATAGTACATCCTCTACTATTTCATGCATTGATTTTCCTGGAATTACCTTCTTTCAGTTTGTTGAATAAGACATAAGACGAGGGTTTAGTTTTAAGGTAGTTCAGTGCTGGCAGGAGATGTCATAGTTATCTTGGTAGGAATACCTTAGGATTCCAGTTTAAGGCCTTGGTAATCTCACTGAATGACTTACTAGTGGCTCTACTTCTCAGAATCAGACTGACATCTGAAGAGATTGTCTTATCTTTAAAATGGAAAGGGGGGGACCAGCAGTTAGCGTAATGGCTATGTCGCTGGACTCCCACATAGTCGACCGTGGTTCGAGTCCCGGACCCGGCGGCTTAAACTCACGCCGGGCGCGTGTGCGTGCGTGCCCAAGATCCCGAGAGGAGAATGGAGGAGAAGGGATTGCGGCGTGGCCATCCCCCCTGGGGGGTGATTTCCTGCTTTCTATCTCTCTGTCTCTCTCTGTCTGTCTGGCGAGCGCACGCGCCCTATAGCAAAAACCTCTCCAAAAAAAAAAAAAAAAAAAACAAAATGGAAAGGGGAAGAGCTAGCTTTTCTACGTGTCAGGTACTTCATATAGAGTACCTCACTTAAGAGAAAAAATTTTTTTTTTTTTTAACGGTTTTTGCCATAGGGCGGGTGCATTCATTGGAGAGGGACTAAGAAAGTGAGAGGGGAAAGTGAGAAATCACTCCCCCAGGGTTATGGCCACACAGCAGTCTCTTCTCCATTATTCCCTTGAGATTTCGGGCATGCATGTTCACATGCCTGGCATGATTTTCAAGCCACCTGGTCTGGGACTTGAACTCATGTAGCAGTCCAGCACCTTAGCCACCACACCACTTGCTGGCCCTAAAATGTACTTTTAAAAATGAAAACAATATATGTTCATAGATAAGGTAAAATAATGTGAAACAGTTTATTATGAAACCAGTAGTCCTTTGCCCTTTGTCTTTGTTGAGATAGTTGTAGATTCACATATAATTTTGAGGAGTAACACAGAGCGATCTCAGGTGTCCTCTACCTGGTAGCAGGTCGTTCCTTCATGGTAACATAGTACGAAACTAGTACAACAGAACCTTCAATATATTGAGATTAATACAATCCAACAATTTAATCAGCTTTTCCCAGATTTGTGTGAGTGTGTGTGTGTGTGTGTGTGTGTATAGTTCCTAGATTGCTATAACAACTACCATATAATCTTTGGCTTATAAATAACAAATTTGTTTCTCACAGTTCTGGAGATAGGGCAGTGCTGGGGCAGTGAGCTGATGTGTTCTCTTGATGGTGGGGGCCCCCTCAGTTCTTAGAGAGCTGTCTTCTTACCATGTCTTAGTATGGTAGAAGGCGTAAGAGCTCTTCAGGGTCTCTCTCTCTTTTGTTTGTTTGTTTGTTTTTGTTTTTTGAGAGGTGGTTTTTTTTTTTTGCTATAGGGCGTGTGCGCTTGACAGAAAAAGACAGATAGATAGAAAGCAAGAAATCACCCCCCAGGGGGGATGACCACACTGCAATCCCATCTCCTCCATTTTCCTCTCGGGATCTTGGGCACGCACGCACGCACGCACACACATGCCCGGCGTGAGTTTAAGCCACTGGATCCAGGACTCGAACCACAGTCAACTACATGGGAGTATATAGCCATTACGCCAACTGCTGGTCCCCAGGGTCTCTTTTAAAGGGCCACTCATCCCATTCCATCCAGTCACCTACCAAAGACCCTACCTCCTAATATTTTGGGGGTTAGAATTTCAACATATGAATTTTAGGCGGATAGAACATTCAGTCCTTTGCATTTTACACAACTATCACATGACCACCACAGTCAAGGTACTGAGCAGCTCCATCAGCTTAAGAATCCTTTTTCTAATCACAGCCATTCACTTCCTGTAGCTCCCTCCATAATCTCTGGAAACCACTAATGCATTCACTATTTAAAAAATTTTGTTGGGACCAGCAGGTGGCATGGTGGATAAGGTGTTGGACTACCACATGGCTGACCAAAGTTCAAGTCCCACACTTGGTGGCTTGAAAATCATGCCTGGCAAGTGCATGTGTGTTCCCAAAAATCCCAGGAGGAGAATGGATGAGGAGGGACTGCAGTATGGCCATCCCCTCCAAGGGAGTCATTTCTCACTTTCCTTCTCTGTCTCTGGTGAGCACATGTACTCTATGGCAAAAACCTTAAAAAAATCTATTGTCATTACAAAAATGTTATGTAAGTGGAGCCATACAGTTTGTAATCTGTTTTTTTTTTAATTAATTAATTAATTTTTTATTTTTCTGCTTAGAAAAGTTCCCTGAGACTTATCCAGGCTGTTGTGTAGATAAGTAGTCTCTTCGCTTTTATTCCTGAATGTAGTAGTGCATGGAATGGCTATATTGCAGTTTTTTTTTTTTTTTTTTTTTTTTTTTTTTTTTTTTTTTGTCATAGGGCACATGCACTTGCCAGAGAGGAGAGACACAGAGAACAGCGAGTGGGAAAGTGAGAAATCACGCCCCAGGAGGGATGGCCACGTAGCAGTCCCTTCTCCTCCATTCTTCGTCTTGGATTTTGGGCACACATGCACATGCACCCAGTGTGAATTTCAGGCCACTGGGTCCAGGACTTGAACTATAGTCCACTATGTGGGGATGTGGCACTATAACCACTACACCACCTGCTGGTCTTAACATTTTACCTGTAGAAGACTATCTGGGTTATTTCTTGTTTTGGGCTATTAAGCTGTTGTGAATATTTGTTTACAGCCTCTTGTGTAAACATGTTTTTATTTCTCCGAGGTGAAGGCACAAGAGTGTAATCACCGGGTCAAAGAGTGTAATCACTGGGTCATGTGATAATTGGATGTTTAATTTTATAAAAAAAGTTAAACAGTTTTTCCAAAGTGTCTGTATCATTTTATAGTCCAATTGGCAATGTCTGTGATTAAATTTTATAGATAGTACAGTTTAATCTTTTAAAGTATATAGACCAGTGGTTTTTTAATATACACACACTTGTACAAATATTTCTGTATTCCTATAGAACATTTTAATCACTCTAAAAAGAAACCCCTTATCTGTTAGTTGTAAGTCCTCACTCTTCCCCCTACCCTTGCAACCGCTAAGCTATTTTCCGTGTGTATGAATTTGCCTATACTTATCATTGCATATAAAGGGGCTCATGCTGAATGTGGTCTTTTTGTGACTGGCTTCTTTTCATTTAGAATAGTGTTTTCAAGATTGATCCATGTTGGGAACCAGCAGTTAGCGTAATGGCTATGTCGCTGGACTCCCACGTAGTCGACCGTGGTTCACGTCCCGGACCCGGTGGCTTAAAACTCACGCCGGGTGCGTGTGCGTGTGTGCCCAAGATCTTGAGAGAAGAATGGAGGAGAAGGGATTGCGGTGTGGCCATCCCCCCTGGGGGGTGATTTCTCGCTTTCTGTCTCTATGTCTCTGTCTGTCTGTCTGGTGAGCACACGCGCCCTATAGCGAAAAACCTGTCCAAAAAAAAAAAAAAAAAAAAGATTGATCCATGTTGTAGTACTCTCTGTGGTTGAATAATTTTCCACTGTATGGATATACCTCATTTAATTTTTTTTTTTAAATCTTAACTTTGAGGAACTGCCAAAGTTTTCTAAAATGGTTGCATCATTTTACAGTCTCACTAGCAAGGAATTTCTCTACATTCCTGCTCTTGTTTGTTATTGCCTAACTTTTTATTTTAGCCATCGAAAAGAGAATTAAATGTTATCTCACTGATTTTGATTTGAGGTACTCTAATGACTAATGAGGTCATTACTCCTGTCTAATTGCTATTTGTTGAGAAGACTGTTTTCTTTCTTCACTGAATTATCTTTGCACCTTTTCTTTTCCCTTCCTTAAGATCAGTTGACCATAAATATAACAGTTTATTTCTGGACTATGAATTCTATTTTATTTATCTATACATCTGTCATTCCTCCAGTAACACTGTTTTTTATTACGTAACTTGATAATTAAGTTTCGTAATTAGGAAGTGTGAGTCTTGTATTTTGTGTCAAGATTATTTGGACTATTCTAGCTTCCTTGCATTTCCATATGAATGCTAATATTAGTTTATTAGTTTTTGAAGAAGTCATCTGGGATTTTGAATGAATTGAATATGAAGATAAAGTGATGAGTATTGCCATCTTAATCTTAAATTTTTCGGTCTGAACATAGGTTATCTTTCTATTTATTTAGATCTTTAAATTCTTTCAACTGTGTTTTATTTTCAGAATAAAAGATTTTTACTGTTTTGGTTAAGCTATTTCTAAATCTTTTACTTCTTTTGATAATAGTATGAGTGTAATTTAAAAAAAGTTATTTCTGGGGCCAGCAGATGGCATGGTAGTTAAGGCATGACACTACACATGGCTGACAACATTTTGAGTTCCAGACATGGTGGCTTGAAAATGATACTGGATGTGTGTGTATGCTTGTCCCAAATCTCAGGAGAATGGAGAAGGGATTGCAGTATGGCCGTTGTCCCTTGGGGGTGATTTTTCACTTTCTCTCTCTCTGGTGAGTGCATGTGCCCTGTGACAAAAACTTAAAAAAAGAAAAAGTTATTTCTGGACAGTCTTTGCTTGTATATATATAAACACGATTGATTTTTTTAAAAAATTAAGATTGTATCTTGCAACTTTGTTGAACTCAGTTTTTAGCCCTAATAATTTTTATTGTTGTTTTGGGTGTGTGTGTGTCTGTGTGTGGCTCCCTTAGGGTTTTTTCCTATATAAGATCATATTATCTGTGAGTAGAGATAGTTTTAATTCTTCCCTTCTAATGTGGACATTTTTTATTTATCTATTTTTTGTCTTAATTGCCATAGGTAACACCTCCAGTACAATATTTTTTAAAAAATATTTTCATTTCATTTTCTTTTATACATTCAGTCACATTATTATTTGGCTTACAAAATGGATATTTCAGCAGGTGAACATTTCTCCCTAGTACAGTTGATCAAATTACAAAATATCTTTAACAGATAATAACACATTTCTTTGTGCCAATAATGCTTTGCCTCCCTATTTTTCTTCTAAATGTCCTTCCTCAGACCCTCCTCTTCAACACACACTATATCTGGTATTTACATCTATATACTCTGTTTCTATATTCTTTAGTCAATTAGTGTCAGTCATAGAGTGCGGACACTCGGTATATATTAAGTGGGGACATACAGTACCTCTCCTTCATAGCATGGCTTGCTTCATTCAGCAGTAAATCTTCCATATTCATCCACTTCCTGTCAAAAGCCAGTTTTTTTTTTTATGGCTGAATAGTATTCCATTGAGTATATGTGCCACAGTTTTTCTATCCATCCATTTGTTCGGGGGCATTTGGGTTGTTTCCATGACTTAGTAATTGTGAATAGTGCTGCAATAAACATTGATGTGCAAGCACTTTTCCGATGAAATGTTCTTCTATCCTTTGGGTAGATACCAAGGAGTAGGATTGCTGGATCATATGGTAGTTCTATTTGTAGATGTTTGAGGAATCTTGAAATTGTTCACAGTGGCTGGACCTATTTACATTCCCACCAGCAATGTAAGAAAGTTCTCCTTTCACCACCAGCACTTAATCACTTTTTTTTTTTTTTTTTTTTTTTTTTTTTTTTAAATCTTAGTCATTCTGATTGGGTTAGGTGGTATCTCATTGTTGTTTTGATCTGCATTTCTCTTACAATGAGGGATGTTGAGCATTTTTTCATATGACTATTGGCTATTCCTATGTCATCTTTAGAGAGTGGTTTTTCCAACTAATTCTCCCATCTTTTAATAGGATTGATTGTCTTTTTCCGGAACAGCTGCTTGAGTTCCTTGTGAATTCTGGTTATCAGTCCCTTGTCTGATGCATAGTTTACAAAAATATTTTCCCATTCTGAGGGCTGTCTATTCACACTAATTACTGTGTCTTTTGCCATGCAGAAACTTCGTAGTCTGATGTAATCCCACTTGTCTATTTTGGAGGGATTATCGACTGTGCTTTGAGGGTCCTATTTAAGAAGTCTTTCCCTACCCCAGAGTTTTCCACGAGCAGTTTTATAGTTTGAGGCCTTAGATTTAGGTCTTTGATCCACCTTGACTCGATTTTTGTCAGAGTTAAGAGGTAGGGGTTCACATTAATCTTTCTGCAAGTGGAAATCCAGTTTTTCCAGCACCATTTGCTGAAGAGGTTTTCCTTTTCCCACTGGGTTGACTGGTACCCCTTGTCAAAAATCAGTTGACTGTATGTTTGGGAATTTATTTCTGGGGACTCTATTCTGTTCCATTTATCCACGTGTCTATTTCTGTGCCAGTACCATGCTGTTTTGATTACCACAGCTTTGTCATATATTTTTGGGTCAAGAAGTGAGATGCCGCCCACTCCACCCTTCTTGTGCAGAATTGCTTTGGCAATACAGGGTCTTTTATGATTCCAGACAAACTTTATGATTGTCTTTCCTAGATCTTTGAAGAATGTGTCTGGTATTTTGATTGGCATTGCATTAAATATGTAGATTAATTTAGGTAGAATTACCATTTTGCTTATATTAATTCTTCCAATCCAAGAACATGTGATGTCCTTCAACTTCTTTGTGTCATTTTCAATTTCTGTTTTTATCTTCTCATAGTTTTTATTGTGGAGGTTTTTAACTTCTTTAGTTAGATTTATTCCTAAGTATCTGATAATTTTTGTGGCTATGGTAAATGGAATAACTTTTTTCATTTCTATCTCAGTCTGCCTGTTGTTCGTATATAGAAATGCTATAGATTTCTGGAAATTAATTTTGTATCCTGTAACTTTACTGTATTCATGTATTACTTCCAGAAATTTTTTCATGGAAACCATTGGATCTTCTATGTATACAATTATGTCATCTGCAAAATAGAGTTTCCCCTCTTCTTTTCCTACTTGAATGTCTTATTTTTTCCTCTTTTCTGATTGTGTTGGCGAGGTCTTCCAGTACTATATTGAAAAGGAGTGGAGAAAGTGGGCATCCTTGTCTTGTACCTGTTTTTAGTGGGAAAGCTTTCAGCTTTTCTCCATTGAGGATGAAGTTCGCAATGGGTTTTTCATAGATAGTTTTATTGTGTTGAGAAATGACACTTCTATGCCGAATTCACTGAGAGTTTTGATCACAAAGAGATATTGTGTCTTATGAAATGCTTTTTCTGCTTCAGTTGATATGACCATATGGTTTTTAACTTTCTTCCTTTTAATATGGTGTATTACATTTATGGTTTTGCATATGTTGAACCAACCTTGCATTCCTGGAATAAAGCCTACCTGATCATGGTGTATAATCTTTTTTTATAAGTAGTTGAGTACAATTTGCTAGTATCTTGTTGAGAATCTTTGCATCTATATTCATCAGGGATACTGTTCTATCGTTTTGCTTCCATATCCTTTCTTTATCTGTTTTAAGAATAAGGGTGATGGAGGCTTCAGAGAATGAATTAGGAAGAGATTCACCCTTTGGATCTTTAGAAATAACTTGAGCAGAATGGGGGTTAACTCTTCTTTGAAAGTTATGTAGAATTCAGAGATGAATCCATCAGGGCCAGATCTTTTCTTTGTTGGGAGGTTATTTATTACTGATTCAATCTCCTGGCTGGTTATCGGTCTATTCAGACTTTCTATATCCTCCTGGCTCAATCTTGGTAGATTCTATTTGCCCAGGAATTTGTCCATCTCATCCAGATTGTCTTGTTTCTTAGCATATAGATGTTCATAGAAATACATGTTTTGTATTTCTACTATGTGTGTTGTTATTTTTCCTGCTTCATTGCAGATATGAGTCACCTGGTTCCTTCCTCTCTTCTTCTTAATAAGTCTTGCTAGTGGTGTAACAATTTTGTTTTTCTTTTCAAAGAACCAGCTTTTACTTTCAATTATTTTCTATTTCTTTTATTTCTGTTCATACCTTTATTATTTTCATTCTCTTGGAGTTTTTTGGATCTTTTTGCTGTTGCTTTTCCAATTCTCTGAGGCATGATTTTAGGTGATCCATTTGCCTTCTTTCCATGCTCCTCTTATGTGCACTAATTGCTATGAACTTCCTTCTTATGACTGCTTTAGCACTGTCCCAAAGATTATAGAAACTCGTGTCCTCATTGTCATTGGCTTCCATGAATCTCTTGATTCAGTCTTTATTTATTCAGTAGTTGTGGAGTCGTTCACGAGTAGGTTATTTAGTTTCCGTGTATTTGAGTATTTTTGAGGATTTCTCTTGAAATTAAACTCAAGTTTAATTCCATCATGGTTGGAGAAGATGCTGGATATAGTTTCTATGCCTTTGAATCTGTAGAGGTTTGCTTTGTTCCCTATGATGTGGTCAATTTTCAAGAAGGTTCCATGTGGGGGTGAGAAAAAAGTGTATCTTGTGGTTTTTGGATGGAAAGTTCTATAGATGTCTGTTAAGTCTTTTGATTTATGGTACTATTTAGATCCCTTATCTCTTTACCTATGTTTTGTCTAGATGATCTGTCCCAAGGGGATAGTGCAGTGTTGAGGTCTCCAAAATTAGTCTGTTGCAGTCTATCTCCCGCTTTAGATCTAACAGTCTTTTCTTCACATATTTGGGTGCTCCTATGTTAGGCCCATAGATATTAATAAGCATTATATCTTCTTGATCAATTGACACTTTTACTATAATATAGGACCCTTTATCTCTTCGAACAGTTTTTGTTTTAAAGCCTGTTTTTCAGGAATTACAATCGTGACTCCAGCTCTTTTTTGGCTTCTATTTACATGGAAATTCTTTTTCCAACCCTTCACTTTCAGTCTATGTATGTCTTTATCCATGAATTGGGTTTTCTGTAGGCAACAGATAGAGGGTTTCTGTTTTTTAATCCTTTCAGCCAGTCTGTGTCTCTTGATTCGAGAATTTAATTCATTAACATTCGATGTTATTTTCAATGTTACTGGACCTATCCTTATGTTTAAGTTGGCCATTGTCTTAGTTGCCTTTTATTCCTTTGTTTCTGGCTGTTACTTCTTTAATTTTCCTGGAACAGTACTTTCTTCAGGGTTTCTTGGAGAGCTGACCTGGTGTTGGCAAATCCTTTCAGGTTTTGTTTGAGAAGATTTTAATCTTTTTTTCCTATATTAAGGATAATCTTGCAGGTTATAATAATCTTGGTTGAAATTGTTTCTCTCTTTAACACTTTTAATACATCTTCCCATTCTTTTCTTGCTTGCATTGTTTCTGTTGGGAAGTCTGGTGTCAGCCGGATGGGGTGACCTTTGTAAGTCATTAGTCATTTCTCTCTTGCCAGATTTAGTATCTTATCTTTATCTGAGATCTTTGCCAGTCTGGCTAAGATGTGCCTTGGGGAAAATCTTCTTAGGTTGATTCTATTTGGGTCCTTTGTATTTCTTGGGTCTGGATGTTTGAGTGCCTCTCTGAACTTGAGAAATTTTCTTCCAAGATTTCATGGAATAGATTTTCCATGCCCTTAATTAGTTTCTTCATCTTCTGCGATACCCATTTTTCGGATGTTAGGGCGTCTAATGGAAACTAGTATTTCTCGTATGTTATCCTCGTATTTTTTTGTTATTTTTTCTTATCTTTTTGGTGGTTTTCTCTAGGTCAGAGGTTTTATCTTCTACATCAGAGATTTGATCTTCAGCATGGTCTAATCGATTTTTAATGCTTTTCAGAGAGTTTTTTATTTCCTGTATTACAGACTTCACCTCTAATAGTTCCATCTGATTCTTTCCTAGCGTATACATTTCTTCTTTCCTGGAAGGACTTTCTTATCTCCTGTAGTTCATTGCCTCTTTTCTGTTCCAACTCATAGAATTTGGTCACCTTGAATGTTTTAAATTTTTAAAATTTTTTCTCATCCATTTTGGTAACATCCTCTGTTTTTTCAAGAAATGGAAGGGACTCACTGTGTTCTTTTGATGAAGACATATATCCTACTTTATTCAGACCTGAGGCTCTTCTACTTCTAGCCATTGGAAGATGTGTTCACTTTGGAATACCTTTTAAGAGGATGTTTTCTCAAATAGGAAAAAGTGTGTTTTCTTTTTGCTGTGGACTGAAGACTGTCGAAGTCTCTCTTTTGTCATATTTAGAAATGTGATCTGAGGGGACCAGCAGTTAGCGTAATGGCTATGTCGCTGGACTCCCACGTAGTCGACTGCAGTTCGCGTCCCGGACCCGGTGGCTTAAAACTCACGCCGGGCACATGTGCGTGCGTGCCCAAGATCCCGAGAGGAGAATGGAGGAGAAGGGATTGCGGCGTGGCCATCCCCTCTGGGGGGTGATTTCTCGCTTTCTATCTCTCTGTCTCTCTGGCGAGCGCACGCGCCCTATAGCAAAAACCTCTCCAAAAAAAAAAAAAAAAAAAAAGAAAAAAGAAATGTGATCTGAGGAGGAGTATTCTAGTCAGGTTTATCTTCTTTTTCTCAGGTGGTTCAGTAAAAGGGAGGATCCCAGAGAGTCTTAAAATACTCGAATAGTTCAGAACTGTAATTCTACACCTATCTAGACCATCCGGGAAGGTGGAGATAGAGGAAGAGAGGAGCAAATAAGTGGGCAGAAAGTAAAAACGAGAATAAAGAAGAACTCATGCTGCATGCTAGCGCATTGTGTGATTTTACCAGGGGTCTGAAGATGGAAGTGGGGTGGCTGTTTAGCTGAGGGTGTTCCTGTGTGGTAAGGAGAAGCGAGAAATTTACAAATGAAAGAAGAAGAGAAGGAAAAATAGTCTACGTGGCTGACAAAGATAGGGGTCTCTGGCTTAGGGTTCCCCAGTCTGGAGCCAGGGTGGTAGGTCCTGTCTCAGTGTCCCTTAGGCCAGGGGTCTGAAGATGGGAAGTGGGGTGGCTGTAGAGCTGAGGACATTCCTGTGAGGTAAGGAGAAGTGAGAATTTTACAAATGAAAGAAGAGGAGAAGAAAATAAAAAGCCTCCCTGGCTGACAGAGATAGGGGTCTCTGGCTTGGGGGTCCCCGGGCTGGAGCCGGGGAAGGAGGCCCTGCCTCAGTGTCCCTTAGGCCAGGGGTCTGAAGATGGAAGTCTCCAGTACAATATTGAATATAACTTGCAAGAGCTGATATCCTTTTCTTGTCCCTTCTCTTGAGGATAAAGCATTCAGTGCTTCATCATACCTTTGGGTTGGGAAAGTCATGATGCATTTTTGCATAAAAAAATGTCATGACTTTCCCAACAATTTAATATGTGATGTTAACTGTGGGTAATTTATTGATATCAGGATGAGAACATACACTTTCTATAGCAAGTGTGTTGAGAGGTTTTAAATTTTTTTGTGTGTTTGACTGTTGTATTTTAATGATTGAATTATGTTGGCTTTTGTCAATTACTTTTCCTGTATTGAGATGATTCTATAGCTTTAATCCTTTATTTTATTAATATCACTTATTGTATTGACTGACATTACATTAATCACACATCTCTAGGAAAAATCCCTAATTATCATTGTGTATAACTCTGTTTTTTTAAAAACAGGATTATTTATTTAACTTTATGTGTTATTATTTTTTTTAAATTTTACTAGAGAGAAACAGAAGGGGAAAGTGAGAAAACAATCCTGCAGGTCTGGGACCTGAACTGCAGTCAGCCATGTAGGTGTCCAGTGTCACAGCTATCATGTCACCTGCGGCCCCAGGTGTGACTCTTTTATATGCTACTGGACTTAATTTGCTAGTATTTTGTCTCTTTTGTTATTTGGAAGAGTTTGTGAAGAATTGTTATGGATGATTTTTTAAGTGTTTGGAATTAGTATTTGGTAACTATTGTAACCTCTGCTTCTCTTTGTGGGACGTTTTTACTTTACTCATTCTTTTTTTTATAGGCCTATTCAGTTTCTTTTTTTTTTATTTTTGCTTGAGTCAGTTTCTTTTTTTTTTTAATACAATAGATCGTTTTACTTTTTAGTTTTGCCACAGTGTGTGTGTACTCACCAGAGAAACAGAGACAAAGAGAGAAACTGAGAAACAACACCTCACCCCCAGAGGTGATGGCTGCACTACAACCCCTTCTTCATTTGCTTCTTGGAATTTTGGGCCTGCATGCACACGTACTCAGTGTTAGTTTCAAGCTTGACAGGTCTGAGACTTAAACCATGCACTTGGCCATGTAAAATCCAGTCAGCTTAAACTCCATGCCACTTACTGACCCCAAATCATTCTTTTAGCTTGTGTGTTCATGGAAATTTGTCCTTTTATTTATTTATTTATTTATTTTGAGAGGTTTTCGCTATAGGGCGTGTGCGCTCGCCAGACAGAGAGAGACATAGAGACAGAAAGCGAGAAATCACCCCCCAGGGGGGATGGTCACGCCGCAATCCCTTCTCCTCCATTCTCCTCTCGGGATCTTGGGCACGCACGCACACACGCCCAGCGTGGGTTTTAAGCCACCCGGTCCGGGACGCGAACCGCGGTCGACTACGTGGGAGTCCAGGGACATAGCCATTACGCTAACTGCTGGTTCCCATTTATTTTTGTTATCTCATTTGTTGGTATACACTTGTTCATATTGTTTTCATTATATTGTTCTTTTGATCTTTTTGATTTTTGTAATTTTGGTGGTGCTTTTCTTTTTAATACATATATATTTTTTTTTTTTTTCTTTTTTTGAGAGAGAGATTTTTGCTAAAGGGTGCATGTGTTTGCCAGAGACAGAAAGCTAAAAAAAAAAAAAAGATAAATCCCTTCTCCTCCATTCTCCTCTTGGGATTCGAGCTGGTATTAAGTTTTAAGTCACCAAGTCTGGGTCTCAAACTGGACCCAGTGCTTCTCTTTATTTAATTTTTCATTTTTACAGTTTGAATCTTCCTTTTTTCCTTTGTCAGTCTAGCAAAATGTTTGTCAATTTTGTTGATCTTTTCAAGGAACTTACTTTTAGCTTTATTTGTTGATATTCTTATCTTTCTCTTCTCTGTTTTGTTTATCTGCCAGATGGAAGGTTAGGTAATGATTTGAGATCTCCTTTTTAAATCTAGGCATTTATACCTGTAAATTTTTCTGTAAGCACTGCTGTAACTCCATACGTAAGTTTTGATATGTTTTGCTTTTGTTGCTCTTGTGTTCCATTTTTCTTATGATTTTTTTTGTTCGTTGGTTATTTATGAGTGTATTGTTTAATTTCCACCTATTTGTGAACTTCCCAGTTTTACTTTTTTTTTAAATTTAAATTTTATTTTATTATGGTCTGAGAACAGCATTAATATGATTTAATTCCTTTTAAATTTATTGATGTTTATTTTATGACTCAACATGTGATCTGTCCTGGAGAATGTTTCAGGTTTACTTGAGAAGAATATGTATTCTGTTGCTCTTATAGGAGGCCCTTCATGGTTTCTGATGAGAATTTTGCTATAACTCTTACTGATGATCCTTTGTGTGTGATGAGTCATTTTTCTATTTTCATGATTTTTTCTTTATTTTGCACTAGTTGACATTGGTGTGTCTGGGATAGATCTCTTTGAGTTTATTTCAGTTGGAGTTTTTCTATAATAGCTTCTTGATTGTGTAAATTAATGTTTCATCATATTTGGGAAGTTTTTTGGTTTTATTTCTTCAGGCATTCATTCTGCATCTATGTATTCATAATTGCCTTTAATTTGTTTAAGTTTTATTTTATAAGCAAAAGAGACAGAGAGTCAGCACCCCCAATGGGGTCTTTATGACATGATCCACTACTAGCTTCAGGCAACCCTGGATCATGGACATCCGTGTGCCTGGCATGCTCAGGGAAGTTTCTGGACATGAACCTGGAACCTTCTCATGTTAGTCAGTCTTGCAGAATGTCACATTTTACTGCTGTGTCACTATCTATAGCCTCCCTCCTTTAATTTTTTTTGATACAATCTTTTTTATTTCTTTGAGTATATTTACAAAGGTGATTTAAAATCTTTCTTGAGGTCAGCAGGTGGCGTGGAGTTTAAGGGCGCTGGATCTCACATGACTGACCACGATTCAAGACCTGGACCTGGTGGCTTGTTTTCTCACTCTCCCTCTCTCTCTCCTACTCTGTCCCTCTCTGTTCAAATTAAAATGAATAAGCAAATAAAATAAAATAAAGTAAAATAAAATAATTTTTAAAGTCTTTCTCTAGTGAGTCCAACTTCTGGGCACCATCAGGGACATTTTCTTTCTTAATTTTTATTTTAATTTGCTATATGACTCATGTGCTTACCAAACAGAGAGAAAGAAAGTGAGAAAGCATTCCCTAAAGCAGGTGGCTATGCTACAATCTCTTCTCCTGCATTCTCTTCTTGGGACTTGAACACTGTGTGGAAGCTCTGTGGAATCCAGCTGCCTTAACCACCATGCTTCGGGTTGGCCCGAGGGACATTTTCTCTAGGCTGCTTTTTTTTCCTTTCACATTTACTGTTTCTTCCCGTATTTTGTATTTTTTCTTTGTTGGAAACTGGCTGTTTTAAACATTGTGACGTTACAGATAGGGACATTAAAATCTCCCAATCCTCCAAAGAGTTTTGTTGTTGTTGTTGTCTTGTTCATTGAGTGTTTTCCTAGACTAATTTTATAAAGTCCGTATTCCCCATTGTACACAGTTACTGAAGACATTGCTTGACTAGTTTGTGAATTATTATACAGAGATTTTCCTAAACACTTTGATCCATTGTTTTCTATCCTTTACTAAGTACTAGGTATGTATTGAGCCATACTCTGCACTCTGGCAGCTTATAACACCGATTTACCCTTTATAAAGCTGATTTACCCTTCACTTCCTCTTTCTGAGGTTATCAGGAGTTCAGAGCATAGGGCTTCTCAGGCTTTTCCTGGTTATGGATGAGACCCTGTATATGAATGTAACGTTCTATATCCCCAGAAATATGTCAGAACTTTTCATGGAGTATGTAGACATCTCATACTCCAGGTCTTCCTTCTTAAGATTTCTTTGGTTTTGTTTTTGATTTTATTTTTGGACAATTTTCTGTTTCCTTAAACAATTATTGCTGCCTTAGGCAGCTACGTAATTAATTGCTGCTGGTTATTTGAGTCCTTGGGATACGGTTTTCTTATTAAGCAAGCACTGAGTCAGGTCAAGTTATGATTAAGTCCTATGAATGATCCCCCCCCCCCCCCCCCCCCCCGGAGTTGCAGATCAGATAGTGGATAGTATTCTGGGACTGAGACTTTCT
This sequence comes from Tupaia tana, assembly GCA_026018925.1. Classification (NCBI taxonomy): domain Eukaryota; kingdom Metazoa; phylum Chordata; class Mammalia; order Scandentia; family Tupaiidae; genus Tupaia; species Tupaia tana. The sequence goes on from JAKSZU010000008.1 coordinate 445,639, forward strand.
GAGGAGTTTCAAAATTGTTCGCTCACTTCTGTGCCTACTAGTCTGGAAGTTTACTAGACAAGGACCCTGGCAGTGAAGTTGCTGGTTTTTAAGGCTACTATGGCGCTAGAGAGGGGGCCCAAGACTATGACAAGTAAAATACTGCATTGGGGACCAGCAGATAGCTTAATGCTTACATCGCTGGACTGCCATGTTGTCAACCGCTGTTTAAGTCCTGGATCCAGCAGCTTAAACTTGAGCCAGGCACGTATGCGTGCATGTCAAAAATCTCGAGAGGATGGAGGAGATGGGATTTCAGTGTGGACATCCCCCCGCCCCGGGGGGGTGATTTCTTGCTTTGTATGTCTCTGGTGAACCCATGCACCCTAGTGCACACACACAAAGGCCCTCTCAAATAAATAAATAAATAACTTTGCTGTTCTTGCTGAGAGGCTGTGGTGGTTTTTTTTTTGTTTTTTTTTTTTTTTTTTTTTTTTTTTTTTATTGTTAACAGCTTATAGTTAAGTTCCAGAGTTCTGAAAAAGTAGATCTTGTTTATTTTTGTCAGAGTTCTCATCCTTTTAAAGAGGAGTGGATTATTAGAGGTCTTTCCTCTCCTGTTTAGGAAGTTTGTCTTGTCACATTTTTAATTTTAGCAACTTTGATAGGTATGTACTGATAACTCATCATGGTTTTATAATAATTATATTTCCATGATGGCTAATGATATTGAACATGTTTTTATCCTAGTCTGTTCTTTTTGGTGAAATATCTATGCAGTCTTTTATCCACTTTTCAATTTTTTTTTTTTGCTGTTGAGTTTTAAGAGTGTGTGTGTGTGTGTGTGTGTGTGTATTTTAGGTACTAAGTCTTTTCGTTGGATATGTGGTTTGTAGATATTTTCTCCCAATCAGTACCTTGTTTTTATTCTTTTAAAAGCCTTTTTTTTCCAGAGGAAATGTTTTAAATTTTGATGACATAGACTTTATAGTTTGTACTTTTGGTGTCAAATTCAAGAGCTCTCTTCTTAGTTTTTAGAATCTAAATATTTTCTCTCTCTTTTTTAAAATATTGGGTTATCAGGAAGTCATGATGCATTTTGCATAGAAAAATACGTCGTAACTCTTTCTAACCCTTGTGTTTTATTGTTTAGTGTTATATATTTAAGTTTGTGACATTTTTAGTTAATTTATGAACAAAGTGTGAATTCTAGGTTGAGGTTCATTGTTGTTCTGCCTATGAGTATCCAGTTGTCCTGTGTATTGAACATCTGCTCTTTCTTCCATTGAATTGCTTTTACATGTCTATAAAAATCCAGTTAACTAATATGTATGTGTCTATTTCTGAATTTCTGATCTCTTCTATTGGTCTTCATGTCTATTCTTTGTCAAATTCACTTATTTGATTACCGTAGCTATATACTGGGTCATTGGAAAAGTCATGACACATTTTTTGCCTTACTACTGTGGTTAGGTATTCTACTAGTATGGCAATTGGAGTGGTGAGAGCAAACATCCTTGCCTGTTATATACAAATCTTATGAAGAAGGCATTCATTCTGATTAAATGGTAGGTTTTTTGGTAGATACTTGTCATTTTTTTTTTTTTTTTAAAGATTTTTGCCATAGGGCACATGTGCTCACTAGAGAGAGAAAGCAAGAGACAAAGACAGAGAGAGACAGTGAGAGGGAAAGTGAAAAATCACCCTACTGGGGGATGGCCATGCTGCAATCCTTTCACCTCCTTTTTCCTTCTGGGATATTAGGCATACATACATACATACATACATACATACGTACATATGTGTCCAGTGTGATTTTCAAGTAGCCAGGACTGGGATTTGAACTGAAGTCAGCCATTTGGGAGTCCAGTGTCTTCACCACCACACCACCAGCTGGCCCTGGTAGATACTTGTCTTAGTTAATTCAGGCTACTCTAACAAAAGTACCATAAAGTGCATGACTTATAAATGACATTTATTTCTCACGGTTCTAGAGTCTGGAATTCCTAAGATTTGAGGTACTGCAGATTTCATGCATGGTGAAAGCCTACTTTCTGGTCCATATGCAACCACATTCTGTGATCTCACATGGCAGAAGAGGTGAGGGAACTCCCTGGGAGCCTTTGTAAGGTCACTAATTCTATTCATGAAGGCTGCACTCTCATGACCTGATTATCTCCCAAACTCCCCACCTTCAGACACCTTCAAAGGGATTAGTTCAGCATGAATTTTGGTGGAACACAGATATTCAGTCTACAACAATACTCTATTAAGAGTTGAGGAGCCAGCTGATGGTGTGGTGATTAAAGTGGCTGGATGCTACATGACTGACTGTGTGGTTTGAGTCTGGGACCCTACGGCTTAGAAAACATATTAGGTGCATGTGTATGTGTACCCAAAATCCTGAAAGGAGGAAAGAGAAGGGTTTATGGCATGACCATCCCCTGTGAGGGGGATTCTTTCTCACTTTCTCTTTGTCTATAGTGAGCATACATGCCCTTCTAGCAAATGAAGGGAAAAAAGTTAAAGAAATTTATTTGTAGTAGTAGTTTTCTGGCAGTTTTGTTTTGTTATAGGATACATGTGCTCGCTGGAGAGAGATGAACAGAGAGATAGAAAGTGAGAAATCACCCCCTTGGGGGGGTTGGCCATGGTGCAATCCCTTCTCCATTCTCCTCTTGGGATTTTGGCCACACACATACATGTGCCCTGTGGGGTTTTCAAGCCACCTAGTCTGATACTTGAAGCAGTCAACCATGTGGAATCCAGTTGCCTTAACCTCTGTGCCACCTGCTGGCCTTTGCTGGCAATTTTTAATGAATGAGTACTGGATTTTGTTAGATGTTTTTTCTGTATTAATGGATATGATTTTTCTTTCAGCTTATTAATTCGGTGGATTGCACTGTTTGATTTTTTGAATGTTGAGTCAATCTCACATGCCTGGAATAAATCCCGCTTGGTTTTGGGGTATAGTTTTTTTTTTAGACATTGCTGGATCCTTTTGTTCATATTTTTGTTGAGGATTTTTGCATGTAAATACATGAGAAATATTTAGTCTTTTTTCTCGTTTAGGTACTATCTTTGTATGGCTTTAGTGTCAGGATAATACTATCTCCTAAAATGAGTTGTAAAGTATTCCTTCCCAGCATATTTACTAGAAGATACTGTGTAAAATTGATGTTAATTCTATGTTAAAAGTTTAGCAGAAGGGAAAGCAGGTGGTGTGGTGGTCAAGGTACTGGATTCCCACATGACCAACTGTGGTTTGAGTCCTGGACCAGGTGGTTTGAAAATCATATCAGGCACCTATGCATGCGTGCCCAAAATCCTGAGAGGAGAATGCAGAACGAATGGATTGCGATGTGGCCATACGCTCTGTTGGGGTGATTTCTCACTTTACCTGTCTTTGTCTCTCTCCAGTGAGCTCATCTAAAACCGAAAAAAAATAAAAAATAAAAAATAAAAATAAAGACTTAGTAGAATTCTGTGATAAAATCATCAGGGCCTACAGATTTATTTCCAGGGGATTAATTTTTTTTTTTTTTTAATTCATGATAGACTATGTGCACATGCATGAGAGAGAGAGAGAGAGAGAGAGATGAGTACTCACCACAGGATCTGATCACACTGTGGTTCTCTTCTTCTGGTCCTCCGGTTGTCATGTCAGATAAGGCACTGACATTTATGTTGGTATATTTCAGGCGGACTAGGCTGGATATCTTTTTTTTTTTTTTTTTTTTTTTCTTTTTGAGAGGTTTTTCGCTATAGGGCGCGTGCGCTCGCCAGACAGACAGAGAGAGACATAGAGACAGAAAGCGAGAAATCACCCCCCAGGGGGGATGGTCACGCCGCAATCCCTTCTCCTCCATTCTCCTCTCGGGATCTTGGGCACGCACGCACACGCGCCCGGCGTGAGTTGTAAGCCACCGGGTCCGAAACACGAACCGCGGTCGACTACGTGGGAGTCCAGCGACATAGCCATTACGCTAACTGCTGGTTCCCTAGGCTGGATATCTTAACCTCAGTCACCATGTGTGATCCACTTCCCTTGAACAATGAAACATTGCTGCACTACAGAGCCGGCCCTTTAGTTTTAAAGTTAAAACTAAATTTCTTTAATGTTTATTGTCTGTTTAGAGTATCTGTTTCATCTTGGTTGAGATTTGATCACTGTGGTTTTTAAATTAATTAGTTTATTTCTCCTAAGTTTTCAAATTTGAAAGTAATATTCATAGTGTTACCTTTTCAATGGCTACAGGATTTGTAGTGATAATCCTTATTTCAAAATCTGGAGGTAATTTGTGTGTTCCCTGTTTTTGTTTTTGTCGGTCTTCTTTGTCTTTGTTTCTTTTTTTTTTTTTTTTTTTTTTTTAATGTTAGGTTTTGGCACATGTGCTTGTCAGAGAGAGGGAAAGTGAGAAATTACCTCCTTGAGGGATGGCCATGCTGCAATCCCTTCTCCTCCATTCTCTTAGGATTTGTGGCACACATGGACAGGTGCCTGACATGTTTCAAGCTGCCGGGGCCAGGACTCAAACCACGGTTGGCCATGTGGGAATCCAGTGCCTTAACCACCATGCTACCTGTTGGACCCTGGTTTCATTCATTTTTAAAATTTTAGTCAGGAACGACCTTGTCCATACTTGTTCTAGCTGGGCTGGTACATGCTTCTCCTCTTAGTGTGTGTAGGGAGGTGGGCTTGGAGGAGGGCACACTGGATGGGTCCAGTGACTGTTCTCCTAATTTTGAAGTGAGTACAAAGGTCAGGAGATTCTTTGTCTAAAAGTTTGGGCCATACAAACTTACCTTCTTCCAAGAATGTGGTAGGACTTGGAAAAAAGCCTTTGTTTTATTAGGTCTAAGTCATGCTGCCTAGGTCAGTCACTGAGCCACCCCCTGCAATCCGTCTTTCCTGAGCAAGTACCTGAGCTGCTGTCTCTCCATCTTAGAATTTAGCCATTTTGTGATTCCATTTGGGGTCTATACCCTAACTGTATTTTAAGGGTCCCTATCTTCTAACTCACTGCTGGCCCCTATTCTTTTATTTTCAATCATCCTATTATTGAATTCGAAGTAAGTTCTGTTTGGTTTGTGATTTTTATTCACTTTGCCAATTGCTTTCTTTTTACGTATTTAGGTCATTTACATTTGCGATAACTATTGATACGGTTATCATTACAGCCTGCCATTCTATCCCCTTTCCCCTATTTCTTTTCTTTTTCTCTTTTCTTGCCTTCCTTGAGATTACTTGAATAAGTTTAGGATGCTCTTTTGATTTATTCATAGTGTTTTTTTTTTTACTTGTTTTACATTTTTCTTAATATTTTCTCTAGATATTACAGAATACATAAGTAACTCATCACAGTCTACATATGTAAGACCTATTACTTCAAGCGAAGTATAGGGACTTTATTTTTTATCTAATAGCTATGTAAAGGGGAAAAAAAAAAAAAAAAAAAAACAGCCGTTATCCCCCTCTGCTCTCACATTCAGGTCAGGACACTTCTGTGACCAGATGTGTGTGGGTACAAACAATTCTCTAGCAGATACCAACTGGTGTCTTGTAGTTCAGTTCAATTCTGAAGTTATCTACCTGGAGATAGTGTCAGATCACACAGGTTGAGGGTCAGTCCTACAAGATTGCCTTCACTTGAAACACCAATTATAAGTAGTCATCTGTACTTGTGATCAATTGGCTATACGTTGGGCTCCCACAATGTTGGGCTCCCACAAACCACTCTTTTGGTTCGATTAATTTACTGGGACAGCTCACAGATGTCAAGGAAACACTTAGCTTATACTTACTGGTTTATTGTAAAGAACATTACAAAGGATACAGATGAACAGGCCTCTGAAGAGATGGATAGGGCAAGGTGTGAATGAAGATTACATATGGAGATTCCATTCCCTTTCTGGTTGCACCATCCTTTCAGCACCTCCATGTGTTCAGCAACTCAGAAGCTCTCTGAATCCTTTTTAAGAAATATTCTAGAACTTGATTTTAAGCCCTCCCACTCCTTCCCAGAAGTCACTGGATGGAACTCAATGTTCTACCCCTCTAATTTTCTAATCATCTGGTTGCTCTAATGACTGGCCCTACCCTAAGTCACATTAGCATAAACTCTGGAGTTAAAACAGTTAATTTATAATTTCAGGCAAGACTATACAGCAAGTATTTATTTTATTGAAAAGTAAAAGCAATAATAAATAAGTAATACAAATTAAAAGAAATAAAAGGGGCTCATTATGAAAAACAAAAGATATTTCTATTGGAAGTTCCAAGGGTTTCAGGGAGCTCTGTGATAGGAACCCAGGTCAAAGACCAAACATTTCGTATTATCCTATGTTATCTTTACCTTTCTACTTTTAAATTTTATTATCTTGTATGTCAAATAGAGTTGCAATTTTTGTATTTTTCATTGAGTATAATTTAGAAAACTCACTTAGAAAGGATGGCTTTTTGTATTTACACATATTTCTTCTTTCTGTTGTTGCTTTGCTACTTCAGTATTTTTTTCTTTTAACATTTCCTTTCTCTTGGAATACTTCCTTTAACCAATTTTTAAAGATGTGTCTACTAAGTGACAAAAACTTGTTTTTTAGGTTTGTCTGCTTTTTTGTCTGAAAATGTCTTTATTTCCCTAAATTTCTGAGAAACAATATTGCTTGTTACAGAATTGGTTGACAGTTCTTTGAGAATTGAGAAATACTGCTTCATTTCTTTTGGCCTACTTGGTTTCAAATGAGAATTCTGTCATTTGAATTGGTGTTTCTTATAGGTGATATGTTGTTTATCACTCAATGCTTTCCAAGTTTTTCTTTGTCATTATTTTCTGTAAGTGTAATTTTGATTTGTCTTGCCACTGATTTCTTGGGTTTCTCCTGTTTGGGATTCTCTCAGATTCTTATAATTACTGGCTGTGTCTTCTGCCCAATATGGGAAATTTTAAGCTCATTTATCTTCAAATACTCTTTTCATTTCTGCTTTCTTTCTCATTACCTTTTGGGACTCTGATGGTATGAATATTGAATCTTTTGTTACTATCTCATAGGTACCTGAGTCTGTTCATTTTTCTTCAGTCTGTTTTATCTCTGGTGTTCATGTTGGGTAAATTCTAGTGATCTGCCTGAAGTTTACTGATTTTATCTTCTGTAATTATCATTGTACTGTTTAATCCATTCAGTGAGGGTTTTTAAAACATTATTTTATCCTGAGAGGGAGGCATCCTTGACAGATTGTCATCATGCAATGATCCCCTTGTCCTAGTCCTCTAACTCCTCAGGATCTTGGGTGCCTGTGTACTTACCCAGCTGATTCTAGTCTGACTGCTTCTAGTCTAGTTCATATCTGTAGTCACATATGCAGCTATGTAGAAGCTATGCTTCCAGCACTGCAGTTCAATATGTTACCAACTGTGCTCCCAAGGCTGGCCCCAGTTTTTTTCTTTTGATTATTTTATTTTTCAATTCTATAATTTCTGTTAGGTTATTCTTAAACATTTAAAATTTTTTTCTTACTTTTGCTCAGCCTTTCTATTTTTTTTAAATTTCAGGATATGTTTTAATTAATTATTTGAAGCATTTTTGTTACCGAATCAAATCAGGTTCACTTGCTCAAGCAGTACAAATTAAACCATAGGCATGTGGTGTGATGAGGGAAAATATAGCTTTATTGGAAAGTGCAAAGCAAGGAGAGTAGACAGCTTATGCTGAAAAGACCTGGTTTCCCTGAGGTTTCACCATGTGAGTTTTTAAGGGCGAAATTAGGAGTATTGGGGTCCCAGGCACATGATCAGTTCAGTGATTGGTTTAAGAGAGCATGATCATCTCATGGGCATTCTTGATTGGTGAGGCCTTAGATAATCTAATTTCTGATCAGATTTTTTTTTTTTTTTTTTTGGAGAGTTTTTTGCTATAGGGCGCGTGCGCTCGCCAGACAGACAGAGAGAGACATAGAGACAGAAAGCGAGAAATCACCCCCCAGGGGAGATGGTCACGCCGCAATCCCTTCTCCTCCATTCTCCTGTCGGGATCTTGGGCACGCACGCACACGCGCCCGGCGTGAGTTGTAAGCCACCGGGTCCGAGACGCGAACCGCGGTCGACTACGTGGGAGTCCAGCGACATAGCCATTACGCTAACTGCTGGTTCCCAGATTTTTCGAGCCATTCAACCTAGGTCTTTGAGTTCACAACCAACAGTTTCCATCCTTCAAAACATCTTACATATTGAAATTAAAACCTCATCTTTCCTTTAAGTGAAAGGAAAATCTGAAGTCTTAACCCGTTCTCTGGGCCATTACAATGTAAATAAACCTTGTATTCCAAGCACCTTAGAAAATACACTTTACTTTCAGTTCAACCCTTATTAATTTTCAGTTTGAGAAATTCTTACTTTTTTCTTTAACAGAAGGGAAACTGAGGACCCATCCTTCTTAGGGGGCCCTGGCTTGGTTTCATTTACATAGCAGATACTTTAAAATCTTGGTCAGAAAATTCCAGCATTTGGTTTATTTTGTTGCTATCCATTGATTGTCTTGTCTGATTTATCTTGTGATTTTAGTGCTTCTTGGTGTGAAATGTGATTTTCATTTTTATCTTGGACATTTTTTTTTTTTGGCTATTGTCCTAGAGAGGCTCTGTGTCCTATTTAAGTCTTACCTTAGTAGGTAGTTACTCTGCTAAGGTTTAGTACACAGGACTTGGCCTATTTATGTGGACTCTAGTTCATGATAATTTCATTTTTTAGAACTTTTGTGTTATTTGGTCTGTTTGACTTATCTGGTATCAGTAACCTGAGGGTACAGAAATCGTAACTCCAGTCTGGGCTATTGGCGGTTGTTTGGTGAGGAGAAGAGTGACTCAGTCACTCGGGCACAGACTCACCCCTCATGTCTATGAGAGAGAATGATTTTTGAGGTGTGTGCTCATTTTTTTTCAAAATCTCTTCTACTGGTACCCTCCTCCCCTCCTCTTACCTCCTCCACCTCCAACCCTGACCTCCTTGTTATGGAGTCCCTAGTAGTAAAAGGACCTCTGAGTATCTTGGGGTCCAAGAGCTTCTTGGTCTGTTTGCTGCTTGTAGCTGGGTGTGTCTGCCAGATTCTTCTGACCCATCTCCCAGTGGGTAGGACAAATTCAGGCCCAGGGAACAAAGAAATTCCTGGCCTGGGTGCTTGTTGTGGTTGAGTCTCTTTTTGGTGCTTTCTTGCTGACCCATTTCTTAGAGCTGAGGACACTGAAGTTACAAGGGCGCTAGTAACAAAGAGGTTTTGTGCTGCCTGATTACCTGGATACTTCTTTTCAGAAGAGGAGTCTCAGGGCCAGCATGGGGGAGTGCTTCCCTTGTTCACTTGTTATTGGCAGAGCTGCACATTCATCTCTCCTTCTGGTGATGGTGGGCTAGCTGGGTATTTTCAGAGAACCTCACCTTTGATCAAGAGAGGGAATAATTCTACCTGGGCTGCTTACTGTTTCTAGGCTGGGATTATCATTGTCTTCTTTTGGGTGCTGAGACATGACACCCTTTTGCTCCTTTATTTCGTCAGTCTTTGGTTTCCAAACAAGCTTTCTTGAATTCTTGGAGAATTCTTTGGATGTTTCTTGTGTTGTTTCCAGGGTGTTATGATTGGGAGTAAGATTCAGGAGGTGCAATCTCAAGAGAAAAAGGAAAGATTATTGAGAGAAAGTATGCCCAAGGGTCTGACACCAGAGGTGCTTCAGCCCACCCTACCCAGAAAATATGATGTATTTATGTGGGAGCAGGAGGCGGTAGATTCACAAAAATGGCAGGTATTTTGATTACCTTACTTGCCACGGTGACTCTGGCCAAAGGCTGCTGCAACCATTCCCTTATTTTCTGATGGGAAATTATCTAAAGGTCATTCAGAAGCTGATCTAACACAGGGTTTTAGTTCTTAGTGGGGAAAAATGGGGAAGATCAAGTCTATACTATCTAGTCTGGATCAAAAGTTTGGTAATAATTTCTTAAAAGCTTTTTTAATAATGCTGTTTCTTTTGCATTTACTTTTATATTAAAAAAAGAGAACATGTGTATTTATCTGTTACCTAGAATAGCAGGTGAAGGCTTGTTTTAATTGCCAGAGGGCATGCATGCTTACCAGAGAGAGACAGAGAGTAAGAGAGAGAGAGAGAAAGAAAAAGCATACCTCAGTGGGATGTGGTCAGACCACAATCCCTTCTCTTCTCTTGCTCCACCTTGTCGGGACTTCGGGTTGGGATTCAAACCATGTGGGATCTGGCTCCTTTAACTACTAGAATATGGAATTGCCAGTAGATGAGGAGTTTTAGCTCTCTAATAGTAGCATTCCATACCTGTCTCTTATCTTCTACATGTAGTAATTATATTTGTAGTTAAATCAATAATATAATGTTAATATTCTGATCACTTAAATGTGATTCATTGTAGACCCAAGTTGTATGCTGTGTTTCTTCCTTCTGCTATTTTTTTGATTGCAGAAGAGTAATTACTACCTGTTTTCCTTTGTATTGTTCATTTACCTAATTAATTTTTTTGATTCTGTTAAAAGAAAAACTTAAGATTATTTAATTTAGCAGAGTTTAATTGAGCAAAAATATTAACATTTGGCAGCCTTCAGAATAGCTTCCAAGGAACTCTGGATAGTCATGTATTGGGAAAACATTTATGTGCAAGAAGGAGAAACTGGCATACAAAAAATGGAAGTGATGATATGAGGTCAAGAAATAATTGGGTTGGTTATAGCTTGATACTTGCTTGCATAAATACAGTTTAAAAGTTGGGCTCTATGTGATTGACTGAAGTTTGGCTGCTGTAATTGGCTGTAACTTAGCAACTAACTTCCAAGTGAGGTAGTTTGTTTACAGGAACTGGAGTATCTGAGTACAGAGAACATCACAGACCAATATGGTTTAGTTTAGTAATTTTATGCCTATTACTAGTCAGGTGATCTGACTTATTTTCTTCTTTTACAGTGATGTATTCTACAGTATCTTCTTAATAAAAGGATCTTGAGAAGTACATTTTTTAAGTTCTTGCATGTCTTAAAATGTCTTCATTTTGATAATTGATAATAGTTTGTCTGGGAATAGAAATACAGTTTGCTCTACAATCTTGTCTTAAATGTTTAAACTTATTTACTTAAAATATGGTTGGGATATGCAAGGCCTACAGATGTATTTTGGAAAAACAAGTTAAAAATTCAGTACTTCATCTGCAAAAGTTCCTTGTTTCAGTGATCAGAAAAGGGTACAGATTGAGGTGGAGAAAGGAAAAAGGTATGTGTAGACGGGATAGGGTGAAAGAAAGAAGTAGAGAGTTTTGGGGAAGAAATAATATGAAGTAAATAGTTAGGTTATTTTCATATATCTTGTTAACATGCTCTGAAGTTTATAGGCCAGGTATCACTGCCTTTTCACATGACTTGGTTTAAAATGCTTTTTAGCTTCTTACCATTACTTGTACTTTTGAGAACTATTGATAGTTAGCAACTTTCTTTTTTCCTTTTTTTTTTTTTTTATAGACCACAGATTAGTTTATTTTTAACATCCATCATGCCATGAATTCATAGGGAATAGGTTCCAGTAGCTCAGGCTCCTTTCCATTGGTTCTCATAAAGTGTGCTTCTCTGGGTGGAGCAGGCTGGCGCTTTAGTTGAACCCAGGTACCTTTCTCTTCGGCTTCTTTCTTTTCCGGTCATTTTCCTTCACACGTTTTAGGAAGCTATCTCTGCTCTTAGAATGTTTAATATGCTCAATACGCACATTGATTCTCTTGGCAAGAATCTCGCCCTTAACTTGTTTGTTCACAACAGTGCCAACAGCATGCTGAGTAATATTGTAGACTCTTCCAGTTTTGCCATGGTAACATTTGTGGGGCATTCCTTTTTGAACAGTACCCATTACCTTAATGTCTTCAATATCACTTTTCTTGTAGATTCGCATATATGTTGCCAAAGGAACAACTCCATGTTTTCTAAAAGGCCCAGAGAACATATATCATGTGCCTCTCCTCTTTCCCTTTGTGTTCCTCATTTTGGTTAATTACTGGAAGATGGTGGTTCCAGCTAAAAGCAGCAACTTTCCATTCTTTAGTGTAACCACCAGGAGGAGCTCTTACTCATGTTCATTTTGGAAAAAGGGCTCAGCTGGAGAAATAGAATTTTAATACATGCAATTTAATTTAGAACAGCTTTGAAAGTTGTTCTCCTTGATTGTAAAAGTACACATCCATTATAGATATGCTAGTAGACAAAGAATATAATAGAAAATATCATTCATAAACCTATAAGCAGATAATAGAAGATTTTGATGTATTTCCTGACAATATTGTTTTTTTGTTTTAATAAATAGAGATTTTTGCTGTAGGGTGTGTGCACTTGCCAGAGAGACAGAGACTGAGAGACAGAAAGTGAGAAATAAACCCCAAAGGGGATGGCTATGCTGCAACCCCTTTTCCTCCATTCTTGTCTTGGCATTTTGACACATGCACACACGTGTCTGGCATGAGTTTTAAGCCACCGGGTCCAGGACTCATACCGCGGTTGACTACATGGGAACCCAACAACATAAGTATTACTCTATGCGCTGGACCCTCTGACAATGTTTTTTCTACAGGTACTATGAAAAAGTTGGTACAAATTATGAACAGGTTTAGTTTTATTAGTATTACTTGTTTTTAATCTGCAGAATGTTTTTTATTCTAATAAAAGCAGAGTACACATTTTTATTTCCATTAACTTCTCAAAAATTTCTCTATGTTTTAATTTTTATTCTTATAAAGAATAGAACCTTTGGGGACCAGCACATGGCATAGTGGCTTTGTCACTGGATTCCCGTGTAGTCGACCACAGTTTGAGCCCTGGACCCGGTGGTTTAAACTCACGCCGGGCACATATGCATGCATGCCCAAGATCCTGAGAGAAGAATGGAGGAGAAGGGATTGCGGCTTGGCCATCCCCCCAGGAGTTGATTTCTCGCTTTCTGTCTCTCTATCTCTCTCTGTCTTTCTGGTGAGCGCACACACCCTATAGCAAAAACCTCTCCAAAAAAAAGAAAAAAAACCCAGAATAGAACCTTTATATAAAGAAACAATTCTATTATCTTAAATAAAAGGAACAATACAACATTTTCTATTTTAATGTTACACCTGTGAAAAATGTACTAATATATAATCATTAGGATTAATCAATTCAGGCAGGAAAATAATAAAATAGTTGTGTTGCTTGCTACCTGGTACATAATACTGTACTAATAAATTTTTTTGAAATGGATGAAAGGAATGAATCTTGATGACTCTTTCATATTTATTTTAATATTAAGAGAATAAGTAAAGGAGAAAATCCTATAAAGATTTAAACATATGTGGACAATTTCTATAGAAGTTATTTCTGGATTATATTCTTCTGTACCTGTTAAATGCTGTGACCCAAGAAAAGCAGTATTGTCTGTTCAATTACTAGTTCTCGTATAGAAAAAAGAGAAAACTCGTTTTTGTCTGAATTTTGCCCACAGTTTTACCAAGATTTGAAAATTTTTTTCTTCATATGGTACCTCTTTAAGACCTTTCTTATTATGAACCAATTTGTTGAATTTATGTTCAGTTCTTTGTCATTTACATGTTAATAAAAAGTAAGTAACAGATATACCTGTCTATCTGTAAGTGAGAAGAAATACTGTAACCAAGGGGAAAACAGTTTTCGAGGAGAGCTTGTTAAATCAAATTACAGTGGTTGGAAGAATAAATAATCTATTTGAGTGAACTTATCATTGTATAAGTCTGCCATAAAAGGGAAGGAGCAAGCCAGATACAGTCTAGGTGAGGAAGAGATGTTTTTATTTTCAAATAATAGAGACTTGAGCATGATTGGATGATTGGCAAAGCAGTGGGACAGAGTAAGGAGAGAGGGATTGGAGTCCTAACGCAGTGTGTCATGACAAGCATCATGTTCTTCTGTTAAAGAATTCCTTCTTATAGCCTCAACTTGCTGGAATGTAAGGCATTATAATTTTTTTTTTTTTGAGAGGTTTTCACTATAGGGCGTGTGCGCTCGCCAGACAGAGAGAGACATAGAAACAGAAAGCGAGCAATCACCCCCCAGAGGGGATGGTCACGCCGCAATCCTTTCTCCTCCATTCTCCTCTCGGGATCTTGGGCACGCACGCACACACACACGCCTGGCGTGAGTTTTAAGCCACCGGGTCTGGGACGAGAACCGCGGTCGACTACGTGGGAGTCCAGCGACATAGCCATTATGCTAACTGCTGATTCCCAAGCATTATAAATTTTTTCCTCATCTTTAAATTTTTTTAAACTTAAGTGAGTCTGTAATATTTTTACTTTTGAACTGAGTACTATGTACTTTCTGCAATAAAAAATTCCAAGCATGCACAGAGAAGCTTGTGGTTTTGTATTTGATCCTGTGAGTGTTTTGTGTTTAGCTTACCCATACAGACTGAATTCTAATCCAATATGCTTAGGAGTGTTTTTTCACATTTTAATAGTATAAGAGTCACCAGAGATGATTATTAAAATGCAGCTCCCTTGGCATCCCTCAAAAGTGGGCATTCTTGTCTTGTTCCTGACTTAGGGGAAAAGCTTTCAGGAAAAAACCCTTTGTTTTATTACAGATATTCTTTTATATTCCTGGCTGTTGAATGTTTCATCATGAACCAGTTTTGTTTTTCTGTTTGTTTGTTTTAAGGTTTTTGCCAAAGGGCATGTATGTTCCCCTGAGAGAGAGACTGAGAGGGAAAGTGAGAAATGACCCACCCCCCCAAAGAATAAGATTTTTATTTGCAATTATCTGTAAAAATATCCTTGATGATTCTGATGAGCATAGTCCTTGGATTATATATTTTTAAAAATTTGTAATAGAATATGTAAAAATATATCTATATGACATGAAATGTATCATTTTAATCTTTTAATTTTTAGTTTACCTGAGGACACATGTGCTTGCCAGAGAGAGAGAGAAGGAAAGCGAAAAAGCATCCCCTGTGGGGCATGATCGTGCTGCAGTCCTTTTTCCTCCATTTCTCCCTCTTTTTGGGATTTACATGTGCCTGATGTGTTTCTCAAGCCATTTGTTCCAGGATTCAAACCACACACTTGGCCTTCTGGGATCCAGCTTCACTAGGCACCAAGCCATGGGTTCGTCCAGGGTTTTATTTTCAACTCTGGATGATTTTCTTTCTTTTTCTTGCCTAACTGCTCTGGCTAGGCCTTCTAGTACAATTGAAGTAACAAAAGTGGGCATTCTTGTTTTGTTCCTGATTTAGGGAGAAAGCTTTCAGAAAAACCCTTTGTTTTATTACAGACATTCCTTTATATTCCTGGCTATTGAATATTTTATCATGAAAGAGGTTTTTTTGTTTGTTTGTTTGTTTGTTTTTAAGGTTTTTGCCAAAGGGCATGTGTGTTCCCCCTGAGAGAGAGACTGGGAGAGGGAAAGTGAGAAATCACCCCCTCACAAGGAGATGACCATGCCACAATCTCTTCTCTTCCATTCTTTTCCTGAGATTTTGGGCACTTACACACACTCTCCCAGCATGATTTTTAAGCCACTGGGTCCAAGACCCAAACTGTGGTCACGTGGGAATCCAGTAACTGTAACCACTACACCACCTGTTGACCCTCAGTGTTGGGTTTTTTTAGGTGCTTTTTCTGCATCAATAAATTATCTGTTTTATCTCCCCTTTTTCTATTAATGTGATATTCTAATCTATGCCTAGGATAAATCCCATTTGGTCATTATAAATTATTCTTTTACTGTGTTTTTAGATTTGATTTGCTACTGCTGTAATTTTTTTTTTTTTTTTTTTTTTTTTTTTTTTTGGAGAGGTTTTTGCTATAGGGCATATGCGCTCACCAGAAGGGAGACAGAAAGCGAGAAATCACTCCCCAGAGGGGATGGCCACACCACAATCCCTTCTCCATTCTCCTCTCAGGATCTTGGGCACGCACGCACACACGACCAGCGTGAGTTTAAGCCACTAGGTCCAGGACTCGAACCGCAGTCGACTATATGGGAGTTCAGCGACATAGCCATTACACTAACTGCTGGTCCCTTGCAGTAATTTTTGTTTGAGGATTTAAATATATTTAAAATATATTTTCATAAAGAATATTGGTCTGTAGCCCACACCCCTTACAATACTTTTATATAGCTTTAGTATCAGAGTATGCTGATCTCAGAAATAATTAAGAGGTATTACTTTTTACTATTCTTTGTAAGAAAATGAATGGTATTAGTTCTTTTTTTTTTTTTTTTTGAGAGGTTTTTCGCTATAGGGCGTGTGTGCTCGCCAGACAGACAGAGAGAGACAGAGAGACAGAAAGCGAGAAATCACCCCCCAGGGGGGATGGCCACGCCGCAATCCCTTCTCCTCCATTCTCCTCTTGGGATCTTGGCACGCACGCACACGCGCCCAGTGTGAGTTTTAAGCCACCGGGTCCGGGACGCGAACCGCGGTCGACTATGTGGGAGTCCAGCGACATAGCCATTACGCTAACTGCTGGTCCCCAATTCTTGAAATGTTTGGTGGAATTCACTATTGAAGCCATAGATTGTAGTTTTTTTCTGAGTTTTTGTTTGTTTGTTTTTGCCATGGGCATGTATGCATGTGGGGGACAGGAGAGGGGAGAAAAGTGTTTGAGAGGGAAAGTGAGAACTCATGCCCCCAGGTGAGATGGCCATGCTGCAATCCCTTCTCCTCCATTCTCCTCCTGGGTTCTTGGGCACGCACACACATGCACCTAGGGTGCTTTTAAAGTCACTATGTCTGGGACTTGGACCAAGGTCGACCACTTGGAAGTCTAAATGTAACCACTACACCATCTGCTGGCCCCTCTGAGAGGGTTTTGATTATTATTTTTTAAAGTTCATTTCTTTCCTTCATGAGTGAGAAAGAAGTGGGCAGAGAGAGAGGGGCCCCCAACAAGGTACTCATGCTATCATCCACCCCAAGCCTCAGCCAGTGTGGATCACATGCATGTGAATGCATGCCCGTGGTGGACAAAGAAGCCTCAGAATATGAACTTGGGACCTTCCCATGTGGATCCAACATCACAGAGTGTTACTCTGTGATGTATTACTTCTGTGCTACTGGCTTTACTCTGAAAGTACTTCTGATTTGCCTTACAATCTGTTTCTAGTTGTTTAATTTTCCTTTATTTGTTAATTTTCCAGTTTTCCTTTTATTGTTGATTTCTAGTTTAATTTTACTGTGGTCAAAGAAAATACTTCATTTTCAGAGTATTAAAATTTATTGAGATTTGTTATATTGTATGTATGATCTATCCTGGAGCCCAGGATAGAGAAAAATATATATTCTGTAACAACAGAATGTGGAATTTTTTTTATATATGTCTATAATGTTGAATAGATTAATAGTGTGATCAAATCCTCTATCCTTATTAATTTTCAGTCTAGTTCTATTAAAAGTAGGACATTGAAGTCTCTATCATTGTAGGATTATAAAAATTGTCCTTCAATTCTGTCACTTTTTGTTTCATTTTTTTTGTTTCTTTTTTTTTTTTTTTTTTTTTTTTTTTTTTTTTGGAGAGGTTTTTGCTATAGGGCGCTTGCCAGGAAGACAGGGAGAAGCAGAGAGACAGAAAGCCAGAAATCACTCCCCAAGGGGGCTGGCTACTCCGCAATCCCTTCTCCTCCATTCTCCTCTTGGGATCTTGGGCACACATGCACACATGCCTGGCGTGAGTTTAAGCCACTGGGTTCAGGACTCGAACTGTGGTTGACTACATGGGAATCCAATGACATAGTCATTACACCAACTGCTGGTCCCTGTTTCATATATTTTTGAGGCTATATTGTTAGAGTATATACATGTTTATAATTGTTATATCTTTTTGATGGATTGATCCTTTTGTAAGTATGCCCTTTTTTGTCTCTAACGTTAATCTTCTTTTCTTTTTTTTTTTGAGAGATTTTTGCTTTAGGGTACGTGCGCTCGCCAGACAGACAGAAAGCAAGAAATCACCCCCCAGTGGGGATGGCCACGCCGCAATCCCTTCTCCTCCATTCTCCTCTCAGGATCTTGGGCACGCACACACACGCGCCCGGCATGAGTTTTAAGCCACCGGGTCCAGGATGCGAACCGCGGTTGACTACGTGGGAGTCCAGCAACATAGCCATTACGCTAACTGCTGGTCCCCTTCTTTTCTTTTTTAAGATTTTTTTTGTTTAATTGCCAAGGAGGCACAAAAATTGTTAAGCTAGGGTTCATTTATTATTGAAGAAGGAATTTTTTGTTTGTTTTTTTTTAATAAATTTAGTGTAGCCTAAGTGCATAGTGTTTATAAAGTCTATGATAGTGTATAGTAATGTCCTAGGCCCTCACATTCACTTACCACTTACTCAGATACTTAGAGCAAGTTGCAGCCCTGTAAGCTCCATCATGTTTAGTGTCTTATAAAGCTATACCATTTTCAAATCTTTTCTACTATATTTCTCCTGTATTTCATTTATGTTTAGACATTTAGATGCACACATACTATTGTGTTACAGTTGCGTTCAGTATTCTGTACAGTTAAGTGCTGCACAGGTTTGCAGCACTTAATAAAGGATATTGTATAATAAGGAGATGCATTTCCCAGAATCTATGTCCATCGTTAAGGAACATGTGACTTACTGGTATAGCTACCCAGCTCTCTCTTAGTTACCGTTATCATGGATTATCTTTTTTCCATCCTTTTGCTTTCAAGTTTTTTGTGTTTTTGGACCTAGAAATGAATCTTTTGTATAGTTGGGTCCATGCTCTTTTAATTCATTCTGTCAATTAGTGCCATTCATTCATTGATTCATTTGTTTGTTTAGTGTGTGTGTGTGTGTGTGTGTGTGTGTGTGTGGTATTCTATGCTGTGTTGCAGTCTTCCTGCCTCAGGCCCCTGTGTAGCTGGGGTGGACTGAAATCATGCCTGGGCCTCCCATGTGGTCTCAACCTGCCAAACAGCAGGTCCAGCCTTCAACTGTAGCTTAACCTCTGTGATTATTCTATTTACAATTAGGTCAGTTACTGACAGTGAAGGAGTTCAGACATTTCAGTATTTTTTTATTTTTAAGAGGTTTTTGCCATAGGGTATGTGCACTCTCTGGAGATAGAGAGACAGTGAGAGGGAAAGTGAGAATTGATACCTGAGGATGGATGGACTCTCAGCAATCCTTTCTCTTCCATTTCCTCCTGAGATCTTGGGCATGCATGCATGCACATGTGCTCAGTATGATTTTCAAGTCACCAGACTGGGACTCAAACCTTGTTTGGTCATGTGAGAGTCCAGCGACGTAACCGTACATTATCTGCTGGCTCCATAGTATTAGTTTTTTTGTGTATCTTAAACCTTTCTTGTTCCTCTGTTCTTTCATTACTGACTACTTTAGTCAAAATTTGTTGTTCTCTAGGGTACTATTTTGATTCCTTGTTTCTTTTTCTGTTTCAGTTTTTTCTAAATTGTTGCCCTGAGGTTTACAATCAACTGAACTTTACAACAATCTAGTCTAAATTAATGACAGTTTAGCTGAAATAGCCTATAAATATTCTGTACCTCTATAGCTTTCTTAAGTTCTGTTTATTTCTCTTCATTCATTCTCTTGAGGCTGGCTAACTCAGTTGACCTGTCTTCAGATTCACTGATTCTGCTTTTCTTCATCTGTTGACCCTGTCTAGTGAATTTTTCAACTCCAGAATTTGCTTATGACTAATTTTTGTACTTTTTATTTCTTTACTGATTTTGTTTATTTTTTGCACTGATATTCCCTATTCCTAATTTTCTTCCTTTCTTAGCCCATGGTTTCCTTTAGCACTTTGAGTATATTTAAGACAGTTGATTTAGTTACTTTGTCTCTAGATTAGTAAGTGGATTTTCTCCTGTATATGGACTATCTTATTTCTTAGAACGCTTCCTAAAATTATATAAAAAACTGGACATGAATATCATAGTGTAGCAACTCTGTAAATGAGATTTTACCTTTCTTGTGGGAGACTTGTAGTTACTATTTATTGTGGGTTGTTGTTTGTATAGTGACTTTTCTTAACTATGTTTTAAAGTCTGCATTTTCTTTTTTGCTTTTAAAGTTCATTTATTTCCTGAATAAGCAAGAGAGACAGAGAAAAAGAAAGAGAGGCAGCACCTCCAACAGGGTCTCAGCACCTGGATCCACCCTGAGCCTTCAGCCATTCCTAAATTATGGATAAGTAGGTGTCCAGTACACTCAAGGAGATCTCTAGACTTGAACTGGGAAACTTCCCAGGTAGGATTGCTTTTCAGAGTATTATGTTTACCACCATACTACTGTCTGGTCTTTGCATTTTCTTTCTTGTTTTATCCTGGAACTCCTTTAACTTATCCTTTTACTTAGTGGTCAGGAAGTGCTTTGATAGAATTTCCTCAAAAAAGAAAAGGAAAGAACAGGGAAAAAAAAAAAAAAAAACCCTTCCCCCAAATTACTCTACCAGTTTGCAGATTATCTCTGTGCTGGAGCAGTCCTTTAACAGCCAGGCTGTTTACAGCTCTGCCTTAACTTCTACTTTCTGCTTGTGTGGAGGGTGAACATCAGCCAGAGATGAAAGCAAAGGATATTCTCAAGCCTTTTCTCAGTATGCGGGGTATGTTTATGACCTCCTTGATTCCCTGTACACAAGGGGGCTTTAAAAACCTTTTTTTTTTTGTCTTTGTATCTCCTCTCCCACCTGTCCTTCCCAGGTTCTGTGTGTTTCCTGCCCTGACCATTCCTTGCTGTAGGCTGCTGGGACCCATACTTGTTTCTTTAAATGCTTTTGCAAACACTGCCCAGGGAGCTACCCTGGCCCTGGGGGAATGCTCCCAACTGTGTGAAAGAAAGGCACACCCTTGCTCTAGTCCTTTAGGAACTGCAATACAGGTCGAAACTGACAGCCACAGCATTTTGAGAATAAGATCTATATTACTCTCCCTAGCTGTACCAGCCTGTACCGGTGGTGTGAGACCACCAGTCTAGGGTGCAGTGGGTGGTAGACAGGCATTTAAGATGCCACAGTGTTTTAATGCTTTATGTCATCCAGTCTGTCAGTCTCTACCATAGAGTGTGGACAGTTGGTATATATATGTTAAGTGGAGACATGCAGTGTCTCTCGTTCATAGCCTGACTTGCTTTACTCAGCAACAAATCTTCCATATTCGTCTACTTGCTATCAAATCCCAGGAGTTTGTTGTATTTTATGGCTGAATAATATTCCATGGAGTATATGTGCCTCACTTTTTCAGTCCATTCACCTGTTTGTGGACATCGGGTTGGTTCCATGTGTTAGCAATTGTGAATAATGCTGCAATGAATATAGATGTACAAGTGCTGTTCTGGCTGAGTGTTCTGTCCTTTGGGTAGATACCCAGGAGTGGAATTGCTGGATCATATGGTAGTTCTATTTGAAGGTCTTTGAGGAACCTCCATATTGTTCTCCACAGTGGCTGGACCAATTTACATTCCCACCAACAGTGTAGGAGTGTTTGCTTTCACCACATCCCCTCCAACACTTATCTTTTTTTTTTTTTTTTTTTTTTTAAGAGGTTTTTGCTATAGGGCGCGTGCGCTCGCCAGAGAGACAGAGAGACAGAAAGTGAGAAATCACCCCCCGGGGGGGATGGCCACGCCACAATCCATCCTCCTCCATTCTCCTCTTGGGATCTTGGGCATGCACTCACATGCGCCCAGCGTGAGTTTTAAGCCACTGGGTCCGGGACGCGAACCACGGTCGACTACATAGGAGTCCAGCGACATAGCCATTGTGCTAACTGCTGGTCCTGTCCACCAGTAGTTTCATGGTTTGCGACCTTAGGTTTAGATCTTTGATCCACTTTGAGTTGATTTTTGTTGATGGTGACAGGGGTTCAGATTCATTTTTGTGCAGGTGGATACGCAGTTTTTCCAGCACCATTTGCTAAAGAGAATTTTTCTTTTTCCACTGGATTGAGTGATACCCTTTGTCAAAGATGAGTTTATTTCTGGGGTCTCTACTCTGTTCCATTGGTCTTCATGTCTGTTTTTCTGCCAATACCTTGCTGTTTTGATTGTCACAGCTTTGTAATATATTTTGGGGTCAGGAAGTGAGATGCCACCTCACATGATCAATGTTTGATCTTTTATGGTTCCAGACAAATTCTATGATTGTCTTTTCTAGATCTGTGAAAAATGTCTGTTGTAATTTTATAGGGAAAGCATTAAATATGTAGTTTGGGTAGGATTGCCATTTTGATTATATTCTGCAAATCCAGGAACATTGGATGTCTTTCCACTTTTTTGTGTCCGTTTTGATTTTTTAAAAAGATTTTCTTAGTTTTCCTTATAGAGGTCTTTGACTTCATTGGTTAGTTTTATTCCTAAGTATCTTAAGCTTCTTGTGGCTATGGTATATGGGATTACATTCTTCAGTTCTGTCTCTGTCCCCTTTTGGTTGTATATAGAAATGCTATAGATTTTTGTAAGTAAATTTTGTATCCTGCCACTTTACTGTAGTCATTCATGACTTCGAGAAGTTTTCTTGTGGATACTATTAGGTCTCCTATGTATACAATCTGCAGAGATAATTTCAGCTCGTCTTTCCCTATTGTAATGCCTTTTATTTCCTTCTGTTGTCTGATTGCATTGGCTAGGACTTCCAGTACTATGTTGAATAGGAGCAAAGAAAGTGGGCAGCCTTATCTTGGACCAGCTTGATTCAGTATGATGTTAGGTATAGATTTTTCATAGCTGAGAAATGATCCAGTAAAATGCCAATTTTACTGAGAGTCTTAATCATGAGAGGATGTTGTATTTTGTCTAATGCTTTTTTCAGATTGATTAAAATGATCATGTGGTTTTTATATTTGTTTTTTATCTTTTCAAAGAAACTGTGGCACATATACTCTGTGGAATACTATTCAGCCATAAAAAACAACAAAACCCTGGCTTTTGACAGAAAGTGGAAGAATATGGAAGATTTACTGCTGAGTGAAGCAAGCCAGGCTATGAAGGAAAGACATTGTATGTCTCCACTTAATATATACCAAGTGTCTGCACTCTGTGACTGAAACTGATTGACCTAAGGTTGTACAAACGCAAGAGATGGGGGTTAGTGCCAGAAGTGGAGTGTGTGTAGAAGAGGGACGTAAGGAAGGACATCTGGACGAGGGATATGGAGACAGAGCGTTGACGGGATGGGGAGGTATGTTATTGGTAGAAAATATTTTGACCAACTGGACTGGGGAGAAATGTTCTCATATTGAAATGTTCATTTTGTAAGCTAAATAATATGATTGAATGTATATAAAAAATTAAAATAAAGTTTTTGCTTTCATTTATTTTCTGTATAATTCACTTATTTTCTATTTATTTTTGCTCAAATGTTTATTATTTTCTTTTCTCCTTGCATTTTTTGGATTTTTCTATTGTTGCTTTTGCAATTCCCTGAGGCATGATGTTAGGTTGTCCTTTTGCCACCTTTCCGCTTGTGCACACTATTTGCTATGAACTTCCCTCTTATGACCGCTTTTGCATTGTCCCAAAGATTATGGAAACTTGTATACTCATTATCATTTGTTTCCATGAATCTTTTGATTTCAGTCTTAATCTCTTCAGTAGTCATGAAGTCATTCAGCAGTAGGTTATTTAGTTTCCATATATTTGTGAATTTTCGAGGGTTTTTCGTAAGATTAATATCAAGTTTAATTCCGTCATGATTGGAGAAGATGCTGGATATAGTTTCTATGCCTTTGAATCTGTAAAGGCTGGTTTTGTGCCCTATCATGTGGTCAATCTTCGAGAAAGTACCATCATGCAGGGCTGAGAAAAAGGTATATTTTGTGGTTTTTGGGTGAAAAATTCCATAGATATCTATCAAGTCCGTCTGATTTATGGTATCATTTAGCCCCTGAATGTCTTTGCTTATTTTTTGTCTTCTTGCTCTCTCTAAATGAGACGATGTGGTGTTGAGATCTCCAACAATTACTGTGTTACAGTCTCTCTCTCTCTCCCTTTACATATTTGGGTGCTCCTGATTTTGGTGTATAGATATTTATAAGTGTTAAATCTTCTTGGTGAATTAGTCCTTTTACTACTATATAATACCCTTCTTTGTCTCCTTGTATGGATTTTGTCTTAAAGCCTATTTTCTCCGAAATCAGTATAGTGACTCCTGCTCTTTTCTGGTTTCTATTTGCATAGAATATTTCCAGCCCTTCACTTTTAGTCTATGTACGTCTTTATCCATGAGATGAGTTTCTGATTTTTATTCCAGTCAACCAGTCTATGTCTCTTGATTGGAACATTTAATCCATTAACATTCAGTGTTATCGATGTTTCCAGACTTGTTCCTACCATTAAGTTGGCCATAATCTTGGTTGTTTTTTGTTCTCTTATTGCTCTCTCTCTTTAGTTTTCTTGGTATACAGGGGACCAGCAGTTAGCGTAATGGCTGTGTCGCTGGACTCTCATGTAGTTGACCACGGTTCGAGTCCTGGACCTGGTGGCTTAAACTCATGCCGGGTGCGTGTGTGCGTGTGCCCAAGATCCTGAGAGGAGAATGGAGGAGAAGGGATTGTAGCGTGGCCATCCCCCCTGGGGGGTGATTTCTCACTTTCTGTCTCTGTCTTTCTAGCAAGCACATGCACCCTATAGCAAAAACCTCTCCAAAAAAAAAAAAAAGAGAGAGAAAGTTTTCTTAGTATAGTACTCCTTTCAGAATTTCTTGAAGAGCTGGTCTTGAGTTGGTAAATTCTATCAGGTTTTATTTGTCCGAGAATGTCGTTATTTTCTTTTCCCATGAAGTATAATCTTGCTGGATAAAGTATTTTTGGTTGAAAATGTTTTTCATTTAACCCTTTGAATATATTTCCCCATTCTTTCCTTGCTTGTATTGTATCTGATGAAAGATCCGGGGTTAACATGATGGGATAGCCTTTGTAAATGATTTGACGTTTCTCTCTTGCCTATTTAGTTTCTTGTCTTTGTCTGTTGTTTTGGTCAATCTAGCTATCATGTGCCATGTAGAGGATCTTTTTGGATTGATTCTGTTTGGGGTTCTTTGCATTTCTTGGGTCTGGATGTTTGAGTGCCTCTCTAGACTTGGAAAGTTTTCTTACAGGATTTCATGCAATAGATCACCCATGCCTTATTAGTTTTTTCACCTTCTGTGATACCATTTATTCAGATGTTTGGGCATTTCATCGTATCTAGTATTTGTCATATAGTATCCTCAGTATTTTTGGCTGCTTTATCAGTATTTCTGATCATTTTTTCTAGGTCATTGGTTTTGTCTTCTGCTTCTGAGATTCGATCTTCTGCATGGTGTAACCTGCTTTTAATACTTTTGATGGAGGTTTTAATTTCCTGTATTACAGCCTTCATGTCTAACAGTTCCATTTGATTCTTTTTTTTTGGTGTCCGATTCTTCTTTAATATCGTGGAGGGACTTCCTCATCTCTTGGAGTTCAATATCTTTTTTCTCTTGCATCTCATAAAATTTCATTACCATAAATATTCTATATTCTTTTTCTGACATTTTGGTAATATCCTCTAATATATTCCTGCTTGGCGATAAGTTACTGTGTTCTCTTACTGGAGATGTATTACTTGGTTCTCTCATCCTTGTGGGTCTTCTCTGAGTTTTAGTCATTTGGTAATGTATTCACTTCTGCCTAACTTGTTGGAGAAGGATTCTGTGACTGTGAGCTCATATGTTTCCCTTACTGTGAAATAAATAATTCAGTGCTATATTCTCCCTTCTACCGTATTCTCCAAATCAAGAAAAACAGGAGGAGTTTGGCGATATGATTTATGAAGGAGAATTTCACTATCTTTTGCAACCACTACAGTGAGATGCAAAGAATTCTCTACAACTCACAATGTTCAAGTGTTTGGTACTATGCACCTAGTCATCTCTAGGCAGTGGCTAAGCAATAAAACAAAAGAGTAAGGAAAAAGATAAAGTAGGAAATAGAGGAAGAAAAAGCAAAGAAAAAAAAGGAAAGTACTACAAGAAAAAGAGGAAAAAAATTAGAAATCATTTCTCAGAGGTGGAGGAACGTGGAGGCTTTCTGTCCTAGGTGAGGGAAGAAAAGAAAAATTAATAAGGGAAAGGCCCAAACAGGGCAGAAAACTGTTCATTCTTTAAAAAGAGAAAAAAAAAAGTTAGAAGGGACAGAGAAGAACAAGAGGCAGACACTTGTGTACCTGAGTAGCACTGGGGTCTGGGGGGTGGGGGTGGGGAAGGGGTGCTTCACAGCCCTAAAGCTGAACCCAGAGGCAACCCAGGCTGAGGTGGAGGAACCTGGAGGCTTTCTGTCCTGACTAGCACTGAGATCTGGAAGGGAGTCCTGGCTGGGGGGAGCTTCACAGCCCTAAAGCTGAATCCAGAGTCCCAATACAGGCAGAGATGGAGGAACCCAGAGACTTTCTCCTCCCTTTCCTTTTCTGTCTTCCTTCACTCCGTGTATGTATGTAATTTTTTTTTCTGTACCATTTTAGAGTTACAGTAAATAGACAGTGCACCTTTGCTTCCAAATATTTATTACTAGATTAAAGACATTCTCTTACATAAGCATAGTATAATCATAAAAAATAAATTTAAAACTGAGTACTGTTATTTTATAAGAGTTTACAATGGAACCAGCAGTTAGCGTAATGGCTATGTCGCTGGACTCCCATGTAGTCGACCGCGGTTCGCGTCCCAAACCCGGTGGCTTAAAACTCACGCCGGGCGCGTGTGCGTGCGTGCCCAAGATCCCGAGAGGAGAATGGAGGAGAAGGGATTGCGGCGTGACCATCCCCCCTGGGGGGTGATTTCTCGCTTTCTGTCTCTATGTCTCTGTCTGGCGAGCGCACGCGCCCTATAGCGAAAAACCTCTCCAAAAAAAAAAAAGAGTTCACATTCAAATTTTTTTTTTTTTTGTACTCAAATTCTATCAATTGCTTAATAATGCACTTTTCCCATTGTGAAGGATCATACATTTCCGTGTTTTTTGTGCCTCTTTAGCCTTTTCTTAAGCTGGAAAAGTTCTTTAGACTTTCTGTTTCTTGACCTTCTCATTTTTCAGGTATACAGACCAACAATTTTAAGCTTATCTGATTTTTTCTTTCCTCTTGCTTAGATTCAGGCTACATATTTTTGGTAGGAACATTGGAGAAATTGTCTCATGTCCTTTACATAGTGCATGATATCAGGAGGCACTTGATATGGTTTATGCCAACATTAATCACTTGGTTAAAATGTGTGTCAGATTTGTCCACAGTAAAGCTACCTTTTCCTCTTTGGAATTAACTAATTTGTGAGGAGATGTTTCATGACCATGTAAATATATCCTCTTCATTAAACTTTCACCTACTAATTTTAACATCCTTTGATTTTCTAAATCTATTGCTTACTTGCTTATTTATATCAATGTAGAGTTGTTTCTTATTTAATAGGTTAATCCTTTATTGTGTTTGCTTGTGAAAAGTCCTAGATTTGGCCAGTAGGAGACCCTTCAGGCAGGTTCATGTTTCCTTTTGACATGTTCTTATTATTCATTGAGTACATTTTTTCTCTGTGGTTCAAAATATTCCAGGCTCATCTTGTTATCCTTCCTATTACCTCCTTCTTTAAAGCGCCATCCTGAGCTGATTTGATGGAGTGAGTCAAAAAATCCTTGGGGGGGAACCAGCAGTTAGAGTAATGGCTATGTTGCTAGAGTCCCATGTAGCCGACCGTGGTTCAAGTCCCGGACCCAGTGGCTTAAACTCACGCCGGGCGCGTGTGCGTGCATGCCCAAGATCCCGAGAGGAGAATGGAGGAGCATGGATTGCAGCGTGGCCATCCCCCCCGGGGGGGGGGGGGTGGATTTCTCACTTTCTGTCTCTCTCTCTGGCGAGTGCACATGCCCTATAGCAAAAACCTCTCCAAAAAAAAAATCCTTGGGGGTAATTTAAAAATATTTATTCTGACTATAGATAGACTAAATGTTTCTGTCCTTTTGTTGCTGTTGTTAACTATTTTAGGTAATCAGTTGAACTCGTTTAGAGCTATTAAGAAATTGTATACAGATGGAGTATCAATACCTTTTGGTGACATGTGCCTTTTCCTGTCCCTGCTATAGGAACGCAAGAAGGAACGTATTTAGAGCTATTAAATGTTAAATTCAATCTATTATGGCCGAATTCTTTTCTGAATTTGTTCCTTTCTCCCAGTTATCTTAGTCCGTTTGAGCTGCTGTAACAAAATATCATAAACTAGGTGGTTTATGAAAACAGAATTTTTATTTTTCTTCTGTCTGGAGGCTAGGAAATCCAAGATCCAGGTGCTGGCTGTTTCATCATCTATTTCCTAGTTCATAGATGGCACCTTCCTGGGCATCTACACATAGTGGAAGGAGACCTGACAGCTCTCGGACCTTTTTATTATTACTATTTTTTTTAATAAAGGGTCACTTCTCAAATACCCTGCCTCCTAATACCATCATATTGGGGATTAAGATTTTAACAAATCAATTTTGGG
The DNA here is from genome assembly GCA_026018925.1 of Tupaia tana. Lineage (NCBI taxonomy): Eukaryota > Metazoa > Chordata > Mammalia > Scandentia > Tupaiidae > Tupaia > Tupaia tana. The sequence continues at coordinate 474,113 of JAKSZU010000008.1, forward strand.
ATATCATACTACTGATTAAGAACGTTTTTGTATTTGGTTTTGTTTTAGATTTTTGTCATAGGGCATGTGTGCTTGCCCAAGAAAGATGGAGAGGGAGAGGGAAAGCAAAAAATCACCCCCCAGGGGTGATGGCCACACTGCAATCGTTTCTCTTCCATTTTTCCTGCAAGATTTTGGGCATACATACATACACGCTCAGCGTGTTTTTCATGCCAGTGGGCCCGGGACTGGAACTACCAAGTAGGCCATGTGGGATCCAGCACCTTAACCACTACTCCACCTGCTGACCCATTAAAGAAAGTTTTTTTTTTTTAATAATTACTTAATTTTATTTATTATTATTATTTTTTAATTTGACCTGAGAGAGACAGAGACAGAAAGAGGAGGGAAGTGAGAAAGTGAGCTGCCAGGTCTGGGGCTTGAACTGTGGTTGACCACACGGGAGTCCAGCACCTTAACTACCACACCACTTGCCAGCCCCAGGAAGTTTTTTTTTTTTTTTTTTTTGGAGAGGTTTTTGCTATAGGGCGCATGCGCTCGCCAGACAGACAGAGAGAGACATAGAGACAGAAAGCGAGAAATCACCCCCCAGAGGGGATGGTCACGCCGCAATCCCTTCTCCTCCATTTTCCTCTCGGGATCTTGGGTACGCATGCACACGCGCCCGGTGTGAGTTTTAAGCCACCGGGTCTGGGATGCGAACCGCGGTCGAATACATGGGAGTCCAGCGACATAGCCATTACGCTAACTGCTGGTTCCCCCCCAGGAATTTTTAATGGGGTATGTATATCATTATTATTATTATTTAAATCTCACAGGTATTGAGTCATATTTTTGGTTGGGTGATCAAATCATAATTTCATTCTAAATGTAAACCTAAAAGTTTCCTTAAAATAAAATTCAAAAAATTTTTTTTTTCTTTTACAGAGGTTTTTGCTATAGGGTATGTGTGCTTCCCAGAGAGACAGATAGAGATAGGGAGACAGAAAGCGAGAAATCACATCCCTGGGGGGATGGTCATGCCGCAATTTCTTCTCCTCAACTGCCTTTTGGGGTTTTGGGCAGGCACACACACACTCACACACACACACACGACCAGTGTGAGTTTTAAGCCGCTGGGACTCGAACTGAGGTCAGCTACATGGAAGTCCAGTGACATAACCGTTATGTCATCTGCTGGTCCCCATAAAATTCAAATTTTAAAAATAATAAAATGAATATATATATTATAGACATATACTGAAAAAATATACAAACTTCTTGTCTTATATTTTCTTCCCTTTAGTATCTTAAACATGTTGCTTTAGTTTTGTTTTTTTTTTTTTTGTTTTTGTTTTTTTGTTTTGTTTTTGTTTTTTTTTTTCTAAAAAGTTGCTGCCAATGTAATTTCTATCTGTTTGTAAGTCATTTGCTCTTTTTTCTAGGTGCTCAGTAGATTTTTCTAAGTCTATTTGCTAGCTTATGTCATAGTTTTAATTGCTCTGGGTTGATATTCTTAGGTATGTAGTGTACTGTTGGAACCTTTACTTTTATTTCTTTTAATTTAATTTCAGGAAAGTTTTCTGGAATTGTAATTTTTTTCTTTAATTTTGGGTATTTATTCTGTCTCGTTGTTTTGGTTTTCCTCTTCAGGTTTTCCTGTTACATGTATTTCGGACCCTAACAGAAACTTGATCAGACTACTTCTCCTAAATCCTTTTTCTCTTTCCTTATTGGTGATGTGTGGTGAAGTTTTAAAATTTTTACCTTTCCATCTTCTATTTTCTTGAGATATTTCCTGAGATACCTGTTTTTTCTTTGATTCCTCCTGATTTAGTCTTTTTTCCCTCAACTACATTTTTATTGGTTTTCTTAAGTTTTATCACTTTATTTCTGTTTTTTTTTTAATTTTATGACCTTGATTATTTAGTCTTAATTGAAATAGTAGGCTCCATTTATGTTTGTATGTCTTTTATGTGATTTTTCTTGTTCTGTTTCTTTCCGTCCCCCACTCCCACCCCCCATACTAATAACTGTATAGGATTGGTTTTGACACTTTCATATTGCTTATTTTATGGTATAGTTTTTTTTTTAATTTTAGAAGAAGGCTGTGTTCAGGATTACTTTTCTGTCTTGTGTTGTATTCTTATAGTTTGCCAAAATATGGTGACTTATTTGTCACGTAGATGCCTCCTGCTCTGCTCCCTTGACCCTTCCTTGTGCATTCCAAATGCCTTTGCTTTGTTTCTTACCTGCACTGCAGGTGGATTCCACCCAGAGAACTTTCTCCTCAGCCAGGACCCAGGCAGGAAGGGAGTTCTGCCTGATGTATATCCTGTGGCTCAGGAGGCTCCCATCTTTTGCATCCTCTTAGACTGTGGTTTTTGCCCTCACCAGATTCCAGGTGCTATTCTCTGATTCTTTACCTGCTTGCTTTTGGTGAGAACCAAGTCCAGATTCTCAGGCCTCCTGTACCCTTGCTGCCTCGGGCTCATTTCTCTTAGGTACTGATAATGGGAAGAACTTTGGAGGGTTGCTGGTTTGCCCACTTACAATGTCTACTTGTAATGTGACATTTATTGACTAGTTGTCAGTGTTGTCTATGTGTTTTCAGTTTTTCTATTTAGTTGCTTTACCTTTATGTAAACATTCAGAGACATTCAAAAACCATGCCTTTACTGTTTCCAGATTATAAATTGTTAATCTATTGTATATTTACGAAGTTTATTTTTTTGTTTTGCTTTCCTTAAAAAATAATCTCTACAGAGAAAAAGACATTGGGACTTAGAAGACCCATCCTTCCCAGGAGAGAGGCCTTTGCAGTTCATGAAAGCGGACTTCAGGACAGCAGGGACAGTGGCCTCTCTCACTGAAGCATGGCTCAGGTGTGGAGAAGGATTTCAGGACACTTCTGTGACTCCGGTAAGGTAGTTGTAAGATTGTTTCCCCTGAACACTAAAGAGTAAACTTAAATTCCTTAATGTTTAAGTCATTGTAATTATATTTTTTTGGAGTTCCTTGAATTCCTTTCTTTCCTTTCAGGACATTTACTATTTTTTTTAATTCCCTGAATTTTTTTAACTTTTGCTTCAAGTTAGTTTTCACCTTTTTATGTCAGATAGAGTCTTCTAAGTCAAGGATATACACTGAGAATATTCTCAGACAATAGAACCATTGAGCATACTACTTTTTTTTTTTTTTTGGAGAGGTTTTTCGCTATAGGGCGCGTGCGCTCGCCAGACAGACAGAGAGAGACATAGAGACAGAAAGCGAGAAATCACCCCCCAGGGGGGATGGTCACGCCGCAGTCCCTTCTCCTCCATTCTCCTCTCGGGATCTTGGGCACGCACGCACACGCGCACGGTGTGAGTTGTAAGCCACCGGGTCCGAGACGCGAACCGCGGTCGACCACGTGGGAGTCCAGCGACATAGCCATTACGCTAACTGCTGGTTCCCGAGCATACTACTTTTCAGAAGAAGTGTATACAGAGTCTTCAAAAAGTTCATGGGAAGTGCGTATTATGAAGAACTATGTAAGAAATTCAAATTTTTGCACTAAATTAAATTCGTGCATTAATTCCATTTTTCTGCAAACTTTTCGAAGTCCTTTATATTGGGACCAGCACTTGGCATAATGGCTATGTCTCTGGACTCCCATGTAGTCGACCATGGTTCGAGTCCTGGACCCGAGGGGTAGCTTGAACTCACACTGGGTGTGTGTGTGTGCATGCCCAAGATCCCCAGAGGAGAATGGAGGAGAAGGGATTGCTGCATGACCATCCTCTCGGGGAATGATTTCTTGCTTTCTGTCTCTCTGTCTCTCTCTTCTTTCTGGCGAGTGCACACGCCCTATAGCAAAAACCTTTCAAAAAAGAAAAAAAATGTCCTTTATATTTATTGAAATAATTATATGTTCAGAATCTTTAGGCAATGAGATATTTTGATTAATTTTTACATGTTTCCTAATTTACAGTATATAAGAAATACTATTACAGATTCTCAAATCATTATATAGAATATGAATAGGTTGGTGTAAATGTAATTGTAGTTATGGACTGTAAATTGTAAATCATTAAAATTAGGCCCAAACATATATTTATTAATCAAAATAGGAACTATTACAATTAACACAATTTAACAAGAAATAAGTTAGTTTATTCCTATAGTGTAAAAACCTGTGCTTCGGGATTTGATAAACTCTTAGAAAGTATCTTCTGCGTCCTGCTGGTTGTGGAAGCATTTTCTGAGTAAAAAGTTGTTGAAATGCTTGAAGAGGTGATAGTTGGTTGTCAAGAGGTCAGGTGAATATAGTGGATAAAGCCAAACTCTGTAGCCTAATTTGTTTAACTTTTGAAGCATTGTTGTGCGATGTGCAGTTGGGCATTGTCACAGAGAAGAACTGGGCCCTTTTTGCTGACCAATGCTGGATGCAGGTGTTGTGGGTTTTGGTGCATCTCATTAATTTGTTGAGCATACTTCTCACATGTAATGGTTTTGCTGGGATTCAGAAAACTGTAGTGGATCAGATCTCACCAAACAGTGACCATGGCTTATTTTTTTTGGTGCAAGTTTGACTTTGGGAAGTATTTTGGAATGTTTCAGTCCAACCACTGACCTGGTCATAACCAGCTGTCACATAAAATCCACTTTTTGTCTCACATCACAATATGCTCAAGAATAGTTTGTCATGTAGAATAAGACAAGATGGCACTTCAGATCAATGATTCTTTTGATTTTCTGTCAGCTAATGAGGCACCAATTTACCAAGCTTTTTCTTTTTCTTTTTATGCCATAAAGCTTGTATGCTTCCAGAGAGAGACAGAAAGGGAAAGTGAGAAATCACTCCCACTCCTGAGGGATGGCCACAGCACAATTGCTTCTTTTTTTTTTTTTTTGAGAGGTTTTTGCTCTAGGGCGTGTGTGCTCGCCAGACAGACAGAGACAGAGAGACAGAAAGCGAGAAATCACCCCCCAGGGGGGATGGTCACGCCGCAATCCCTTCTCCTCCATTCTCCTCTTGGGATCTTGGGCACGCACGCACACGCGCCCGAAGTGAGGTTTAAGCCACTGGGTCCGGGACACGAACCGCAGTCGACTACGTGGGAGTCCAATGACATAGCCGTTACGCTAACTGCTGGTCCCCATCACAATCACTTCTTCATTCTCCTCTTAGCATTTTGAGTATGCATGCACATACACATGGTATAATTTTCAAGCTGCTGGGTCCAGGGCCTGAACTGTGGTAGGCCATGTGGGAGTCTAGTGCCTTAATCACTATACCACCTACTGGCCCCTTATCAATCATTTTCACTTTTCCTGTTTGCTTCAAGTGCTGAATTACCATAGAATGATCAATGTTGAGCTCTTTGACAACTTCTTTAGTTTTAAGAGGATCAGCTTCAATGATTGCTTTCAAGTGGTCATTGTCAATATCTGATGGCTGGCCACTAAGCTTATCTTCAAGGCTCTTGTCTCCTTTGCAAAACTTCATGAACCACCACTGCATTGTATGTTTGTTAGCAGTTCCTGAGCCAACTGTGTTGTTGATATTGTGAGTTGTCTCTCTGCTTTTGGACTCATTTTGAACTTGAATGAAAAAATGGCTCAAATTTGCTTTATGTCTAACATTATTTCCATTGTCTAAAATAAATATAAATAGCAAGTACTAAGTCATTAGCAAAAAAAAGTAAGATGAGAAATGTGTATTAAAATGACATATAACATGACCACATTTATTTACGAATGTATCCAATATCAAACAATGCAAAAAATATAATTACTTTTGCACCAGCCTAATAATTTGGGCATAGCAGAATGAGAATCTCATAGGTGGTCAGAGTCATATAGAGACAATTACAACATTCAATGTTGATGTAAAATGTTGTGATCCATTAGCTCTCTGTTTAGATTCTATAAAAATATAAAAATTAGTTTATACATATAAAAGGATTGCTTCTGAACTGCTTAAGTTGGTGGGTATATGGAATATAGGAATATGTTGAAGATGTAGTTTAGGAGTTTGAGTATTGTATAAAATATCATTGGTTTTTGGGCCTTGTCATATAAATTACATTATTTATTATTATTATTTTGCCTGTAGTCATTAACTGCTGAAGAGAGGACTGTTTCAGGAAAACAGCTTGGAGAATCCCCAGGACCTAAGACAGGTAATATTGTTGATTTCTTGACAGAAAAGGTATAAGGCTAATATTCTTTTTAATTGCTTACATAGTTTGGGTAGACTACATAGTCATGGTTTTAAAATATCACAAAAATGTAAAAAAGTATTTTTGGGAGTTATATCTCTACTCCATTTTTCCTGTCCTCCAACAGGTAATTATCATTTTTGGGATTCACTTTTATCACAGAGCCTAGTGGGTTACCTTAGGCTCATAGCTCCAGGGTTTTTAAAAAAATCTGATTTGGGAATAAACTTATGTCTTATATTATCAGAACTGTATGGCTTCAGGCTATGAAATTCTTACCTAGTGAATTAGCTTTTCATTAGAAGGTTTTCAAGCTACAAATAATAGGCAACTCTGTTCTAATACAGGGATGTTGAAACAAGTGAGGTTGAATTTTTAAAAATTTTTTTATATACAGTCAATCACATTGTTTAGCTTACAATGTGAACAATTCAATATGTGAACATTTTTCCCCAGTCCAGTTGATCAAAATATCTTCAACCGATAACACCACACCTCCCCCATCCCATCAATGCTCTGCCTCCATATCCCTTCTTCAAATGTCCTTCCTTAGGCCTCCACACACACCACATCTGGAATTCACACCCATCTCTTGTGTTTGTACAACCTTTAGTCAATCAGTTTCAGTCATAGAGTGCAGACACTCGGAATATATTAGGTGGGGACAGACAATGTCTCTCCTTCATAACCCGGCTTGCTTCACTCAGCAGTAACTCTTCTATATTCTTCCACTTTCTGTCAAAAGCCAGGGTTTTGTTGGTTTTTATGGCTGAATAGTATTCCATAGAGTATATGTGCCACAGTTTTTCAATCCATTCATCCGTACGGGGGCATTTGGGTTGGTTCCATGTCTTAGCAATCGTGAATAGTGCCGCAATAAACATTGATGTGCAAGCACTTTTCCAATGAATAATTCTTCTGTCCTTTGGGTAGATACCGAGGAGTGGGATTGCTGGATCATATGGTAGTTCTATTTGTAGATCTTTGAGGAATTTCCAAATTGTTCTCCACCGTGGCTGGACCAATTTACATTCCCACCAGCAGTGTAAAAGAGTTCCCCTTTCACCATACCCCCGCCAACTCTTATCATTTTTTTTTTTTTTTTTTATTCTTAGACGTTCTGACTGGGGTTAGGTGGTACCTCATTTTGATCTGCATTTCCCTTACAATGAGGGATATTGAGCATTTTTTCATATGCCTTTTGGCTATTCGTATGTCATCTTTAGAGAGTGTTTTTTTTTCAACTCCTTCTCCCATCTTTTAATAGGGTTGATCATCTTATTTTTTCCAAACAGTGACTTGAGTTGCTGTGTATTCTGGTTATCAGTCCCTTAAGTGAGTTTGAATTTATCTTCCACAATAAGGCATTCAGAGGGCCAGGTTCATTCAGGGTTTTATGACTTTACTGTGTGATTGGTTTTCAGGGTTGTGAGAGGTGAGGTGGTACCTGAATTTTCCAGGCCAAATTCTTTTTTCTTTTTTTATGGTTATTTATTTTATTTTATTCATCATCATTATTATTTTTAAACTTTCTACAGGGCACATGTGCTCATGAGAGAGAGAGAGAGAGAGAGAGAAAGCAGGCCGCCAGACCTAGGACTCAAACTGCAGTCAGTCACGTGGGAGTCCAATGCTTTAACCACCACAGTACCTACTGGCCCTTCAGATTCTTGCTTTTCTTTTTCTTTTTCTTTTTTTTCTTTCTTTTTCCCATTTTTCTATGGGGTATGTGTGCTCACCAGGGAGATGGGGAGGGGGGGAGAGGAAAACTGAGAAATCCCCCCCAGGGTGAAATCACCCTCTAGGGGTGATAGCCACGTTAAAATCTCTTCTGTTCTCCTCTTGAGATTTTGGGCATGGGGACCAGCAGTTAGCGTAATGGCTATGTCGCTAGACTCCCATGTAGTCTACCGTGGTTTGAGTCCCAGACCCAGTGGCTTAAACTCACGCCGGGTGCGTGTGCATGTGTGCCCAAGATCCCGAGAGGAGAATGGAGGAGAAGGGATTGCGGCGTGGACATCCCCCCCGGGGGGTGATTTCTCGCTGTCTGTCTGTCTGTCTTTCTGGCAAGCGCACGCGCCCTGTAGCAAATACCTCTCCCCTCAAAAAAATAAAAAATCTGACTTAAAATATAGAAAGAGATTTTGAGCATGCATCACACACACCCAGTCTTTTTTTCAAACCACCAGGTCTGGGACTCAAAGCACACAGTTGATCATGTGGAATCCAGCTACCTTCACCATCATGCCACCGGCTAGCCCTCCAGACCAGTCTTAGAAGAGTGTAGTTACTAAAGCCTTTTCACCAAGTGAGCTTTGCCTTTTCTCTGGGAAGGAATGCCCTCTCCATGACCTCTAACTTTGGCCAGTACTATTACATAGGGTAACCACCACTAAAGACATGTTAGTGAAATTAAAAGACTTTTACACGGGTATGTTGATGCCCCAGAAAAAGTAATAAGTAAGAAAGCGTGGGATCAGTTAGGCAGCTGGTTCTGCTGCCACAGTCAGTCACCCTGGGGGGTGAGTTAGGCTTTAGACTTAAGCGATCTTGCTCTGTCCTTACTGTGTACTCTTGGGAAAAGAAATAAATACTGTGAGCCTGTTTCTGCATCTGGAAACCGGGCATAATAATGCGTGCCTCACTGAGTTGTTGTGAGCTAAAAGGTAAGGTAGATAAAATGCCTAGTTCAAAGGCTTACACTTATAGGTGTGTAATTTATGGCAGCAAGTCTGATGGCAGAAAGAGCTATGCATACCACACATTCTGCAGAGTGGGATAACTTTCTGTGACTATAAGTCTAAACATTCTAAGCCATGTTATTTCACTAACATTTAAGGGTATTCTTTTCTATACAAATAAAAAATAAAATTTTCTGAAATGTTTCTTTAAAATTTGTAACACATATATTATAAAATAAACTGGCATATAGCTTACTGTAAGTACCACAACCTCTGATGGAAACACAGACTTTTACTTTTCTTATTAGTGTCAAATGCTATAATATATGAAGATTTAATTCTGATTTTTAAACCTTCGTAATATTGGGTTGTCAGGAAAGTCATGACACATTTTTACATAGAAAATCATAGAAAAATATGTCATGACTTTCCCAATGACCTAGTATAGTAGATGGAGAAAACATTTATTTAAAAAGATGTGGTCTATATCTTCTTCTGTAGTTTTTAAAGAATAGTAAACTCAATTTTGAGAGAGAAATATGAAATAAATTGTTATCTGGTATTTAATTATGAAAGAATCTTTTTAGATGTTTCCCCTTGAAAGCACGTATTAGACTCATTATGCTGTTACTCACTGTCTGCTCCATAGAATGAGCAATATATTCTGAAAGACTAAGAAGTCTTAATATCAATGTATTATCTTTTCTTTTTTTGTTTTGTTTTGCTATAGGGCGTGTGCGCTCGCCAGACAGAGAGAGAGAGACATAGAGACAGAAAGCGAGAAATCACCCCCCAGGGGGGATGGTCACGCCGCAATCCCTTCTCCTCCATTCTCCTCTCGGGATCTTGGGCACGCACGCACACGCGCCTGGCGTGAGTTTTAAGCCACCGGGTCCAGGACGCAAACCGCGGTTGACTACGTGGGAGTCCAGCGACATAGCCATTATGCTAACTGCTGGTTCCCTCAATGTATTATCTTATATACAGCTTGGTAAGGCAAGAAAGTATTGTTGATAACTTATTAAAGGTTTTTAAATAGCAACTGATAAGAAAAATGACTCAAGCCATTTCTTAGAACTAGTTAATTTTTTATAATTATTTAATTTTATTTTTCATTCATTTATTGTAATTTGAGCAGAGAGAGAAAGATAGTGCGAAAGTGAGAAAGCCAGCCACCAGGTCTGGGAATTGAACCATGGTCAACCATGTAGGAGTGTCCAGTGCCTTAACCACTATACCACCTCCTAGTCCCAGAACTGTGTCATTTTTTAAATAGCAGCTTCTAAAGTATTAGTTTAAGATAACTTATTAACAGAAATTTCAAGTTAAAAATTCTATATCCCATTGGAATAAGAAAATATTTATGACAGCTAGGAGGCAGAGTGGGGAACTTGCTTTGGCAGAAAGATCAGAGGCTTGTCTCCACGTCTGTTTGTTCACCTGAAAGGCACCGAGAACAGAAAGCTGAAAAGAGGAGAAAATGGAGGAGACAAAAAGGAGTGAGAGAAGATAGCAAGTAAATGTTGGCAGAAGAGCCAGGACATTTAAGGGAAAAGGAAAAAAAGATAAAACCTTAAGGTGAAAAGAGTCTGGACCCTTTGTAGATAGTGATTTTCTTTATAGGCAAAAGTTTCTAATAACAAGAAGATCATGTTTAATTTTTTATCATGGGATTTTGAGATTTTTTCCACAAAATCTCAAAATCTTTGTTGGATAAGATCAGAAATGTCCTGCATCTTGGCAACATTACCAGATTGATTACTGTTATTTATCAACCTGCTTTTCTTCCATTGGCCATTAGTTTCTTTTCTTTTCTTTTCTTTTCTTTTCTTTTCTTTTCTTTTCTTTTCTTTTCTTTTTTTTTTTTTTTGGAGAAGTTTTTGCTATAGGGCGCATGCGCTCGCCAGACACACAGAGAGAGACAGAGAGACAGAAAGCAAGAAATCACCCCCCAGGGGGGATGACCACGCCGCAATCCCTTTTCCTCCGTTCTCCTCTCGGGATCTTGGGCACGCACGCACACGTGCCCGGCGTGAGTTTTAAGCCACCGGGTCCGGGACGCGAATCACGGTCGACTACATAGGAGTCCAGCAACATAGCCATTATGCTAACTGCTGGTCCCTATGGGCCATTAGCTTCTTAAGAAAAGATTTTTCTGTTCATTTTTCTAGCATTATTATTATTATATTATTTTTATATTATTTTCCAAGGCTGCCATAATAAAGTACAGACTGAGCATGCCTAATCAAAAAATCAAAACTTGGAAATGCTTCAGAATGTGAAACTAGTTGAATGCCAATATGACACCCCAAGTGGAAAATTCCACATCTGCCTTCATATCATGGTTTGTAGACAAAATGCTGCAATACAAAAATATTCCATAAAATTACCTTCAGACTATGTATATAGGGTATATATGAAACATAAATCAATTTTGTGTTTAGATTGTAAACACAGTCTCATATATATAAAATCTCATATATACAAATACTTCAAAAATTCAATGAAAATCTGAAATCTGTAACACTTCCTGTTCCAAATTTTTTGGACAATGAGTACTTAGCCCATACCAAATTCATTGGCTTAATCAATACAAACGTACTGTTTTACAGTCTGCAGGCCAGAAGTCCTGAATGAAAGTGTTGGCAGGATTAGTTCCTTCTGAAGTCTATGGAGTAAGATCTGTTCTAGGCTTCTTTCCTTGACTTGTAAATGCCCATCTTCTCTACATGTCTCTTCTCTGTGTCTACACATTGTCGTTTCTCTGTGTATGTCTGATTCTATGTCCAATTTTCTCCTCCTTAGAATGACATGTGTTTTCTTGAATTAGGGCCCATCCTAATGACCTCATTTTAACTTGATTACCTCTGTAAAGACCTGTATTTAAATAAAGTCACATTCTGAGGTACAGAGGGTTAAGATTTTTAGGGGAGACAACTCAGCCTACAGTTAGGCAAATCATCTAACACAAAGCCCATTTTATAATAAAGTATTGAGTATCTCATTGAATCATGAAAGTGAAAAACAGATTGGTTGGGTATTTGAAGTACAGTTTCCACTGAGAGTATATTACCTTCATAATATTATAAAGTTGAAAAAACATAAGTAGAACTATTTTAAGTTGGGGACTATCTGTGTTTCTTTTCATTGTTTGAGTCTTCTTTTTTTAAATAAGGTTTTTGTCATAGGGTGTCTGTTTACCCAAGACAGAGAGAGGGAAAGTGAGACACTATCCCCCAAAGGGAATAGTTACACTGCAGTCCCTTTTTCTCCATTTTCTCTTTGGGATTTTGGCCACACGTGCATATTCACCTGGCATAATTTTCAGGGTCCAGGACTCGTACCTTGATCAGCCACGTGGAAGTCCAGCCCCTTAACCACCACACCACCTGCTGACCCCTTGAGTCTTCTTTTTATGTTCTTTTAAAATCTTAAATGTTTTCTCTACTTAGGTTTTACATGCTTTTAAAGTTTTTTCCAGGTATTTTATCTGTTAATGTTACTTAATGTTTTTTAATTGCCAGAGGGCATGTGCTCTTGTCAGAAAGAGAGAGGGAGAGAGAAAGAAAGCATACCTCCAATGAGGTTTGGTCATACATACAGTCCTTTCTCCACTTTGTTATCCTGTCAGGATTTGGGACATCACATGAACTGGCATTGCATTTCAATCTAGCAGGTCTAGGCTTCAAGCTACAGTTGGCCATGTGGGTTCCAACTCCTTTAGCCACTAGCTATAGGGCTAGCACTTTTTTGTTTTCAAGAGAGAGAGGGTTTTTTTTTTTTCCCCAGAAAGATTTTTGGTATAGGGCGAGTGTACTCACCAGAGACACAGAGACAGAGAGACAGAAAGCGAGAAATCACCTCTTGGTGGAGGGGATGGCCACTCCACAATTCCTTCTCCTACATCCTCTCCCTGGGATCTTGGGCATGCACACACATGCTACCGGTGTGAGTTTCAAGACACCGGTTCTGGGCCTTGAACCTTGATCGGCCATATAGGAGTCCAGCGATGTAACCACTATGCCTTCTGCAGACCCAGAGAGACAGGGCCTTGTTGTGCCTGCCATGTGGCCCCAGCAATGTGAAGTGGAACCCTACTGTTTGCATCACTGCAACTGGGCCTGCTGCTGTTTAAATTTAATTTCGTAATGGTATTTATTATTTTGCCACCTTCACTGGTTTCTTTTTTCTTTTTTTTTTTTCCTTCTTCTTCTTTTAGAAAGAGAGGGAAAGTGAGAAATCATCCCCCAGAGGGGATGACCATCATACCACAGTCCCTTCTACTTCATTTTCCCCTCTGGATTTTGGGCATGCATGCACATGTGCCTGGCATGTTTTTCAGGGTGCCAAGTCCAGGACTTGAACATGGCTTCAGCTATGTGGGATCTAGCACCTTAACTAGCACCATACTACCTGTTGGCCCATAGTTTATTATTGGTATAATTTTTTGTTGGTTTCTTGTATTTTCCATGAATTCATTTAATAATCTGAAAATACTCCTTTATTTTTAAACTTTTTAGAAGCATAATAATTAAAAGAGATTAATGATCTCTTTTTTATTATTATTTATACATTCAAACACTGTACATCATTTAGATTGTGAAGACATTTTACCCAGCATGATATACACCTCAAACCAACCCAGTTGAGAATACTATACACATCATCATCAATGGGTAACAAACCATATCTGTATCCCACAAATGTCTTCCTCTCTATTTTTTCCCCACACATTTCCTTTCCTACATTCTTCCCCTCTCCCACTTTTTCCCCTAGTGTCCATAACAATTTTCAATGCTTTTACATCTTTCAGTCTCTACCATAGAGTGTGGACAGTCAGTATATGTTAAGTGGAGACATACAGTGTCTCTCTTTCATAGCCTGACTTGCTTCATTCAGCACCTATGTGACTCCATGGTTCAAGTTCTGGACCCCAGAGCTTGAAAAACAGTAAACAAAGGATATTTACATAAATAGGGAGTTTTAGTTTATTCCAAATAGTTTATTTTTACTTGTATATTCTATATACTGTTTTCAGTAATTCTGGGTGTTCATGGGACAAAGTAAGTGTTGAGCAAATGTTGATTATTTCATGTTTTTGTGCCTTTTTAAGCACCAGTTTTCCAGACATTCTCTTGTCAGTGAGTTCTTCTTTCCTAATCAACACAAAGTATAGCATTTACTTTTTTGTGCTACTATTATACCACATGTCTATAGTGAAAACTTTAATATTTCTCTTTTTATGATTAGTGTTCCCTTTTAAATCATACATTCTTTGAAGGCAGAAATTTTCTTATTATCTTTGTTTTGTCATTGTTTCCTGTATCATAGGGGTTCTAAGTATGCGTTGAATAAAACCGATTAACTTCTAAGCCTAAGTTTTCTTTTTTAAAAATTTCTTTTATGTTATACAATATTTATTTTTATTTTTAAAGTTGGTGCTGTTACCAAATCAGTCAAGCTATATGATAAATTAGAACATAGCATATAGTGCTTATGAATGAATTCTTTATTTTATACTCCTGTTACAGAATAAAAAATGGAGAAAGGAATAGTGTCACAAACTTTTATGACAATTTTCATAGTTAGAAGAATTAGAAACTAAGGGAGAAAGAATGCTATAGGAACAAATACCTACCAACATATGTCCAGCAATACTATTTCCATGTAAAGTAATCCAGAAAATAAGACTGTACTGAAAGATAAAAAGTAGTGTATCCAAATAGATCATTCCTGTTGAGTCAGTTGCTTGTAATTATAACTTAATTTTTTCTCTGAATCAATAAAGATAACGGATATATTACTATTCTTGTTCCTAAATAGAAAGAAAAATAACTGTGGATGACTACTGAAATATTAATTGAAATCTTGCTTTCTCAGACTAACTTAAGTAATTACATATGATTTATACAATCAGCATTCAATAGCTAATAATCATCACACCAGTTAGTTACCCACTAATTATATCAACAACTTGTAAAAAATAGTAAGTTTTCTAAGTTTGAGAAAACTACTATTTCAGGGACCAGCAGTTGGCATAATGGCTATGTCGCTGGACTCCCATGTAGTTGACCATGGTTTGAGTCTTGGACTCGGTGGCTTAAATTCACACAGGGCAGGTGTGTGTGCGTGTGTGCCCAAGATCCCAAGAGGAGAATGGAGGAGAAGGGATTGTGGCGTGGCCATCCCCCCTGGGGGAGGAGATTTCTTGCTTTCTATCTCTCTGTCTCTCTCGTTTTATTTTGGTGAGCGCATGTGCCCTATAGCAAAAACCTCTCAAAACAAAAACAAAAGCAAAAAAAACAAACAAAAACTATTTCAAAGGCCAAAAATACAGCTTTGAATCCATGCAACCATTTTAAGGTTAGGGCATGGCATGTACCATGTATGTCTAGAGGCATTTGGATTTAATTCCCTAGTAATCCATAAATTTCAGTGCAGATATTTATGATCCTCAAAATGGATAAAGATACTTATATCCAAATTCTCAATCTCAGGATTCATGTAAATAATCAGTGCCAATCACCATTGAAATTACTGCTGAAGTTTTTAAAAACTGCCTCGTAAATACTTGCTTCCTATTTTAATCCTTATTCTGATCATGATCACTCATTTCAAAATTCATTCACCTTATCCCTAGTAAGAGCAAATAACTTTATCCTCAGTTACCTCATTTAACTACCTGTCCCTATACTTGTAAAGTTACCAAAATCAAGTACAAAAAATCTAAGAAAGTAGAAGAGTTGAAAAGGCACAGAAACCTTGGGTAGTCCCTCAGTGTTGTACGCTGCTTAGTAGCACAATCATAAATGAGCAATGACAGTCAGTAGCTGTCCTCATTAGGTCAATAAAACAGGTGAAACACTTTGTATACACTTTCTTTGGCTCTTTCTGGAGATCAATACTTCTAATTAAAATGGTGTAACATGAGAAGAACTTAACATCAACAGAAGTGTTCAGAAGTACCTATAAATCTAACATCTTTAATCTAAGAATCTAAAAATCACATAAGACTAATCACAACTCAGTAACAGAGAGGTAAGTACCATGGTAAACTGCAGAGACCAAGAACAGCAACTGGCAGTGTGTGCTGTTAAATTATCTTTGAGAACTAGACTCTTTTACAGCTCTGCGTATACACGGTAGAGTGCTGAATTATCTACTCATCTTCACAACCTAATTTTTTTTTTTAAGAGAGATTTTTGCTATAGGGCACGTGTGCTTTCCAGAAAGACGGAGAAACTGAGAAATAGAAAGCAGCAAGAAATCACCCCCCCCCCCCCCCCGGGAAGATGACCACACTCCAATCCCTTCTCCATTCTCCTCTTGGGATTTTTGGGCACAAGTGCATATGTGCCCAGTGTGGGTTTCAAGCTGCCAGGTCCAGGACTCAAATTGTGGGCAACTACATGGGAGTCCAACAACATATCCATGATGCCATCTGCAAATTCAGGCATAAGAAATTGATGTTGACAGGCTAATGCCTTGGCTTACTATATTTTATTTGTATTTGTACTCAATTTTTACTGAAGTTTGACTTATTGAAATTTAATTTTTAAAATACTGTTTAGTCAATGATTTGACCTAGTGGGAAAAAAAAAAAAAAAAGACCCAGTATTATTTAAAACTGTGAGACTAAGAATTAGTGTTTTAGATATCTTACTTTGAGCATGATATTTTAAATATTAGATTAAAAGCCTATGGTATCACATGTACCAATTATTTGAGTTACTTTTCCACTTGAGGTGAAGGGTTTATGCTCAGCTATACATAACATTTTCCTTGTGCCAATATATAACCATAACATTATTCTCTGTGTGCATAAAGTTATTGAACGTATGAATTAATCAAACTCCTGTCCTTAGCCTCATTAGCACCATACTCTAACCAAGTTATCTGGTTCAAACTGCTAGATAAGACAGTGATAACTAAAGGAATAGTGCCGGAAGCCCTGCTCCAGCCGGAGTGAGTTGAGGCTTGTACACAGGAAGGTGATGCGAGTGAGCAGGAATCACACTGAGACCTCGATGTTCTTTAGCATGTTCTCAGCCGACTACAGTCAGAGCAAGCTCCAGATTGCAGCCCCAGTGGCTATCAAACATACGTATTTATTGAGAGATGTCTTACAGGAGTAGGAGGGGCTAGGGGTCAGTAAAAGATTTACTCTAAGAAATAGGGTTTATAAAATATACAGACAATAATCATAAAACATGATGCACTGTTCTGTTCGATCAGGGAAAGCCAAACAGTCCTCAGAACGAAGGAGTCCATCTGTCTGGTGTATTTTCTTCTTAAATCTTAATTACTGGACAGAGCCTTTTTGGATGAGAGGGTTTTGTAGCTCAGGAGACAACACAGGATGTTTTATTAGCAGTTTTTCAAAGTTAACAGCACACAGCAGAGAAACTGTTTGTAGTTAGGGACTATCTGTTGCTTGCCTGAACTAGATAAGAACTCCCAGCTAAGATAGTTAATCTTCCCCCAGAGTCTTCAGGTTTGTTTATTCTGTCGTTGTTAGCCAGATCTGTCCTTCTTCTATTAACCTATGGGTCCCTGTATTTTATTTGCTGAATTCCTGTGAGTCTGTTAATCAGTGAATTCTTGTGCTCTATCTTTGAGTCCCTGTCATGGTGGTGGGTACACTAACTTGGCCTAACATAAGTTAACTTTGGCCTGCAGCTTTAAAAAGGTGTATTTACATAAAATTAGCCTTAAACTAACTTAGTCTACATATGCTACTAACGCTAATTTGGCTTATACTAACTTAACCTAACATATGCTAATTTTGGCTTAATACAGGTAGGTGGGGGGGGGGGGTCTCAAATTTCCTTATCCTCCCTGCCTTCTTAGGAAACTGCATTCCTTCAGGATCACTAATTGGCTTTATTATAAAGTTGTAGTAAGGCTGGGGGTATTATTTTACCCTTGTGGGGTACCGTTATAACAGTAAAGCTCATGGCAGAGAAATTGAGTGCAGACCAGTACAGCAACACAGTGGAGAATTGGAACTCGTAAACTGTTGACCTTGCTTACAGTTCTTCTCAGCCCAGTCCTTGCTTTAGGCATGAGAGGCAGCTCCTTTATATTCAGCCTGTGTTGGCTGCATGGTCCAGACAGAATAGGAACAAAGAAAGTGTGTATTTCATAATCTTAAGCTTTCATGGTGATGAAGCAGGTTTACATTTCAAATTTGGTGCCCTAAAAATGACTTAAGTAACTCGCCTCTCAAATCATAGAAGTTCAGTAATCTGAAATTAATCTAAAGATTTAAGAAAATAAGCAATTACTGCAATTGATATTCACTTTGAGCAATATACAGCTATATGAAAAAATAGCTATACAAAAATAGAACTCAATGAAAGGTATCATTTTTAAACATTTTTATAGTAAGTATGATACTTGTAATTTATACCAGTAGTCAGTACTGGGTAAATGCTAAAGATTTATATTGACGTGCTTGAAGGATCCCTGGAGTGAAAATTGATTACTAAAAATCTTTGCTCAGATGCCTGTGAGATGATTTGTGAACCAACAACTGTGGTATTAAACACCAATCGTTTTCAGGATAGGTAAAACTTAGAGCTATTATGATATTCCACAGTTGGGCTCACTTAACAAAACATAGTATATTTTTAAAAAAAAGACCTGAGTTTCCTGCCCCATCCCCTGGCCTAAGGGACACTGAGGCAGGCCCCCCTACCCTGCACCCCAGCTCCAGCTTTGGCTGCCCCAACCCTAGCGACCCTCTCTATCTGTCAGCAAGGACTGCCCGCAGCTCTTCAGCATAGCCCATTTCCATCTCCAGATCCCTGGCCTAAGGGATACTGAGGTAGCCCTCTCCCAACCCCCCTCCCAAGCTCCAGCTTCAGCTGCCCGAAGCCCAGCAACCTTCTCTCTCTGCCAGCAAGGACTGCCCCCAGCCATTCAGCAGAGCCCATTTCCATCTCTAGATCCCTGGCCTAAGGGACACTGAGCCAGGGCCCCCCACACACACACACACACCAACTCCAAGTTCAGCTGCCCCAACCCTAGTGACCCTCTGTCAGCAAGAACTGCCCCCAGCTCTTCAGCAGAACCCATTTCCATCTCTAGACCCCTGGCCTAGGGGACAGTGAGGCAGGGCCCCTACCCACACCAGCTCCAGCTTTGGCTGCCCCAACCCAGCAACCTTCTCTCTTTCCGTCAGCAAGGAAGGCTTTTCCCCCCTCTATTCTTTCTTTAGTTAATTCCCCACTTGTCTTTACCCCATAGAACTGCCCCAAGTTCTTCAGCAGAGCCCATTTCCATCTCCAGACCCCTGGCTAGCACAGTGTACACTTTTTCTTTATTCTCTTTTATACTCTTTTCTCTTCTGTCATATATTCATCTCCTGCTAATTCTCCATGCACCGTAAGGGGCTAGACAGGTCTAGAATCACAATTTTCAAATACCCTAGTATTGTGAGTTTCCCTGGGATCCTCCTTTTACATAACCACTTGCAAAAAAGGAAAGACTGCTCTTCAGACTCCTGAATAGAAGACTCCTCCTGTGCAGACCACGTTGGAAAACACAGCAGAAGAGACACTTTGGCAGACATCAGTCCACAGTAAAAGGGAAGCACACTTGTTCCCAGTCAAAGGAACATTCTCCAAGTAGAACAGCCTCAAGTCTGAATAAACCAGAAAATATGGCTCCATCAAAAGAACATGATAACTCCCCTCCATCTTTCGAAGAAACAGAGGAAATTGTTAAAATATCAGAGAAAGAATTTAGAACATTCATGGTGACAAAATTCTATGATTTGGAACAGAAGAAAGACAATGAGCTACAGGAGATTAGGACGTCCTTCTATGATATGAAAGAAGAAATGGACACTCTAAGAAAGAATCAAATGGAATTATTAGAGATGAAGTCTGTAATACAGGAAATCAAAAACTCTCTTGAAAGTAGTCAATTAGACCATGCTGAAGATCAAATCTCTGATATAGAAGATAAAACCTCTGACTTAGAAAAACACCAAAAAGATAGAGAAAATAACAACAAAAAAATGAGGATAATATACGAGAAATATTAGCCTCCATTAAACATCCAAACATCTGAATAATTGGTATCCCAGAAGGTGAAGAAACTAGTAAGGGCATGAAAAATCTATTCCATGAAATCTTGGAAGAAAAATTCCCAAGTCTAGAGAAGCAATCACACATCCAGACCCAAGAAATAAAAAGGACCCCAAATAGAATCAACCCAAGAAGATCTTTCCCAAGGCACATCTTAGCCAGCCAGGCCAAGCTCACAAATAAAGACAAGATACTAAAATTGGCAAGAGAGAAAGGACAAGTGACTTATAAAGGTCATCCCATCAGGCTAACTCCGGACCTTTCAACAGAAACAATGCAAGCAAGGAAAGAATGGGAAGACATATTGAAAGTGTTAAGAGAGAAACAGTTTCAGCGAAGATTATTATATCCAGCAAGATTATCCTTCATATGGGAAAAAATAAATTAAAATCTTCTCCGACAAACAAAATCTGAAAGAATTTGCCAACACCAGACTAGCTCTTCAAGAAACTCAGAAGAGAATCCTACTCCAGGAAAACTAAAAATGAATAGCCAGAAATAAGGGAATAAAAGACAACCAAGACAATGGCCAACTTAAAGGTAAGGCAAGTCCGGAAATACCGATAAAAACATTGAATGTGAATAGATTACATTCTCCAACCAAGAGACACAGACTAGCTGAATAGATAAAAAAAACCAGAAACGCTCTATCTGTTGCCTACAAGAAACACATCTCATGGATAAAGACACACATAGCCTAAAAGTGAAGGCTGGAAAAAGGTATTCCATGCAAATGGGAACCAAAAAACAAACAAACAAACAAACAAACAAAAAGCCCTGTAGTAGCGATACTAATTTCTGACAAGATAGGCTTTAAATCAGAAACTGTTCGAAGAGACAAATAAGGGCACTATATTGTAATAAAAGGATTAATCCATCAAAAAGATATAATACTATCTATGCACCTAACACAGGAGCACCCAAATATGCGAAGGAAAGACTGTTAGATCTAAAAGGAGAGATGGACTGCAACACACAAATTGTTGGGGACCTCAACACCCCAATATCTCCTCTGGACAGATCATCTAGACAAAAAATAAGTGAAGAGGTAAAGAATCTAAATTATGCCATAAATCAAATGGACTTAACAGACATCTATAGAACTTTCCACCTGAAAACCACTAGATACACTTTTTTCTCACCCTCGCATCGAACCTTTTCGAAGATTGACCACATGATATGGCACAAAGCAAGCCTCTACAGATTCAAAGACATATAAACTATATACAGCATCTTCTCCAACCATGATGGAATTAAACTTGATTTCAATTTCATGAAAAATTCTCAAAAATACACAATTATAGAGCAACTAAATAGCCTACTCCTGAATGACTGTGTAACTACTGAATAAATTCATATTGACATAAAAAGATTCATGGAAACCAATGACAGTGAGGACATGAGTTTCTGTAATCCCTGGGACACTGCAAAAGCAGTCATAAGAGGGAAGTTCATAGCAATTAGTGCACATAAAAAGAAGGTAGAAAGAAGGCAAATGAATCACCTAGCATCGTGCCTCAGAGAATTGGAAAAGTAACAGCAAAACAAATCAAAAAAACTTCAGGAGAAAAGAAATAATAAAGATTCAAGTTGAAATAAATGAAATTGAAAATAAGCGAACTGTATAGAAAATAAATGAAAGCAAAAGCTGGTTCTTTGAAAAGATAAACAAGTTTGGCACACCATTAGCCAGACTAATTAAGAAGAAGACAGAAAGCAACCAGATATGTCAAATTTGTAACAAATCAGGCAACATTTTAACAGACATAACAGAAATACAAAACATCATTAGAGGATACTATGAACGACTCTATGCCAACAAAGAAGAAAACCTGGCTGAGATGGACAAATTACTGGACACATGTAATCTACCAAAATTGACTCAGGAAGTCATAGAACGCCTGAATAGTCCTATGACATGAAATGAGATGGAATCAATAATAAATAGTCTCCCAACAAAGAAAAGTCCAGGCCCCAGTGGCTTCACTGCTGAATTTTACAAAAGAGGTAAGAAGAGGTAACCCTCATTCTAGTCACACTGTCTCTAGAGATCCAAAAGGAAGGAACCCTTCCAAATTTATTCTATGAAGTCTCTATAACCCTCATTCCCTAAATGGATAAGGATACAACAAAAAAGAAAACTACAGACATATATCCCTGATGAATACAGATTGAAAAATTCTCAACAAGATACTTGGTAACCGTATTCAACAGCATGTAAAAAATGTTAATCACCTTGACCAGGTAGACTTTATTCCAGGGATTCAAGGGTGGTTCAATATATGCAAAACCATAAATGTAATACATCATATTAACAGAAAGAAAGGTAAAAACCATATGATAATTTCAATCAATGTGGAAAATGCATTTGATAAAATACAACATGCCTTTATGAACAAGATTCTCAGTAAAATTGGCATAGAAGGGCCATTTCTCAGCATAATAAAAATCATTTATGAAAAAACTACAGCTGACATTATACTGAATAGGGAAAAGATGAAAGCTTTGCCACTAAAAACGGGTACAAGACAAGGCTGCCCACTTTCTCTGCTCCTGTTCAATATAGTACTGGAAGTCCTAGCCAATGTGATCAGACAAGAGAAGGAAATAAAAGGCATTCCAATAGGGAAAGAAGAGCTGAAATTTTCTGTTTGCAGATGACATGATTGTATACATAGAAGACCCAATAGTATCAATGAAAAAACTTCTTAAAGTAATAAATGCGTACAGTAAATTAGCGGGATACAAAATAACAAAAATCTATAGCATTTCTATATATAAACAACAAGCAGACAGAGACAGAACTGAAGAAAGTAATTCCATTTACCATACCCACAAGAAACATAAGATACTTAAGAATACAACTAACCAAGAAAGTCAAAGACCTCTAAAGGAAAACTATGAAAATCTTAAAAAGGAAATTGAAAAGGACACTAAAAAGTGGAAGGACTTCCCATTTTCCTGGATTGGCAGAATCAACATAATCAAAATGTCAGTCCTACCCAAATTAATGTACATGTTCGCAGCAATCCCTATAAAAATACAAGAAACATCCTTCACAGATCTAGAAGAGATCATCATAGAATTTGTCTGGAACCATAAAAGACTCCATTTTGCTAAAGCCATCCTGTGCAAGAAGACTGGAATAGGTGGCATCTCACTTCCTGACCCCAAAATATATTACAAAGCAATCATAATCAAAACACCATGGTATTAGCAGGAAAACAGACATGAGGACCAATGGAACAGAGTAGAGACCCCAGAAATAAACCCCGAAACATAGCCAACTCATCTTCGACAAAGGGCACCAGACAATCTAGTGGAAAAAGAGAAACCTCTTTAGCAAATGATGCTGGAAAAACTGGGTATCTCCCTACAGAAAGATGAATCTGAACCCTTATCTGTCACCATTAACAAAAATCAACTCAAAGTGGATCAAAGATCTAAACCTAAGACCACAAACTATAAAACTTCTGGTGGAAAGCACTGGGGAAACTCTGGGAGACAGTGGGGTAGGCAATGAATCCTTAAGCAAGACCCCCAAAGCACAGGCAATTATCCCCAAAATAGACAGGTGGGATTACATCAGATTAAGGAGTTTCTGCACAGCAAAGGACACTGTATTTAGTGTGAATCGACAACCCTCGGATTGGGAGAGAATTTTTGTTAATTGTGCCTCAGATAAGGGACTGATAAGCAGAATACACAGGGAACTTAAGCAGCTTACCTGGGAGAAAATTATTAACCCAGTTAAAAGATGAGAAAATGAGCTAAATAAACAACTCTCTAAGGAAGACATACAAACAGCCAAAAAGCATATGAAAAAATGCTCAGCATCCTGCATTGTAAGGGAGATGCAGATCTAAACCACAATAGAATACCACCTAACCCCATTCAGAATGACGAAGATTAAAAACAACAACAACAAATAGTGATAAGTGCTGGGGAGATGTGGTGAAAGGGGGACACTCCTACACTGTTGGTGGGAATGTAAATTT
Source organism: Tupaia tana (assembly GCA_026018925.1). Lineage (NCBI taxonomy): Eukaryota > Metazoa > Chordata > Mammalia > Scandentia > Tupaiidae > Tupaia > Tupaia tana. The sequence continues at coordinate 498,073 of JAKSZU010000008.1, forward strand.
GTCCAGCCACTGTGGAGAACATTATGGAGGTTCCTCAAAGACCTTCGAATAGAACTACCATATGATCCAGTAATTCCACTCCTGGGTATCTACCCAAAGGACAGGAAAACAGTCAGAAAAGCGCTTGCATAACTATTTTCATTGCAGCATTATTCACAATTGCTAAGACATGGAACCAACCCAAGTGCCCATGAACAGATGAATGGATTGAAAAAATGAGGCACATATACTTTGTGGAATACTATTCAGGCATTAAAAAAACTACAAGGCCCTGGAATTTGATAGAAAGTGGACAAATATGGAAAATTTGTTGCTGAGTGTAGAAAGTCAGGCTATGAAAGACATTGTATGTCTCCACTTAAAATATACTGACTGCACTCTATGGTAGAGAGTGAAAGACTGAAGGACATAAAAACATTAAAAATTGTAATGAACACTAGAGACAAAGTGGACAGAGAGTGTGGGAGATAAAGAGCGTAGGAAAGGAAATTTGGGAGGGAAATGGAGAAGTAAGACATTTGTGGGACACAGATAAGGTTTTTTATTTGTTGAACATGATGTGTACAGTAGTCTCAACTGGGCTAGACTGAGGTATATATCATGCTGGGTAAAGTCTCTTCATAATCTAAATGATGTATAGCATTTTAATGTATGAATAATAATTTTTAAAAATTTTTAAAAGACCTAAGATAACATGGTACTAAACATTAGAGGAGGTGGTAATGTGAAGTGCTGGAATTTAAACAAGGTCAGCATGAACTGTCAATAATTCTAAAGCATAGTATGTCTTTAAAACATATGTACTGAACAAGAATTATAATTCATATAAAATGGGAATTTAATAGAAGTATGTTAGAAGTATTTAGTAAATTACTCAATGAAGGAAGTTTAAGTGATACAGAAATGAAAAATATTAGAAATCTATATACAATAAAAAGTTAATATAAATTAGCCAAGTCCATGAACATTTATAGTTAAATGTTCGTATAAACACATATTCATCTTTTTCCTTATACAGGGATAACATATATATACATGATGTCATGATTTTGACCAAAAATAATAAATCAGACCTAAAAATATCCTTACGTTTTAAAAATAGTGAGGAATACTTTTCAACAGTATATTACAAATTAATGTAAGCCCCTAATAATTCTGTGATTTTTTTTTATGCTAGAAACATGGTTGGTTTTAATTTTTTTAAACAGATATTGGTATCACCAAACATTGACTTACTGATAAGTAAGGCATTTTGCATACACCATATTTCAGTATGGAGAAAAAAATATTGTAATATTATTTGCTATGATATCTTAAATGTTCAAAGTTTTCCTTTAAGATTCATTTTCATAGAAAGAAGGCAAATGCGATCGACTACATGTAAGTCCAGCGACAAAGCAATTACAGTAACTGCTGGTCCCAGTCTTTTTCAACATAAGAAAATAGCTGTACATATTTAAGTGTTTTTTAATAAAATACAATCTTAAAAAGGAAAATGTTGATCGGTTTTTTGAAGTTCCTAGTAATAAGTCCTTTTTTTAGTTTATTATTATTATTTTTATGATTTGACCCGAGAGAGAGAGAGAAGGAAAGTGAGAAAACAAGCCTTCATGTCTGGGACTTGAACCGTGGTCGTACATGTGGAAGTCCAATGCCTTAACCACCACACCACCTTTTGGTCCCCTAAAGTCTTTTTTTTTTTTTTTTTTGAAGAGGTTTTTGCCATAGGGCACGTGTGCTTGCCAGAAAGACAGAGACAGAGAGACAGAATGCAAGAAATCACACACCACACACCACACACCACCCCCCACCCACCCCCGAGGGATGGCCACACTGCAACCCCTTCTCCTTTATTCTTCTGTCGGCATCTTGGGCACGCACGCACACGTGCCTGGCGTGAGTTTAAGTCACCAGGTCTGGGACTCAGACTGCGATCGACTACTTGTGAGTCCAGCGACAAAGCAATTACAGTAACTGCTGGTCCCAGTCTTTTTCAACATAAGAAAATAGCTGTACGTATTTAAGTGTTTTTAATAAAACACAATCTTAAAAAGGAAAATGTTGATCGGTTTTTTGGCTCCTAGTAATAAGTCCTATTTTATTTTTTCACATAGTATAAATTATATTCTTATAAAGGATTGCTTTAAGACCAGTAGTTTTTAAACAATATAACCAAATAACCATGTTAAACCCAAATGCAGCAAAGGAGAGCACTCTTTTAGATATTTTCCACTTCAATGTGAATTAGATTGTTAGGGTTTCATTATGTGGCTCTTTAAAAAGGTTTTTTTTTTATTATTTTAATTTATTTTATACATTCAGTCACTGTACTGTACTACTACTTGTAAAATGCATTTACCCAACATGAACACACTTCCTACCAGTCCGGAAACTGAAAGAGCAGAGGATACAGAAGCATGGAAAATGGTTACAGATATTGGAGACATTATGGGACTTTTTAAAAAAAGAAATGGTTTTGATTTCTTCCACAGTTCTCAGATGAGATTTTTTTGTTTTTGTTTTTTCTTAAGAGAGAGATTTTTGCTATAAGGTCTATTCACTTGCTAGAGAGAGAGACAGAAAGCAAGAAATCACCCTCCAGGGGGATGGCCATGCCACAATCCCTTCTCCTTCATTCTCCTCATGGGATATTGATCCCTTCTCTTCTATTCTCCTCATGGGATATTGATTGTGCACAAACACGTGGCCAGTGTGAGTTTTAACTGGGTTTAGGACTCAAACTGCAGTCAACTACATGGGAGTCTAGTGACATAACCATTATGTCATCTGCTGGTCCCTCAGATGAAATCATCTTTTGGAAATCATATAGTCCAGGGATTTTTTGAACAATCAAATGCCCCTTAGTAGACAAAAATCTCTGTCCTACTGTAATAAATATGCATCCACATCCTTAGCAATATTGCCACTATATCTTGGAACCAAAGTAAGATGGTTTTCCTGTTCCCACAGGTCCACAATTGTTATAAAATCTGAGTATTTCTGTCATTTATAATCTCTGCTTTGGATGATAGTTCTGACCAACACCTTTTAATGACTCCTTGAAGCCAATTTAGACCATATTCTTCCAATATGCTTTTGAATAGTGACTTTACTAGAGGCCACACAAGTCTACACAGCAAGCCAAGTGAGATAACATTGTTTTTCTTCTGTAAACTATTGGTTAACACAAGAAGGCAATCTGCTGCAATTCCGAGATTATCTATCTTCACCAAATAAGCTACAAATTCACTTATACGTCTCTTTCTCCACAAAGTTAAAGCCACATTCAGTCTCAGATTCCTGCTGAACAAAACTTGGACCATGATTTCATGGTCCTGAGAAACCTCAGAAAAAAATCCACTGTATTTTGATGATGAACTTTGTGAAGAACCAGAATCACAGGAGTTAACTGAATATGTGCAATTATCGTGGTGTACTTTTTCAGGCAGGTGTCTTGCGCAAGCCAGTTCATTTTCTTTATTTGCCATGTTTTCTTTATTTTAAACCGCCCCCCCCCCCCCCCACACACACACACACTTCTAGGGGACTGTTTTTTTTTTCTGTAACAAGGATTTGAAAAGGGACAATGAACTTACTTTCTGCCCTAGATCACCTTACATCATTATCTGGGGTTTTCATAGCTTGTTAGACTGTTCTATTTATGTAAGCAGCCAACTGTTTTGCAGATTTCTTAACCTCCTTCATGTTCTTACTAGTGAAATTAGAGATCCTTTTTCCAGGAAGACCAGTGAGATGCTCCTTAGTGCTATTATAGAAGTTTCGTTTTTTAACATTGTGGGTTTCAGATGCCATAATCTTTTAAATATTGGCACCTTATGGTACACCTACACTTCAGCCCAGCACTGGTTGTCGAACCTCTCCTAGCTGCCTAGAGCATCCCTCCACTCCTGGAATGATCCAACTCAGGGCCATTCAAATGCATCCCTGTGCAGCCCGCCAGGAAAGCTTGCTTAAGTTTTCTTTAAAATATAAATTATTCTAATCTTTTATCCATAGTTCTTTGATATTTGTCAAAAACCATGCTATGTGGGATAAGATTTATTTTTGAGTTTTAACATTATATAAAGCAGAGTATTAGGTATATTTCTTTTTTGATACATTTTTATTAGGTATCTATTCCTGTTCTGATCAAAATAAAAAAGTTTGCTGTTGAGTCATTCTTTCAGGACAGAGTAGCCCCATTCCTTCTAGGTGTACTGCTTATTAGAATGCTAAAATAAAAAATAGTAACACCAAATGCTGGTGAGTTTGTGGAGAGTCTGGGTCACTAATACATAAAATGGTATGACCACTCATTATTTTCTTATAAGACTAAACATGTTGTTACCATATAAACCAGCAATTGTACTCTTAGGTATTTATCCCAAAGAAAGAAAATTGCATTCATATAAAATCCTGTACATGGATATTCGTAAGTAGTTTTATTCCTGTTAGTCCTATCTGGAAACAACACAGAGATCCTTCAGTGGATGAATGGTTAAATAAATTGTACATTCATGCTGTGAGATTCTGCACATAATAAAGTAACTATTGAAAGTAAATAATGATATGTATGTCCAGGAAATAATGCTGAATGAACCAAAAATACTCCAAAAGTATATGTTGTATGATTCCATTTATATAACATTCTTGAAATGACAAGATTTTAGAAATGCAAACCTGATTACAAGTTGCCATGGGTCAGAGTTTAGGGGTTAGCAATAAGGCTCTATAAAGATAAGTAAGCCATACTGTGCTGATAGAATGTCAGTCTTGATGAGATTAGTGTCAATACTTTGGCTGTAATTTTGAACTACGGTTTTGCAGATGTTATCACTGGAGGAGCAAGGCAAAGGATATAAGAGCTCTGTGTATTATTTCTTATAACTATATATAAATCTGCTTTTATCTCAAAATAAAGAAGTTTAATTAAATAGTGCTATTTGCTATTAAGATGTCTAAACTCCCTGTTGATACCATGTTGGTCTCATGGCAGAGGAAACACACAGAAGCATTCCTGTTATTCATAAGTGTTGGTTTTATGGTTTGCTCTGTATTTTCTTTTTTTGTTGTTGTTTTGTCAAATACTCTAGGAAGTTATAGTTCTACAGTTGTTAGTACAAGTCTTCTTTTCTTTCTTTTGTTTATTTGGTGTTCCAGTCATTTTCCTTTTTTTCTTTTTTTTTTATATAACTTAACCAGTTTTACATCTTTTTCTTCTTGTAACTTGGCTTTAATTCAAAGAGTCTTAGTGAGATTGTGCGTAGAACTTAGGTAGAAGGATTTAGCACAGGGCAGGTCTTTCACTATCTTCCAACTTCTGTGTATTTGTGACATTGGCAAAGTAACATGCATAAAAAGTCATTTGATGAATAACAATATCAGTTGATCATATTTATGTTTCTTTTAAACAGATACCACCACATCTAAGAGTACCAGTGGGCTTACAGATATAACATGGAGTTCCAGTGGAAGTGATCTTTCAGATGAAGATAAGACATTTTCTAAACCAAAGAGAGAGAGTAGAAATGACTCAAGAATAGACAGATTTTTTAACAACAGTATTTTATGTCCAGAAGATGGAGCCAGTGAAGGTAAATGGATAATTTTGTAAGAAATCTAGTTTCTGTTAAATTCCAGGTTTAATATCAACAGATGCTTGCATTCCTTTTTAATATTGATTTATGATTTACTGAGTCCCAGTTTACATGCTAAGTCCTTTAGAATTTTTTTTTTTTTTGAGAGGTTTTTTGCTATAGGGCGCGTGCGCTCGCCAGAGAGAGAGAGAGAGACATAGAGACAGAAAGCGAGAAATCACCCCCCAGGGGGGATGGTCACGCCGCAATCCCTTCTCCTCCATTCTCCTCTCGGGATCTTGGTCACGCACGCACACGCGCCCGGCGTGAGTTTTAAGCCACCGGGTCCGGGACGCGAACCACGGTTGACTATGTGGGAGTCCAGCGACATAGCCATTACGCTAACTGCTGGTTCCCTACGCTAACTGCTGGTTCCCTAGAAATATTTTCATTTCATATTTCTCACATCAGTTCTAAGAGGTACTACCAGTATTATGTTTACAATAACGACTTAAGCTCAAGCCTGTTAAAATTGGTTAGAATTCAATTTTGCATCTTTTTGACTCTGATACCAGTTCTTTAACGCTATACTCCTAGTGCCTCCTTGCTAACCTGTTGTTATTGGGTAAGTACTGTGATAACTAATGTGTGTAAGAAGTATAACAGTATAATAAGTTTCTGTTATGATGGCATTTTAATTCATATCATGCTTCAGACAGTTCAAAACAAGGTGTCTCATCCTTGGCATTATTACCATTTGGAGCTAGATAATTCTTTTAGTTATTTATTTTTATTTACATTTAGTCAATGTATATCTTTGCAGTATACAACATGTTTTTTTCCAGCATGAATACAGTGCCTGTTAGTCAAGTCAGACATTACCATATACATTATCATCAGCAGATAAGTTTTCTTTTTGTGTCTATTAAATGTTTTGTTTGTTTGTTTTCCCCTAATTTCCTCCCCCACTACCCACCCTCTTCTATACTGTCTCTAATATCTACACTTGGCCTCCCTGCTATTATACTTTCTAGTCTTTCAGTTTCTGCTATAGAGTACAGAGTATGTATTAAGCAGGGACATAGAGTGCCTATATTTCATAGTCTGACTGGCTTAATTTAGCATTAAATTTCCCATGTTTGTACACTTTATATCAAATGTCACAATCTCATTGTTTTTTATGGCTGAGTAGTATTCCAAAGAATACCCATGCCACATTTTTCAATCCACTCATCCTTTCTTGAACATTTGGGTTGATTCCATGTCATAGCAATTGTGAATAATGTTGCAGTAAACATGGGGTGCAAGTATTTTTCTGACTGTTTCCGTATCCCTTGGGTAGAAAATCCTTCAGAGAGCATTCCTTTTAACAGTAGAATGACTGAGTTTTATGGTGGTATGGTGGTTCTATTTGTAGGTTCTTGAGTAACCACCTTTTTTTATTTTTTTTGAACTTCTGTTTTTTTCTCCATAGTAATTGACTAATTTACATTCCCACCAACAGTGTAGGAGGGTTCCCCTTTTACCACAGTCTTACCAACACTTATCATTCTTCATTTTTTGAGTGTTAATCATTCTGACTGGGGTTAAATGGTGCCTCTTTGTGGTTTTAATTTGTATTTCCCTTATGTTAAGAGATGGTGAGCACTGGGGCCAGCAAATGGTATGGTGGTTAAAGTACTGGACTACCTCATGGCCTACTATGGTTTGAGTCATGGACCTAGCAGCTTGAGAAAATAACGCTGGGCACATGTGCATGTTTGCACAGAATTCCAGGAGAAGAATGAAGAAGAGGGGATTACAGCATGGCCATCCCCCTGGGAGGTGATTTCTCACTTTCTCTCTCTGATGAGCATATGCACAAAAGAGACATTGAGTATTTTTTAATAAATTTCTTAGCTATTTCATATGTTTTCCTTGGAGAGTTGTCTGTTCAGCTCATTTGCTTATCTTTTTGATCAGATGATTTTTTTCTGGTAAGCTACTTGAGTTCCCTGTGTATTCTGGTTATCAGTCTCTTATCTGAGGCATGGTGTGTAAACATTAGGTCATTGGTAAAGTCATGATATATTTTTCTATGCAAAAATGCATCATGACTTTCCTGATGTCCCAATATATTCTACCATTCTGAGGGTTACCTCATCACTCTAGTTACTGTTTCTTTTGTTGTGCAGAAGGTTTTTAACCTGATGTAGTCCCACTTGTCTATTTTTATGATTACTATTTTTATGTCTATACTTTGGGGGCCTTATTAAAAAGGTCTTTTCCTACTCTGATGTCTCCAAGATTTTCCAATGTTTTCCACCTGTAGTTTTATAATTTGAGGTCTTATGTTTAGATCTGTCATCCATTTTGACTTGGTTTTGTTAATGGTGAGAGATAGGGGTCCAGTTTCATTTTTTCTGCAGATAGATACCCAGTTTTTCCAGCACCATTGGCTAAAGAGATTTTCTTTTCTTCACTAAGTTGATTGTCTTGTGCCCTTTGTCAAAAATGGGTTGGCTGGAAATTTTGGGATTCATTTCTGGGGTCTCAATTCTGTTCCATTGGTCTACCTACCTGCTTCTATGCCAGTACCTTGCTGTTTTGATTATCACATCTTAGCAATGTATTTTGAGATCAGGAAGTAAGGTTTCTCCTACTTTATTCTTTTATTTATTTATTTTAAATTTATTTAACATTCATTCATACCAAATGAATTTTCCCATCTTGAATACATTTTATATTGGTTCAGTTTAAGATACTATCATATGATAAGTGCTGGTAGGGATGTGGTGAAAGGGAAACTCCTACATTGCTGGTGGGAATGTAAATTGGTACAGCTGCTGTGGAGAATAATTTGGAGTTTCCTCAAAACCTATAAATAGAACTACCAAATGATTCAGCAGTTCCACTCCTGGGCACCTACCCAAAGGATAGAAGAACACTCAATCAGAAAAGTGCTTGCATATCTATGTCTATTGCAGCATCATTCACAATCGCTAAGACATGAAGCCAACCAAAATGTCTAGGAACAGAGGAATGGATTGGAAAAGTGTGGCACATATACTCTATGGAATACTACTTCATAAAAAACAAGATGATCCTGGTATTTGATAGAAAGTGGATGAATATGGAAGATTTACTGCTGAATGAAGCAAGCTAGGCTGTGAAAGCAAGACATTGTATGTCTCTACTTAACATATACCAACTGTCCACACTCTATGGTGGAAACTGAGAGACTAGAGGACATAGAAGCATCGAAAATGGCTATTGATACTGGAGACAGTGTGGGAAGAAGGTGGAAGATGGGGGAGAGTGTAAGGAAAGAAATTAAGGGGAAATATGGGACACAAAAATGGATTATTATCTATTAATGATAATGTGTTTTGTATCCTCAACTAGACTGGAGTGAAGTGTATTCATGTTGGGTAAATTCCACTTAGAAGCTAAATTGTGTATAGTGATTACATGTATAAAATAAATTTAAAAATATATCACCATATACATAATCATCACCAATAATTTTCTACTTTTGTGTCCCTTAAAAGTTTCACTTTTTTCTTTTTCCTATAGATTCCTTCCCTCTTCCTCTTCCATTTCCCACCTCCTCCCACATTCTCTCTAATATCACCATTGCTCTCTTTGCTTTTATACCTTCCAATCTTTCAGTTTCTGCCATAGAGTGCTGACATTTGGTATATATTGAATAGGGACATAACGTGCCTCTCTTTCATAGTCTGGCTTGCTTTACTTAGCATTAAATCTTCCATATTTGTCCACTTTCTAACAAAAGCCAGGGTCTCTCTCTCTCTTTTTTTTTTAGAAAGATTTTCGCTGTAGGGTTGTTCGTGTGATCACCAAAGAGACAGAGAGGTAGAAAGTGAGAAATCACCCCCCAGAGGGGATGGCCACGCTGCAATCCCTCCTCCTCCATTCTGCTCTTAGAATTTTGGGGCACACGTGCACACATGCCTAGTGTGAGTTTTAAGCCACTGGGTCTGAGACTTGAACTGTGGTTGACTACGTGGGAGTCTAACAACATAACCACTATGCCATCTGCTGGTCCCAGTCTCATTGTTTTTTATGGCCAAGTAGAATTCCATAGTGTATGGGGCCAGCAGTTAGCGTAATGGCTATGTCGCTGGACTCCCATGTAGTCGACCGTGGTTCGAGTCCCGGACCCGGTGGCTTAAACTCACGCCGGGCATGTGTGCGTGCGTGCCCAAGATCCCGAGAGGAGAATGGAGGAGAAGGATTGCGGCGTGGCCATACCCCTGGGGGGTGATTTCTCGCTTTCTGTTTCTCTCTCTCTCTCTGTCTGTCTGGCAAGAGCACGCACCCTATAGCAAAAACCTCTCCCCCCCAAAAAAAAAAAAGAATTCCATAGTGTATATGTTCCATACTTTTTCAATCATTCATCTGTTTTTGGAGATTTGGGTTGGTTTCATGTCTTAGTAATTGTGCATAATGCCCCAATAAACATGGATGTGCAAGTGTTTTTCCAACCGAGTGTACTCCTATCCTTTTGGTACATATCCAGGAATAGAACTGCTGGATCGTATGGTAGTCTATTTGTAGGTCTTTGAGGAACCTCCATATTGTTCTCCAAAGTGGTTGTACTAATCTTCATTCCTACCAACAGTGTTGGAGAGTTCCCTTTTCTTCACTGTTTCACCAAAACTTATCATTCTTTATTTTTTTTTTTAAATCTTAGCCATTCTGACTGGTAGTATCTCATTGTGGTTTTGATTTGCATCTCTCTATGATAAGTGATGAGCATTTTGTCATACGCTTTTTGACTATTTGTATGTATGTCATCCTTATAATCGTCTGTTCAACTCATTCTCCCATCTTTTAATTGAGGTATTATTTTTTTTGGAGGTAACCTGTTTGAGTTTCCTGTATATTCTGGTTATCAGTCCCTTACCTGAGGCATAGTTTGCAAATATTTCCTCCTATTCCGAGGGTTGTTGATTCAGTCTAATCATAGTTCCTTTTGCTGTGCAGAAGCTTTTTAATCTGATGTAATTAATCTCACTTGTATGTTTTTGGGATTATTACCTGTGCTTTAGGGTTCTTAGTTAAGAAGTTTTTGCCTTCTCTGATGTCTCCAAGAGTTTCTTCAGTGTTTTCCATCAGTAGTTTTATAGTTTGCAGTCATAGGTTTAGGTCTTTCATCCATTTTGAGTTGATTTTTGTTAGTGGTGAGAGATATGGGCCCAGTTTCATATTTCTGCAGTGGATATCTAGTTTTTCCAGCACCATTTGGCTAAAGAGATTTTCTTGAGCTAAGTAATACATGTTAATAATAGCAGCAGACAAAAAACGTTCCTTTTGTTTGTTTTCCACAGTCAACAATTTGAAGAAAATAACTTTTAAAAATTACAGAATTAAAAGAAAGTACTCCCTAAAAGGAGCTTGAAAAAGAACATCCAAGCCTTCATTACTATTATTTTTAATGTAATCTTCCACATTTTCTGCAAGTTACATTCTGTCACTGTCAGATAACCTACTAATGTGTGGAAAATGTCAACTGCAATGGTTTACATACATTTTACATTACATATATTACTTCTTAAAACCTCCAACAGAATGAAATATTAACAAACACAAATTTTAATGTCTGAACACTCTCCCAGTAAGATTTGAAAAGGCAGAGGCAGAAAATAATTTCTACAAATTATCATAACTCAAGGTAAATATTGTAAATTAAGTCCTATTTCTAAGTCATATGGCTTCTGTCTTGAAATTTTATACCTTTAGAAGATTAAGACAAGAACCAGGGAACCTTAGGGAAAGGAAATGGAAATGGATGAGTTTTAGAGCCATCAGTGTAGGATTTTTTCTTTCCTTGATGCCAGTATAAAGATCTCATTTTCATAACGTACTACCCTTGATGCTTTGTTTAAAGATACTTTTCATTAAAGATTCTCTTATGAGGTATTTGTCTTGGAGCTGAGAGGCAAAGGTGCTCAGGTCTTGGTTCTTCAGTGTATTGAATTGTGTGACCTTGGGCAAGTCACTTAACCTCTCTGTGCTTCAGTCTCCCTGTCTGGTAAAACGGGAATAATACCTACTTCCCAAGGTTGTTGTGGGGATTGATTATAGAGATAATGTCTGTTAAGCATTTAAGGCTCTTGAAGAAGGTGTTACATAAATACAAAATAATATCTATTAAATTTGTTTTATTTGTGCAGAAATAATGTAATACATAAAGATATTTTCTTTTTTGGGACCAGCAATTAGCGTAATGGCTATGTCACTGGACTCCCATGTAGTCGACCGCGGTTCGCATCCCGGACCCGGTGGCTTAAAACTCACGCCGGGCACGTGTGCGTGCATGCCCAAGATCCCGAGAGGAGAATGGAGGAGAAGGGATTGCGGCGTGGCCATCCCCCCTGAGGGGGTGATTTCTCACTTTCTGTCTGTCTGGCGAGCGCACGTGCCCTATAGCAAAAACCTTTCCCCCCCAAAAAAAAAGATATTTTCTTTTCCTCTTTGGATTGGCTGATGCCCTATGTCAAAACTCAGTTGGCCATATGTTTTAGGGTTTATTTCTGGAGTTTCTATTGTGTTCCATTGGTGTACATGCTTGCTTTTGTGCCAGTATCATGCTGTTTTAATTATCAAAGCTTTGAAATATATTTTGGGGTCAGGGAATAAGATGCTTCCTTCTTCACTATTCTTGTGCAAATTTGCTTTGGCAATACAATGTTTTGTTTTGATTCAGACAGATTCTATGATCCTTTTTCCTAAATCTGTGAAGAAAGTCACTGGTAATTTGATTGCATTAAATATATAGATTAATTTGGATAGAATTCACATTTTGATTATATTAATTTCCAATCCAGGAACATGGAATATTCCTTCCACTTTTTTGTTTCGTTTTCAATTTTTTTCCCCATAGTTTTCCTTGTAGAAGTCTGACTTCTTTGGGAGTTTATTCCTAGGTGTCATTTTTTTTTTTTCTGGTTATTGTAAATGGGATTATTTTCTTCAGTTCTACCTTAGGCTGCTAATTGTTGCTGAAGAAAAATGCTACAGATTTTTGTATGTTGATTTTGTATCCTCCCACCTTATTCGTTTATCACTTCCAGGAGTATTCTCATATATCCCTTTGCCTTTTCTATGTATATAATCATGTCATCTGCAAATTGAGATAAATTCATTTCTTTTCCTATGTGAATGACTTTTATTTTATTCTCTTTTCTGATTGCATTGGCTAGAAATTCCAGTACTATATTCCTTTTGAGGAGATAGTGGATAGCCTTACCTTGCTCCAGTTCTTAGTTTCCCCTTTCAATATGATGTTAGCTATAGTTTTTCATATATGGCTTTTATTGTATTGAGAAATGTCCCTTGTGCTGATTTTGCTGAGAGTCTTAATCATGAAGGGATGTCGTATTTTATCAAGTGCTTTTTCTGTATCAATTGATATGATCATATGGTTTTATCTTTCTTTCTGTTAATACGGTATATTACATTTATGGTTTTGTATATGTTGAACCACCCTCACATCCCTGGAATAAAGCCTACCTGGTCAGTGTATGTAATCTTTTTTATGTGTAGTTGAATATGATTTGCTAGTATCTTGTTGAGAATGTTTACATATGTGTGTGTGTGTGTGTGTGTATGTATATATGTATATACAGATGTTGGTCTGTAGTTTTCTTTTTTCGTTATGTCCTTTCTGTTTTGGGGATTAGGGTGATGGAAGCTTCATAAAATGAATTTGGGAGGGCTTCTTCCTTTTTGATTTTTAGAAATATTTTGAGTAAAATGAAGATGAGGTCTTCTTTAAAAGTTTTGTAGAAGTCAGAAGTGAAACCATAGGGAACTGGGCTTTTCTTTGTTGGGAGGTTATTTATTACTGATGCAATCTCATTGCTTGTTATGGGTCTATTCAGGCTTTCTATGTCTTTCTGATTCATAGTAGAATATATATGTTCAGAAATTTGTCCATCTCATCCAGGTTTTCTTGTATGTGAAATTTATTAGTTCATCATATTCTCTAATGATGTTTTGTATTTCTGTTATGTCTTTGTAATATTGCCTGTTTCATTGAGAATTTGATTAATCTGGTTCCTTTCTCTCTTCTGAACTAGTCTAGCTAAAAGTGTGTCAAGTTTAATTTATTTACTTATAGTTCATTTATTCTCTATTTCATTTATTTCTGCTTGGATCTTTAGTATTTCTTTTCACTTGGCATTTTTGGGGTATTTTTGTTGTTTTTCCAGTTCCCTGAGATGTCATTAGGTTATCTGTTTGACCTCTTCTATCTTTTTTTTTTTTGAGAAGTTTTTGCTACAGGGTGTGTGTGCTCCCCAGAAACACAGAGAGAGACAGAAAGCAAGAAATCAACCCCCAGGGGGATGGCCACACCGCAATCCTTTCTCCTCCATTCTCTTCTCAGCATCTTGGGCATGCACACACCCTTCTTTTTTTTTTTTAATGAGCACTAATTGCAATGAACTTTCCTCTTATGACTGCTTTTCTGTGTTCCATAGGTTATGGAAACTCGTGTACTCATTATCACAGGGTTCGATAAATCTTTTGATTACTGTCTTAATTTTTCTTCAGTTGGTGTGAAGACATTCAGGAATAGGTTGTTTAGTTTCCATGTAATTGTGTATGTTCAAGGGTTCTTTCTGAAATCAATATCCAGTTTAATTCCATTATGATCAGAGAAGATGCTGGATATAGCTTTTATGCCTCTGATTCTGTAAAGGTTTGTTTTGTTCCCTATCGTGAGGTCAGTTTTCTAAAAGGTTCCATGTAGGGATGAGAAAAATGTATATTTTATGGTTGTTGAATGGAAGGTTCTATGGATGTCTTTCAAGTTTATTTAGTTATGGTATACTTAGTATTTCTTTGCTTAGTTTTTGTCTAGATTAAATGTCCAAAGGAGATGTTGTGGAGTGTTGAGATCCCACACAATTAGTGTGTTGCAGTCTCTCCTTTTAGTTCTAGCAATCTTTTCTTCACATATTTGGTTGTTCCTGAGTTGGGTGCATAGATATTTAAGCATTATATCTTCTTGGTGAATAAGCACTTTTAGCACTATATGATATCCTTCTTTGTCTCTCTTAAGTTTTGTCTTAAAACCTATTTTGTCTGAAATCAGGATTGTGACTTCAGTTTCTTTTTGTTTTCTATTTGCATGGAATACCTTTATCCAGCTCTTCACTTTTAGTCTATGTTTATCCATGAGGTGCATTTCTTGTGGGCAGCAAACAGAGGGTTTCTGGTTTTTTATTCATTCAGCCACTGTGCCTCTTGATTGGAGAATTTAATTAAATAACATTCAACGTTTTTATCAATATTTGCAGACGTGTCCCATTTGATTAGCCATTATCTTGTTGTTGTTGTTGTTTTTTCTCTTCTCTTTAACTCTCTCTCTTTAGTTTTCTTGGTATAGCTCTCCCTTCAGTACTTCTTGAGTAACTGGTCTAGTTTTGGTAAATTCTTTCAGGTTTTATTTATTTGAGAATGTTTTTATTCTTTCAGGTTTTGTTTATTTGAGAATTTTTTTTTATCTTTTCTTCCCATTTGAAGGATAATCTTGCCAGGTATAGTATTCTTGGTTGAAATTATTTTTCTTTTAACACTTTGTATATATCTTTACATTCTTTCCTTGCTTCCATTGTTTCTGCTGAGAGATCCAATGTTAGCCTGATAAGATAACCTTTGTAAATAGCTTGATATTATTCTCTTTACATTTTTTAGAATCTTGTCTTTATCTTGATTTTTAGCCAATCTGACAATGATAGGCCTTGGAGAAGATCTTTGTAGGTGGATTCTCTTTGGGTCCTTTGTGTTTCTTGGGTCTGGATGTTTGAATGTTTTCTCTAGGTTTAGAAAGTTTTCTTCAAGTATTTCATGGAATAGATTAGCAATGCCCTTATTAGATTCTTTACCTTCTGGAATACCAATTATTTGGATTTGGGGACATTAAGTAGTATTAGTATTTCCCATGTGTTAGTCTGTTTGGTTATTTTCTCATTCTTTTTGGTGATTTTGTCTAGGCCAGAGATTTTGACTTCTATATCCGAGATTTGATCTTCTGCATGATCTAATCTGCTATTAGTACTTTCGACGAAGGTTTTTATTTCCTGTATTTCAGCCTTCATCTCTGACAGTTATGTTTGATTCTTTTTTATGGTGTTTGTTTCTTCTTACAAATCATGGAAGGACTTCCTCATCTCTTGGAGTTCACTGTCTCTTTCCTCTTGCATTTTATTTAGTTTTTTTCACTGTGAATATTCTGAATTGTTTTTCCGACATTTTCACAAGTTCTATTGTGCTGTCTGAATGATAATTAGTTTTTCTTTTCACTTAAGGGAGAGATATTTTCTTGGTTTCTGTATTTCTTATGCCTCTGTGCTGCTTTTTGGTCATCTGATGTATTATTATACATTTCTCCCTAATTTCTTGGAGTTGATTCTTAGAGTTTAAAGTTGTGCGTTGGGGAGAGATGAGCTGCGATGTCTTAGCAGCTCCATCACTCAGTTCCACTGAGGCAAGCTCTGCACTGTAGCTGGGACCCGGAGAAATCCAATGACATGGTGCAGGGAAGAAAGAGATCTTCAAAGCCACAACACACACCAGGGATTTTGAAGGCCAGTTGTGGGGAGGTTAGTCATAGTCTCTCAGAAGCTTTGTCACTCTGTACCACTGAGGCTGGCCCTGCACTGTATCTGTTACCTGGAGAAATCCAATGGTGTGGGGTGCAGGGAAGAATGAGACCCTTGAAACCGCCCTCCTGCTTTATTCTTTTTGTACAGTATTGGCTTTGGTTATACTGGACTTTTTATTATTGCTGACAAATTTCATGATTTTTTTTTTCCTATTTCTGTGAGAACTGTCTCAGCTAGTTTGATAAGATTACATTGAATTTATAGATTAATGAGGGTAGCGTGGACATTTTGATTATATTTTTTCAATCTAGGAACATGGGATGTCTTTCCACCTTTGTGTATCATTATATTTTCTTTTTAAAGTTTTCATAGTTTTTCTCATAGAGATCTTTCACTTCTTTGGTTAGGTTTATTCCTAGGTGTCTTATATTTTTTAATGGTGATTGTAAATAGGATTGCTGTCTTCACTTGTACCTCACTCTGTTCATTATTGGTGCATAAAAATGATAGATTTTTTTGTATGTTGATTTTATATCCTGCCACTTTACTGTAATAATTTTCACTTCCAGGAGGTTTTTTGGATTATTTTGGACTTTCTTTGTATAGAATCATGTCATTTGCAAATTGAGATAATTTCACTTCTTCCTTTCCTATTTGAATGCTTTTTATTTTAGTCCCATCTGATTGTATTGGCTAGGATTTCCAACACTGTTGAAAAAAAAAGTCGAGAAAGTGGTTAGCCTTGTCTTACTGCAGTTTTTAGTGGAAAATCTTTCAGCTTTTCCCTATTCAGTATGATGTTACCAATGTGTTTGTCATAGTCAGCTTTTGTTTTCTTTGAGGATTGTCCCTTATAGGCCAGTTTTATTGAGTCTTAATCACAAAGGGATGTTGTATTTTAGCAAATGCCTTTTCTGCATCAGTTCATATGATCATATGGTTTTTATCTTCCCTTGTGTTAATATAATGTATTACATTGATTGTTTTGCATATTTTGAACCACCCTTGCATTCTTGGAATAAAGTCTACCTGGTCATGATATAATCTTTTTAATATGTCATTGGATATGATTTGCTAGTAGCTTATTGAGAATGTTTGCTTCTGTATTCCTTAAGTATTTTGGTCTGTGGTTTTCTTTTTTTATTATGTCCTTGTCTGTTTTGGGGATAAGGGTAACGGAGACTTTATAGGATGAATTTGAAAGGGTTCTTTTCTTTTGGGAGTGTGATAACACTTTGCTGTGAGGAAGAAAACTTTCCTGTACGTCATAGGATGTTTTGCAGCATCCCTGGCCTCTACTTGGTGGATCACAGTAGCACCCCAACTCCAGCTGTGACAAACAAAAATGTTTCCAATATTTTCAGGCTTCTCTTAAAGGACAAAATTACTCCCAGTTGAAAAGTTAGGTCTATAATTATAGAAATCATATCCTTTTACAGATTAAAAAAGATACAGCTCACTTATAGTGCTTAAAATAATAACTGCAAAATAATTTAGTGATTTTTAACTCTGAAAGTTCATGATAGTTAGTCAGGTTAGGTTTATACAGATAGCCCCCTTTTTTTTTTGAGAGAGGTTTTCACTATAGGTCGCGTGCGCTCGCCAGACAGAGACAGAGAGACAGAAAGCGAGAAATCATCCCCCAGGGGGGATGGCCACGCCACAATCCCTTCTCCTCCATTCTCCTCTCGGGATCTTGGGCACGCACGCACACGCGCCCAGCGCGAGTTTTAAGCCACCGGGTCCGGGACGCGAACCACAGTTGACTACGTGGGAGTCCAGCGACATAGCCATTATGCTAACTACTGGTCCACAGACAGCCGCTTTTGATAGTGGAGCTATAAGTTATAATCTTCTAGCTACTTTGTGTGCCGTTTTGGTAAGTATCATGGACGTTTCAGTAGTTCTCAGCGATTATTTTAGATAGCCCTTATACTGTTAACTGAAGTGTATTAAATAAAATTTGTTATGTGACTCTTGGTCTGTCTTTACACGTTTCAGAACACAATTTCATATTTTAACAGCTTTGGTTTTTATGGGCATGTAGTATGCCATATGAAGGATATTCAACAAATCTGGTGTTTTAAAAAAATGAAAACAATGTTTGTCCTCTTCTATTAAAAGAAATATTCAGTGATTTCTAAGCCTGTTTAAGAGTAAGAAGATGATTTGGCCTAATTACTTTAAAATGAGTTACCAAATTATTGACTCCTCTTCAGCAGTTGGGTATTAGATAACAAATGAATGATCCTTTGGGGTAACTGTGGTCATATACGATTTATCTTTACTCCTTCCTCCCCTTCTTGTGCTTCTCTCCTCTCCACTTCCAGTTCTCTCCTTCTTTTTTACTTTAGTTTATTTATTTAGAGATAGATTTTTGCTATGGAGTATGTGTGCTTACCAGAGAAACAGAGAGAGAGAGAGAGACAAGAAGGAAGAAATCACCCCCTGGGGAGATGGTCACACCATAATCCCTTCTCCTCCGTTCTCTT
The DNA here is from genome assembly GCA_026018925.1 of Tupaia tana. NCBI lineage: Eukaryota > Metazoa > Chordata > Mammalia > Scandentia > Tupaiidae > Tupaia > Tupaia tana. Next base: position 516,760 of record JAKSZU010000008.1, read on the forward strand.
CTTGGGATCATGGTACACATGCATATACTCCCAGTTGAGTTTCAAGCCACCAGGTCTGGGACTTGAACTGTGGTCGACTACGTGGGAGTCCAATGACATAACCATTAGGCCATCTGCTGGTCCCTCCTCATAGTTTTTCTCATAGAGATCTTTCACTTCTTTGGTTAGGTTTATTCCTAGGTATCTTATATTTTTTAATGGCAATTGTAAATGGCGATTGTAACACCAGGTAACATTTATTGAGTTTTTGTTTTGTCCCAGATACTTCATTAGATATTATGTATGTTATTTTCCTTTGCTATCTACTGTAGCACATGAGCTAAGAAATATCCTTATTTTACATTTAAAAATTGGGACTTGGAGAAGTCTCTTGCACAGGATCACATAATTAATACATGTGACAATTGATAATCGTCAGAGCTGTGTGTCTAAGGTCAGTGCTGTGTGCTTCAACACTGTTCTAGTGTTTACCAAGCCAGGCTTCATATCAGAATTACTTGGTGAATTTTTAAAATAATATTTTTAGACCTTCTTGTAGTCGAATTGGATTAAGAATCTCTGAGGCGGGGACCAGCAGTTAGCGTAATGGCTATGTCGCTGGACTCCCACATAGTCGACCATGGTTCGCGTCCCGGGCCTGGTGACTTAAAACTCACGCCGGGCGCTTGTGCGTACCTGCCCAAGATCCCGAGAGGAGAAGGGATTGCGGCGTGGCCATCCCCCTTGGGGGGTGATTTCTCGCTTTCTGTCTCTCTGTCTCTGTCTGTCTTGCGAGCGCACGCGCCCTATAGCGAAAAACCTCTCCAAAAAAAAAAGAATCTCTGAGGCAAAAGCCCCAAAATTGAGATTAAGAAGGGTCTGAGTGAAAATTGTTAGGGTACTTTTTTTTTTTTCTCAAAAAATTTCTCTCTCTATTTGATATTATATATTTTGGTAAAATTTCTTGTCTTATTAGATACTCATATTCATTTGTAAAATGCACATTTTAGTCTAATAATAGTCTTCTTGCTTCATAAAATTATTGAGACCATGTGAGAGCCTGACTTACTTCTCTCTTGCCATTTTATAGCACTCAGTATGTTATTATCTGGGGCCTGCTGTAAGGTAGAATCGTGCTGTTTCTTTCTTATACTTGTTTATTTTGTATTGCAAGGGTCTACAGTGGTACGATGGACCCCTAGAAGGCTGTTACTTTATTGAGTGAGTGAATGAGAAATGAATGAATGTTATACAACTGTACAATGTTGATAGCACCTCTGAGGGTACCTACATTCCTCTGGCTCTTGTGGCTTTCACCATGGTACTTCAGCAGCCTATAGGATGTCTCATGTTCTCTCTCAAAACTAAATGGAATTTAGACATGGAAAGTAATTGCAATTTTGGTTCTTTTAGCCAAGAGACTCTTAATCCAATAGGGCTATAAGAAGGCCCAGGAGTATTATTTTTTCTTTTTTGAAATTTATTTTTATTTTCTTTATACATTTAATCCATATACATCACTTAGCTTATACATTCATTTTACCCAACATGAATACACTTAAGTGTTATCCCTTATATTGTTGGACAGTAGACACAACCACATAATAATTATAACAAAATAAATCATGAACCTCTTCATAAACAAACATTCTTTGTGATTAATGCAGTAAGATTTAAGACTTAGAAATAACACTGTGATGCCATCCAGACTACTTTGCTGTGATATCTGCATAATATATCAGTCATATCTGTAATACTTTATTCTTTGATGGGTAAGATCCCTATTCCCTTTTGTTAAATTGTTAATGTCTTTTCCAATAATTTACTACTTATTTTTGCCTTGATGATTTCTTTTTCCAGTTTCTTTAGAGCTTTTTATTTACTTTTTTAAATTGATAACTTTGTCTAAATTTTACTTACAAATAGGAATCTTGCTTAAAAGCCATTCACATCTAAGTTTTTAAATCTAATGTACTTTTTAAAATTAATTAGTTTACATTTAATCACATCTTTACCATGTACAACATTTCTTTATTCAACACAAATACTATGCGTGTCTCAGCCAAGCCAAAGATATTACTCTATAACTTATCAGCAAGTAGCTTCTCATTTTTTGTCAATTAAGCGTACTTTTACTTTTTTCCTTTCCCCTCTCTCCCTTCCATACTAAACTTTTTTCCATATTTTATTGATTCACAAAATATGTTAAACTAAAATATGAACAAAGCTATAATCTAGTCACAAATGTCCTGTAATTTTCTTCTGAATTACTTTTTTCTGAAAATTTTTTAACTTAATTTACATTCATTCCTTAAGCATCGTCACAGCATACAAAATGTGATTTTCCATCTATAATATACTGCATAATGGCTTAATCATGCATGCTACCATCAAAAAATTTCCATTTCTAGTTTCTCCCCTATTTCTGACCCTCTGTCCTTCCCCACCCTCTTTTCACATTATCTCTGGTGTCTACAGTTGTCTTCCTTCCTTTCCTCCTCACATTGCATTGATCACACAATTTCTTAAATAATCTAACTACTTTCAATAGCAAGTTCACTTGGTAATTTCAAGAAAAGCAGTTTTAACTTAAATCAAAGAAATGCTAAGGAACTTAGCTTAAAACTTAAAGCCAGGAAACAGGTTAGGATTCTGTTCAAATGGTAGGTACATGAGCCTATCAACAGCTCAAGACAGAACACAAATCCTTAAAACCGGACAACAAAGTCTAGAAGAAAATTAGCAATGTTTTAGTCAAAAGTTATGAAATTCTATTTCACCAAATCAGTCTCATGTACTTCATCTTCTATTGTCGTTCAAGTTTCCCAATTAAATTCTGGGATATAATATTCAACTCAAGACTTGTCCCTGTTATTAAGTTGGCCATTTTTTTAGTTTTTGAACTCTTATTTCTGTGTGATTGTATTTAATTTTCCTGATATAGCACTCCCTTGAGAACTTCTTAGAGATCTGGTCTGGTGCTAGTCAATTCTTTCAGGTTTTGTTTATCTGAGAAAGTTCTTGTCTTTTCTTCTCACATAAAGGATAATCTTGCCAAGTACAGTATTCTTGGTTGAAATTGCTTTTCCCTTAACACGTTGAGTGTATTTTCCCATTCTTTTCCTCACTCGCATTGTTTCTGATGAGAGGTCTGCTGTTATCCTGATGGGATATCCTTTATAGGTAACTTGATGTTTTTCTCTTGCCAATCTTAGTATCCTGTCTTTGTCTGTGGTCAATCTGGCTATAATGTGTCTTGGAGAAGATCTTCTTAGGTTGATTCTATTTGGGGTCCTGTGTATTTCTTGAGACTGGATCTTTGAGTGCCTTTCTAGATTTGGAAAGTTTTCTTGCACGATTTCATAGAATAGATTACCAATGCCCTTATGAGTCTCTTCACTTTCTGGGATACCAATTATCCAGATGTTTGGACATTTGATGATATCTAGTATTTCTCATATATTATTCTAAATTTTGGGGGCCATTTTCTCAGTCTTTGTGGCGGATTTTTCTAGTCCAGCAATTTTTTCTTCTATGTCTGAGATTCTATTTTCTATATGATCTAGTCTGCTTTTAATACTTTCAAGGGAGGTTTTGACTGCCTGTATTATAGCCTTCATCTCTAACAGTTCCATTTGATTCTTTTGTACAGTATATAATTCCTCTTTTAGATCTTGCAAGAATTTCCTCACCTTCTGAAACTCGTCAGCTCCTTTCTCCTTTTTCTTCAGTCTCTCTTTTCTTCCATCTCTGTTAGCTTTGCCATTATGAATGTTCTGAATTCTTTATCAGACATTTCCATGATTTCCATTGAACTTTTTGTGGATGAAGAGGAGTTATTCTTTTCCCTTGGAGGAGAGTTGTTTTCTTGCTTTCCCATATTTCTTGTGGTCCTGCAGTGATTTCTAGTCATCTGATAGATGGTGTGTTTCTTTCTAATTCTTGAAGTTCAATCTGAATTTACAGGAGTGAGCAGAAAGAGGTGATCTGGAATCTCTCTACCATTCCATTGTGATCCCTTTGTGCAGCAGATTCAGTAGATATTGTGGAATATGTTAACCCTAATAGTATTTGAATATTTGACTATAGTTCCCTTAGATCCATCTAGAAACACAGTAAATGAATATTGAAGAGCGGAGAGATGAAATTAAAAAAAAAGAAAAAAGAGAGAGAGAAAAATATAACAACAAAGAAACATAAAAAAAGGAAGGAAAAATTAAAAACTAGAAAAAATGATTTCTTTTTTTTAAAAAGCACAAAATAGAAAATTGCGAGGTGTGCTTGTGCACCACACGAAATCACTAGTTCTCAGGAGCCATGAGGAATCTTCTGATGGCCTGCCTCTTGCCTCTCCTGCCTGGGTGGGAGGAGGAGAGGGGATTATTAAGACAAAAGGCAGGGCTGAAAGCAAGAGAATACTTTACCTTAAAAAATTTTAAAAAGGAAAAATTGCCAAAAAATGAGAAGACAGAAGCGGAGAGATACAGAGAGAGAGACACAGAGACAGAGATAGAAGGCTAGAGGAGCTCCCTAACTTTCAAGCTTGTGGGCTGGATGCTGAATTATCAGTAGAAAATTTTCTTTTCTCTTTAACCCTGAAATCACTAGTTCTCAGGAGCCATGAGGAATCTTCTTTTCAGAGTATTATTTTTTAAGCTCATCAGGTAGTTCACCAGTGGAGGTCTGACTGCCAGTCCTTTATTGTCATTATAGTGACTTCCACTATGTTTTCTGGAACAATAATATCTGATTAAAGAAGACTTTTTTTTCTTTCTTGTCTACTCCATTCTTTTAGCTTCAACTTAATTTTTAAAAATCTTTTTAAAATGCATTTCAGGTATTAAAGTTGTTTTTGTTTTTGTTTTGAGAGAGAAATTTTTGCTATAGGGTGCGTGGGCTTGCCAGAGAGACAGAAAGTGAGAAATCACCCTCTGTGAGGGAAGGTTACGCCAGAGTCCCTTCTCCTCCAGTCTTCTCTTGGGTTTTTGGCACACACTCCCGGCTTAAGTTTCAAGTTGCCAGGTCCGAGACTTGAACCTCACTCAACCACATGGGAGTTCAGTGCTTTGACCACTATACCACCTTCTAACCCCAAAGCTGTATTTTTTTAATGTTAATTTCACTTTGCCAAAAGCAGGATTGTTGCTTTCAAATCTATGGAATTAGGATCAAGATATTTTACTAGCTGCCTTAAGTTGCTGAAGCAGCTTTTAGGGAGTATGTGTGCTCATACTGTAGGAGAGGTTTATATTAAATGTTATACTTCAGAATTATGTTTAGTTTAGTGAGACCAGCACATGGCATAGTGATTATGCTGGACTTCCACTTGGCTGATGGTGTTTCGAGTCCCAGACCTGGAAACTTGAAACTCAATCTGGGGCATGTATGAGCATGCCCAAAATCCCAAGAGGAGAATGAAGGAGAAGGGACTGTGGTGTGACCATCCTCCGGGGTCGGTGGGGGGAATGATTTCTCTCTGTCTGTTTCTTTCTGTCTCTCTAGAGAGCACATGTGCCCTATTAGCAAAAATCTCTCTCTCAAAAACAATTATATTTAGTAATTATTCTTAACTTTAAAAGCAATAGATTAGAACCAATACACTTGATTATTTAATATATGAAAATAATTTAACTTTCTGACTTAAAATTTTGTAAAAATGGCATCTAGATAATAATGCTTATGAAGTAAACAAAAACTGAAATAACTTTAGTTGTTTCCTTACTGAATAAACAAATTTAGAAAAAAAATTAGTAAAAAATACTTGAAAAGGTTTTTTTCTAATAAAGGACTATTTAAATAAACTGTGGTTGACCTATAGACTGGAATACTATATTTGAGAATATTTCCTGTTTACTGATAAGGGGAAAAAAAACAATATGTAAAGAGAAAAAAATCAAGCCGTGTAAAAAAATGAGGAAAAAAAGAACAGTATGTTTAATTTAATTGAATAAGCTGGAGAAACTACAAGGGTACAAAAGCTATTAAAGATAACTTAGAATTGGGGTGAGGGTAAGAGTTGGAAGAAACAGGGTGACTAGAGATGAGAGTAGAAATTAATATATTCATGCTGCTACATAATTTACAGAAGTATGTGAAGAGAGGGAAAACTATATTCCTGAGAGTGAAAAATTGATTAAAAAGATAAAGGAAATATAAAATTTGAGAAGTTCAAAATTGTATTTTTTTTTTCAGGTGAATTACCATTTATCGACTGGAAAATTGACAGTGACAGGGAAAGTGCTAATGAATATGATGAGTCTGAAGATGTCGAAAGTGCTGTGGAGATCTCTGACTGTGCTTCTTGTGCAAGTAGTCATTCTTTGACAAGTGATGACAAACTGTCTGGACTTCCTAAGGTAAGAGTAAATGATTTCAAAAACTTTTATCCTTTTTCTAATTTTTTGTATATTTTATATCTCTTATACACTCAATCACATACATCCCTTAGCTTGTAAAGTGAATGTTCCAACGTGAATGCGTTTCTCACTAGTCCAGGTAGGGATATTGTACACATTATCATCAACAGATAATAACCCATTTCTGTGACCCATAAAAATCATAGCTTTTTGCTGCTTTATTCTTTCCCTTCTCCAGGACAACCACTTCTGCCTCAGTGGACTTTTACAAAACTATTATCTCCATATCACATACTTGTGCTATACTTTTAAACAAGAGTAAATTGTGAGCTCTCTTCTCACCTACTCCCTACCCCCAACTACACATTCAATTTTTTCTGTCCTTCCATCCACCTTGTACAGTTTATCAAGGTTTGGTCAGGTAAGTACTCAACATTTGTATAGTTGAAAATAATAATATTGATAACCAAGGCAGATATTAATGATCATTATTTTTCCTTTCTCAACTTTTTGTTTTCCTTGGACTTAGTAATTACTTTGGCTTTCTCATTACCTAGTTTTACTTTCTCTTAATAAAGTCTTAGTTTTCATTGTTATCTAGCTCTCTCAGATTATCAGACATAGTAGGCATTCTATCCCTTTAATTTTCTTGAGGAGTTCTTTCCCACAAGCTCTTCGTTGCCCCATTTTGAACTCCTCATCCACTCTGCTTTGTGGACATTGCCACCCTGAGGTTTTCCTTCACTATCATTTGGAGAATTTGTAAACTGCTCTACTGCATAGAGCTTCTTTTTCCTGGGTTTCATGTTTTTCTCTTTCTTTGTTTTTATCCTTATATGGTTGAATACATCTTCTAGTAGTTTCACAAGAAATTATTTATGGAAGATAATCTTTTGAGACTTGGCATATCTGAAGATGTTTTTCATGTGTGATTGAAAATTTGTACAGAACTTTAGGTTGGAAATAATTTTCTTTCAAAGTTTTGAAAGCATTACTTCATTATTTTGTTGAAGAGTTTCTATCAGTAAGCCTGAAGGGGACCAGCTAATGATACAGTAGTAATACAATGCTGTAAAGTCCTGAAACCTCATCAGAAGGTTCTGGGTTCATGTCCTGTGATCTTCTTGTACTCACTGTGCTTATTATCTGGGCTGTCTGAGGCTGGAGATGGATTGTGATGTGGAGATCTCATTAGAGGTACCTGTCTATTTCTCTTTCTGCCTCTCTCTGATGGAAGAAATAGATACATTTTTTAAAAAAATAATAACAAAACCCTGACCTAGTCTCATTCTTACCATTTCTTTATTTATTTTTCTTTCATGAGAGATGGGAGATACCGCAACAACATCTTGACATGCCATAATCTTCCTATCAGATTTATAAGTAGCCAGGATCATGACATGTTCATTGATGTGCATGCCGTGTTCAGGTCCACTTAGGATCTAAACTCAGCCTTGACTTTAGTATTACACAGTGGTGTCCTACTGTCTGTGCCACTGTGACTGTGCCTTATTCTTGACCATTTGAAATTTTATCTTTATTAGTGGTTTTAAGCAATTTGATTGTGCTATATCTTGGTATGGTTTTGTGGTTGGCATTTGTCAAGCTTGTTGGATCTGTGGTGATTCAGGGCCCCCAAGACTATCTCCAGGTTTGGTAATTTGTTAGACGGTTACTCAAAACTTAGCATTGGCTATGATTTATATAATGAGAGGAGACAAAGCTAAACCTGTAATCTTCCACACTCCTCACCAGAAGTTACCCAAGGTGTGCTGAACTCCTTTAGTGAAGAGTTTTGACAATGTGCATAAAATGTTTTCTACCAGGGATATCTAAATTAGTCTTAAAGACTAAGCACACAAAGTTTTTACTGGGAGCTGGTGACGTAGACACCCTCTGACTAGCATGTACTCAAATTTGAGACTTCAGGAAAACAAGTGTACAGCACAAGCCATATTTTCACAAACTGATTAGGCACAGTGAGCCACCCTTTCTATTTAAGGAGTGATGGGAATCCCCTGGAATCTTAAGTATCCATAAGTTAGGCAAGGACTACCCTTATAAGCAGGGTCTCCTAAGGATAGCCATTGCATGCTATGTTAGATAACTCTTTTCTGTACATGAGTGTTCATAGTTTTCATCAAATTTGGAAGTTTTTGGCTTTTATTTTTTCAAAAAAGTTTTCCTGACTCCTTTGTTTTGTTTTGTTTTTCTCTTGGGATTCCAATTATATATTTACATGTGTATTAATTAGACTGTTTAGTATTTTATCATGCCTCATTTATTCTATGTTCACAACTCCCCATTTTGGTAAGCTTTCTTTTTTTTTAAAGAATTATTTATTTATTATTGTTATTATTATTTTTCACATGAGTTTTGCCATAAAAAGAGAGAGAGAGGGACCAGCAATTAGTGTAATGGCTATGTCACTGGACTCCCATGTAGCTGATCATGGTTCAAGTCCCGGACCCGGCGGCTTAAACTCACACAGGGCACGTGTGCGTGCATGCCCAAGATCCTGAGAGGAGAATGGAGGAGAAGGGATTGTGGTCTGACCCTCCCCCCGGGAGGTGATTCCTCGCTTTCTGTCTCTCTGTCTCTCCCTGTCTTTCTGGCGAGCACACGTGCCCTGTAGTAAAAATCTCTCCAAAAAAAGAGAGAGAGAGAGGGAGAGAAAGGGAGAGTGAGAAAGCAAGCCGCCAGGTCTGGGATTCGAACCACGGTTGGCCACCTGGGAATTTCAGCACCTTAACCACCATGCCACCTGCTGGCCCTCTTTTTTTTTTTTTTTTTAAGAATTATTTTATTTATTTTTTTACTTGTTTATTTTGATTTGACCAGAGAGGGCAGAACGAGAGCGAGAGAGAGGGCAAGTGAGAAGCAAGCTGCCAGTTCCAGGATTTGAACTGCGATCGGCCATGTGGGAGTCCAGCGCCCTTAACCACCCGGCCATCTGCCAGCCCCACTTCCTGTCATATTTTTAAATGAGTTTTCTTCTTTCTCTTTTTCTTCTCCTTCTATGACACCCATAATGTATATTATTGGTTTTTGTTATCGTGTCTCATAATTTGCAGTTCCTTCTCTTCCATCTCTCCCTTCAGGATTTTGTGGACCTATACATCTCTCCAGCATATTTTTCAAGCTGCCAGGTCTGAGACTCAAACTATGTGGTTGGCCAGGTGGGATCCAGTTGTATTAATCACCAGGCCACAGACTGGCCCCCTCTTTTTCATTCTTTATTCCCTCTCTCTGAGCAATTTCGAATGACCTGTTTTCAAGCTCACTGAGCCTTCTGTTTGACTGAGTTTGCTGCTGAAGTTGTGGAGTTTTTCATGTCAATCATTGTGTTCTTTACCTGCAGAACTGTTTGGTTCTATTTATATTAGGTTGTTGGGAAAGTCATGACATATCTTTCTATGTTTTTCTATGCAAAAACGCATGTGTCATGACTTTCCCAACAGCCCAATTTCAGTCTCCTTGTTGAATTTCTCATTTTGTGTATTGTTTTTCTGATTTCATTTAGTTGTCCGTATGTATTCTATTGTAGTTCACTGAGCAGTTTTAAGACAATTACTTCTGATTCTTTGTGAGACATTTTATAAATCTCCATTGCTTTAGAGTTGGTTACTGGTGTTTGTTTTGTTTTGTTCCTTAGGTAGTATCATATTTCTGATTGTTCATGATCCTGTTGCCTTACATTGATGTATGCACTGGAATTAATTATTTCTAACTATATCAGAAAGCACGCCATGATTTAAAATTTTCTGTTGACTTTTTGCACTACAGACTGGACTAGAAATGCTTTACTGTAGAAACTCCTTTAGTATGGAAGTAAAGATTTCTATTATAGTGTGATCTGCCTTTTCTTGTTATTGTTACAATTCCTTCTCTTCTGTGCTTAGTAAATTTTTCTCTTAATATTCCCTTACTGCAGTGGTTGCGTCAGTGGTTGACTACCTGTTACCTTCTATTTCTGGCTTTTTAATCACCACATTTTATTTGACAGAGATAACTTTCTTGTGTATAACTTTATATCAAAAATAAACAATGTCTTTGTCATTTTAATGTTTTGTCTAATATTTCATAAACAGGTACTAAACTAATGAAATAAAGAAGTATTCAATAAAGTTAGCTTCATATATTCCTTTTTCTTGTTTTGAATAAAAGGAATGGTGGATTTATATTCATTGTAGATTATTGCCATGACTGAACTAAAAAATTAATTTTACTACTAATTTGTTCAAAACTTTAATTTTCATTTTGAGAATATCACTTTCTTTGAACTTTAAATTTTTTTCTTGGCTTTATTTTTGGGAAAATATTCTGTGATCCAAGAATTCGTTTATTTTTTAGATTTTTGCCATGGGGCTTATGCACTTTCTGGAGAGGGACAGAAATAGACTGAGAGGAAAAGAGAAAAAGCACACTGTAGGGGGATGACCACACCACATTCCCTTCTCTGACATTCTTCTGGTATTTGGGGCACACACACACACACACACACACACACACGCCCAGTATGATATTCAAGCCACCAGGTTTGGGACTTGAACTGTGGTTGACCATATGAGAGCCCATCACTAAACCACCATGCCATCTGCTGTTCCGTACATTTAGCTTTTGAAAGCTACTATAAGTAATCATTACAGGAATAACTTCAATGCTACATGAATGGAGATGCTGCGTGGTTGGCTGGGTTTGCTAGGGAAAAACTCTCACACAGAAATTTTGTATTGCTTATAATTTGAATTCATACTTTGTTAAAGTAACAAATTATATTATGATACAGAATTTTCAGTTACTATTTTTTTTACATTTATTAATCTATCTATCTACTTATCTATTAGTTGTGATTTCCAAGCCACCAGGTCTGGGACTCGAACTGTGGTTGTCCATGTGGGAATCTAGTGCCTGAACCACCATGCCACCTGATAGCCCCCAGTTAATCCTTTAATTATAAAATATACAGTTATAAGAAGTGGATTGTAGGCATCTCATGTTCTCAAAATATAAACTATTTCTGTGACAAGAATATTAGAGAAGTTTACTTGCTCCTTTTTAAAGTTTATTTAATTTAATAATATATAAAAGAAAATATAGCATCAAATGACTTTTATCTCAAAAGAGGAAAAAAAGAGGAACAACTCACATATATTGAAGAGTTGTTGGACTTTATATTGCACTAGTTGCGATTTATTTACACTTGAACCTTAAAATATTCTTGTAAAGTAGATATTGTTATGTCCAGTTTTCAGAAAAGGAAACTGTTAAATAAGACAGATAGCTTTAGGTGAGTTACTTATATAGTGAGCAAGACAGCTGTGATTGAAACCTTGCCACATAATAAGTATTCAGGTGTTAGCCAAATGCCTCAAAGTCTACATTAATCCATCAGTTATATTATAAAAACAAGCGTATGGGCATAACTTTGAAAGGTATGGTCATAGAAGAGAGAAGACTTTTGCTTGCTGAGTATTAAAATATTCAACACCTCTTCCACGAAGTTACTCTTCAATTTGTGTGCAGTTGTTTTTCTTAATAGCCTTGTATTTTATTTTTTAAATATTTCATAAATTTATTTATTTAATCAAAAAAATGCTTATTCTTATTGGCTATTCTTTATTTTCTGACATAATACATTTTTTCATTTTACAGTAAAATTCCATCAAATATGGCTTCTATTTAATTTTTTTTAATCTTGAGAAAATATTGTAAAAGTCATTCTATTGGGACCAGCAGATGTTGTGATAGTTAAGGTGCTGGACTCCCACGAGGTTGGCCATGATTCGAGTCCTAGACCTGGTGACTTGTTTTCTCACTTTCCCTCTCTGTCTCTCTCTCTCTGTCTGTCTCTGGTGAGCACATGTGTTCTGTAGCAAATTTAAAAATAATAATAAATGAAATTAAATAAATAATTCTTAAAGAAAGAATTATTTAACTTTACTTATTTATTTATATAAATTGACCAGAGAGGAAAGTGTGAGTGAGTGAGTGAGTGAGTGAGTGAGTGAGAGAGAAAGTGAGAAAGCAAGTCACCAGGTCCGGGACTCAAACCATGGTCGGCCATGTGGAAGTCTACCACCCTTAAACACAACAACACCTGCCAGCCCCAATAATTCTTTTAAATATCCTATCCTCTGAGTTTGTAACATTATCATCATTTTTATTTTCTGTTTCACAGGCTTTGACTCTTAAATTAGCTTTTTAAAAATGATTTTTTATTTACATGTAACCATTGTACATCTTTATGGTATACAGTATGGTTTTTCACAGTATGCATACAGTATATGATAGTCAAGTCAAAGATATTAGCATATATCATTTTCAACTGAGAACTTAAAATTCTTATGTTTCTTAAATGTTTTTCTCCAGAGCCTTTTCCACCAGCTCCCCACTAACCTATCCTCTCCTATATAGTCTCTGTATCTACATTTGCCCTCCCTACTATTACGTCTTCGTTTCTGCCATAGAGTGCAGACATTCAGTAAATATTGAGTAGTAATATACAGTATTTATCTTGCAGAGTCTGGTTTGTATTGCCTAGCATGAAATCTTCTATATTCATCCACTTTGTATCAAATGACTGGGTCTCATTGTTCATTATGGCTGAGTAGTATTTTAGTATTCCATAGTTTATATGTGCTTCATGTTTTCAATCTAGTCATCAATCTTGGGCATTTAGATTAATTCCTTGTCTTAGCAATTGTGAATAATGTTGTAGTAAAAATGGATGCCCAAGTGTCTTTCTGAGTGATTTCCTATCCTTTGAGTATATACCAAGGAATGAGATTATTGGATCATATAGTTCTATTTGTAGATTAAAAAATAATTATTTAATTTATTATTGTTAATTTGAAAAAATTATTTAATTTTGTTCATCATCATCATTTTTTTTTTTAAATTTTACCTGAGAGAGAGAGAGAGAGAGAGAGAGAGAGAGCGAGCGAGCAAGCCTCCAGGTCTGGGACTCAAACCGTGGTCAGCCATGTGGGAATCCAGCACCTTAATCACTATACCACCTGCCAGCTCCTATTATTTTTATTTTTTTAAATTTACTATGGGGGTACTGGTTGGTGGTTGAGGACTAGGCGCTGGACTCCCACATGGCTGACCATGGTTCGAGTCCCAGTCCTGGTGACTTGCTTTCTCATTTTCCCTCTCTCTCTTACTCTGTCCCTTTCTGGTCAAACTTAAATAAATAAATTAAATAAAGTTAAATTTAAAAATAATTCTAAAAAAAATTCCTGTGTGATTATTTAAAGAAAAATACAATTGCCTTAGGGCACTTGTGTTCATCAGAGAGAGAGAGAGAGAGAAGGCAAGCCTCCGGGTTTGGTACTTGAATTGCAGTCAGCCATGTCAGAATCCAGCAATTTAAGCACCATGCCACCTGCTGGCCCCAATTTTAAGTTTTTAGGAAACCTCCAAATTGTTTTCTATAGTGGTTCTACTAATTAACATTCCCACTAACAGTGTAAGACAATTCCCTTTTCATCACAGCCTTCCCTGCACTTGTCATTCTTTTCTTTACTTTTTTAATCATAGCCATTCTGACTAGTGTTAAGTGATATCTCATTGTAGTTTGATTTATATTTCCCCTATAATAAGAGGCATTGAACATTTTTTCATATGATTTTTGGCTGTTCATGTGTCTTCCTTAGAGTTGTTCAGCTCACTTGTCCAGTTTTCAATTGGATTGTTTTTTGCAGGTAAGCTGCTTGAGTTCCCTATATATTTTGGTCGTCAGCCCTTTATCTGATGTATAGTTTGCAAATATTTTCTCCCATTCTGTGGATTGTCTCTTCACTCTAATTATTGTTACCTTTGCTGTGCTGAAGCTTTTCAGCTTGCTTTTCTATTTTCAGAATTGTTGCCTATTCTTTAGGGGTCTTATTTAAGAAATCTTTGCCTACTCCAGTGTCTTTAAGGGTTTCCCCTGTGTCTTCCAGCAGTAGCTTTATAGTTACAGGCTTTACATTGAGATCTTTGATCCATCTTGAGTTGATTTTTGTTAATGATGTGAGATAGGGGTCCAGTTTCATTTTTTTCACAGGCAGATTTCTAGTTCTTCCAACACCGTTTGCTAGAGACTTTTTCTCATTGAATTGGCTTGTGTCATTTGTCAGAAATCAACTGGTATGTTTTGGAGTTTATTTCAGATTCTGTTTTCTGTTCCATTGGTATATGTGTCTGTTTTTGTGCTGTTTCCATTATCATAGCTTTGCGGTGTATTTTAGGATGGTTAGTGAGATGCCTCCTACTTTATTATTTTTGCACAATGTTACCTTGCCAATGCAGGGACTTTTATGATTCATGATAAATTTTATGATTATTTCTTTGAAGAATGTCACTAATAATTTGATCAGAATCGCATTGAATTTGTAAGTTAATTAGAGTAGGATTGACATTTTCATTATGTTAATTCTTCCAATTCAGTAACACATGATGCATTTCTAGTTTCTGCATCATAATTGAATTTCTTTTTAAAAAATATTTCTTACAGTTTTCCTTGTAGAGGTCTTTCATCTCTTTCCTAAGTTTCTTCCTAGGTATTTATTTTGTGTGTGTGACTTTTGTATAAGAGATTGCTTTCTTCAGTTCTGCCCCAGCCTGTTCATTGTTGGTGTATAAAAATGCTGTAGATTATTGTATATTGATTTTGTATCCTGACACTTTACTGAATTCACTTATCACTTCTATGAGTTTTGTGTGTGTGTGCGTATTCTTTTTCACCTTCTACATGTATAATTATGTTACCTGTGTATAGCAATAATTTCACTTCTTCCTTTCTTATTCGAATGCTTTTTATTTTACTCTCTTATCTAATTGCATTGGCTAGGACTTCCAATACTGTGCTGAAAAGGTGTGCAGAGTGTGTGCAGCCTTGTCTTGTTGAGTCTTAATTTCTATAAAATTTTTGAAGTCATTTAGTAGATTGTTTACCTTTTATGTTTGTGTGTATTTTCAAAGACACTCTCTGTTCTTCACTTCAAGTTTAATTCCATTGTGGTTAGAAAAGATGCCAGTTTCTATACTTTTAAATTTGTAAAGGATTGTTTTGTGCCCTATCATGTTGCCAGTCTTTGAAAATGTCTTATGTGGAAAAGAGAGAAATGTCTGATTGTTGAGTAAATGTTCTATAAATGTATTTCAGGCCCATCTAGTTTATGATGTCATTTAGCTTCTATATCTCTTGGTTTATTTTTTTGTCTAGTTGAAATGTCCATTGGTGACAGTGAAGTCCCAAGCCATTAGTGTGTTGTAGTCTGTCTCTCCTTTTATGTCCACCAGTCTTTTCTTTTACATTATCTAGGTGTCCAGTATTGGGTGTGTAACTATGTGTAATCATTTTATCTTCTTGGTGCAATGATCCTTTTAGTACTGTGTAATATCTTTCTTTCTCTTTCTCTTTTTTACTTGTTTTATCTAGAAATATGCTTTGTCTGATACCAGTATAGTGACTCTAGCCTTTTTCTTTGGTTTCTGTATGCATGAAATAACTTTTTGCAAACGTTTACCTCAATCATCATGTGTTTTTATTGGTAAGATATGTTTCTGGTAAGCAGCAAATAGAAGGCTTCTGTATTTTTATCCATTAAGCCAATCTATGTCTTCTAACTAGAGAATTTAATCTATTAATATCCAAGGTTATTATTTATATTTGTGAATTTATCCCTACCATCTTGTTGGTCATTTTTTTTTTTTTTTTTTTTTTTTTTTTTTTTTTTTTTTAGTTTTTGTGTTCTCTTATTTCCTTTGTCTCTCTTTCATTTTCCTGAGGTATTTCCTTAAGTATTTTTTTTTTCAACTTTCCATAGCTTTTTTATTTTTATTTTTTATTTTATTTATTTATTTTTTTAATTAATTAATTTATTTATTTTTGTATATACTTTCAGTCATATTGTTTGGCTTACAATGAGACCATTTCGATATGTGAACATTTCTCCCCAGACCCGTTGATCGAAATATCTTCAACAGATAACACCACACCTCCCCATCCCGTCAATGCTCTACCTCTGTATCCCTTCTCCAAATGTCTTTCGTTGGGCCCCACTCCTCCACATACACCTCATCTGACATTCACACCCATCTCTTGTGTTTGTTCAACTGTTAGTCAATCAGTTTCAGACATAGAATGCAGACAAACGGTATATGTTAAGTGGGGACATACAATGTCTCTCCTTCATAGCCTGGCTTGCTTCACTCAGCAGTACATCTTCCATATTCTTCCACTTTCTGTCAAAAGCCAGGGCTCTGTTGGTTTTTATGGCTGAGTAGTATTCCATAGAGTATATGTGCCACAGGTTTTCAATCCATTCCTCCATACGGGGGCATCTGGGTTGGTTCCATGACTTAGCAATTGTGAATAGTGCCGCAATAAACATCGATGTGCAAGCACTTTTCCAATGAAGAATTCTTCTGTCCTTTGGGTAGATACCGAGGAGTGGGATCTCTGGATCATATGGCAGATCTATCTGTAGATTTTTGAGGAATCTCCAAATTATTCTCCACAGTGGTTGGACCAATCTACATTCCCACCAGCAGTGTAAAAGAGTTCCCCTTTCACCACACCCCGGCCAACACTTATCATTTTTTGTTTTTTTAATATTAGACAATCTGACTGGGGTTAGGTGGTACCTCATTGTTGTTTTTATCTGCATTTTCCTTACGATGAGGGAGATTGAACATTTTTTCATATGCCTTTTGGCCATTCGTATGTCATCTTTAGAGAGTGTTTTCTTAATCTCCTTCTCCCATCTTTTAATAGGGTTGATCATCTTTTTTCCAAACACCTTTTTTAGTTCCTTGTGTATTCTGGTCATCAGTCCCTTATCTGATGCAACATTTACAAAAGTATTTTCCCATTCTGAGGGCTGTCGATTCACACTAACTACTGTGTCTTTGGCCATGCAGAAACTTCTTAGTCTGATGTAATCCCACTTGTCTATTTTGTGGACGATGGACTCTGCTTTGAGGGTCTTCTTTAGGAAGTCTTTCCCTACACCAATGTCTCCCAGAGTTTCCCCAGCATTCTCCAGGAGCAGCTTTATAGTTTGAGGTCTTAGATTTAGATCCTTGATCCACCTTGACTTGATTCTTGTCAAAGGAGAGAGGTAGGGGTTCAGATTCATCTTTCTGCAAGTGGAAGTCCAGTTTCTCCAGCACCACTTGCTGAAGAGGCTTTCATTTTCCCACTGGATTGACTGGTACCCCTTGTCAAAGATCAGTTGACTGTATGTTTGGGCACTTATTTCTGGGGACTCTATTCTGTTCCATTGGTCCACATGTCTGTTTCTGTGCCAATACCATGCTGTCTTTATTACCACAGCTTTGTAATATATTTTTGGATCGGGGATTGAGATGCCACCCACTCCATTCTTCTTGTGTAGAATTGCTTTGGCAATGCGGGGTCTTTTATGATTCCAGACAAATTTTAAGATCGTCTTTTCTAGATCTGTGAAGAATGTGTCTGGTACTTTGATTGGCATTGCATTAAATAGGTAGATTAATTTGGGTAGAATTGCCATTTTGATTATATTAACTCTTCCAATCCATGAACATGGGATGTCCTTCCATTTTTTTGTGTCATTTTCAATTTCTTTTTTTACCTTCTCATAGTTTTCCTTGTGGAGGTCTTTAACTTCCTTGGTTAGATTTATTCCTAAATATCTTATACTTTTAGTGGCTATGGTAAACGGAATAACTTTTTTCAGTTCTATCTCAGTCTGCCTGTTATTCGTATATAGAAATGCTATCGATTTCTGTATATTGATTTTATATCCTGCAACTTTACTGAATTCATGTATTACTTCCAGTAATTTTTCCATGGAGACCATTGGGTCTTCTATGTATACAATCATGTCATCTGCAAATAGAGAGAGTTTCACCTCTTCTTTTCCTATTCGAATGCCCTTTATTTTTTCCTCTTTTCTGATTGCGTTGGCGAGGACTTCCAGTACTATATTGAAAAGGAGAGGAGAAAGTGGGCATCCTTGTCTTGTTCCTGTGTTTAGTGGGAAAGCTTTCAGCTTTTCTCCATTCAGGATGATGTTCGCTATGGGTTTTTCATAGATGGCTTTTATTGTATTGAGAAATGGCCCTTCTATGCCGATTTTGCTAAGAGTCTTGATCATGAAGGGATGTTGTATCTTATCAAATGCTTTTTCTGCGTCAATCGATATGACCATATGGTTTTTGTCTTTCTTCCTATTAATATGGTGTATTACATTTATGGTTTTGCGTATGTTGAACCAACCTTGCATTCCTGGAATAAAGCCTACCTGATCATGGTGTATGATCTTCTGTATAAGTTGTTGAATACGATTTGCTAGTATCTTGTTGAGAATCTTTGAGTCTATGTTCATCAGAGATATTGGTCTATAGTTTTCCTTCCTTGTCCTGTCCTTATCTGTTTTGAGGATGAGGGTGACAGAGGCTTCATAGAATGAATTAGGGAGAGATTCACCCTTTTGGATCTTTAGAAATAATTTGAGCAGAATGGGAGTTAACTCTTCTTTGAAAGTTTTGTAGAATTCAGAGGTGAATCCATCGGGGCCAGGGCTTTTCTTTGTTGGGAGGTTACTTATTACTGATTCAATCTCCTGGCTTGTTATGGGCCTATTCAGACTTTCTATTTCTTCCTGGCTCATTCTTGGTAGATTATATTTGTCCAGGAATTTGTCCATCTCATCCAGATTATCTTGTTTCTTAGCGTATAGATGTTCAAAGTATCCTCTAATGATGTTTTGAATTTCTACTATGTCTGTTGTTATGTCCTTAATTTTAAGTATTTTTTAAAGACTTGAACTAATATTGGTAAATTCTTTCAGTTTTTGTTTATCTGGGAATGATTTTATTTCTCCTTCTCATTTGAAGGATACTTTTTCCCGATATCGTATTCTTGCCTGGAGTTGTTTTTTTCATAGTTTTTAGTATGTCTTGTCATTCTTTCCTTGACTATATTCTCTCAGTTTAGAGATTTGAGGTTAGTCTAAAAGGTAACCTTTGCAATTAACTTGTTTCTCTCATCATTTAAAAAATATTGT
Source organism: Tupaia tana (assembly GCA_026018925.1). Taxonomy (NCBI): domain Eukaryota; kingdom Metazoa; phylum Chordata; class Mammalia; order Scandentia; family Tupaiidae; genus Tupaia; species Tupaia tana. The sequence continues at coordinate 536,141 of JAKSZU010000008.1, forward strand.
CTTTGTCTTTGATTTTAGCCAATTTGGCTATAATATTGCCTGGAGAGGACCCAAGTTTTCAGATAGTATTTCATAAAATAAATTTTCTATCCTATCACCAATGTCCTTGTTTCTGGAATACCCTTGTTGATATTCTGCTGTTTACTGGTATAGAAGTTCCCTCACACTGTTCTCATATTTTTTGTTGTTGTTGTTGTCGTTATTTTTTTCATTCTTTCTATTAGCTTGGACTAAATCACAATTTTTGTCTTTAGGGTCAGAGATTTTTTTCTGCATGGTCTAATCTGCTAATACTATCAAGGGAAGTTTTGATTTCCTGTATTGTATTCTTCATCTCCAGAAGTTCTATTTGTTTCCTTTTTAGAGTGTCTGTTTTTTTAAGGAATTCCTCTTTGATATCATGGAATGATTTTTTCTTATTTCCTACAGTTGATTGTCTGTTTTCTCTTGCCTCTTATTTTTTCTAACAGTTACTATTCTGAATTTTTCTTCTGACATTTCTACAATTTCTTGTGTTTTATCTATTGTTGGTGAAATTATTGTACTCCTCTAGGGGAAAGGGTTTTTTTTGTTGTTGTTTTCTCTTGTATTTCTTGAGTTTCTACAATGAATGATATATATATATCAATTTTTTTTTAACTTGCTATAGGGCACCTGGATTCATAAGACAGAGTGAGAGAGAGAGAAGGAAAATGAGGAAGCAAGCTGCCAGTTCCAGGACTCAAACCGCAGGCAGCCACATGAGAATCTAGCACCTTAACCACCTCACCACCGCTGGCCCTCTGCATTGATTTTTAGGCATCTGGAGAAATACTCACTTCCTAATTTTTTGGAGTGGGTTCTGTAGTGCTGGGAAGAGGGGGAGAGAACGGCTGTATTCCCCAAGTGAGTCCCTGGCAATGTGGTTCAGGAAAGACTAGTGACCAACAATGTCTTGCAGATCAGAGCAGGTTTTACATATGTGTAACAGTTCAAGGAGCTGGAACTCCAGAAGAGCTGTTGGTAGCATCAGTTGGAGCAGATAACCATTTTACCTGGACCTGAGTCTGAGAGGAGGCAGTATGTGTACCTGCCCTGCCTGCCAAACTGGGGGGTTGTGGAAGTTATTGCCCAAATGCCTCAGTCTTTTGGAATAAGGCTGATCTCTTTTGCATTTTCTCCCTCCTGGCTGTGGAGACTTGATTGTACATGGAGCTCCACCTGCTGGCTGGCTTGCAGCAGGATTGTGTAATTCTGTTGCCAGGTCATTGGGGTAGGAGGTCCTATGTTCTTTTTTTATTTTTATCTCCTGAAGCTGTATTCTGTTGTGCTTCCCTATGATGTGTGTTAGCTCCCTGGCATTTTCCTTGTTCTTCAGTGGGTGGGAGTGCTGGAGTCCATATTGGGAGGCTGGGGTTCAGAGGAGAGTTTCTCTCATATTTCTTCTCTGGAGTAGAGGATTTGAGAAGAAATCCTCCAGAGTCCCATCGGCTTCACATGGTTGGCTCTTCTCTCCTTTTGCAAGTAGAAACCATGAAATCTATTAACAGAAGTTCCTGCGGACTCCCTCCTACTACCCCACTACATGGTCCTGCCTGATTTCTCTCTCTGTGGAGGCTTCTCACAGGCAGTAACCATGGCCCTAGTACCTGTGGGCTGCAGAGGTTGTGGTAGTTGGCTTTGCTTTCAGTCAGCCATGTTTCTTTGATTTACCCTAACTTAACTGGTCCTAATGTGGCTGAACTGTGAGTTGGTAGGGCTGAGCTGGGTAGGCAGAGATTGATCTAGTATCCCGACAAGCCGTCAGGTATGGGACTCGAACTTTGGTTGTGGGAGTCCAGCATCTTAACTACCATGCCACCTGCTGGTCCAATGACTTTTCTTTTTTATTGCCTAAATCTTATTTTATTACCAGGTCATGTAGATGTCTCTGAACTAGAATTCCTACTATTTTCTATCCTCAAATTGGCCCTTTCACCTATCACTTCATAATTGATTTCTCAGATTATGAGTTTTTATTAAAGTTATCTTAATAAAAATTATGACCTTATTATTCACTTATTGAAATACTTGTGATGGTTCCCATTGTCCAAAAGTCCGGATCTGTGTAATTTGACCCATTTGTATCTGCATCTAACTTTACCATCACAGTTGTAGCTTCAGGCCCTGATAATGAATGAGTCAGAGTGTACATTTTATGATTCTGTTTTTATAAAATTGTAGAAACTGCAAATGATCCTGTTGAAAGTAGGTCAGTGGTTGAATGGGGCCAAGGGTGAACGGAGGGACAGATTACAATAGGGCATAAGGAAAGTTCTGGAAATGATGGAATTTTTGTTTTTAAATTTTCTGCGTAGTTTATTTTCTATTTAATTTATTTCTTCTTGAATTTTTTTTATTATCATCATAATCTTGTTTATATTACATTGAATCACATATAACTTTACAGTGCATTACATTTCTTTTTCCAGAAGAAATACCATGCATATCAGTCAATACAGAGACATTAAAATTCCCATTTCATCATCCAACAGCTTTTCATTTTTTTCTGATTATTATTTTTATTATTATTTTAATTATTTTTTAAAACAGTCAATCACTATTTCTCATTTTGCTTGTAAAAAGACTTTACCCAACATGAAATACTTCTCAGACCAATCCAGTTGAGAATACTATTCACTTCAGAAATGATGGAAGTTTTTGTTATTTTGATTGTGGTGATAGATTCTCAGGAATATATACATGTTGAAATTGGTCGGATCAAATACTTAAAATATGTGTGGTTTGGAGTGCTTATGTTCTAACTTTGTACATTTTTTTAAAGTTGATTTCTTTCATGAGAGAGAGAGAGAGTTACAGCACGCTGAAGAGATAAGACAGTCTACCCACAGCTTTAGTCAGCCCCAGATCATGGGTAAATGTACACTTGGTGTGGGACCAGCAGTTAGCATAATGGCTATGTCGCTGGACTCCCACATAGTCGACCACGGTTCTAGTCCCGGACCCAGTGGCTTAAACTCACGCCTGGCACGTGTGTGTGCATGCCCAAGATCCCGAGAGGAGAATGGAGGAGAAGGGATTGCGATATGGCCATCCATCCTCGGGGGTGATTTCTCGCTTTCTGTCTCTCTGTCTCTCTTAGTTTGTCTGGCGAGCGCACGCGCCCTATAGCAAAATCCTCTCAAAAGAAAGAGAGAGAGAGAGAGAGAAAGAAAGGAAGGAAGGAAGGAAGGAAGGAAGGAAGGAAGGAAGGAAGGAAAGAAGGAAGGAAGGAAGGAACACTTGTACTCAGGGAGGATGTAAACTGGCAAGTTTCTCATGTGAATCTGCCTGGCAGAGCATTGCATTTTACTGCTGCACTGCCATCTGGCCCCCCTCCATGAAACTGATTTATAATTGTTTTTAGGTATAAAAAAAGATGTACATCTATATCCTCATGAAATAATCTTCAAAATACACATGTATTAATATATGTGTTGGGTCACAATATAAATGTATTTTTGCTGTGAGTCTTGAAAAAACTTTGAAAGTCACTGCTCAGAGGAATTTTCACACATACCCAAAAGGATGTAATACACACACAAACACACACACACACACACATGCGCACACACATAATATTCATTGTAGCATTGTTTACCAGACTTTGGGCAGTAACTGCTGACTGTGTCCTGGGATGCTAATGCAGTCCCAGTGCTGCAAGGTACAGAACTGCTTAAGGGGTAGTTTGAGATCACAGGCCTTCCTATTAGCCTAACTAAAATTTCCTAGAGCTGCCCTGCATCCCCTTTGCTCAGTATCTTGCACTTGCACCAGCCCCTTCTTCCTAATAACTTCCTTATTCTAATACCTAAAATCATTCTATCCTGTTTACTTGATATTTCAGCTAGGTTGAAAGAAGTACAGTATGTGATATACAGTTTTTGTGGAGTTGCTTCTACTAATAGTTTAGTTTGTCTTTGGATTTCCTAAGAAGAAAGCTCTCCTGGTAGTGAAGTGGGCAAGTGAACCTGGGGAAGTATAGCTGCCAGTCAAGGATCATTATCAAGTAAGTTACCATTGCAGGCCCCTGGAGGTTGGTGTTGCCTGGAAACTCTGGGAGCCTCAGAAGTATTTCACAGAAGGGACCAGAAGTTGGCGTAATGGCTATGTCGCTGAACTCCCATGTAGTCGACTGCAGTTCAAGTCCCGGACTTGGTGGCTTAAACTCATGCTGGGCACTTGTGCGTGCGTGCCCAAGATCCCGAGAGGAGAATGGAAGAAAAGGGATTGTGGTGTGGCCATCCCCCTGGGGGGTGATTTCTCACTTTCTATATCTCTCTGTCTCTCTCTCTCTGTCTTTCTGGCGAGCACTTGCGCCCTATAGCAAAAACCTCCCCACCCCCCCAAAAAAAAAGAATTTCTTCACAGAGGAACAAAGAAACTATAATATTTACAAGTGAATCCCTTCATTCATTGGTTGAAGACTACTACTTGGTGGAATTGAGAAGTGGGTATTTCCTAGTTCTTGAAGCCTATGGAACAGGTAGGGAAAAATGAGCTTAAGCAGACAAAGCCCTGAGGTAAAGAACTGGAGGTACCAGAAGTAAGTGGGGTCAGCATCACTAGAGGCCTAGGGGAAGGGAGTTATGAGTACAGTACCTACTGAGTGGCTAGCATTTAAATGAACTGTATGCATGAATAACACTCTGGAGGCAGATTTGTACCATGATCAGGAATTTTATAATTACCCCTTAGAACTGCAGAAGCAAAAGCTTGTTTATGTAGCTCATAAGGCCATTGCTTTTTGTCCTTAGTGCATGTTTGTAGAAATGGAAGGTACTGGTAGCTGGAGCTTATTTTACAACACACCAGACATAACTCAGTGAGAGGCATTCAGGTCAGCCAGGGAATGGTTGTTACTGATTTAGGGCAGTCTTGTGTGTAAAAATGATCTCCTCAGTTCACTGGAACTGAGTTTTGTTACTACTTATGTAAAGGTAACCAAACTCATAACTGTTCTGAGTGCTGTCTTGTTGCTGACCACTCTTCTAAGTGCTTTACTTACATATATTATCTAATTTCAACCTCACGGCAAGTCTTTGAGGTAGGAACTGTTGTTATCATCCCTATTTTCCAGATGATAGTTCTTAGACTAAATGATTTGCCTTCTCTTATAAAATAGTAAATAATTGACCCAGGATTGTAACACTGGCCCCTTGACTTCTGGACTATGGTCTTAGCCATTTTACTATAGTGTCAGTAATAATAATAGCCATAATGACATTAATAACAACACAATAACCCTGAGTTCATATTACTCAGGCACTTTGCTAAGTGCCAGTCTTGTAAGGTAGGTGTTGTAAGCTCCATTTTAGAGATGAAGGAATGGAGGCACAAGTAAATGGCAGAATGAGAATCTAATTTGCATAGTCTGAGGCCAGATTCTTTTAACTCCACATGTTCTATTCTTTGGATTATAAAATAACTATTTGGAGGAACAGTATGATAGGAATCAAAGACCACAGGGTAATTTTTTCTTTGCAATGTTGTCTTTTATGACAGTTAACAAATGTAGTTGATTATTGGTATGACTTTCCATATTGTTCAGTTGGCAGTTCTTCAGTATTGCTGTCAGGATTTTCACAATCCGTTTCTTCTAAGAACCATTCCTATAGAGGGCAGCAGAGACACAGCAGGAATGTTCATTACCTGGCGTTTTTCAGGAAGTGTGAAAGAAATTTTGGACCTAGGTGAGGTCAGTTACGTAATTCTCATGTACTTAATGTATTAACCTCTTTGTAAATACAGACTAATAGATACAATAAATATCAGATAACCGAGTTAGATTCAGGCTTTTATTTTAATAAGGTGAACAACAAAATCTTGTTGACTGTTAGATAAAAGTTCTGAAAATAGTTAATACAGTTGTAAAGAGAAATCAAATGTGGCTTTCAAATTTTAAGTATGGATTCATTGTTATAAAACCAATGTTATCTTTCTATTCTTACCACTAGGAGTGGAAAAAAAATGATTCAGTAACTGATATAGATGGTGTTATGGAAACATTAAAAATAGGAATAAACCAAATTTTGTATGCTTGCATCCAAAGATATAACTTTAGAAAGTGATTCGATAAAATTTGAAGTATTTTTTACATTTAATGGAAATATTTGTGAATCTATTTTATGTTTATATAAAATTTTGAAAATAATATGTATAATTTTGTATTAATTAAGTTTTTTTGTTTTTGTTTGTTTGTTTGTTTTTGCTTTTGAGAGAGATTTTTGCCATAGGGTGTGTGCACTCGCAGGAGAACTGTTTTTGCTTCAAGTATTTTTAAAATCTCTTATTAGGTGTACAAATGTTTATCATTTGGAGCCATCAGGTGGTGTAGTGGTTACAACTCTGAACTCCCACATAACTGTTTGAGTCCTGGACCTGGCAGCTTGAAAAATCACACTGGGCATGTTTACATGTGTGCCCAAAATCCTAGGAGAATGGATTGTGGTGTGGCCATCCCTCCAGTGGGTGATTTCTCACTTTCTCTCTGACTGTCTCTCACCAGTGGACACATGCACATGCCCCATGGTAAAACCTTTTAAAAAAATTATAAAAACCTTTTAAAAAATTATAATTTTTTTTCATTTTCTTGCCGTATTGAACTTTATATCTATATATAGTGCTTTTTTCCACTCTTACAAACTTAAGTATATTTTTTCCTGATATTAGTATAGCCATCACTGCTCCCATATAGTTGCTGTTTACATGAAATATCTTTTTTATTCTCTCACTTTCAATCTGCTTGTGTCTTCATATTTAAAGTGAGTAGTATAGACAACAAATATGAGTAGTTAAGAGTCTTTTTTTTTTTTTTTTATCCATTTTGCTAATCTCTGTCTTTTGGTTGGAGAGGTTTTTGTTTTTTGGGGGTATTTTTTGTTTTGTTTTGTTTTTTTTGTAGAGAGATTAGGGCATGTATGCTTGCCAGAGAGACAAAAAGTGAGAAATCACCCTCAGAGGGGATGGCCACACCACAATCTCTTTTCCTCCATTCTCCTTGGGATTTGGGGGACACATGCATATGCACCAGCATGAGTTTTAAGAGAGTTTTAAGCTGCCGGGTCCAGGACTCTTAACTGCAATCAACTACATGGGTAGTTCAGCAACCAACCATTACACCCTGGTTGGAGAGTTTTAATCCATTTAAATTTAAAATGATTACAGGTGTGGAGGGACTTTCATCAATTTTCTTTTTGTTTTCTATATGCCTTACTAATTTTTTTATCCCTCATTTCTTGTATCACTATCTTCCTTTGTGTTTTATCATAAAATGTATAAATTCTTTCTCACTTCTTTTCACTATGTTCTATAGCTTTTTTCTTTCTGTTGTCATGAGGATTACATTTAATATCCTAAAGCTGTAATATCTAATTTGAATTTCTATCTGTTTAACTTTTTTTTTTTTTTTTTTTTTTTTTAATTCTGAAGGTATGTGCTCTTGCCAGAGAGAGAAGAGAGAAAGTACCACCTAATGGGAGATGGTCAGGCCACAATAATTTTTCCTCCATTTTCCCATTTATCAGGATTTGGGGCACATCACACACATGCCTGGCATGTTTTTCAAGTCACCAGGGCAAAGATTTGAACCATGGTCAGTCATATGGGATCTAGCTCTCAACACATAGTGCTTAACCATTGTACTCTGAAGCCTGCCCTATAACATGTAAAAAAAAAAAAATTAAAAAAGTAAAAGTTGTTCTTTTACAGTGCTACCCTCAGTCTTTTAGGTTATTTTTTGTTTATTTTTAATTTTTGCTATAGGGTGCATGCATTTGCCAGAGCAAAAGAGAGAGGGAAAGTGAGAACATTCTCCCTGGGGGGAATGGCCATGCCATAGTCCTTCTCCTTCACTCTCCTCTTGGGATTTCAGGCACTCATGCATATGTTCCTTGTGTGTTTTTTTGAAGCTACTGGGTCCAGGACTAAAACCATGCATTCAGCCACGTGGGATCCAGCCCCTTTAACCACTATACCATCAGCTGGTCACAAATTTGTTGATGTCACAAAATTACATTTTTTTTTTTTCCATCATGTAACCCAAAATATAAACTAATTCTTATCAATTCATGTCTTAACTTACGGAGAAAACAAAATGTAGACTTATGAACCAAAGTTACAATAATAATCCTTTCTAGGCTAATAATTTAAAATTGTGTTAGTCTCTTAAATCATGTAGAGGACAAAAAGTAAAGGTACAGTGATACTGGGTTTTAAAATCGCCCATGTAGTTATTCTTCTTGAGATCTTTGTTTCTTTATTAAGCTTCTAGTTATTGACCTTTTATTTTAACCTGCAGTACTCCTTCTAGCATTTTGTGTGGCAGGTCTGGTGGTAATGAACTCACTCAGATTTTATGTTGGAATGTCTCAATTTCTCCCTTAGTTTTGAAGGACAGTTTTGCCAGATACAGGATCCTTGATTCTTGGTTGATACTTTTTTCCCTTTGGCACTGTTAATAGGTTAATCCACTACCTTCCAGCCTTCAAAGTTTCTGTTGAGAACCTGCTGGTGATCTTATGCAGGATCCCTCCTTTGTGACAAGTTTTGCTTTTTTTTTTTTTTTTGAGAGTTTTTTTGTTTTTGTTTTTGTTTTTTGCTATAGGGCGCGTGCGCTCGCCAGACAGACAGAGAGACATAAATAGCCACGCCGCAATCCCTCCTCCTCCATTCTCCTCTTGGGATCTTGGGCACGCACTCACACGCGCCCAGTGTGAGTTTAAGCCCCTGAGTCCGGGACTCGAACCGCGGTCAACTACATGGGAATCTAGAGACATAGCCATTACGCTAACTGCTGGTCCCGTGACACCACTGTTTTTTATGCTTTATCAATTTTTAAAAGTTTTTAACCATTTTTTCTTCAAATGTATGTTGTTTCTGGTTCATTCTCTTTCTTCTCCTCCTTGTACTATCATAGCACATGTTCGTCTGTTGGATTGTGTTTTCTGTTCACTTTTCTTCATTCTTTTTATCTTTCTTCCTCAGACTCAATCATCATTTCCATTGTCTTATTAATAATTTCAAATGTCCTGTCTGTAGGTTTACTGAGTCTGTCTTCTGCCTTCTCATATCTTTCTTTAAATCCATCTTGTGGTTCTCCAGGCTCCAGGCCAGCAAGAGACATTAAGGCAGGGGCACCACTGCCCCTCTCCCCACTTCCAGCCCTCCCAAGCCCAGGACCGTTTCCTCCCCCCCCCCCCCCCCCCCCCCCCGAAAGACTGGAGTTCCAGTTCCATCTCCAGGCTCCTGGCCAGCAAGGAACGTTAAGGCAGGGGCACCACTGCCCCTTGCCCCACTTCCAGCCCTGCCAAGCCCAGGGCCCTGTCCCTCTAGAAAAGTAGGCAGGTTTATTATTCTTTTTCCTTTCTTTGCTCTTTTTCTTTCTTTTGTTAATTCCCTACTCTTCCTTGCCCCACAGACTGGCCTTTGCTTGGCAGCAGAGCCCCAGTTCCACCTCCAGGCCCCTGGTCAGCAAGGGAGGTTGAGGCAGGGGTACCACTTTCCCTTGCCCCGCTTGCAGCCCTCCCAAGCCCAGGACCCTCCTCCCAGAAAGACTGGCCTTCACTCTGCAGCAGAGTTCCAGTTCCATCTCCAGGACCCTGGTCAGCAAGGGACGTTGAGGCAGGAGCACCACTTTCCCTCACCCCACTTTCATCCCTCCCAGGGCCAGGACCCTCTCTCCCTAGAAAGGTAGGCAGGTTTATTTTTTTTCTTTCTTTGCTCTTCTTTCATTAATTCCCTACTCTTCCTTACCCCACAGACTGGCCTTCACTCTGCAGCAGAGCTTCATTTCCATCTCCAGGCCCCTGGTGAAATTGTGCACCGTGCGCACGTGACTTTTTCTTTATTCTCCTTCGGACTCTTTTCTTCCCTCTTATATTATCTTCTCCTCCTCATCCTCCACCCTTCCAGAGGGACTAGACAGCTCTAGAATCACAGTTCTGAAATTCTCTAGTAGTGTAAGTTTCCCTGGGATCCTATCTTTTACTGAACTACTTGTGAAAAAGGAGATACTGCTCTTCAGACACCTGAATAGAGTACACCTGTTGAGATCCCATTGCTAAAAACAACCGAAGAGCGACTTCAGCACACATCAATTCACAGCAAAAGGGAAACTTGCTCCTAGTCGAATTAACTGCAGCTTACTATCCAAGCTGTCCCCCAGAAGTTATAAGCCTTCAATATATTCCAGAGTTCCAAAATAGTTTTATAGGAGATTCTGCAATGGTTTTATAGGTGGGAAGACTGATTCCTGGTGCTTCCTACTCTGCCACCTTTTCGGAATCCTCTGATTGCATACCTCTCATATATATAGTGAAGAAGTTTAATGATGATGCTCAAAAGCATACTTTTTAGACTCACTCTTGTATGTGATTATGTTTGTATGAACATTGACAAAATTTAGTCCTTTATATAGGGAAGTCTGGAGTTTTTAGTCATGCTTTTTGTATGATTATATTTTAAAGGTTGAATTATAGAAAAATTGTATTTTTAAAAATTCATATTCCATAGTGCTCATGTAAAAATAGAGGCATGGTAGAGATTGTAATATGAAGTCTGGTTTGGGGGATTTTTTTTGTGGTTGCAATTTTGTATTATAACTCATATGGTATATGATCTATTTGTTCATGATTTCATAATATATAGCATTTTGCATGTTATTATTCTCTTTATGAAAGTGAATAACTATTTACCAGTGTCATTTGTAACATTTATATCAGAAATTATATCTTATTTTTCCATCATATCCCTTTTTGTATTTTTTAAAATATTTTAAAATAATTATATAATTTTATTTTATCATTGTTATTGTTATTATTTTAATTCACCAGAGAGAGAGAGAGAAAGTGAGAAAGCAAGCTAGCAAGCTACCCAGTCTGAAACTCAACTGTGATTGACCATGTGGGAGTCCAGTGCCTTAGCCACTGTGCCACCTATCGGCCCATGTTCTCCCTTCTTGAGTGTCTTAAATTAAGTGATGAGATGCCAGGACAAAGACTTCATGAATTGGTCCTTTTTCTGGCATAAATTTTCCTCCCCTTTCATTATTACTGCAACATAGCACTTCCCTTCTCTTTTCCCTTTTCCTTTTATTTCCCAAGTACTTTGGTTGTTTTTTTTTATTTTAAATTTATTTATTTTGCATTTATTCATAGCATATAAAATGAGTTTTCCCATCAGAATACACTGTATATTGGCTCAAAGATATTACCATACATGTTATTTTCAACAAATAATTTTCCTTTTCTTGTTTCTTATATATTTTGCTTCTCTTCTCCCCCCCTTGATTGCCTCCCTCTTACCCCCTACCATTTCCCACCCTCTTCCCATACTGTCTCTGGTATAGAATGATCATACTATAAAGCAGAACCTAGCTGAGGCTTTATAGCTTACTGTAGTCATTAAGTAGAAATATTTTTTGTTTGTTTTTACATATTTATTTATTTTTTTTCTTGTCCTCCAAATTTATCAAATAGCTTCTACAGAAAGGACCAGGTGCTGAGTGCTAATATATTACAAGGAGCCTCAGTTTCCTCATGAATTCATAGTAGTATCTCATATTTCATTATACCTAACAAATCCAATCATCCCTCCCTATTTTTTTTATTTTTTTATTTTCTCTTTTACATTCAATCACATTAGTTAGCTTACAAACAGAATATATCAACATGTGAACATTTTCCCCTAGTCCAGTTGATAAAACTATAAAAGTATCTTCAACAGATAATGCCACATTTCTTTGTCCCATTAATCCTTTGCCTTTCTATTTTTCTTCTAAATGTCCTTCCTCAGACTCTACTCTTACACACACACTATATCTGGTATTTACATCCATTTTCTGTGTTTCTATATCCTTTATTTAGTCACTCAGTTTCAGTCATAGAGTCATACACTCACATTAAGTGGGGACGTTAAATGTCTCTTCTTCATAGCCTGTCTTGCTTCACTCAGCAGTAGATCTTCCATATTCTTCCACTTTCTGTTTTTTTTTTTTTTTTTTTTTTATGGCTGAATAGTATTCCATAGAGTGTATGTGCCATAGCTTTTCAATCCATTCTTCTGTTTGTGGGCATTTGGGTTGGTTCCATGTTTTAGCAATTGTGAATAGTGCCACAGTAAACATCAACATGCAAGCACTTTTCTGTTTTGGGTAGATACCAAGGAGTGGGATTGCTGAATCATACGGTAGTTCTATTTGTAGATTTTTGAGGAATCTCCAAATTGTTCTCCACAGTGGCTGGACCAATTTACATTCCCACCAGCAGTGTAAGAGAGTTCCCCTTTCACCACACCCCTGCCAACACTTTTCTTTTTCTTCTTCTTTTTTTAATCTTAGTCATTCTGACTGGGATTAGGTGGTATCTCGTTGTTTTGATCTGCCTTTCCCTTACAATGAGGGATGTTGAGCTTTTTTTTTTTTTTTTTTTTTTTTTTTTGGAGAGGTTTTTCGCTGTAGGGCGCGTGCGCTCGCCAGACAGACAGAGAGAGACATAGAGACAGAAAGCGAGAAATCACCCCCCAGGGGGGATGGTCACGCCGCAATCCCTTCTCCTCCATTCTCCTCTCGGGATCTTGGGCACGCACGCACACGCGCCCGGCGTGAGTTGTAAGCCACCGTGTCCAAGACGCGAACCGCGGTCGACTACGTGGGAGTCCAGCGACATAGCCATTACGCTAACTGCTGGTTCCCGAGCATTTTTTCATATGCCTTTTAGCTATTCGTATGTCATCTTTAGAAAGTGGTTTTTTTTTTCAACTCCTTTGATCATCTTTTTTCGGAACAGCTGCTTGAGTTCCTTGTGTATTCTGGTTATCAATCCCTTATCTGACGAATAGTTTACAAAAATATTTTCCCATTCTGAGCGCTGTCAATCCACACTAATTACTGTGTCTTTTGCCATGCAGAAACTTCTTAGTCTGATGTAATCTCACTTGTCTATTTTTGGGGATAATCCCCAGTGTCTCCCAGAGTTTCCCCAGTGTTTTCCAGGAGCAGTTTTATAGATTGAGGTCTTAGATTTAGATTTTTGATCCACCTTGACTTGATTTTTGTCAACGGTGAGAGGTAGGGGTTCATATTCATCTATTGGCAGGGGAAAATCGAGTTTTTCAGCATCATTTGCTGAAGAGATTTTCCTTTTTCCACTGAATTGACTGGTACCCCTTGTCAAAAATCAGTTGACAGTATGTTTGGGAATTTATTTCTGGGGACTCTATTCTGTTTCATTGGTCCATGTGACTGTTTCTGTGCCAGTACCATGCTGTTTTGAATACTACAGCTTTGTAGTATATTTTTTATCAAGGAGTGAGATGCCACCCACTCCACTCTTCTTGTGTAGGATTGCTTTGGTAATACGGAGTCTTTTATGATTCCAGACAAATTTTACGATTGTCTTTTCTAGATCTGTGAAGAATGTGTCTGGTACTTTGGTGGACATTGCATTAAATATGTAGATTAATTTGGGTAGAATTGTCATTTTGATTATATTCTTCCAATCCAGGAACATGGGATGTCCTTCCACTTTTTTGTGTCATTTTCAATTTCTTTTTCTCCTTGTGGAGGTTTTTAACATCTTTGGTTAGATGTATTCCTAAGTATCTTATACTTTTTGTGGCTATGGTAAATTGAATAACTTTTTTCAGTTCTGTCTCAGTCTGCCTGTTGTTCATATACAGAAATGCTATAGATTTCTGTATGTTGATTTTGTAACCTGCAACTTTACTGTATTCATGTACTACTTCCAGAAGTTTTTTTATGGAAACCATTGGATCTTCTATGTATGCAATCATGTCATCTGCAAATAGAGAGAGTTTCACCTCTTCTTTTTCTATTTGAATACCTTTTATTTTTTCCTCTTTTCTAATTACATTGGCGAGGATTTCCAGTACTATATTGAAAAGGAGTGGAGAAAGTGGGCATCCTTGTCTTGTACCTGTTTTTAGTGGAAAAGCTTTCAGTGTTTCTCCGTTGAGAATGATGTTTGCTTTGGGTTTTTCATAGATAGCTTTTATTGTGTTGAGAAATGACCCTTCTATGCCGATATTGCTGAGAGTCTTGCTCATGAAGGGATGTTGTATGTTATCAAATGCTTTTTCTGCATCAATTGATGTGATCGTATGATATTTATCTTCATGTTAATACGGTGTATTACATTTATGGTTTTGCGTATGTTGAACCAACCTTGCATTACTGGAATAAAGCCTACCAGATCGTGATGTATAATCTTTTTTTCATAACTATTTGGATACGATTTTCTAGAATTGTTGGGAATCTTTGCATCTATATTCATCAGGGATATTGGTCTATAGTTTTCCTTCCTTGTGCTGTCCTTATTAGAAATAACTTGAGCAGTATGGGAATTAACTCTTCTTTGAATGTTTTGTAGAATTCAGAGGTGAATCTATCAGGGCCAGCGTTTTTCTTTGTTGAGAGGTTATTTTTTACTGATTCAATCTCCTGACTTGTTGTGGCCTATTCAGATTTTCTATATTCTTCTGGTTCATTCTTAGTAGATTATATGTGTCCAGAAATTTTTCTATCTCATCCAGATTGTCTTATTTCTTGGCATATGGTTGTTCATAGTATCCTCTAATGATGTTTTGTATTTCTACTATGTCTGTTGTTATATTGCCTGTATCATTGCAGATTTGGTTTACCTGGTTCTTCTCTCTCTTCTTAATAAGTCTCACTAGTGGTATATTGATTTTGTTTATCTTTCAAAAAACCAGCTTTTACTTAATTTATTTTCTGTATTGTTAATTTATTTTCTATTTCATGTATTTCTTCTCATATCTTTATTATTTCCTTTCTTCTAGATATTTTTGGAGTTTTTTGCTGTTGCTTTTCCTATTCTCTGAGGCATGATGATAGGTGATGCATTTGCCTGCTCTCTGTCATCTTATGTGCACTAATTGCTATGAACTTCCCTCTTATTACTGCTTTAGCAGTGTCCCTAAGATTATGGAAACTCATGTCCTCTTTGTCATAGGCTTCATAAATCTTTTGATTTCAGTATTTATTTTTTCAGTAGTTCTAGAGTCATTCAGGAGTAGGTTATTTAGCTTCCATGTATTTGAGTATTTTTGAGGATTTCTCTTGAAATTAAACTCAAGTTTAATTCCATCATTGTCAGGGAAGATGCTGGATATAGTTTCTATGCCTTTGAATCTCTAAAGGCTTGCTTTGTGCCTTGTGATGTGGTCCATCTTTGAAAAGGTCCCATATGGGGGTGAGAAATAAGTGTATCTTGTGGTTTTTGGATGGAAAGTTCTATAAATGGCTTCATTTGATTTATGATATCATTTAGATTCTTTATGTCTTTACCTATTTTTGTCTGGGTGATCTGTCCCAAGGGGATAGTGCAGTGTTGAGGTCTCTAACAATTAGTGTGTTGCAGTCTATCTCCCCTTTTAGATCTAACAGTCTTTCCTTCACGTATTTGGTTGTTCCTGTGATAGGTGCATAGATATTTATAAGCCTTACATCTTCTTGATAGATTGACCCTTTTACTACAATATAGTGCCATTCTTTGTATCTTTGAACAGTTTTTGTTTTAAAGCCTATTTTGTCAGAAGTTAGTATCGCGACTCCAGCTCTTTTTTGGTTCTTATTTGCATGTAAAACATTTTTCCAACCCTTCACATTCAGTCTAGGTATGTCTTTATCCATGAAGTGGGATATATATATATATACATACACACACACACACACACACACACATACGTGTGTGTGTATATATATATATAGGCAACAGATATAGGCTTTCTGTTTTTTTATCCATTCAGCCAGTCTGTGTCTCTTTTTTTTTTTTGGAGAGGTTTTTGCTATAGGGCGCGTGCGCTCGCCAGACAGACAGAGACAGACATAGAGACAGAAAGCAAGAAATCACCCCCCAGGGGGTTGGTCACGCCGCAATCCCTTCTCCTCTATTCTCCTCTCGGGATCTTGGGCACGCACGCACATGCGCCCGGCGTAAGTCTCAAGCCACCGGGTCCGGGACGCGAACCGCGGTCGACCACGTGGGAGTCCAGCGACATAGCCATTACGCTAACTGCTGGTTCCCAGTCTGTGTCTCTTGATTGGAGAATTTAATCTATCACATTCAATGTTACTACCAATCGATGTTACTGGACCTGTCCCGACATTTAATTGGTCATTGTCTTGGTTGCCTTTTATTCCTTTGTTTCTGGCTGTTAATTCTTTAGTTTTCCTTGAACAGTACTCTCTTTAGGGTTTCTTGAAGAGCTGATCTAGTGTTGGCAAATTCTTTCAGGTTTTCTTTGAGAAGATTTTCATCTTTTTTCCCCATATGAAGGATAATCTTGCAGGATATTATAATCTTGTTTGAAATTGTTTGTCTCTTAACACTTTCAATACATCTTCCCATTCTTTTCTTGCTTGCATTGTTTCCAGTGAGAGGTCCGGTATTAGCCTGATGGGATGACCTTTGTAAGTCACTTCTCTTTTCTCTCTTGCCTGTTTTAGTATCATGTTTTTATCTGTGGTCTAGGAGAGTCTGGCTACAATGTGCCTTGGAGATGATCTTCTGGGGTTGAGTCTATTTGGGGTCCTTTGTATTACTTGGGTCTGGGTGCTTGAATGCCTCTCTAGACTTGGGAAATTTTCTCCCAGGATTTCATAGAATAGATTTCCCATGCCATTATTATTTTCTTCACCTTCTGGAATGCCAATTATTCTGATGTTTGGGCATCTTATAGAATCTAGTATTTCTCGTATAGTATCCTCGTGGTTTTTTTTGTTTGTTTTTATTTTCTCTGTCTTATTGGTGGTTTTTCCTAGGTCACAGGTTTTATCTTCTACATCGGAGATTCGATCTTCTGCATGGTCTAATCGACTTTTAATACTTTCAAGAGAGTTTCTAATTTCCTTTATTACAGACTTCATCTCTAATAGTTCCATCTGATTCCTTCTCTGAGTGTCCATTTCTTCTTCCATATCATGGAAGGACTTCCTAATCTCCTGAAGTTTGTTCTCTCTTTTCTGTTCCAACTCATAGAATTTGTTCATCATGAAGGTTCTAAATTCTTTCTCTGACATTTTGGTAACTTCTTCAGATTTTAGGATAGATGGAAGGGAGTTACTCTGTTCCTTTGATGGAGACATATTTCCTGGCTTATTCAGACCTGAGGCTCTTCTACTTCTAGCCATTGGAAGATGTATTCACTTTTGAATACCTCTTAGGAGAACATTTCTTCGACTAGGAGCAAGTGTATTTCCCTTTTGCTGTGAATTGATGTGTGAGGAAGTCTCTCTTCTATTGTTTGCAGCAATGTTGTCTCAAGCGGGGTACTCTATTCAAGGGTCTGAAGAGTACTGTCTACGTATTCACAGGTTGTTCAGTACAGGGGAGGATCCCAGAGAACCCTACCATACTACGGAATTTCAAAACTGTGATTCTGGATCTTTCTGATCCCTCAGGCAGGGTAGAGGATGAGGAAGAGAAGATAATGTAAGAGGAAAGAAAAGAGTATAGAGGAGATTTTGCCCCAGGGTACTAGAGATGGAACTGGACAGCTCCTGCAGACCAAGGACCAGTCTAGTCTGTGTGACAAGGGAGAGGATGGTATTAACTGTCCCGGCCTGTGGGACAATCGAGCAGGGTGCCTGAGTGAGAGAGCAGAGGTCTGGAACCGGCACAGCGTCACAGCACAGGAGCGACACAGTGTCACAGCTCAAGATGGAATGCAGTCGCTCGTTTATTGAGGGCCAGAGAACATTCTTATATACACAGGGTAGGAAAAGGGGGCGGGAATTGTCACGGACCTGACTAAGGACCTGCCCAAATGAGGAAGTCTCAGGGTGAATTGTCTACTCCTGGAACAAGGATACTTGAAGATCCTTGTATGAAGGTCATGTCAGCCATTTTGGTGCATGTGGCTTCCTACAATTAACAAAACAAAAAGGAAGAGCAAATAAAAGGGAAAAAAAAGATAAATGAAATCCTGCTTACCTTTAAAGGGAGTAGGGTCCTGGTCTTGGGAGCCTGGAAGTGGGTTGGGGCAGTGATGCCCCTGCCTCAGTTTCCCTTGCTGACCAGGGTACTAGAGATGGAACTGGACAGCTCCTGCAGGTCAAGGACCAGTCTAGTCTGTGAGACAAGGGAGGGGATGGTATTAACAAAACAAAAAGGAAGAGCAAAGAAAAGGAAAAAAAAAAAAAAAGGATAAATGAAATCCTGCTTACCTTTAAAGGGAGTGGGGTCCTGGTCTTTGGAACCTGGAAGTGGGCTGTGGGCAATGGTGCCCCTGCCTCAGTTCCCCTTGCTGGCCAGTGGCCTAGAGATGGAATGGGAGGGCTCCTGCAGAGCAAGGGCCATTCTAGTCTTTCAAGAGGATGGAGTCCTGGTCTTTGGAGCCTGGAAGTGGGCTGGGGGCAGTGGTGCCCCTGCCTCAGTTTCCCTTGCTGGCCAGTGGCCTAGAGATGGAATGGGAGGGCTCCTGTCTGTTTGCACCATCTTAAGCTCAGATCTCTCGTCTATCTCTCACCTAATTTTTGGCCTTGAGCAAGGTATTTACTTTTCTTAGATTCAGTCAGCTTGTCTATTAAGTGACTTTAATAAGATATTTCTTATAACTCTAGGATAATTGCTGTCATTACACAGAACACTCCTTGCACATAGAAGAGGTTCAAGCAATGCCAGATTCTCTTTAGTATGCAGGTAGTCATCGTTGAGCCTGAATTAGATTCAGGAAAGTTAGTCTTTTACCTTTCTGAACCTCCTTTAGAATCTGAATGATCCTAAAATCTATAGATATCTGCCTGTACTATCTAATTTCATATTTCTAGTCTCTAGCCTGATTGTATTTTTATTTGAAACCATTAAACATTTATAGAAAATAATATTGAAGCTTTTGTTTGTGTGAAACTGAAAGATTAGAGGACATAGAAGAAGCATTGAAAATAGTTAAGGATAATGGAAACAGTGGGGGAGCAGGGTGGGTGAAGGGAGTGAGTTCAAGGGAAGAAATTAAGGAGGAGAATAGAGAGCCAAGACATTTTGGGACACAGAAATGAGTCATTTATCTGTTGATGATAACGTGTCTTGTATCATCAACTAGACTGGTGTGGGGAAGTGTATTTCTTGGGTAAATTCAATTTACAAGCTAAATGATGTATAGAATAAATTAAAAATAAGAAATTTAGTCCATTAGTCTCAGGAAATAATATAACCTTTACAGTGCTAAAAACTGTGTATTTCAGTGACATTAACACACACACGCAATTTATCCCCAGATATCTTATTCCATAAATCATAATATAAAAATAAGGTAAACTGCGTATATCATTTCATTCTTATCATTCTAAAATATACTTCTTACATTATTTATTTAATATCTTGTCTAAAATCATACAACTTTGGGTTGTCAGAAAAGTCATCTTGTATTTTGTCTGTGGTTTTCTGTTTAAAAATGTGTCATGACTTTTCTGACAACCCAACAGAAAGTGGGAAGTTCTCATTTGAACAAATATCTATGTGAATCTAACCTGGTTAAAGTAGCCATTTTGCTGAGTGGGCTTTCCTTTCTTACCTTGGGACCCCCATTTTCTTGTATGCTCATATCGTCATTCTGTACTAGCTGTTTTCCTCTGTATAAATATTCCAAATGCCTTGAGATTTAAACAAAGAGATTCCTTAACCCTTCCTCTCTCCTAGTTAGGACAAATTGGGGAGTAATTGGTCATCTGTGCTGTGAAGTCAAGGTAGATCTTTCTTTATGTCCACTTTTTGATATAAACATCAAAACTTTATTAAGAATTTTTACATTTTTTTAAAGGTTTTTTGCCATGAGTGTGTGTGCGCGCTTGAGAGACTGTGAGAGGGAAAGTGAGAAATCACCTCCCAGGAGATGGCCATGGGCAATCCCTTCTTCTCCATTTTCCTCCTGGGATTTTGAGTTCACACACGTTGCAGGCTTGAGTTTCAAGGCACCAAGTCTGGGACTCTAACACAGTCGCCATGAGGGAGTCCAGCACCTTAACCCATCGCACCACCTGCTGGCCCCCACTCTTTTTTTAAAATTTTCAAATTTTTTTAGAGAGATTTTTGCTGTAAGGTGAGTGTGCTCACCAGAGAGACAGAAAATTAGAAATCATCACACACACCCCACCACAGGGGGGGATGGCTATGTTTCAATCCCTTCTCTTCCATTTTTCCTCTTGGGATTTTGGGCAGACACACACACTCACCCAGCATGAGGTTTAAGCTGCCAGGTCCAGGACTCAAATTGCTGTCGACTGCTTTTAGAGTCTTAAATCAAGAATATACAGTAAGTTGGGAAACATCAGTTAGCGTAATGGTTATGTCGCTGGACTCCCACGTAGTCGACCGCGGTTTGCGTCCCAGACCCGGTGGCTTAAAACTCACGCCGGGCGCATGTGCATGCGTTCCCAAGATCCCGAGAGGAGAATGGAGGAGAAGGGATTGTGGCGTGACCATCCCCCCTGGGGGGTGATTTCTCACTTTCTGTCTCTATGTCTCTCTCTGTCTGGCGAGCGCACGCGCCCTATAGCAAAAACCTCCCCCCCCCCCAAAAAAAAAAAGGAATATACAGTAAGTAATTGATGATATCACTTTAGAAGTGAATGCAGGACTGGCTGCTGAGTTGGAGAGTATTCCCTTAAAGATAGCAACTTGTAGAAATTCATTTTTTTCTTTAACCTGAATCTACATTTCTGAGACAAGGAAAAAATAGTAGTATAAATCATCTTAAAAATTCTTAGAAAGTATGAAGGAAAAAAAAAAAAGTCCAGAAGAGAAATTTTAAGAGTAGGATCTGTTTTTCACAGATTTATTTCAGTAGTATAGTCAGTTTGTTTTTTCCTTTTTCAAATCCTAGTTCTCAAAAAAAAAAAAAAAAAAAAAAAAAAAAAAAAAAAAAAAAGCCAGTGATTTTTAGAACATCATTTGTAATGAAAATGTTTTTCAAATTTTAAATATTTTGGAGGGGATTTACCTAGAAGAGGGTGCTAAACCTATCGTTTTGAATTCCGAAGCCTTACAGATATCTTTGGTGCTCAAGAAAATCTGATCCTATTTTTTCATCCTGACTGTTTGTAGCTACCACAGCTGTGGCAGAAATATTCAAGGCTTGTCCCCTTTCAGTAAGAATGAAGAGTCTTCCAGGGATGGGTCTCCTGATGTCTTGATATGGAAACACTGCCATCTCACTAGTTTTCCCAAACAATTCTGAGACATCCAAGTTGTTGAACTTTTCCTGGCCCTTAGCACTATTTCAGGGGTTATCCAAGGAGAAGAAAGAAAGCTTTTAGTAGAACTTAAGTTTAAATATCAAGCAACTTTGCTGTCCTTTTCCTTGACCATCTATCTTTTTACAAAAGTTACCAAGCTTATGTCCACGTAATTTCTTTTATACGAGAATAGTAAGTGCAAGTGTTTGCTTTCATATACAAACCACATACACTTCATTGGCAACATCCACTTGTCACTGGATTTTACTTTTTTACCAAATTTACTTTTTAAAATTTTGTTCTATTAAGGTGAAATTCTCATAGCATCAAAATAACTTCCCTCCCTACTTGCTTTTCTTTCTCCTTCCTTCCTTCCTTCCTTCCTCCGTCCCTCCCTCCCTCCCTCTCTCCTTCTCTCTCTCCCCCCCTTTCTTTTCCTTTCTTTTCCTTTCCTTTCCTTTCCTTTTTTTTTCCTTTCCTTCCTTTCCTTGGGAGTCCAGCAAGATACCCATTACGCCATCTGCTGCCCACCCCCCGCCTTTTTTTTCTTAAAGGAAGAAAATGAGTTTACTTTAGAGTCTTAAATTGGGAATGTACAGTAGTTGATAATATCACTTTAGAAGTGAATGCAGGACTGGCTACTGAGTTGGAGAGTATTCCCTTAGATATATTAAAAGTAAAGCAACTTGAAGAAATTATTTTTTTAACCTGAATCTGTATTTATGAGACAAGAAAAAAAATAGTATTTACAATAATACTATTTTTGTAAAATTTGTAAACATTTAAAAAATTCCTTCCTTCCTTTCTTTCCCTTCCTCCCCTCCCTCCCTTCCCCTCTCCTCCTTCCTTTCCTTCCTTCCTAGAGAGCCTGTGCCCTTATCAGAGAATGAGACAGAGGAAGAATAAGAAAGCATCCCCTATTGGGGCATGGTCACCCCACAGTCCCTTCTCCATTTCTCCATCCTGTCTGGGTTTCGGACACATGTGCCTGGTGGGTTTTTCATGATTCTAGGGCCTGAATTTGAACCACAAGGTTGGCCATGTTGGTTCTGGCTCCTTTAACCACTAGGCCATAGGGCCAGCCCTCAAATTAACTTTCTAAATCGAATAATCCAGCAGCACTTAGTACATTCAGAGTGTTGTGCAGCTATGTCTATCTCATTGAATCATTTTCTTTTTTTTGAGAGGTTTTTTTCTATAGAGCGCATACGCTCACCAGAAAGACAGAGAGAGACAGAGAAACAGAAAGTGAGAAATCACCCCCCAGAGGGGTGGCCACGTCGCAGTCCCTTCTCCTCCATTCTCCTCTTGTGATCTTGGGCATGCACGCATATGTGCCCGGTGTGAGTTTAAGCCACCAGGTCCAGGACTCAAACCGTGGTCGGCTACATGGGAGTCCAGTCTTTTACGCTACTGCTGGTCCCTTCCATTTTCATCATCTTAAAAGAAGACACTATTCCATTAAGCAGCCACTCCATAGTTTCTCATCATCGAGGTCTCCAGCAACGCCAGTGTGCTATCTCCATCAATTTTACCTGTCCTGAATGTTTTACTTGAGTGGAAAGCATACAAAATGTTGTCTTTTGTGTCTAAATTCTTTCTTAACAGAATGTTTTTGAGGTTCAGCCACATTTTATTCAGTTGTTGGAAAAGTCATGATGCATTTTTGCGTAGAAAAATAGAGAAAAGACAACATGACTTTTCCAACAACCTGGTAGCATGTATCAGTATTTCATTTCTTTTTATGGTTAGATAAAATTCTCTGGTATGTATGATGCCATAATTGTTTATCTACTCATCCTTTGTGTTATAACCATGACCAAGGAATTGCTGAATCATATGGTAATTCTTTAACTTTTTAGGAAACCACCAACCTTTTTTTCACAGTTACTGCTGATGGTTCTAATTTCTCCACTTTCTACTGACATTTATCTTTTATTTAAATAGTCATTCTAATGTGTATGAAGTAGTATCTCATTGTGGTTTTGGTTTGCAATTCCCTAACAGCTAATGATGATGTGCATCTTTGCATGTATTGATTGCCTTTCTGAATATAGTCCTTTTGAATATATTTCTGTATATATAAAGATAATATATTTCTGACTTTATAGTCTTTCTGAATATATTCTTCAAGTCCTTTGCTGGTTTTTATTGGGTTATCCTTTTCTGGTTAAGTTATAGGCGATGTGTGTGTGTGTGTGTGTGTGTGTGTGTGTGTGTACTGTATACTAAGGGCTTATCTAATACATGATTGGCAGATGTTTTCTCACATTCAGTAGATTTTATTTTCATTTTATTGATAATGTTCTTGGATGCAAAAATGTTTTTAGTTTTGAGGAACTAAAGTTCATCTATCTTTTCTTCTGTTGAGCATACTTTCAGTGTCATATTTAAGAATTATTTGCCAAGTCCACAATCATGATTTACACATATGCTTTCTTCTAAGAATTTTATAGTTTTAGTTCTTATATTTAGGCTATTGATCCGTTTTAAGTGAGTTTTTTGTGTGTGGTTTGAAGCAGAGGAACTAACTTCATCCTTTTGCATATGAAAATCCAATTGTTCCAATGCCATTTGTTGGAAAGACTATCTTTTCCCCAACTGAAAGATCATCACACCTTGTTAAATCAGTTGGCCACTAATATATTTCTATATTTCTTGACTGTCCATTTTGTTACATTGATCTATTAGGTTGTTGGAAAAGTCATTACACATTTTGACATATAAAAACACAGAAACAATAATACATCATGACTTTTCCGATGATGAGAGGTCTTCAAACCTCATGGAAAATGTATATTAGAAATTATGAATGGCTTTCAAAATCTTTTTGCACCAAAATAACCTCATACTTTCATTCATCCTTGCAAGAATTTTTTGACGTCCCCTTGTATGTAAATTTATGCCACACCCATAATTTTTTTTTTTTTTTTTACTATCCTGTGTGGTTAAGTTTTAAAATGAGTAAACTTCGTTCTTGTCTATATGAGGCCCAAGCAATTCCATATGAGTTTGGGGGAGTAACTTCTTCATTTCTACAAAAATGCAATATTGGAATATTTAGAGATTACAATGGATTGTTTTGGATAATAGTGCCATCTTACTGGTATTAAGTCTTCCAATTCTTGTACATAGGGCTTAATATTTATTTACATCTTTTAAAATGTTTTCAGCATTGTTTTGTTGTTTTCAATGTGTAAATATTTTATTCATTTGGCTAAATTTATTCCTATTTTACTTTTTTGAAGCTATCATAAATCAGTTGTTCTCTTAATTTTATTTTTTATTGATCATTTCTGGTATATAGAAACATACCTAATTCTTACCTTTTTATCTGAAACTTTACTGAATTTATTAGCTCTAATAGTTCGTGCATGGGGGGAGGCTGTAAGAGTTTATACGCATAAGATCATGTCATATGAGAATATAAAGAGTTTTAGTTCTTCCTTTTCAACTTCTTTGCTATTTATTCCTTGTAGGAGTCCAGTGCCTCAACCACCACACCACCTATGGTCCATATTTCTGGTAATATATATATATATATTTTTTTTTTTTTTTGGAGAGGTTTTTGCTATAGGGCGTGTGCGCTTGCCAGACAGACAGAGAGATAGAAAGCAAGAAATCACCCCCCAGGGGGGATGGCCACGCCGCAATCCCTTTTCTTCCATTCTCCTCTCGGGATCTTGGGCAAGCACGCACACGCGCCCGGCGTGAGTTTAAGCCACCGGGTCCAGGACTTGAACCGCGGTCGACTACGTGGGAGTCCAGCGACATAGCCATTACGCTAACTGCTGCTCCCAATTTCTGGTAGTATTTTAAGAAGTCTAGTATGTCTGACAGTACTTTGGCTACCTCAACTCTGTTACGGTTGCTGTTACCATGCTATATCTTTTTTTATCCCATTAATTCAACATAATTCTATATTGCATTCTTTTAGTGAGAGCATATACTGGAATCTTCTTTATTTTTTAACATTTTTTTTGCCATAGTGCATGTGTGCTCATGGAAAGAGATAGAAACAGTGAGGGGGAAAGTAAGAAAACATCCCCCAGCGGGGATGGCCATGCTGCATTCCCTTCTGCTCTATCCTCCTGGAATTTTTGGCATACACACACAAGCTCCTGGCATGGGTTTCAAGCCTTCTGGGTTTGGGCCTTGGACCATAGTTAGCCATTTAGGAGTCCAGCACCTTAACTACTGCACTACCTGATGGTCCCAGAATCTTTAACTTTTTATCCAGCACGATAGCCTCTACATTTGATTGGATTAATCTAATCCCCTTTAATGTTATATTGATATATTGAGTTGTTGGGAAAGTCATGATGCATCTTTGCATAGAAAAAATAACTTCATGACTTTTCCAACGACCCAATAATTGCATTTATGTAAACCATTTTTTCTCATTATATATTTATTTGACTAAAGAATAAATGTGCTATTGCATATACTGTCAAAAATAAATTTTACCTTTATTAAATATATTGGGTCGGAAAAGTTGTGACCTGTTTTTGCATAGAAAAACAGAAAAATACATCATGACTTTTCCAGTGACCCAACATAATGGTCTCATGGTTACTACATTGGTTCAAAGATACAAATTTTACATATAATTGCTGATTATTTTTAAGAAGTAAAACATTGACTTTTTTGAACTGTTAGCTAACATTAATATATTTATGTCAAGACTAGCCATGGCAGCATGGTGATAATACAACCCTGCACGATGCTAAGGCAATATGGAAAAGTCCCAGGATTGCAACCAGAGTGCTGTCTCTGCACACCATACACATACATAGGCATATAACCCTGGCTGGCTGAGGCAGAGGGGAGGCTTATGTCATAAAGACCATATTGGGAGTGGATCTCTCCCTGTCATTCTTTCACTTTCTCACTCTCTCACTCCCTCCCTCATAGAAGAAATTAATTTTACAACATTAAAAATAAAACAATGTTGGGAACCAGCAGTTAGCGTAATGGCTATGTCGCTGGACTCCCACGTAGTCGACCGCGGTTCACGTCCCAGACCTGGTGGCTTAAAACTCACGCCGGATGCGTGTGCGTGCGTGCCCAAGATCCCGAGAGGAGAAGAGGAGAAGGGATTGTGGCGTGACCATCCCCCCTGGGGGGTGATTTCTTGCTTTCTGTCTGGCGAGCGCATGCGCCCTATAGCAAAAAAAACCTCTCCAAAAAAACAACAACAACAACAAAAAAACCAATGTTGGAACCAGCAATTGGCATAATGGCTATGTCGCTGGACTCCCATGTAGTCAGTTGAGGTTCAAGCCTCAGACTCGGTGGCTGAAACTCATGCCTGGTGCGTGTGCATGGATGCCCAAGAGCCCAAGAGGAGAAAGGAGGAGAAGGGATTCACCCTGGGTGGGGTGGTGATCTCTTGCTCTGTCTCTGTCTTTCTGGTGAGCGCATGCACCCTATAGCAAAAACCTCAAGTAAATAAATAAATAAATGTCACCAGTTTACTACTCACATTCTTGATTATTTAAAAAATAAAACCTGTCAGATTATATTCAAAGCATAGTTTTGGGGTAAGCAGGTAGGGTGGTTGGTGGGATCCTGAACCCCCCCCCCCCCATGACTGACTTTGGTTTGAGTCCCAGACCTGACTGCTTGCTTTCTCACGTTCCCTCTTTTACTCTCTCTCTCAATCAATCTCTCTCTCTCTCCCTCTCTCTCTCTCTCTCTCTCATGAGCTCACAAGCCCCGTGGCAAATTTAAAGAAAATAATAAGTAAAAATAAATAAATAGGGCTTAATGGTTAAGGCACTGGATTCCCACGTGGCCAACCACAGTTCAAGTCTGGACCCGGTGGCTTGAAGCTCATGCTTGTGTTTGCATGCCCAGATCCTGAGAAGAGAATGGAGGAGATGCGGTATAGCCATCCTTCCCTAGGGGATGATTTCTCGCTTTCTGTCTCTCTGTCTCTCTTTCTCTCTCTCTCTTTTTCTCCAGTGAGCACATGAGCCTTATAGCAAAAATCTCTCTCTAAAAAAAAATGCTGTAGATTTTTGTATATTGATTTTGTATCCTGCCACTTTACTGAATTCGTTTATAACTTCTCAATTTTCTGTGGGTTATTTTGGATTCTCTGTGTGTATAGAAGGTCTATAGTGTCCTTCTTTGTCTCTTATGTCCTTCTTTGTCTTAATATCAGTATTGTGACTCCAGACCTCTTGTTGGTTTCTGTTTGCATAAAAAAAAATCTTTTCCAGCCCTTTAGTTTTGTTCTTTGTATGTCTTTATCAGTGAGGTGTGTTTCTTGTAAGCAGCATATAGAAGGCTCCTGTTTGTTTATCCATTCAGCCAATCTATGTCTTTTAATTGGAGAATTTAATCCATTAATATTCATTCAGGTATTATTGATATTTGCTGGCTTATCCTTGCCATTTTGTTAGTCATCTTCTTAGCTGTTTCATGTTCTCTTATTTCTGTTCATCTCTCTTTCATTTTCAGTATTCCCTTTAGTATGTCTTGAAGAGCTGGTCTAGCGTTGGTGAATTCTTTCAGTCTTTGTTTATCAGAGAATGATTTTGTTTCTTCTTCTCCTTAGATAATCTTGCCAGGTATAGTATTGTTGGTGTGTCATGGGCACACACATACTACTTACATTGATTCTATTTGGCATTCTTTGTATTTTCTGGATGTGGCTGTGTGTATGTGTCTCTTTAAATTCGGAAAGTTTTCAATAACATTTCTTTTTTTTTTTTACATTTAATCATTGCACCTCTTTATCGTGTACAACATTTTTTCCCCAGCATGAATACAGTGCACATTAGTCAAAACAATGATATTACCATATACATTATCATCAACAGACAACTTTTCATTTTTGTGTCTATTAAGTGTGTTGTTTGTTCCCTGAATCCCTCCCTTCCGCCCTCAATTACTCATTCCCATTACCTCTCCCATACTGTCTCTAGCATCCGCAGTTGCCTTCCCTGCTATTATACCCTCCAGTTCTTTCAGTTTTTTTTTCTTGTTCAATTATCAGCTCATAAAGTTTTTAACAATAGGGAGCATAGATTCTATTCAGGGTTGGATTAAGGGTGGGTCTCGTGCAGTTCCGCAATTGTAGGTGAATCTCCATGGAAGACAGTTTCAGGAAAGCGGTTCTGGAAAGCAGAGATGATTATCAGTTGATGCGGCACAGCATCCATCTTGTGATTACCAGGAATGGTGTTGTGGGGATCTGCAGCGTGAGTCATCCTAGGGTATCTGGCTTCCTTAAGAATGGTAGAGTAGTTCTTGTTTTTCCCTGAGGTAATGCAGGGCTGGTGACCATCATCTTCTGTCCATAGGCGGAGAAAATCCTCCTATACAATATATTTCTCAATTGGTTTAAGACAGCTAAAGTTTCTTTCTGTTGCTTGTAGTTACAAGTTCTTAGTCCTAGTTTTCAGCTTCAGTTTGCTGCCTGCAGCCGGCCACCACGCGCAGGCCCGGGGGCCACGCTCAGGCCCGGCGGTCACGCACTGGCCCAGCCCAGATAACATCTCATGAAAGAAGTTTTCTATGCCTTTCCCAGTGTCTTTGCCTTCCATAATACCCATTATATGAATAGTCAGACATTTAATGGTGTCTAATATTGACTTTATGTTGTTATCTCTTTTTTGTTTTTCATTCTTTGGTTGGTTTGGACTTCGTCAGAAGCATTGTCTTCCAGATCAGAGATTCTTTCTTCTTTATGGTCCAGTTTTCAGGTAATGCTTTCAAGGGAGATTTTCATTTCTTGTCTTGTAATCTTCATCTCCAGAAGTTCTATTTGATTTTCTTTAAGATATCTATCTCTTTATAGAATTTCTCCTTCATGACATGGAATTATTTTTTCATCTCTGGGAGTTGATTGTCTGATTTCTCATATATTTCATTGATTTTTTCCCCCCACAGGAACAGTTTGAATATTTTTTCTGATATTTCTGTGAATTCTTTTGTGCTATCCATTGTTGGTGAGTTATTGTGTTTCTTTGAGGGAGAGATATTTTCTTGTTTCTTTCTCTCTCTCTCTTTTTTTTTTTTTTATTTCTTGTGTCTCTGTGCTGGTATTTAGGCATCTGGTGAAGTACTCACTTCTTCCTAACTTTTAGAGTAGATTCTGTAGTGCCAGGGGATAGGGGGGAGAACAGGTGTGTCCATAGCAAAGAGCCTCATCTAGCAGATCAGAGCAGGGCTTGTGTGGCCTACACATGATAGTTTTGTGAGGTTAAAGGCATTGGTGGCATTGGTTGGTCAAGTAACAGTTCACCTGGAGTTGAAAATGGTGGTAGGAATGGTGTACACATTCTTCAGCCTCTGTTGGATTGGTGATGCAGGAGGGCTCTCTTTTGAGTCCTCAACTCCCTCTAGGCTGTGGAAACCTAATTGTAGATGGAGCCCCAGCTGCTTGTCAGGCTGCAAGAAAGTATAGCTTTCTTGCCAGTTTGGGGTGGGAGTGAGGTGAAAGATTCAACCTTTTTTTTCTTCCTGAGGCTCCTTGCTTTGTGCTTCCCTACAATGTGCTCTGTGCCAGTTTCCTTGTTCTTTTATGGGTGAGTTTTCTGGAATCTGCATTGGTAGTCTAGGTTTCAGAGGACAGGTTTTTTGTTTGTTTGTTTGTTTGTTTTTCAGTTCTCTTCTTCAGAAGGGAAGTTGAGGGAGTCTTCCTGAGTCTCACAAGCTCCAGACAGTTGGCTCCTCTCTGTTTTTATAATAAAAAGCCATGCAGTTTTGAAGTTTCTACCATCTCCCTCCTGCTAGTTAAGATTCAGCCTAAATCCTCTCTGCAGAAGGCTGCTTTAAGTCAGTGGCACAGCCTGGTATCTGCAGGCTGTGGAGGCAGTAGGGAAAGGCCTCCCCCTTAGTGAGTGGCCTTATTTCCCAATCTCTCAATTAGCTATTCAGGTAGGATGACTGGGGGTGAGAGGGACAGGGGATGGAGTGTGAGGTTGTAGCTGTCCCTTGTTGATGGGGCAGCACCCTCTGGGTCTGGTGGATGATGCAGTCCAGGTCCAGTGGGCACCAGCAGGTGACGTGGTTGGTTCTATGGTCCAGTGGAAGGCAGGTGGTACATCTGGATACAGTGGAAGGTGCATGGTGTGGTCTGGGTCTGGTAGAAGGCTCCCATTTTACTTTTTATTTTCTGTTTCAAATTTGTTTCTGGATGCTCCTTCCTGAGTTGTTTTACTTTGAAGCAGTACGTTGTACCATTTAGTCCTTTCCATGACATAAACACCTGCAAATGTACGTTTTTTTTATTTGTTTATAAGAGGTTTTTGCCTTAGGGTGTGTGCGCTTGCCAGGGAGACAGAGACAGAGATAGTGAGAGGGAAAGTGAGAAATCATTCCCCCAAAGGGGATAGGCATGCCACAATACTTTTTCCTCTATTCTCCTGCCTTGGGGCACGTACACATATGTATCTGGTGTTATTTTCAAGCCACCAGGTCCAGAACTCAAACCATGGTTGGCTATATGGGAGTCCAGGGACGTAAACGTTATGCTATCTGCTATCTCCATGACATTTTTTTTTTAATTCTTTTTTTTTTGAGAGGTTTTTGTGCTCACCAGAGAGACAGAAAGCGAGAAATCACCCCCCAGGAGGGATGGCCACGCCACACTCCCTTTTCCTCCCTTCTCTTCTTGGGATCTTGGGCACACACGCATATGCACGCCTGGCGTGAGTTTAAGCCACCGGGTCCGGGACTCGAACTGCTGTCGACTACATGGGAGTCCAGCGACATAGCCATTACACCAACTGCTGGTCCCCCTCCATGACATTTTAACTGTATATTTCTGAGTTAAAATCTCATGGGTTGCTCTGAGAGAGAGTTTTGCTCTAGGGCATGTGCGCTTGCCAGAGAGACAGAGAGAAAGAAAGCAAGAAATCACTCCCCAGGCAATGGCCATGTTGTAATCCTTTTTTCATTCTCCTCTCAGGATTTTGGTCACACACATGCCTTGAATAAGTTTCAAGCTGCCAGGTCTGGGACTCAAGTCACGGTCCACTATGTGGGAGTCCAGTGACGTAACCGTTACACCATCTGCTGGTTCAAGTACAGTCTTATTAATCATATAATTTTATATTTTATTGAAGTATAGAGAAGAAAGGGTAATTCTACACTTGTAAAGTATTATATGATCTTTTTTTAATGATCTGTTCATTCTATTTTTACATAGGCTATTCTTTTAAGTAACTTTTTTTTAGAATTATTTCATTTTATTTATTATTATTATTATTATTATTATTATTATTATTTGACCAGAGAGGGACAAAGAGAGGAAAAGTGAGAAAGCAAGCCATAAGGTCCAGGACTCAGACCGTTGGTCATGTAGGAATCCAGCACCTAACCACCATACCACCTACTTGCCCCTAGATGATTTTTTATTATTATTCATACATTAAATCACTATACATCATTTAGATTGTGAAGAGACTTTAGTATGATATATTCCTCAGTCCAGCCCAGTTGAGAATACTATACACATCCTCATCAACAGATAATAAATCTTATCTGTGTCCCACAAGTGTCTTACCTCTCCATCTTCCCCCCAAATTTCCTACGCTTTTCCCCTACCACACTCTTTCCACTTCATCTTTAGTGCCCATTACTATTTTTAATACTTTTATGTTCTCTAGTTCTTCAGTCTCTACCATAGAATGCGAACAGTTGGTATATGTTAAGTGGAGACATGCAATGTCTCTCTTTCATAATCTGACTTGCTTCACTCAGCAACAAATCTTCCATATTCGTCCACTTTCTATCAAATTCCAGGACCTTGTTGTTGTTTTATGGCTGAATAATATTCCATGGAGTATATGTGCCACAATTTTTCAATCCATTCTTCTGTTTAAGGACATTGGGTTGGTTCCATGTCTTAGCAATTGTGCATAATGCTGCAGTGAAAATAGTTGTGCAAGCGCTTTTCTGACTGAGTGTTCTCCTGTCCTTTGGGTAGATACCCAAGAGTGGAATTGGTGGATCATATGGTAATTCTATTTGAAGATCTTTGAGGAACCAGATGATTTTTTTTTTTTTAAGAGAGGTTTTTGCCATAGGGTGCATGCACTTGCCAGATAAAGAGATAGTGAGATGTAAAGTGAAATATTACCCCCAGGGGGGATGGCCACACTACAGTACCTTTTCCTCTATTCTCCTGAGATCTTAGGCATGCACACACACATGCCTGGTGGGATTTTTAAGTTACTGAGTCTGGGACTCAAACCGTGGTTGACTATCTGGGAATCCAGCGACATAACCACTATGCCATCTGCTAGCCCTGTATATGATCTTTTTATTTGCCATTTCTTGTGCTCTTCATTTGTCCTATGAAATTCACGTCCTATGAATCATCTGTTGTCATTTTCTTAGTTTAATAAAGCTTTGATTCCACTTGATGCTACTTTTTTTATTACTGACACACATATTACTTTTTCATATGTTACAGGTTTAATAATACGAACACATACCTATGTTTTGTTCCTTTTTTTTTAT
The DNA here is from genome assembly GCA_026018925.1 of Tupaia tana. Taxonomy (NCBI): domain Eukaryota; kingdom Metazoa; phylum Chordata; class Mammalia; order Scandentia; family Tupaiidae; genus Tupaia; species Tupaia tana. The sequence continues at coordinate 568,851 of JAKSZU010000008.1, forward strand.
TGTTGTTATAGGGCACATGTGCTCACCAGAGAGAGAGGAGAGAGAAAGAAAGGAGATATACCATTTCCCACCATTCATCAGTTGATTACATTATTTATTGGTTATTGTAATTACTGCTGTTCTAAAATTCATGCACAGATTTTTCTGTGAACATATGTATTTAGTTCTCTTTATATATTCCTAGAAGTGGAATTGGTAGATCGTATAGTATTCCTCTGCTTAACTTTTTGAGGACCTGTTGGATTGCCCTCCAAAGTCATCATACCACTTCTGTTTCCTTACTGGCAGCGTCTAGGGGTTCCAGTTTCTCTGCATCCTTGTCAACAGAGACCTTAGCCTTCCCTTTTCTTTAGTATAGCCATTCTAGTGAGTATAAAAAGACATCATGTTTTGATTTTGATTTGCATTTAACAGCTAATGATCTTTTTATGTGTTTATTGGCAATTTGTATGTGTTCTTTGGACAAACATCTATTCAGATTTGTTGCCCATTTTTCAATTGCCTTATTTGAGTTTTTATTGTAGTGTGGAAAGTGTACTATATGTATTCTGTAGTCAAATAGAACTTTTAAATCAGATACACGATTTCCAAATATTCTGTCTCTGGCAATATATGCTTTCACATTTTTATTTTTCTTTTTCTTTTTCTTTTTTTTTTTTTTTTACAGAATACAATAAAATTTATTGTATAAAATTAAGGCATTCATATTTCATTATTCACTAAGGCTAAAGACTAATTTTTAAGTCCTTCACAAAAATTTCACTTTCATTTCGTCTCCATCTCCAACTATTAAAATGACCTGACCAGATGTTATCAAAACAAACACTATAAATAACACCAAGTCCTTTTTAGAGGACTCTTCCAAAAGTTATTTCTTGGCATAGGTGATCTCCATAGCATGCAACGGTATGGTCTTAAATCCTTGCAAAGCATCCCTGGCAGCTCCAGCCTGCCCATCGTTCTCAAATTCAACAAAAGCAGTGTCATGCCTCCCAGGTACCAAATGTACTTCCTTGAAGCCAGAGAACTGATTAAACAGTATGGATAATATCATCTCATTAGTCTCTTCTGGTAAATTATTAAGGGTAATCAAGTACCTGAGGATGTGGTTTTGAATTTCCTTGGGTATTAGCTGAATTTGGTGTTCCTTGGCCAGGTTTTTTGTTTGCGGTTGTTACAGCCTGTTCCACAGTTTTGGCTTTTTTCTTTTCTTTTTTCTCTTTGTCAGCAAAAGTGCCATGCGTTTTAGATATTATATCAGAGAGTCTATTTTTGCGCACTGGATTCACATTGGTTTACCATAAAAAGGAAATCCTTGTAACTGTCTCAAAGCATTCATGGATGAGCCCAATTCCTTAAATATAACAAAGGCCTGCCCCTTCATCTTCATGGTCTTTAAAGCCACAATATCTACCACATGGCCAAACTGAGAAAAAAAAGACATACAGGGATCTCTTCAATTCTTTTTAAATTTTGTTATTCATATTATTGATATAAATTGTGCGATTTGGTCAAATATCTATGTTTGGGTTAGATTCTTCAAACAGCCAAGAGACCGTGGAGAAATCTGAGGGCCTACACGTCTCCCTGCTTTCACTTTTTGATACTATCCTTTGTTATACAAAAGTTTTTATTTTTAACAAATCTCACATATGTATTTTTTCCTTAGGTTGCTTGTAGTTTTAGTGTCATCTGTAAGAAATGATTTAATACAGATCATGTAGATTTATACTCATTTTCTTTTAAGAGGTATGTAACTTTTCATCTTTAATTTAGATAAATGATCAGTTGTTTTTTTTTTTTTTTTTTTTTTTGAGAGGTTTTTTTTGCTATAGGGCACGTGCGCTTGCCAGACAGACAGAGAGAGACAGAGAGATAGAAAGCGAGAAATCACCCCCCAGGGGGGATGGCCACGCCGCAATCCCTTCTCCTCCATTCTCCTCTTGGGATCTTGGGCATGCACGCACACGCGCCCGGCGTGAGTTTAAGCCGCCGGGTCCGGGACTTGAACCGCGGTCGACTACATGGGAGTCCAGCGACATAGCCATTACGCTAACTGCTGGTCCCTTGCGAGAAATCACCTCCCGGGGGGGGATGGCCATGCTGCAATCCCTTCTCCTCCATTCTCCTCTTGGGATCTGGCCACGTACGCACACGTGCCCAGCATGAGTTTAAGCCACTGGGTCCAGGACTTGAACCGCGGTCAACTACATGGGAGTCCAGCGACATAACCATTACGCTAACTGCTGGTCCCTAAGTTTTGATTAATTTTTAGGTGCTACTAAGTTGATGCCCAAATTTATTCTTTTGCATGTGGATGTCCAGTTGTTGCAATATTGTATGTCGAGAATCATATTCTTTCACCTTTTAAAGGCCTTGGCATGCTTATGAAAAATCAGTTGATCATAGCTGTTTAGGTTTATTTTTGGATTTCCTGATCCATTGAATTGATCTTTTTTTTTTCAATTGCCAAAGGGCATTTGTGCTTGATAGAGAGAGATTGACAGAGAGATAGAGAGTGAGAGAGGGGAGCAGGAGAAAGCACCCTCCAGTGGGTTGTGATCCTGTCTCAATCCCTTCTCCATTTTTCCATCCTGGTGGGATTGGGGACATGCACACAGATGTGCCAAGCATGTTTTTCAAACTGCAATGCCCAAGATTTGAACTGTGGTTAGTCATGTGGAATCCAGCTCCCTTAACCAGTAGGTTATAGGACTATTTCGAGATGATCTTATTCCATTGATCTATTTATGCGTCAATTGCACTCTAACTTGGTTAGTGTGATTTTATAGGAGGTTTTCAAATTACTAAGTGGGAGTCATATAACTTTGCTTTTCTTTTTTAAGATTGTTTTGATTCTTTTGTCCTTTGTAACTCCATATGAATTTTAGGATGTGTTTTTCCAATTCTCTACTCTTGTCTCCCATCCCTGGGTCCCTTGCCTGTCTTTTTCCTGATCATGACAGGAATGTTCACATCAAAAGAGATAGCATTCTAGTACCAAGCTAGTGGTGATAATGGCCTGATGATTTTAAGACAGGACATGCTAATAAGATGTGTTATTCTACTTATATTATGTGAAATTTCCAGCAATAAATTTGACAAAGAACAAATTATCTTTATTAGTCCACTATTATGTTGCTAACAAAATAAAGCTAGGTGATTTATAAGAACAGAGGTATATTTGGCTTATGATACTGGTGGTTGGAAAGTCTATAAAGACATGAGACCATCATTAGGCCAGCTTCTGATGCTATGTCACAACATGGCCAACAGAAGCAAAGAGGATGATGGGCACATTCAAAGAGAAAGACCTAGGAGTAACTATCTTCTTCTTATAACAACTTGCTGACAAAAACTAACCCTTTCTCAGAGAATCTACTGTGTCCTGTGAGACAGCATTAACCATTCATAAAGGCTGATGCTTCCATGATGCAAATAGTCCTCACCTCTTTAAGATATCATCGGGTATTTGTATGTGCCCAAAATCCTCAGAGGAAAACGGAGGAGAAGGGATTGTAGTGTGGCCATCTCTCCCTGGTAGTTTGGGGGGAGTGATTTCTCACTTTTTCTCTGTCTCCCAGTGGCTACATATGCCTTATGGCAAAAACCTAAGAAAGAAGAAAACAAAACAAAACAAAGATATCACCACCTCTGGACACCGTTACACTGGGACCAGATTCCAAAAACATAAACCTTTGAAGACAATCTATTATCCAAACTGGCATTGTCATTTACATATCCCTGCATACTCTAGTAAGATGAAACTGTCAAAGCGCCAGACAGCCTTTGAGAGAGCCATCGAAAGTATGTATTCAAATGTATTACCATGGAAGATACAGCATCATAAATAATGATTAACCTGTGTTAAGTAAGTGACATTAATGAACTATAGCAGATATATAATGCCTCAATATTATATATCCAAAGGATCACAGCATTGTAAGTAGTAAAAAATGTTGTTACCTTTCCTTGAGTGAGAAATTAAATAAAGCCAGGAATCGCATAAATAACAATGAAGAATTCAGATAGTACCTGGACACTGTGAAGAATGGTAGAGTAACTTTTCTACCTATTATTCTAAAACTTATCAGTAAAGCACTTTAGAACCTAAGGGTCCATGAATTTTATTAAATATTTAAAAATCAAATTATTTATACAGAAAGGGGACTCACAAAATTTATTTTCCCAGGGCTTTCACATATCCTAGGGATATCCCTTCTTAGGTTTACATTAGTACATATGATCCCAGCTCTTGTTTGGAGGGTCAGTCTTGGCATTCTTTCAGTGGTAAGTGGTTTGGGCTAGATGAGAACAGGGAATATTTTCAAGAGTAAAGGGCACAATGAGAAAAATTATTAGGTCATTGGGAAAGTCATGATGTATTTTTCTATCTTTTTCTATGCAAAAATGCATCATGACTTTCCCAACAACCCAGTAGTTGAATTGGCATTGTTCTACTTTAGATGCACACACTCCTGGTGTTTCTCAAGCTGCCAGATCTGAGACTTGAACTGTGAGGGCAGCCATGTGGAATCTAGCTGCCCATGTGCCATCAGATGGCTCAGGACTTCCAGTTTTATCAAAAGCACTAATATAATTTCAAATGTAGAAGTTAAGAAATGGGACTAGCCCCTTGGCCTGGTGGGAGGGAAGGATAGAGAAGGAAAGATGGAGGAAGGGGAAGATGGAGGAGGAATGATTATAGTGTGACTATTCTCCATGGGAGGGGCGCTTTCTCCTTTGTCTTTCTCCTTTGTCTTTCTCCTTTGTCTCTCTCAATAGCAGATATTTGTCCCTTCTTATTACATTATTTCCAGCTTCCAGTACAGTACTTAATACAATAAATATTTTTAAAATTATTTTAATAAATATTTGTAGGATTAAATTATTCAATTTTCACTATTATTAAAAATATTAAAGACGTCTATATATTCACACACACATGTAATAGGCATGCTTTTTTTCTTTTTTAATTTGTCAGAGGGTGCACACAAAGAGAGAAAAAAATGAGAAAGCACTCCCAATGGGGCATGGTCACACTGTAATCCTTTCTCCTCCATTCTCCTCCCAGGCTCTTGGGCACATGTTCGCGCACACACACGCCCTGTGTGAGTTTCACGCCACTGACTCCAGGACTCAAACCACATCAGCAGTGTGGGAGTCCAGCGATGTAACTATGCCATCTGGGCCCCTTAATTTGGCATCTTAACTAGGCTAATATTAGCATTTAGAAATGAATAAGATGTAGATTGTTAGGAAACTTACAGTCAGCTAAGGGATGCAAAGAAAAGTTGACTGAAAAAAACAATGTGTTAGATTGAGAGCAGTCAGAAAGACATTCCAGAGGAGGGGACTTTGGATCCAACTTGAAAGTTAAACCCAAGTGTACTTCAAGACTGTCAAAAGATGGAAGTTTCAGTTTATTTTGGAGCAAATACTTTTTTACAATCTATGTTTCCCTGCCTGACAGCGAAGAGATAGAATACCATGAGGGGAAGGACTGTGGATTGAGAAAAGACAGACAGATAAAAGCGGGGATCAGGAGGACCCGGTATCTCTGCTGGGGAACACTGTGGTCCCCAGCAGTTCTGTGATCATTCTTCTATAGAGGAGGCAAAGCACTCCATGCTTCAACTGCAGAGTACCTGATAGTTCTAAACAAGCCTCTCCTGGCCTTCTCTGGCTGACACTCAAGTTTCTTCTCTCTGTAAACCCCAGCAGTAAATTGCATCTTTTTTTAGGTTTAATTTGGGGGCTTTCACATGGCCCGCAACGATAACACAAAGACTGTATCTATTTTACGGTGCTCCCTACATCTCTGCACAGTGGTTTTCATAGTATGCATTTTCCCGTGAACTTACTGAACATGCCCTCACACATACAGACTAGGTGAAGATTTCTGGGAAGGAATGTCCTCTTTGGTTGCTGAAAGGCAATAGTCCTCTCTGGGGTATCTTCAATCTTCAAAGTATTGTAGAAGTCTGGCTACTTGTACTAAAAGTTTGTATGGAGAGGGAGATTTTGCATAGTTGGGGAGAATATCTCTATGCTTATTTTCATATAGACTAATATGAATCTTAGAGAAGTTAAAGTAGCCCCACAGTGCATACTACTCTCTAGTTCATTAGCTCTTAACCTGTTCCATATCCTCCACAAAGAAAATCTCTGAAGGTGAGGGGGTGAAACCCACACGCACCAATGATCAGCTGTAATCTTGAGGGCTGGAAGTAGTAGTATAAAATTTTTTTTATTATTATTTTTACTTAATGGAAATAGAATGGAATAATAGTATCTATGTATTTTACATTTTTAAATGAAGTTAAAATTATTATTTACCATTAGATTTCTCTTTTTTGTATTACTATTTACCTATTAGGTTATATAATATAGAGAAGTATAGCAAACATTTATATAAATACATTAAGAATTTTAGTGACTTTTTAAAAAGTATGTGTTCTGGGGACATGTCATAAGCAGGTGGCATAGAGGTTAGGGTGCTGAATCCCACATAGCTGACTGTGTGGTTCATATCCCAGACCTGGCAGCTTCAGAATACTTTGTATGCATGTGCGTGTGTACCCAAAATCCTGAGAGGTTAATAGAGGAGAAAAGACTGTGGTATGACCATCCCCCCAAGGAGTGATTTCTCACTTTCCCTCTGGCTCGCTCCCTCTGTCTCTGGTGAGTGCATGTGCCCTATAGCAAAAACTCTGTAAAGAAAAAAAAAATGTTATAACATTCCTGTGGTAGAGTTTTTTCACAATTTATGTAACAGTCAGAATGATTATTATTTAGCTATACATATTATTTGCTAGGAGAGGGCTTCAAAAAATTCATGGAAAATGCATAATATGAAAAAGTATCCATGAATTTCAATTTCTGGCACTAAAATAAACTCAGTTTAATTCCACTTTTCCATGAATTTTTCAAGTCTTCCCATAATACATTTACTAGTAGTTGGATTGAAAGACATTGTAAATCTTTTAATATACTTGTATTTTGCTCTGGCATGAAGTTTAGATTAAATTCAATTATTTACTTACCCCAGTAGCAATTATTAACTATTGATTTTTCTTCCCTCATAATTTTTTACAAAAAATTTATATTTTTATATATTACTAGGATCTATTCCTGTGCATTCTGTGTGTTCCATTTTTTTTAATTTTAATTTTTGTTGTATAGTACTGTTTTAATTATTGTCAACAAATGATTTTTTTCCTTGTAACTGGGCTAGGCCTATCCTATTTTTTTCTAGTAAGTGAGGTAGACATTACAGTTTTTTCAAAGGAAAGCAACATTAGCTGAGGGAATAAGTAATTAGCTCAGCTCTGCAGAGAGAACAAATTGTTCAGAGATATTCTTTCTGCCATAGCCCATGTCTTCTTGCTTATCACACTTTTCTCAGTATAATTGCACAAGGTAGTTAGTGTTACTGCCTTCTCACAGAAAACAGAGCTGAAGATCTCGAAGGCAGTGAACTTATCGAAACTTAGTGAGCTAGTAGGCTGGAGACCCGGGATTTATGTAAATTGAAGTCTGTCAGACTGTCCTGTAATAAAGACTATCCAGTCTCTGTCCAGTTCTTGAAATCTCTTATGCTGGAGTATCTGTTACAGTAATGAAGTGGCTTCAGAGAGGTGCAGGTCTCCCTAAAGACCAAGTACATTCTTAGAGTGCAGGACTTCAGTCATTGATCTCTAAGGAGGCTACTGATTAATCAGTCTTTCCTGTGTAACAAAACACAAATAAAATCTCTAGACACTGAAGCTCAGTGGCTCCTTGTAGTGATAACAATGTGTCTGGAAGGTGATGGGCCCTATCTGGCTCACATGATGGAGTCTTGAGAGGGCTTGGAAGCTGGCTTAGTCTGTGTATATTCTTTATACAAAGCTAGTTGTAAGTGTTGCATTTTACCTGAGTCTGTTATCATAGTGAGTTAACCTTCAGAGGTTATGGGAACCCCTCTATTTGGAGCCAGTCAGCCTGGTAGTTCATGGAATTGTAATGGGTAGAAGAAAGCAGGGCAGTCTTGTGGAGGACTTTACCTTCAACCTGTGGGGTTTGTGCTAACCTGGGTATCCCATGTATCCGTAGGCTGTGTTGTGGTATACTCCACTGATGTTAGAATAGTTGGTTTTGAAAGGGCATACTGATATATCACCTTTTCCTGATGTATTCGTATACATCCTTTCATTTAATTCTCATAGCAAGGTTATGAGGTGGTACACTCTTCCCTTCCTTGCTGTAAGATTTACATTCTTAACATCTTGGGGCCAGCAGGTAGCGTCGTGGTTAGGTGCTGGACTCCCATGTGGCCAACTGCAGTTCAAATCTAGGACCCAGAGACTTGAAACTCACGCTGGGCATATGTATGTGCATACCCCAAATCTGAAGAGGATAATGGAGGAGAAGGGATTGTGGCATGGCCATCCCCCCAGGGGGGATAATTTCTCATCTTCTCTAGTCTTTCTCTCTTTGTCTCTCCAGCAAGCACATATGCCCTATAGTGAAAATCTCTCTGTTTAAAATAAATAAATAAATAAAACCTCTCAGTGTAGAATTTCTGTTTAAGTAACTTAAGGCCTATGAAAAATTAATACTGGCATGATTTTAGTTGTAGGTTAGGGATTTTAGAAATATATTAACATGTATATATTTTTGTTTATTTAAAAAAACTTAAAATTAAATAAGTAACATTTTACACATTTGAATTAATAGTTAAATGTACTAAGTGCTAAGTCCTATTTACTATTCCATTTCAAAAAAAAAATTTAAGACTGATTTTTGCTATAGGATGCATGCGTTTACCAGAAAGACAGAAAGAGACAGAGAGACAGAAACCAAGAAATCACCCCCTGGGGGAGTGTCCACGCCACAACCCCTTCTCCATTCTCCTCTTAGGATTTTGGGCATGCATGCACATGTTCCCAGCGTGAGTATTAAGCCACTAGGTTGGGGACTTGAACCGTGGTCAACTACATGGGAGTCCAGCAACATAACCATTATGCCATCTGCTTGTCCCATTTTCAGAATTTTTTATTTCAGTGTAATAAAATGTTTGCCTTCATTGCAGGTACTTCTTACTCAAAGGAGAGTTGTGTTTTTACACCTGAGTCTTCATCCTGTGTCTAGGTCTTAAATTGTTGACACCCACTTCCTCATTTGTCTTTCATATGGGAACAATGTAAGGGAATATTTATGTGTATGTCCAGGGATTATTTTTATTTATTTTTCTTTTTTTGGAGAGGTTTTTGCTATAGGGCGTGTGTGCTCGCCAGAAAGACAGAGACAGAGAGACAGAAAGCGAGAAATCACCCCCCCGGAGGGATGGCCACGCCGCAATCCCTTCTCCTCGATTCTCCTCCTGGGATCTTGGGCACGCACGCACATGTGCCCAGTGTGAATTTAAGCCACTGGGTCCAGGACTTGAACCACGGTCAACTACATGGGAGTCCAGCGAAACAGCCATTACGCTAACTGCTGGTTCCTCCAAGGATTATTTTAAAAATTCCTTTTGTAGGACTGGCAGGTGGTGTGGTGGTTAAGGCACTGGACTCCCACATGGCTGACCATGGTTTGAGTCCTTGTCCTGGTGGCTTGCTTTCTCACTTTCCCTTTCTCTCTGTCTCTCTCTGGTCAAATTAAGAAATAGTAATAATGAGTAAAATTAAATAAATAATTCTTTAAAAATAATCAGATGATATAATGGTATGTCACTGAACTCCCACATGGTGGACTGATTCAAGTCCCAGACCTGGCAGCTTGAAATTATTCTGGGTGCATATGTGTATATTCCCAAAATCCTGAGAGGAGAAGGGATGGTGGCCTGGCCAACCCCTTGGCGGGGGGGTGGGGGGTGGGGGGTGGTGGTGATTTCTTGCTTTCTGTCTCTCCAGTGAGCACATGTGTCCTATTAGCAAAAACCTCTCTCTAAAAAAAAACTCCTTTTCTAAAGCTTTCTTGCCACTTGTAGTAACTTCTTGTTATAGCGCGTAGAAACAGCAGTGCTGTCTGACCCAGCTATGTCAGTGGCTCTTGCATAGATCTGTCCTCCTGTAGTCCCTACCAGCAGGACACAAGAATACCTAGCTTAGAGCTGTGCGCACTGTGCTTTAGGTTCCTCTATCATTGCCCAACGAGCATCATCAGTAAATCGGTTTGCAGCTCTGCCTTCTATCCTTTTCTTCTATTCCGTTCCTCCATTACTATTTCTCATGATCGTGAAAAGGATATTTATGTGAAATTTTGTATTTAAGGAAACTGTAGCAGAAGTCTTAACTATTTGCACTAATATTTAGCATAAGAAAGGGGATTTTGCCTTTTTGGGGATACATTTCTGTATGTTTATTTTTATCTGAATGTTAGAGAATTGAACACTTAAAAGACCCGTGATTGGTAAATGGAGGATTTGTTGACCAGAGAGGTGTGGAGGGGACCATTCTGCTGCCAGTACAAGGCTCCTTCTCTGCTGTCCTTCCTGCATGTCTCAACTATATGTTTCTTAGCGTGGTAACAGGAGGTGGATTTGCTGCCTCATGTTTCTGATCAGTCCTCTATCATATTTTGAAATTAGTCCTAATTGTATATTTTAAGTGTGACTTTTAGTACATAAGTTGCCATTCTTATTATTACCTTTTTAATGTACCTTGGTACTCAAATATTTACCTGTCTTTAGTGCAGATACCACTGTTGGTTATACTGTGCTGACATAGTAATTGTGAGCATTTTTCAGCATGTTCCTAAAACTAGACGGGTGACATTTATGAACAGACATTTCAGATTAAATAGGTAATTTACAAAAACAAATCTCTCAATTGTATCTTGGGTTTCATCAAATTATTAAGCACACACTCTCCACGTGCCTTATCTAGGTGCCCTGAAGTTATTATGCTAATTTATTAATACTGTATTTAAATAAATTGATACTATATTATCTATGTTAACTTGTCATGTAGGAATAGTTTTGAAGATTGTAGTCTTATTTTGTTCATCAATTGATCTTTCTCTTTTAAATTACCTAATACAAACCCTAGTATTTGAAGATACAGATGCCTTTTTAAGTTTTCTTGAAACATTTAGGGACCAGCAGGTGGCATAATAGTTACATTGCTGGACTCCCACTGTGGTGGGAGTCCCAGACCTGCAGCTTAAAACTCATGCCAGACGTGTGTGCATGCATGCCCAAAATTCCAAGAAGAGAAGGGATTGCGGTGTGACCATCCCCCCAAGGGATGATTTTTCACTTTTTATCTCTCTCTCTCTGGCTAGCACACATGCCCTATAACAAAAATCTCTCTTTAAAAAAAATTTATATGGAACATAAAAATCTGATGAGAATATTAAAATAAGGAGCAAAATTGGAAAACAAAGATTGCCTTATTATCCTTGCCATTTTTGGCACTGGGTATCTGAGAGTGAGATTTTTTTTTTTTTTTTTTTTAATTCGGGAAGAGATTTTGAGTGCTTCAATCAAAACTTTTATTTACCATTCCCACTACCTAGTATAAAGATTGGCAGAAGGTAGGTACTTACCAAGTGTTTACTGAATCAATCAGTTATGGAGGGTGTGAAGCAGGTTCACTGTGTTCTGTTTAACAGCTTGGCAGAGTCAGGTGAGACAGCATACTCACATGCAACAAGTCACATGAAGTGGGTTTATTACTTATTGATAGGCAGCAAGAGATGACAAAAGTGTAAGAATTTATTGTAGACCAGTCTCCCATGGCTCAGGAGAGCTATTCAGGGCGAATAGGGTCTCAGCTGTGTGTGTCCCACTTTCTCTCCAGCTGAGGGAACACTGAAAGGCGCTCTTCAAGGTATATACCCCTGGGGCTAAAAGACTTGTTGGACTAAAGTATTAAAAGGGAATCCTGTTTTGGGGGTGGGGGGGTGGGGAGGGGACTGGAACAGAGCCTGGGCTATTCTCACTGACCCCTCCCTATCTCGGCATATTCTATAGTTATTCTTAAGACTATAAGCTAGAGGAGGTGATACCTGGGTTGGTCCAAGGCTGCCCAAACAGTTGTCATGCAGAGAGAAAGAAAACTGCTTGTGGGGCATTCTCACATACTTAACCTTTCAGTATCAGACACTCTCTACCAGGTCATTCATGTGTATCATTGTGGGTTTTTTTGTTTGTTTGTTTTTTTCTTAACAACAAGCCAATAAATTTGAAATTATTATAATCTCTACCTTAAAGAATGAAATTTATGGGACCAGCAGTTAGCGTAATGGCTATGTTGCTGGACTCCCACGTAGTCGACCGCGGTTCGAGTCCCGGACCCGGCGGCTTAAACTCATGCTGGGCGCGTGTGCGTGCGTACCCAAGATCCCGAGAGGAGAATGGAGGAGAAGGGATTGCGGCGTGGCCATCCCCCTGGGGGGTGATTTCTCGCTTTCTATCTCTCTGTCTCTCTCTGTCTGTCTGGCGAGCGCACGCGCCCTATAGCAAAAACCTCTCCAAAAAGAGAAAAAAAAAAAAAAAAGAATGAAATTTATATGAAGAGAGATTAAGTAAATTGTAACAAAAGAATTTGCAGATTCACAAGAAGATGCTCTTGTAGGAAAGGGATGTTTTATAGTATTTTTCTAAACCTTTTCCTCTGACCCATGCTGGTGATGATATTTAATAGAATTTATGTATCATACTCTCAGAGTTATTTGCATTTCTGGTACTAATAATTCCATCCCTGCATTTCTTACTTAAGAAAACTTATTAGAATATAAGTGTGATGTGAATCTGCTATAATTTCTTAAATAAAGGGCTCGATATAACTCTCAGTACTTCATTAACAGCTGTATCTTACATTTATAGCTATTAATCACAGCCCACATCATATGTTTGAGAATGACTGAATTGAAAGATTCAATTTGAAAGTAGTACTGTAACATTTGAGAAACAAGTTTTGTGTGGTATATTGATTCTTATTTTGAAGTATAGCTTTTAAAAGCAATACAACTAAACTAGATAAATTCAGAAAGGAAACTGAGTTGTGTTCCCAAGGCTAATTGAACTTTTATAAAGTAGGAAATGTGGTAAAGAGCTAGGGTGAAAGAAACATAAGTGATTGTCATCATATGCTGGAATATGGACCCCAGGGTAGGAAGGAGAAGATATAAAATTATGCAGGTGGCTTGGGCAAGATTGTGAAGGTACCTGAGTACTAGATTGTATTTGAGAGTAGGGCTCCTGTGATTGTACTTGGCCACTGGTATTTATTTACTTGTTTTTTGTTTTGTTTTGTTTTGTTTTGTTTTTTTGTTGTTGTTTTTGGAGAGGTTTTTGCTATAGGGCGTGTGCGCTCGCCAGACAGACAGAGAGAGATGGAGAGATAGAAAGCAGGAAATCACCCCCCAGGAGGGATGGCCACGCCGCAATCCCTTCTCCTCCATTCTCCTCTCGGGATCTTGGGCACGCATGCACACGCGCCCGGCGTGAGTTTAAGCCACCGGGTCAGGGACTCGAACCGCGGTCGACTACATGGGAGTCCAGCGACATAGCCATTACGCTAACTGCTGATCCCTGTTTTTTGATTTTTAAGATAGAATTTTTTTTGCAATAGGATGCATGCACTCGCCAGAGAGACAGAAAGTGAGAAATTACCCCCAAGGGGCATGGCCATGCAGCAGTTCTTTCTCCTGCATTCTCCTTTCAGGTTCTTAGGCACACACACACACACACACACACACACACACACACACACCTGGTATAAGTTTTAAATCACTGAGTTTTGAATTCACACCGCAGTTTACTATGTTCGAGTCCCGGACCCAGCGGCTTGAAACTTAGGCCAGGCGCATGTGTGTGCATGCCCAAGATCCTGAGAGGAAAATTAAGAAGAAGGTATTGTGGCATGGTCATCCCTTCTGAGGGGGTGAAGTCTTGCTTTCCGTCTCTGTCTCTATCTGGCAAACACATGGGCCCTATAGCAGACATCTCTAAACAAACAAACAAACAAATAATAATAATATTGATATCATGTATTCCCTAATAACATGAACCGAGGATATACTGCCACAAAAACTATAGCCTCAGTCTAATCATGAGAAAATATTAGCCCAATGTGAAGGACATTCTACAATTACCTGAACAGTACTCTCAGTAGTACCAAGTTAATGGCACAAGACCAGATAGAAGACCTGTCACAGACAAGAGGATACTCAGAAGGACAGTTAAAAGTGGTGTGGAACCTGGGTTGGATCTTGAGCCATAAAAAACCAAGATGGCTGATCCAAGCCTTCAGTATAATTAGAAACATTGTATCAATATTAAGTTTTCTTTAGCTTTTCTTGTTTCACTGTTTTTATGTAAGATGTTAACATTAGGGAAAGCTGGATGAAAACTATGTAGAAATTCATTATGCTATCTTTGTAACTCTTCTTTATGTCTAAAATTTTATCAGAGCAAATAGTTAAATACGTTTGCCATTATTTTATTTGTGTTTGTGTGTGTGGGAGGGGTGGGTTTCAGACAGTCTCTCTGTTTGATTATCCTTCTGCCTTAGGCTCCTGAGTAGCTGTGATTACAGGTGTGCACCACCATGCTCATCTTTGTTAGCCATTTTTAACTCCTTTTTTCCTTAAGTTAGATTTCCGGTGTCCCCTTACTTTGATGTATGTTGGATGAGCACTGCCTGCCTGTCTGCGTATAGGAATGTGCACAAAGGCAAGCAGTCTCATTTTTCTGACATTCTGTAAGGGCAGAATGTTTTCTGTAAGGTTGTCAGATGGTCTTTGCATAAAATTTTCATAATTGTAGTACCATGACTTTCTAAACTGCTGAGTGTTTCTACTCAGTACTATGGAATGGCATAAGAGAAGATATCCTAGCAAACATAGACCATAATGATTTTTTTTCAAGAGACAAAATTTATATATGCACACAGTTTTATAAACCATAAATGATTTTATACAAAATTAACTAATATAGTGAACAAGGTGTTTATTCATTTAGATGGTCATAGCACAGAAATATATAGTAGAAATAATTTTTAAGTTACTTAGGAAAATTTGAAGCTCAAATTGACTTCTAAGCACAATTTTGGTCCTTATAGCCATAGGTATTAGTTGATAGAAAGATATGTAGATAAATTTTAACATTTATTTGAATAAATCATATTTACAAAGATAAGTCTGCTTAAATAAAAATAAGTGTTTTATAGAGAGTAAATTGAATATATTTCAATTCTTTTTTTGACCTCCTGTGCTCAATATTTAACACTTAATTTTGAACATAAGTTGAAAAACACTGTCGTAATTTGAAAGAGTAATTTTGAAAGTCTATTATTATTTTGAAAGACTGAATAGTCAAATCCTTTAAACATTTTACTGTGTTAAAAAAAATGATTTGAGCATGTGCTTCTTGCCTTCAGCTAGAGTCTAAACCATAAAACATGCCAGTATTAGAGTTAAGGGCTTTATCTATTGTCTTTGGCCTTGACATTAGAAATGTGTTGCTATAAAACAAGAGATCAGATTTCTTTTAACCTTTACTGGTAAAAAGTGGGGAAGGTCTAATACTGAAAGGGTGAAAGGAAGAAATAACATTTGTTGTTTTGGCAATACCTTTGCCACTGTACACTGCTGGATGTCTGTGGTTTGGATCTTGTTCATTCTGAACTCTCTAGACTGTACAGGTTTTCCTAACATGAGGTGATTGTGAACTGTGATTGTTTTGCCTGTAACTGTTTTTGTGAACTGTAATTCTGATGTTATCCCAAAGATGGGATTTTCAGAGACCTGGAATTTACTGTAGGAGAAAAGGGGGATGGTAAGGAGTAAAGAAAAAAATGAGTGCTTCTTCTGAAAGAAAGCCCATGGACTCTCTACATACTTGCATGTATTTGCATCTTACCTTTGAGGCCGAGTTAACATAACCTGTACGGGAATGACATAACTTTACTACCTCCTACCTGCTCAAACTGCATCGCGTGAGAGGATTGAACCATAGCCTGTATTTTTCTCTAGGGCTTTCCACGGAAGTGAGTCAACTCATTGTTTCTGGCTTTACTTGCAGTCCCTCCCTAATGTACAAGCTTAGGCTGCTTTGGAATTTTCCAGGTACAGTGTTGGAGTAGTTGTAGCACAGAGCAGGGCTGGAGTGTGGGTATGTGTGCTTGGGAGAGGGTCGAAGGAATTATTCAGGGAAGCATTGAAAGTAACCAGAATGGAGTAAGAATAAAATTTTCTGAAGCAAATGTGTACCAAACACTGAAAAGTCCTTATCATATTGAAATATCTTTCATCATTCTATTTAAAAACTGATTTAAAATGTATACTGAGGGAACTAGCAGGTGGCATGGTGGTTAAGGTGCTAGACTTCCACATGGCAGAACACGGTTCAAGTCCTGGACCTGGTGGCTTGCTTTCTCACTTTACTTCTCTTTCTCTTCTCTTGTGTACGTGCGCATGAGCACACATACCCTGTAACAAATTTAAAAATAATAATGATAAAATTAAATAATTAGAAAATTAGGAAAAAAATGTATACTGAGATTTTTTTGTAGCGTGGATTTCAACACATTTGTTTGCGCTTGTGCTAAGAACAGAGTGTTCTGTTAAATCATTCAGTGACGAAGGTTGCTGGCTTGTTGCCAACCAGAGTCAAGTTCATTCAGATAAATTTCAGTGTAGATTCTGACTAAGTGAAGAATGTCCCTCTTGTCTTTGCATGTTTGGTGGTTTTAGGAAATTAGTTGTTTTAAAACCAGCTCATTACTACTTTTGTTTTGCAGAGTTATAGTTTATTTTCTCTCTTAAGGTTTCATATACAAACTTTGATACTGGAATCACATCCTTGTCTCTTTATCAACTTTCTGTGCCTGAACTGGTAAAATTACAGAGCTCCTAAGCAGACCAAATGAGGATCCGCTATACACATGTTGACTGTTTCATCGTTTAAAGTGTTAACGTATGCCTTTAATGAAAACAACTACTATGTTAATTCAATAAAAATGGAAAATGGTGAATTAGAAGCAATACAAATATAGTATAGTATATAGAATAAATAATATTTGTTAAAAGGGTTATACCCATGAAATTATAACCATCTGTTAAGTATTTTATTCATGAATTCAATGGTTCTTCTTCAGTTTCTGTCCTTAAGTTTTTGTTTTTCTTTTACCATCTTTGTTTTCTAGCTATGTAAATATGTTGGCTCTTTTGTATTCAAAATGCAAGTACACAGAAAGCTGAAGATCAGAGATTTTGGTACCACTCATCTAGTGCTTAGCAGTTTTGCCTGTGAGTTATACCTACTTGAGCCAATTTTTTCTTTTCTTTTTTTTTTTTTTTTGAGAGTTTTTTTTGCTATAGGGCGCGTGCGCTCGCCAGACAGAGAGAGACAGAGAGATAGAAAGTGAGAATTCACTCCCCAGGCGGGATGGCCACGCCACAATCCCTTCTCCTCCATTCTCCTCTCAGGATCTTGGGCACACACGCACACGCACCCAGCGTGAGTTTAAGCCACCGGGTCCGGGACTCGAACCGCGGTTGACTACGTGGGAGTCCAGCGACATAGCCATTATGCTAACTGCTGGTCCCTCTTTTCTTTTTTTCTTTCTTTTTTTTTTTTTTTAAATATTCAACTTTTATTTATTTATTTTTTAATTTGACTAGAGAGGGACAGAGAGAGTGAAAGTGAGGAAGCAAGTCGCCAGGTCCAGCCATCTGGGAGTCCAGCGCCCTTAACTACCACACCACCTGCTGGCCCCGTGAACACATTTTTTCTAAATATACTTTATTTGCGCATATGTAAGGGAGTGAACAAACCTAGGGTGCTTTACGACTAGCTAATTGGCTCCTTAGAAGGTAAGCTACTTTCCCTGTTTATGGTAGTATTTAACCAGGGTAGAGAGTCAATGCTGACCTAACAAAGATTCCCACTAAGTTGTGCCTTAGTGTCTGTTGGAATGTGTGATTTTTTTTTCCAAATGATAAGGGATAATGTGCCTTTTGTGATTTGTCACTATGCCAACAGTTCTTTTTTTTTTTTTTTTGAGAGATTTTCGCTATAGGGCGCATGCGTTGGCCAGACAGAAAGCGAGAAATCACCCCCCAGGGGGGATGGTCACGCCGCAATCCCTTCTCCTCCATTCTCCTCTCGGGATCTTGGGCACGCACGCACACGCGCCCGGCGTGAGTTTTAAGCCACTGGGTCCAGGACACAAACCGCGGTCAACTACGTGGGAGTCCAGCAACATAGCCATTACGCTAACTGCTGGTTCCCCCAACAGTTCTTAATCATTACTACTTTTCTAGAGTCTGAGAGCTGGCCAGGCAGTGGTGACACAGTTGCAAACAGATCCACATGGGAAAGGTTTTGTGTCTATGTCCTGGAACCTCCCTGTGTATGCTGGG
Source organism: Tupaia tana (assembly GCA_026018925.1). NCBI lineage: Eukaryota > Metazoa > Chordata > Mammalia > Scandentia > Tupaiidae > Tupaia > Tupaia tana. The sequence continues at coordinate 587,211 of JAKSZU010000008.1, forward strand.
TGCACACATATTCATGATTTGGGCCAGTTGAGACTGGGTCTGAATTGTGGCATGAAGATCCTTTGTGGGTATCTATTTGTCTCCCTCTCTCTCTCATGGAAAAAAAAATCCGATAGGATAGTTTGTCCTCAGTGAAAGGGTAAGTCACAGTTGGACTTTTAGTACTAGAGTGTTCGGGAACTTATTTTGTATCACATACAAAAATAAATAAATATTTGAAGCAAATAAATATATGCTTTTGCAGGCATATATTTCAATATTAAATACTGAATAAATGTTGAAAACCAAATATATTTTCTAGAAGCTATATTATAACCGCTTCTTGAGGCGTTTTTCTATGTTGGTCACATTAGCTGGGCCTCTTTTATTTTTGGGGGGCGTGTATGTGCACTCACCAGAGAGAGACAGGGAGGAAGCAGAGAAAGCACTCCCCATGGGGAATATCATACTACAATTCCTTTTCCTCCACTTCTCCCTTCTTTTGGGATTTTGGGCATGTAGGCACATGCACCTGGTTTGTTTTACAAGCTGCTGGGTTTGTAACTCAAATCGCCTGATAGGCAAGGTGGGATCTGGATGCCTTACCCACCAGGCCATGGAGTCAGCTCTGACTGGACTTCTTAAAATCAAAGTTCAGTGAAGTTTGAATGGAAGAAACTTTATTTTTGCCATTAAATCTTTTGGCTGAAATACTCATTTACTGCTCTTCCAAGGCTCTCCAAACAGTTTAATGTAACTTCTTCCCCCTCTCTCCAAAGAGGCTATTGCAGTGGTTAGAGTTGGGGTGGGTAGGGACCAGCAGATGGTGTAATGGTTACGTCATCGGACTCCCACATGGCTGAGCGCAGTTCGAGTCCTGGGCCCAACAGCTTAAAATTCATGCCAAGCATGTGTACATGTGTGCCTCAAATCTCAAGAAAAGGATGGAGGAGAAGGGATTATGGCGTGGCTATTTTCCCCCGCCTCCAGGGGTGATTTCTCACTTTCTCTCTTGTCTCTCCAGTGAGGAGCACACACATCCTATAGCAAAAGTCTCTCTTAAAAAAGAAAAAAAAAAGACACACTATACCACCCTTAGTACTTCCATAGAGCCCTTCAGTGTAGCTCCTGGTTTTTATTGTCTTTCTTACTCTCTCCCTAACTAGACTGCAAGTTTCTTGAGCTCATGAAAATAGTAGAGACAAGACATGCAGACAGATGGTGGCAGGAATTTTTTTTTCTTTTTTTCAAGGTTTTTTCAATAAGGCGTATGTGCTTGCTGGAAAGAAACAGAGCGAGAGAGTGAGAAAGAAATTGAGAAATCACCCTCCAGTGGGATGTCCACTCCACAGTCCCTTCTCCTTTATTCTCTTCCTGGGATTTTGGGTACATGTGCACATGTGCCCGGCATGATTTTCAAGCCATGGGGTCTAGAACTTGACCATGTGGGAATGGTCAACCATGTGGAAATTCAGCACCATAGTCAATATGCTACCTGCTGGCCCCAAGAAGGTTTTTTTTTTTTTTTTAAAGAAACTGGTGGCAAAGTCTTACATACTCATGAATTAATATGAGTAGAATACTTGTATGTATGATAAAAGCATAATTAGATATAAACATATAAACTTTCAGTTCTCATAAAAATAGAATTGGTAGTATTACATTTTTCAGTTTGTATTTATTCCCTTAAATTTCCCTACATTTACCAGACAGTTTTACTCCTGAAATGAGAGAGAGCGATGAGATCAAGTGAAGGGCCAGAGCTTCTGTGTGGGAGCTGAGTTTTCCTTGAATGAAGACTCCCTCAGAGTGCTCATCAGTACTAAAGCTTTCACAGCATAGTTGAAAATACTTAACAGAATGCATTTACTGATATAATCAAGATTTTCAATTGTTAAAAAAAAATAAAGACATTCTGCATTTAATTAGGGAAAATAGTTGAAGAAATGAGTGTGAATACTTTCATTCTCATTGTAAAAACCCGTTACCAAAATTTTATACTCCTCCTTAACAAAGCTAATGTGTCTATGGCTTGAACATGTGGCTGATCTGTGTAACTTATATTTCCAGAACAAATTTTAATGGAAAATACTTTTGAACAGACAGTGCATTTGTGAAGGTGATGGTGGGGGTGGGACTTCCATCTGTTACATAAAGCTAAAACCAGTATGAACATGAAGTCCTAGAAAATTTTGAATACTGAACTTTAGTCCTTAGAACTTAGACAGTGAGAACAGCTGCTGTTTTGTGGATGGCAGATGTGTAGGATGCTGTACAATTTATTTTATACATGTTTTCTCTTTCGGTTCCACAGTGACCCCATTAAAATGGGCATTTTGCATATGGGATAACATGGTTGTGTCTCAAATAAATATAGACTTGTACAGCGTTACTCTGCTGGTAGGGGCAGAATAAAGACAGCCAAGGGACTGTTTGAGTTAGACCCTGTGTTCCACTGGTCACTTTAAGCTAAACATTCACATAAAGGGTTTTCTTAAATAAGTAGGAAATTGAGGAGTAGGGGAGAGTGTGATTTTATCAGCTAAACTTGTAAGGGAACGGTTACATTTTTGAGTTAGTTTGTTTCTTAGAGTCTTCTAACTTCTGGGCCTTGATGTACTTTGGTATTTGGATCTGAGGGAGGGAAACTCACTCCACCAGGTTTCTATGTCCCCACACCCTCTCCCTATACCTGTCAGGACGTGCTGTACTTATCTGGCCTGTGTGGGAGACTCTCAGCACTGCTCTATGTATCTTGTGGTTGGTGAGATATCCTGTCAGGTTCTAGGGTAGCTGCCTAGGGAAATACTGGGCAGCAGTTGGATGGCATGGGAAGGAGAACTTTGCTTAAATCAGTCTTCCTTATCTTATTTTTACTCCTATCATTTCACTTTGTTCACAGGTTGCATTCTTTATGTGGGATGATGGAATAAGGTAGCATTTCTTTTCCCCACTATATATTTTTTGGTTCTTTTGTTTTAATTGAACTTCTGAGAAGGGAAGTACAGTGAATCTCTTACTCATTTTTATAAATATGTGCTTTTGTTTTGATTTTCACTTATAAGAAAGATTTTTGAAGTCTGGAATTTGGAGTTCTGGAAAGAAGTTAGGAGTGAAAACACAAAAAAAATAAGAAAGGAGATAAGATGTCATGTGTTGAATGTGTGATGTTTTAAATCCTCGTGAGGGTCAGTAAAGGACATTAGTTAGAATAAAATAAGATGAGCTTTTTTTTGTGATTTCAGTAGGTCTGTGTAGTCCCTAAAATATGTGTGGTTTGCTTTTACACTGGCAGGTTTTCCTCCCCAGATCATTTGGCAGATCACCTTATTTTTAAATAAAAAAAATAATAATAATAATATGAGAGATTATCTCATTTTTCTCAAGTACTGTTATGTTAGGAGTGATGGATTTACATGCACACTCCTGAGTTTGGCCCACTTTCCTAAGGCGTCAGGAGACAGCATCTACTGCCAGGTTTTCTTAACCTAACATGAAGGTCTGAGGCTTCTTGTACCTTTTCCACCAGAGAAAGATCATGAAGGTCTGAGGCTTCTTGTACCTTTCCCACCAGAGAATGAATGAAGAGAAAGTGAGATAAAGCTCTATCACTTCTTCCTGTGGTTCTCTCAAAAAACAGCAGGGCAGGGCTCAGGGGTCTAGTTAGGATTTGTTCCTCATTTCTAACACACTAACTTCTGCATTACTTCTTGGGAAAATTTTAAAGATTTCATTTATTTTCACAGAATGTAATTTTTTCTTTTATTATGGACTTTAGTCCAACCCAAAGATTTTTACATTTAGGAACAGACTCACACACACCTCTTACTGAGTTTTCTTTCCTTTATTAAAATAATTCATAATCATGATAAATTTTCTGTAGTCTCTGCCAGAGGTAGTTTTTGTAAAATCAGTTTTTGTGTTAAGATGCTAACTGTACTGCAACTGGGATTTCGTGGACATCTGATGATGAGAATGAGCATAAAGATATCAGACCCTTTTATGCATTTTCAGTACCATTCTGTTTTCTGTTACCTATTATCACTGTGTTGGGAGTGAAGCCTTAGTCTCAAATTTTGGTAGTGTCTCATTTATCAAGTAAAAGCCCCTGCTTGTCTGGGATTCCCTAGCTTCTAGTCTTGTGTGTCAGGGTGTATGAAGAAACCTGAGGCAGACTTCATTTTTTGGCCAAAAAATGGGGAGCAAAAAGGAAAAAAGAGCTGATGAATATAGGATAGTGATTTTATGCCTCATCTTTTCCACAGGCATAAGGGCAGAGGATGAATTTGCTTGAATTCTTTTTCTCCATATTTTTAGAAAATCAATTTAATCACCGTAGTCAACTTAAGTGTTATTTTGATTATTCAACCCTGTGTCCTATGAGGGACCAGCAGTTAGCGTAATGGCTATGTCGCTGGACTCCCACGTAGTCGACCACGGTTCGTGTCCCGGACCCAGTGTCTTAAACTCACGCCAGGCACATGTGTGTGTGTGCCCAAGATCCCGAGAGGAGAACGGAGGAGAAGGGATTGCGGCGTGGCCATCCCCCCGGGGGGTGATTTCTCGCTTTCTATCTCTCTGTCTCTCTCTGCCTGTCTGGCGAGCGCACGCGCCCTATAGCAAAAACCTCTCCAGAAAAAGAAAAAAAAAAAGTCAGTAGGAAAATAGAATTAAAGTCCAAGTTTATTTTTGTGGGAAAAAAAATTAAGTCTATTGATTTTTTTTTGGTAATCCACATTTTCCATGAACTTTTTGAAGACCTAGTATCATAAAATAGTGACTTATTTTATGATGTGCCACTAGAGACTGTCTCCAAAAAATAGATCCTCTATAGGAACTCACTGTAACAGCATGGCAAGGACTGGCTTCCACGTTGAACTGTACACATGCATGCATGTCTATGGAGCAGGTGGCGAGTTCCTGGTCAGTGCGTTGCTCTCACAAGAACGTACCAGCAGGCTTTCCCAGAAAAATGGTAGTAGGATCAGGCTGTCGGTCTCACTAAGTGTTTAGTGATTTGTATTTTATTTTTCAGTAGTCTGAAAGCAGCCAAACTATACCACTCTTACATTGTAATTCACTGAGCCTGAAAAAAGTCTATCATTCTCAAATTGTTAGTCCTTTATTCCCTTTATTTTTTTATTTATTTATTTATTTATTTATTTATTTATTTGCAAAGTCTTTTTTGCCTTAGGGTACATGCACTCATCAGGCAGTGAGAGGAAAGTGAGAAATCAACCCCGACACACACTCCCGGGAATGGCCACACCTCAATTCTTTCTCCATTCTCCCAGGATCTTGAGTAGGCACGCACACACAGTCAGCATGAGTTTCAAGCCACTGGGTCCAGGACTCAAACTGTAGTTAGCCATGTGGGAGACCAGCGATGTAACTGCTTCGCCATCTGCTGGCCCTGAGTACTCCATTCCTTTTAACTGTATAAGAACAAGCTTCAGGGCAGGAGGCTTAATGGATCATGCAGTCTAAGACCCTGCCTCCCCAGAGAACCTGCAGGCCCAATGCAGGGGCTATTGGTGAGCTCCCTGTATCTGTGACCTTACAAGAAGGTAGGTACCTCCAGTGTCACCAAGTTCTGTCATTCCTGAGAGCTAGCCAGCCAGATCTGTAAGTGAAACCTCCCAATTCCTACATGTTGGCAGTTAGTTCAAATGGGAAACAGAACAAAACAAAAAGTTAAGAACTCTGGCCCTAAAGAACCTCCCTGCAGGTGGCCCAGTTTATGTCTGGTTCTCGAAGGTATCTTGTGGTGTCTCAGCCTTGCTTTTAGAATTGTGATCCCAACATGGCTTCAGTAGCTTGTGTTGATGGGAAGGTAGTCATTCAGCCAGCACTGACTGAGTGCATATGAGAAGCACTCACATGTGATTCCACACCTTTCTTTTTTTTCTTTTCTTTTTTTTGAAGAAATTTTTGCTTTAGGGTTAAGTGTGCTACCAGAGAGAGACAGAGACAGTGAGAGGAAAAGTGAGAATTCACCCCTTAGGGGGGATGGCCACGCAAAATCTTTTCTCCTCCATCCTCCTCCCAGGATCTTGGGCATACACGCACATGTGCCTGGTGTGAATTTGAAGCCACTGGGTCTGGGACTTGAACTGCAGTTAGCCATGTCGGAGTCCAGCAACATAACTGCTTTGCCATCTGCTGGCCCCCTGTGATTCCACACCTTTCTTAAATGCTGTTGGACTTTTCAGTATTGAAGTAAGTGCTAAGTGATGCTAAGGAAAGTATTTAAAAAATGTATATCCCATATAAGGAGTACAATTCCATAAAAGAAGTGCTATTATCTCAGGTCAGTCCATAGCCTCTGATTTAGTTTTGTCATCACTCAGATGAAAATAGTATTAAGTCATCGGGAAAGTCGTGACATGTTTTTCTATGCAAAAATGCATCACAACTTTCCTGACCACTCAGTCATATCTCCTATTGGAACATTGTTATGATGTTCAAGTGGGCCACAGGGAGATGAAGGTGCTTTGTAAATGATAAAGCACTATATGAATTTGTCCTGGCAATAAACTATTAATTTTCAAATATTTTTAAATTACTTTTTAAGACAAAGTCTCACTATGTCACAGTCTTCTTGCCTCAGCCTCCCAGCTGGGACTATAGGCACCACTATGCCTAGCTCTTTTTTTCCCTCCCTTTAAGCTTACTTATTTACTTCTTAAATAAGAGCAAGACAGAAATAGAGGGGATGGTGGACTTCCCCAGTAGGGTCCACGTAACCTACCCCCAGCATCAGCCAGCCAGGCATGCACAGGGAAGCCCTAGGATGCAAACTCATGAACTCCCAGCACTATGGAGCATTGTGTTACTGTTACACCACAAGCTACCCCTGGCTCTCTTTTAAGCAGGGTATCCCAATGTGGCCCAGGCTGCCTTCAGCTTGTAATCCTCCTGTCTTGGCCTCCTGAGTTAGTGGGGTTATAGGTGCACACCACTGTGCCTGGTTTTTAGGTTGGAGCAGGAATTGAACCTCGGCCTCCCATGCGGTCTCTATCTGCAGAGCACAGCATCTTAACAGTGCACACTACTGTGGTCGGGCAGATTATAATTTTTATTAAAAATTCACTTTGGTGTAGATTGAGTGCCTTCCTTCCATCTGACTGCTAGGAAGAGATGAAATGAACTCACAAACATGCTGGCATGGGCTCTCACAGCCATTGCAGTACATTGAGCTCCATAGAGACAGTGCCAGGGCAAGTGAGAGCCAGACGGTCACTGGGCGACTCTCTGTGCCTCGCGGAGGAAAGATAACTAAACGTGGGAAAAGGAGATCCTAAGAAGCTGAGAGGCAAAATGTCATCATATGCATTCTTTATGCAAACTTACCAGGAGGAGCACAACAAGAAGCACCCAGATGCTTCAGTCAACTTCTCAGAGTTTTCTAAGAAGTGCTCAGAGAGTTGGAAGACCATGTCTGCTAAAGAGAAAGGAAAGTTTGAAGATATGGCAAAGGCGGACAAGGCCCATTATGAAAGAGAAATGAAAACCTATATCCCTCCTGAAGGGGAAACAAAAAAGTTCAAGAATCCCAATGCACCCAAGAGGCCTCCTTCGGCCTTTTGCTTGTTCAGTTCTGAATATCGCCCAAAAATCAAAGGAGAACATCTTGGCCTGTCCATTGGTGATGTTGCGAAGAAACTGGAAGAGATGTGGAATAACACTGCTGCAGATGATAAACAGCCTTATGAAAAGGCTGCTAAGCTGACAGAAAAGTGCGGAAAGGATATTGCTGCATGCCGGGCTAAAGGAAAGCCTGATGCAGCAAAAAAGGGAGTTGTGAAGGCTGAAAAGAGCAAGAAAAAGAAGGAGGAGGAGGAAGACAGGGAAGATGAAGACGATGAGGAAGAAGAAGAAGATGAAGAGGATGAAGATGAAGATGATGATGATAAATAAGTTAGTGGTTCTAGTGCAGTTTTTTTTTTCCTTGTCATAAAGCACTTACCCCCGCCCCCCGCCCCTTACACAACTCACTCCTTTTAAAGAAAATATTTGAGATGTAAGGCTGTGTAAGAATTGTTATTAGGGAACCAGCAGTTAGTGTAATGGCTATGTCGCTGGACTCCCACGTAGTCGACCGCGGTTCGCGTCTCGGACCCGGTGGCTTACAACTCACGCCGGGCACGTGTGCGTGCGTGCCCAAGATCCCGAGAGGAGAATGGAGGAGAAGGGATTGCGGCGTGACCATCCCCCCTGGGGGGTGATTTCTCGCTTTCTGTCTCTATGTCTCTCTCTGTCTGTCTGGCGAGCGCACGCGCCCTATAGCGAAAAACCTCTCCAAAAAAAAAAACAAAACAAAACAAAAAAAAAGAATTGTTATTAAACTGCACAGTGTTTTTTTTTTTGTTTGTTTTTTTTTTTTTTTTTTTTTTTTTGTATAGTTTACACACTACTGAATGTGTCTTTAGATAGCCCTGTCCTGGTGGGTTTTTTTTTTTTTTTTTTTTTTTTTGGAGAGGTTTTCGCTATAGGGCGCGTGCGCTCGCCAGACAGACAGAAAGAGACATAGAGACAGAAAGCGAGAAATCACCCCCCCAGAGGGGATGTCACGCCGCAATCCCTTCTCCTCCATTCTCCTCTCGGGATCTTGGGCACGCACGCACACGCGCCTGGCGTGAGTTTTAAGCCACCGGGTCCGGGACGCAAACCACGGTCGACTACGTGGGAATCCAGCGACATAGCCATTACGCTAACTACTGGTTCCCAATGTCCTGGTGGTATTTTTAATAGCCACTAACCTTGCCTGGTACAGTATGGGGGTTGTAAATTGGCATGGAAATTTAAAGCAGATTCTTGTTGGTGCACAGCACAAATTAGTTATATACGGGGATGGTAGTTTTTTCATCTTCAGTTGTCTTTGATGCAGCCTATATGAAATAATTTTTGTTCTGTTAACTGAATACCACATTTGAAAGCTTCTAAGTAAATACAATTTTTTTATTAGTTAAAAAAAAAAAAAAAAAAAGATCCTGGCTTGTGAATTTCTGACATATTATGGCTTCCAGGAGGGGCCTTGGTGGGGACAAGCCTCCCTGTGTTACCAGTCCAGCCCCAGGAGGAATAACAGTTTGGTCTGGATGAGCTGGGTTAGGCAAGCAGAAACCAAGCCCAACTATCCACATGTGAGTACAGGGTAGGGCCTTGTTTCTCCAGGGGTCATCCTTCAGCCACCACCAGCAGCACCTGGAAATCTAATAGAAATGCAAATTCTCAGGCCCAAGACAGCTCCCCTCATTTTAGCAAGCTCTGCAGGTGCTTCTGTGGTGTGAGAGTCACTGAGATAGAGACCCATGATGAAGAATATAGGTAAAAGGACTGCCTGGAGCCAACAGATTAGAGATCCGGAATGCAGGACCAGTGAAGGCAGGTGAGGGCAGGAGCCCCAGCCCAAAGGGTAGGCTTTATTCTAGTTGACTTCAGATGGGCTGAGAGAGCAGGCTCATCATGATGAAAGTCAGGAATGCAAGGAGTGTTAAGGAGCAGAGTCCTGCATGGGCTTCTGGACTACCTGCTGGTGTAACTGTCCAGTCCAAAGGCTGTAAATGCCGCAGGGTTTTCGAGCCTTGAATAGAGAGGTATAGGCTTAGGAGTGGCCTGAGTGGCCCTGGGCAGCATATTGGTAGCCTGAGTAGAAGTGTAAGCACAAGGCTGAATCCTAGCAGGTGTTCAGTTGGGTGCTGCAGCAGCGGGTGCATGTGTGTGTTTGTACATGAATGCGGCACACTCTTGTGAGGCTCCATGGTGGAGGCTGGCTGTGCTGTCCCAAAAATGTCTCTGGAGGTTTTGCTGTAAGTCTGTCTTTCACAGCGAGAGCTCCGGCCTTGCATACCAATGCCATGTTACTAGTGGAGTCAGGCTGGTGTGTCATCCTCTGTGCCCTGTGACCTGGAAGGCCAACTTACTCACATCTCCCTGTTCCATTCTCTGGGCCCAGTCTCTTCTCAGCATTTTCTCCTATTGTTCTATTTTCTCTTTCCTTTATTCATGTGCACAACTGAGTGAGAGATAAGGGTTGGAGCGCCCTCCACAGGGTTCAGTCATGCTGCAATCTCAGACCAGGTCAGGGATTGGAATCGCAGTCACCATGGGGGATCTGACTTGTCTTGAGCAGCTCATGACTGCCGTGCCATGAAACTGCCCCTAGGCTTCTCAACTACACAGCTCTACTTGTCAGCCCTGTCAGATTTCTACCACCACTAATGTATGTTATGTTTACTTCTCTGTCTTGTTTATCAGCCAGGTACACAAACCATAAAGAGAAAGAATAATTGGGGACCAGCAGTTAGCGTAATGGCTATGTCACTGGACTCCCACGTAGTCGACCGCGGTTCTCGTCCTGGACCCGGTGGCCTAAACTCACGCCAGTCGCGTGTGCGTGCGTGCCCAAGATCCTGAGAAGAGAATGGAGGAGAAGGGATTGTGGCGTGGCCATCCCCCCTGGGGGGGTGATTTCTCGCTGTCTGTCTGTCTGTCTCTGTCTGTCTGGTGAGTGCACGCGCCCTATGGCAAAAAAAAAACCTCTCAAAAAAAAAAGAGAAAGAATAATTAATGTTTATGCATCTAAACAGCCTGAGAAATAGGTATTACAGAGACAGACAGGCCCTTCCACCCGTCTTTACCGTACTCTTTTTTCTGGTGCAGATCTCCCTGTACAGGTCATATGTGTATTTGCCAGATCCTACCGCACTGTCAGGTAGCCAGCCCAGATGCCCCACCTCACCTGGTGAGCCCATGGGCAGGGAGCTTGTGCATCCAGGCTCATGAGAACAAGTCCCGTTGGGTCCTCAAGGCAATTTCATATAGCAGAAGCATCTCTGAGGTTATCAAAGCAATACAAATGAAAGCTGTTTGTTTTTGTTTTCGTTTTAATTGAGTAAGAGACTATTTCAAATTCTTCAGTCTCTTAATCTCTTTCTTGGGCTTTAGGCTACCTTCTTGCTCTGAATTTTCTATCTGCCTCATCTTTCATTTGTTCCTTTATTCCTTGTTACCCATCATCTTTTGGATTAATTAGCTAGTGATTTGTTTTAATTGCCAGAGGGTGCATACATTGGTCAGAAACAGAGCGGGGGTTGGGGGGGAGAAGGAGGGAGAGGGAGGGGGAGAGGGAAGGAGAGAGAAAGAACCCCCCAGTAGGCATGGTCATACTACAGTCCTTTCTCTTCCATTTCTTCATCCTGTTAGGGTTCTGGGCATATACACGTACTCAGTGTTTTTTTTAAGCCGTTGAAGCAAGGATTCAAACATTGGTCGGTCATGTGGGATCTGATACCCATAACAACGAGGCTATAGAGCCAACCCAAATCAAGAGCAATTTTTATTGTTACATTTTATTTCCTCTGTTTGCTTTTTTTTTCTTTTTTTGGAGAGGTTTCTGCTAGAGGGTGTGTGCGCTCGCCAGAAAGAGAGAGACAGAGAGACAGAAAGTAAGAAATCACCCCCCAGCGGGGATGGCCACACCGCAATCCCTTCTCCTCCATTCTCCTCTCGGGATCTTGGACACGCACGCTAATGCGCCAGGCATGAGTTTAAGCCACCGGGTCCAGGACTCAAACCGCGGTTGACTACATGGGAGTCCAGTAACATAGCCATTACGCTAACTGCTGGTTCCTGTTTGCTTTTTTTAATGCCTTAGGTTGCGTACATGCACACAGGAGGAAAAAAGCACTACCTAGGGCCTGGTTAAACTGTAATCCTTTTTCCTCCAATTTTCCATCCTGTTAGGATCCTGGACACCAAATGCATCCCCAGGATCCCATACCCCGGCAGTGATCTCTGGGGAGGGAAAGCTGTTTATGTGGCTACTTTGCTTAATGTGTACATTTGGAACCATCACTGAAGTGATGTTTTGAAAAACAACTAATTTTCTGATTTTGCTGTTCAAAAGACTAGAAATCACTTTGTGTTACATTCAGAGTGGGAATCATGATGCTCACAGTTTAGGAAGGAGAGAGTGAGGACCTGCCACCAGCAATGTATCTAGGTTATTTCCTGTCTTGGATTTTCTCTCTTTCATAGTGGGTAAGGAAAATCACTGTTTTCCAGCACGAGCTACCAGCTGTTTGGGGAACATGAAGGAAGGTGGCCAGTGTCCCTGCGGAGAATATCTTGTACTCATTCAAAGGGTGGAATCTGTGTTAAGTACACATCTGGATGATTGTTCCAAAGGAAAGCATGTAGAAGAGAAATAAGCTCTCTGTGCTTAATTATTGTTCCTAGAAAGTGTTATACCTCAGTTAATTTAAAAGTTAAAATATTTGGTTTGTAGTGAAAGTATTTTGTACATTTTGCATAGGACAGGAACTGGTCATATTTAATCCCAAGTATACTTAAAATTGACCTTAGCCTCTTCCAAACTCTCACATGGCTTTTCCTCTTGGACATTGAGCCAAGGGCTTCTGTCAGTTGGTGTGTCTGTCTGTGCCACCAGCATCCTCAACCCAGACTCCATAGCTTAAGCCTCCTGGCAGCTCTAGCTGGCGTTCACCCAAGGAGTCCTTGCCATTGTATTGGCTTTATCTGGACCAAGAACAGCAGCAAGCCCTGACCAGTGCTCTGAGCAGAGTTTTGGGTCTTATGACTGCAGTGTAAGTTTTTTTTTTCATCCATGTAAGGCATGGAGCCTAGCCATGGGTGTTAGTTCTTGCTCAGCTCTTTAATCCCAGATTGGTAGGCCCCAGTTTCGTTTTAGTTCACAAATATGTAGAATTCTCATTCAGAATATATCCAGTGTTCATTTGCTTTCTTTCATTTGGAGCAAGTCTCACAGACAGTGATTATCATTTCTAAATTACCATATGTTTCTCAGAAGGTCTTTTCAGTGACATTTCTGGTAACACAGGTCTCATAATCCAAGAAAGACTTTTAAAAGGCAGATTTGCCTTTAATCATTAATTTTTTATTTGAGTGTGGTCAAAGCTTGTTTTGTATCTGTGAGGAATGTGGGATCTCAGGTGAGTTACATGCTCTCCTGCATCCACACAGGCAGGCAGCAAGCTGGACACAGGCAGTTCTTGTCCTGGGATAACCACACCTCCCTCCCAACCCCCACATGCAGGCACTGTGGCAGTGCTGTGTGGCTCTGTCCACACAGGCCTGTGGCTGGTCCACCTTGTGCTTCTCTGTACTTGGTACGGTGTAGTGCAGCATCTGCAGCAAAAGGAGGTGCACATTGAGTATTCAGGGAGTGAGTCCTGCATAGCTTGTTTACTTCTGCCAGAGAACCTGGGTCAGGTGAGGAAATGTATGTGCTTTTCCTCTGGAAGCACTGTGCGTCTTCTGGGTATTGAGTAATCAAGCCTGGTCCTTACACTTGGCATGGGCTTGGCTCAGCCTCCTTAAGTACCATGTTCCCATGGTTTGGAAGAGGGTGAAAGCTTCTTCACTCCTCTCCCCACCTACACAGAGCTCTCTTAAAGATCTCAATAAATATCTATGAAGACCTGTCAGCCCCTTTTAGAGACAAATGGCAGCATAGTCTATAGTGCTCTGCACTTCAGGTGTATGAATAACTTGCCCCGAGGCTGGCATGGCCACAGGAAGTCTCCCCACCACCACTGCATCCCACGGTGTTTGTGGCAGGATTCTCATCCAATAAGCTGCCCATTCTTATTCACACGAAAATGAACATTTTCCAAGTTTTATTACTTTTCCTACTTCAAAGCTTCTTTTGTTATAGATCCTTGATATCCAAAAAGATTTCTTTTCCTAGTATCTCTTTTTATTTCCAATATCTCTATTTATTTCTACTTTAAGAGTCTTACATTTTACATAGTTTAAACATAGTATAAATCGACTTGTTGGTAATTCTAGCTGTTGTTTGTGCTGTTACATCATTCACATACAGACCAGTGTGGATATCCTACTTTATTAATTACCCTCTGTTCTAAAGACTTTCTTCTTCCAGGGCAAGGAAGATGAAGAGTTGATAAAAAAATAAAAAATAAATAATAAAAATAAGTAAATATTTAGGACTGGAGATGTAACTTGGATTGTGTGTGTGTGTGGGGTCTATTTAGCTTTTTACATGTGTACATAAGATGCTGTGGGAAAATAAAAAGAATGAATATTACTTTTAACACACACACTTGGAGTTCCCATAGAGCGGGGAAGGTAAGTGGTACCTATTAAATATGAGAGGGAGGCAGAACTAGATAACACCAGGAGATCTGGGTGAGTGAGTCTAGTGCCCAGGGACACTGTGTATTGGTCTTGAGCTCTGCAAAGGGGAGATTTAGTAGCTGTGACTAGGTTGAGGGTTATTGTTGAATGAAAACATTGAGTGCAGTGTTAAGGACTTTCTTCGCAAGTGTGTATGGACAGAAAGAAAAGAAAGTGACAAGGAGGTCAGACTAGGAGACCATAGTGTCTAACGATGCCTTTCTAGACACAGCGTGTTTGAGAATAGAGAGGAAGGGCAAGTTGTTAAGGATTCTTAATAAATTAGTTTCAGATAAGTTTGATACAAAAGACAACATAGAGTAGATGATAACGAAAATAAATCGTTGAAAGGTAGAAATCCTGTAGTCCTGGCTACCTGGTGATATAATGGCAGTCCCAGAAAGGGGAAGGTATTATCAGTTCAGTTTTATCATATGAGGTTGAGTGAAATATTCAGTTGTAAATGTCTTTAGGCATTTATAGAAGTGAGTGGATTAAAGCTGGATGGCTGGAGGTATACATTTGAAAGTTGCCTATTTTGGTTATTATAGTCTCAGGATTGAAAATTAAAAATTTTACAGAGGGTGAACTCAAGTACCCTGTTTCTAATCAGTGCCATAAAATTCTTTCTTGATGCCATGTTCTTACTTTATTTTTAATTATTATTATTAACTGTGGTAGGTAGAATTCAAAATGACCTTCAGTGTGCCCACTCCCTTGCTGTGCACGCTCCCTGGACCACTAGTAGGAAGGATGTTACCACTTTGACTAGGTTTTGTTATATGACACAGTGGACTTCGAGAAGAGAATTTATTCTCAATGGGTTTATTCCCTATGAACTCCTTAAATCTGAGTGTAGAGGTCAGGGACTCAGAGCAGGAGAGGTGTTTATGTACTGTTGCCGCTTTGAAGATGGAGGAGGCCATACAGCAAGGGATGTGGCAGCATCTGGGAGCCCAGAGTAGACCTCAGCTGACAGAGAACAAAGAAACAGGAATGTCAGTCCTATAACCATAAGGAATTAAATTCTGCCAAGGAACGTAAGTGTGACATTGATTTCAGCTCTGTGATACCCCAAGCAGAGGACCCAGCTAAGGTGAGCCATATTTCTGGCCTTCAGAACTGTGAGCTAATAGATAGGTTTGCTTTAAGCTCTTAAGTCTGTGATCTTTTGTTACACAGCAATAGAAAATGAATATAACATTTGCAAACAACAGTTGAAAGGTACAGGTAGTGTAGACTCTTGTCTTAAACCCACACACTTAAGACAGTGGAAATATGGGAATTGAAAGAAGTTAAATAACTTACCAGGGATTCTACTATTAGCCTTTATTCTGCTCCTTTTCCTTCGAGCCTTTTTCATTCCTAGCACTTGTTTTATTATAATATCAGTTTGCCCTGAGTCCTGTCAGTGTCATAGCAGCAGCATCTAGCAGATATTTAGGACTTGGTCAGTATTTGTTATACAAGTTAAAGTAAAGAAGGAATTTTGAAATGCTAGTTGGAGAAAAGTAGCTGAAGGGCAGAAAGAAAGATGAAGATAATAGGAACACAGTGATTCAAAAGTCAGATTCCCTTATTCCTTAAGGGACATGATCTTAGTCCCTTCATCCTGCTGTAAAAATGCCATGGACTCCATATAATTCTTCACACAGTTCTGGTGGCTGGGAGACCCAAGATCAGGGGCCAGCAGATGGTGTCTGGTGAGAATTTGCCTTCTGTTCTTAGATGGGTGTCCTTTTGCTGTAACCTCAACAAGACAGGCCCTGTCACTTCACAAAGCAGTTCTCTGGGGCCTCTTGTATAGGACATTAAACCCATTCATGAGGGCTCTACTCCTATGACCTAATCACCTCCCAAAGTCACACCTCCTAATATTATCACTTTTTTTCTTTGAGAAGTTTTTGCTATAGGGCACACACGCTCACCAGGAAGACAGCAAGAGACAGAGAGAAAGTGAGAAATCGCCCCCAGCAGGGATGGCCACGCTGCATTCCCTTCTCCTCCATTCTCCTCTCAGGATCTTGGGCACTCATGCACATGAGTTTAAGCCACCGAGTCTGGGACTCAAACCGCGATCGAGTACATGGGAATCCAGCGACATAGCCATTATGCTAACTGCTGGTCCCCTGGAGATTTGTTTTATAACAATATATGGTGTGTGGGAGACACAAAGATTCAGTCTCAAGCAGATGTTAATGTTAATGTTAATGTTAATAGAACAAGAAGGAGTTGAAAATCAAAAAGGCAATTTTACTGGGGAGATCCCACTGCTGAATACGGATGATTTTCCATAAGAGTAAAATACTGAAATAAGATTTCAGTAATTAGAATGAAAAAACAGATCCTTGGAGCCTCATTTTGTCTTGCCAAGGTGAATGTGCTGTGGTCTTGAGGTAAAGAGAGAAAAGCAGCATGTGGGCACCTCCTTGGTACTCACATAAAAAAAAAAAAAGAAAATAGAAAAAGAAAAATTCTTATTTTAATTTGCTAGAGGGCCCATGTACTTACTGGGGAAGAGGGCCAGAAAGCACCCCTTTGGGGTGTGGCCATGACAATCCCTTCATTCTCCTTTCAGGATTTTGGGTACACATACACATGCCCGTGGTGTGGTTTTTAAGCCACCAGATCCAGGACTCAAGCTGTGCAGTTGGCCATTGGGGTCAGTTACTTTAATCACCATGCCCACCTGGTCCTTAAAATTTTAAAAATGTGTTTATTTATTTATTTCATGAGCAAGAGAGACAGACAAAGGGGAAGATTGCATCTTGTCACTGAGTCTCAATACTGTGATCCACTCAATGCCTTCAGTCAGCCCCAAGATCATGAGCAAGTATGTGCCTGGTAAATTCAGAGAGGTGAACTTGAACTGGGGACCTTCCCATGTGGGATTGCTTCATGTTATATCATGATTTACACTATACTGGCATCTGCCTCCATGTCTACCTTTCATTCACACGTCTATTCTGTGTAGAAGCTGTTTACACATGGTTAACCTATGGCAAAGAAAGTCAAGTGCGGTACTCTCTGGGACCAGCAGTTAGTGTAATTGCTATGTTGCTGAACTCCCATGTGGTCTACCGCAGTTTGAGTCCCAGACCCGGTGGCTTAAACTCACGCACCCGTGTGTACGTGCTCAAGATCCTGAAGAGAATGGAGGAAAAAGGATTGCGGCGTGGCCATCCCCCCTAGGGAGTGATTTCTCACTTTCTGTCTCTGTCTCTCTTTGTCTTTCTGGCCAGCACATGTGCCCTGTAGCAAAAACCTCTCAAAAAAAAAAAAAAAAAAAAAAAAAATCTCAGTATTCTCTTGGTTAATTCCACTATTGACAATTTATAAAGCTTGTTAAAACATGTATGCAATACTTAGTATTCTACTTAATAATGGAAAAATGTCTTTTCTGTAACTATTTATAAGCATTAGGAAAATAATCCTGGACATCAAAAAGTAAATTTAAAATATGTTTAAAAATACCTATTTAATGACCACAGTAAGCTATATAGCATCGGCTAGGTGCTACTTAATAGTATATTCATCCTACTCAGAGTTTCACACCTCAAGTCAGACATGTGTTCACAGGTATGTATATATCAGCTGAACTTGGTATTGAAAGTAGTTAGATTAATTAAGATATTTTGTGAATCAATAAAATGTGGGAGGGAGGAATGGAAAGCAACTGTAGTCTCCAGAGACAGTGTGGAAGGAAAGTGGGAAATGCCTGAGGGTGAGAAATAGGGAGAAAAAAAATATATATACATATATAGAAATCAAAAAAAGGAAAATTATTTGTCAACAATAACATGTATGATTAAGCCACTATACAGTGTATTCTGGATGGAAAATTACATTTTGTCTGCTGTGATGATGCTCAGTGAATCAGTGTAAAATTAATTAATAAATTAAAAAATTTTAAATAAATAAATGTTAAAGGGAGATAAGTAGAGATACCAAGTGTCTATGCTATTCAAATATCTGCAAATGAAGGAGATAAAAACAGCTTGGACCAGAGATTCCTTAGAACTTATTTTAAAATCTGTATTAACCTAAACATAAGAGCTATAATGCCAAAGAAATGGCTGCTAATGTGTTCTCTGTGACTAGGATATATTTCCTAAGCACTTGGAAATAAACTTTAGAAGAACTTAGCCATTTTTCAATAGAAATTGAAACTTTATTGAGGGGTGGGTGTATATATGAAGAGGACATTACAGGACATCATTAAATAAAGAGAAATGTGACCTAGATTCTTACAGTGTGTAGGAACAGATAGATGAGTGAGTATTCCTCCCTTCTGCCCCTTTCAGTTGGTATCATTCCTAGATATTTTTCCAGAAAAGGATCTGCAAGGGGACAGGCAGCTCCTTAAAAGGAAAGCAGTTTTACACAGAGGACTTGGCTTTCCTGTTTAATAGGACAGCAGTTCCACACACATGGAGTGACTTCCGTGGGCTAGCTTCTACCTCTGTTTGCACTGATACAGAACTTAAAATTAATGATAACTTGAGCTATATATTTTAACTGTATTTGAGACCACAAATAGTTTCTTCAGTATTCTCTCATGTTCTTAAGACACTTAATTCTCCTTCTTGACTTCCTCTTCATCTTAGAAATTGCAATTTCCTTTGTAGGAACAACTTCCTGCTGGGCGCTCCTCTCAGGCCACTTCTGTCTTGGTTGTCCTGTGTTTTCATCTAAAGCCACGGATGCATTGCAACACTAGCCATTTCATCACTGTGTAAGTTGAGAAAGTCTAGCAGGAAATTACAAGTTGACTGTCCCCAACACAAGCCTTGTGTTTCTGGGTTGCTGTGTCATGCCAGGCAGTTGGTGTTCTGCACAGCAGTTATAAAGAAGGTACTTTGTAGAAAGGACTTCTTTTCTAGGGATGTGTTTAAGAGTCTGATTACCAAGGACACAAAACGCATGTGGAAAGAAAATATTTTCACCATGGCTTAAAAAAGATTTTATGGTCCAGAGCTATTTTCCCTTACGTTCATTTCAAGTTTATTAATTTCCAAAAGTGACTTTTCTGACTTATCTATTTATTTTTATTTTTTAATTTTTTTCAAGAGATTTTTACTATATGGCATGTGCCCTCCCCATAGAGACAGAGAGAGACAGACAGAGAGACAGAAAACAAGAAAGAGAAAGCATCCAAGGGGATGGCCACACCACAGTTCCCTCTCCTCCATTCTCCTTTCAGGATTTTGGGTTTACAAGCACACACACCTGGCATGAGTGAGTTTGTTTATTTGTTTTAATTTTTTATTTATTTATTATTATTATTTATTTTTTAACTTGACCAGAGAGAAAGAAAGAAAAAAAGAAAGTGAGAAAGCAAGCCACTCGAACCATGGTCAGCAATGTGCAAATTCAGCACCTTACCATCATGCCACTTGCTGGCCCCAGCAAGAATTTTAAACCACTGGGTTCAGGACTCAAACTGTGATTGACTACATGGGAGTCTGGTGACATAACCATTACACCATCTACTGGTCTCCTTTATTTTTATTTTTTAAGTGGCCTCTTACCTAGTTGTGAGTCTTTTCCTTTAACAGAATGGAAAGAATTTTCCATTTGTTTCACCTTCTGTTCTCTCCTGTTTTCTGCCTTGTTAATGTTATCTTTTCTCTGTGGAAGCTGGTTTCATGGCTGTCTTCTGAAAAGATGGTAGGTACATTGTAGGCACAGCAGCAGATCATAGATAGTCAGTAGTGTCTTTAACATTGGTCTTGTCTCTGAAGGGTCTTTTCCTGTACTTTTCCTGCCTACTCCCCTCAAGGCAGGAGTCTCATCATTTCCTCTTTCTTAGCTATGGAAATGGCACAAATTATCTCCCTTGTGTTGCTACTCAGATCAGTTGCCCCAGGCCTCCAAGCACATAGGAAAAGGTATCTTATCAAAATGTTTCCAGCCGCTATTGTTAGAAGATAAAAAGAAGTTTCAGCAAGTGATGTGGTCAAGATTAATTTCTTTCTTATTCTCTCATACAGCAGATTTCTTTTGCCAGTCTTGGAGCCAAGACTGTATTCTTAGAGCCAAGCATACAAAAACCAAGTCAGGTTTTTAAGGCCCAGTCTCAAAGAAGGAACAGATGTGTACACGAATAGTTGTACATGGAGATTCAATAATAGAAGTAGGTGCAATATGTGGTGGCCACCCTCCATGGGTTCAGAAAGGCCCCGAGTAGATGATCCTGAGGCAGGTATAGGGAAATGATGGTGGTAGATCTAGGTGGATGCTGTCTGGGTGCACACAGTAGCATTCACTCATTGTTGGATGTCAGTGGAGAAAGGCCACACAGCCAAAGGCTGCTTGATAAAGTCTTTAACACAGAGTAGGAGTTGGGCATTCGTAATAAAAGAGATGATGCGAAAAATAGGAAAAACAGAAAAACAGCTCTTGGGGGAAACTTCAGTAATTTAGTACAGCTAAGTTAGGCTTTTTGTGTAAGGGCACCAAGAAATGAGATTAGAGAGTTAAGATCATGAGGGCCTTGAATGCCAAACTATTTGTTTTCATTTATGCTTATGAATGATAGTTTCTTTCCCATTACCTACCTCCTCAAAAGAACTCCAAAAAAAAACCCAAAAACCTCTTAACTATTCCTGACCATGCTTCCCCTGAGGATCCTGCCTGATTCCTCTGCTCCTATTCAAAAAAAAAAACTTCCTAAGACAGTTCTCTAGATTTGTATTCTCTGGTGTCTCCCTTCCCATCCTGTCTTACTGCTTCAATCCAGCTTTTGCCCCAGGCTCCAAGGACCTATACAAGTTTAAATCCAAAGACAAGTTCCCCATCTTCATCTTACACAGTGTACAAGCACCTCTGGGATGCTGACCACCCATCCCTTCTGAACAGCACAAGAAAATAAATTTTTAAGAGGTTTTTGTCTCCTGGGATCTTGGCCGTGCACGCACACATGCCTGGCATGATTTTCAAACCACCAGGTGAAGGACTCGAACCATGGTCGGCCATGTGGGAATATAACAACATAACCGCTAAGCAATCTGTTGATCCTAAGGAAAGATGTTTTCTAAGAGAAGAGGATTAAAACCTTTAAAGCATAGGTGTTGCTTCATGAAACTGTTGTTTTAATTATAGGTACATATGTCTTGCCAGGTAAAATGTGTCTTGTGGCAAAAAGAATTTTGAGGGGCCAGATGGTGACACAGCAGTAAATGTGATACTCTCTAGAAGAGATTCTAGGTTTATGCCCAGACTTCCCTGAGTACTCTAGCCACATGTATGCCCATATGTGCATGACCCAGGGCTTACTAGAGCTAGGGATGCATTGTAGTGTCAAGACCATGTGGGGTGTGCCTCTTTGTCTCTCTTGTACATGGAAGAAATATTTTTTTAGAGAGATTTTTGCTATAGGTCATCTGCATTCACCAGAGAGAGAAAGACAGAAAGCAAGAAATCACCCCTCCTCGGGGGGGAGGGGGGTATGACCATGCTGCAGTCCTTTCTCCTCTTTTCTCCTCTTGGGATTTTGGGCATGCACACACACCTCCCCTGGGTGAGTTTCAAGCCACTGGGTCCAGGGCATGAACCACGGTCAGCCATATGGGAATCCAGCAACATAGTCATTATGCCATTTGCTGGTCCCATAAACTTTTTTAAAAGTTTGAAAAAAAAATCAGAAAACACTAATACAGATCACACGAGTTCAGAGCCTAAACATTATAGGCTTACATGGCCTGATTGGAGCCCACTCGTTACTCTGTGCCTGGACAAATTACTTAACCTTTGAGGATTTGCTTTATTTCTTAGTTCAAGCCACTGCTACAAAGTATCACATACTGGATGATTTTTAAACAACAGAAATTTATCACTCACAGTTTGGGAGGCTGCAAATCAGAAATCAGGGTGCCTGCCAGTAGACTCAGGTTCTGCTTAGGGCCCATTTCTGGATTGTAGTCTGCCAACAACTCCTATATCCTCCTGTGATAGAAAGAGAGCAAAGCCAGCTCTCTGACTTCTTTGTGTAAGGGCACTAATCCCATTCATGAGGTCTCCACCCTCATGACCTGATTACCTCCTTGAGCAGAAACACTGCTTTCTACTCTCTCATAGCACATACCACTTACATGATTCCACACATATGGGGAATTCTCCCACAAGCAAGCAGTCAGTTCTGCAGCAGATACCAGCTGGGTATCTGCTAATCCTATTTAATTCCGATGCTGTCTACCTAATTAGATCACACAGGTTGACAGCTCAATCCTTCCCCTCCCCCCCCCTCACTCCTCCAGATACCAGTTACAAGTTTAAGCCTCTGGAACATCTGACCGGCTGGTTACAAGTCAGAGTTCTTATGACTCCCTCCCTTCCTTAGGTTTGATTAGTTTTAATTTATTAAAAAGGATATTTCAGAGGATATAGATGGAGAGACTTAAGGCAAGATATATGGGAAAGACTGTGGAGCTTCTTGGCCTCTTGGTCATACCCCTCTAGAATTGCCATGGGTTCAGCTCTCGGATAAGCTCTCTAAGCCTGTTCTTTGGATTTTTATGGAGACTTCATTGCAAAGCCATGAAATACTAACAGACAGGGAGGGGAAACCCAGCAAGGCCTGAGTGTTCAAATTATTAGCCTTTCCATGTGGCATTCCTTCCCCCTGAGTATGGGGCAGGATTTTCCAGAATGAAGATCTTAAAGGTAGGGAAGATTGAAATTTCTGTGATCTTCTTAGAGCAGGTGAAAGGAGGGCAGAAGGTCAGACTGTCTTTACCTTTCTCTCTCTCAAGCTGTTCTGAAGCTGCTTCAGGAACCAAGGACAAAGGCCAAACCAGACCCAGGAATCTTGGAAGAAAACAAAACAACAGCAACAAAAAGAAAAAAAACCCTTTTATCATCACACTTCCAAAGACCCCTCTCCCAAATACCATCACACTGAAGACTAGATAGCAACATACGGATGGGAGGGGCTCAAACATTGTCTATAACAATTTCTTTCTCTGTAAAATGGGTCTCATGATTTTTATCTCTTATAATTTTAGTAGGGATCAAATAGATCATGAAATGAGCCTCTGGCACAGTAAGCTGCTTAAAAAAATTAGGGAGAAGGGCCAGGAGGTAGCATAGTGGTTAGAGTGCTAGTCTCCTACATGGCTATCACAGTCCAAGTCCCAAACCCAGCATCTTGAAAACCACACCAGGTGCATGTATACACAAAATCCCAGAAGGAGAATAGAGGTGAAGGGATTATGGCATTTCCATACCATGGGGCGGGAGTTGATTTTTCACTCTCCTCTCTATCTCTGTGTGTCTCTCTCTCTGGCAAACACATGTGCCACATGGTAGAAACATTAAAGAAAAAAAAAGGTCTCATAAAAATGAAAAAGGGAGATAGAAATTCTGAGGAGCGAAGAGACAGACAGCTCCATGGCTCCTGCGATCTAGCCATTTTGGGAGAAAGGAAGATGTCCCACTGATAACTGGGCCTTCAGCATACAAAACTCGTGTGGTAGGAAGACCCCTTTCAAGTCTCCTGTATCTGTCTTTGTCTCTCTCTACCTCTGTCTCTGTCCTCTCTCTCTCTCTCTCTCTCTCTTTTAATTTTTGCTTTTTAGAATTTTTTAAGGTGAGGCATTTTATAGGGCCCTTTGGTCCCTCCTAGCCCTTTATCTTGTTAATAATTCCCTCTCCCCCTCCCAACCCAGGAGAGGCAGAAGGGAGCAGAACAGGCCTCCTTCAAGAGACAGACAGCTCCATGGCTCCTGCGATCTAGCCATTTCGCGCGGCGCACAAGCACACCGCGCTCTTTTCTAATTTTGAGATTTTTGAAATTTTTTGAATATTCCTTTTTTTTTTCTTTTTTTTTTTTTTAAGATTTCTTTAAAAGTTTTTCTCTTCTTTTTCTCTGTTTCTTGTCTGGTTATTTTGCTATTATTGGTATTGTTTCCCTCTCTCTGCTTCCTTTTCTGCACACTCCTCGACCCTCAGATTGAACTTGCAAGTTTGGGAAGAAACCGACCATCCACCGATGACTAGAAATCGCTGCAGGACCACAAGAAATATGGGAAAGCAGGAAAATACCTCTCCCACAAGGGAAACGGATAGCTCCTCTTCATCCACACACAGTTCAATGGAAATCATGGAAATGTCTGATAAAGAATTCAGAACATTCATAATGGCAAAGCTAAGAGAGATGGAAGAGAAGAGAGACAAGGAACAGCTGAAGAGGAAGGAGAAAGGAGTTGAAGAGTTCCAGGAGGTGAGGAAATTCATGCAAGATCTTAAAGAGGAATTTCACACTTTACAAAAGAATCAGATGGAGCTGTTAGAGATGAAGGCTATAATACAAGAAGTCAAAATCTCCCTTGAAAGTATTAAAAGCAGACTAGATCATACAGAAAATAGAATCTCTAATGTAGAAGAGAAAATGGCTGGCCTAGAAAAATCCACCATGAAGACTGAGAAAATGACCCAAAAATTTGAGAATAATATGCGAAAAGTACTAGATATAATTAAACGTCCAAACATCTGGATAATAGGCATCCCAGAAGGCGAAGAGACTCATAAGGGCATTGACAATCTATTCCATGAAATCCTGCAAGAAAACTTTCCAAACCTGGGGAGACACTCAAAGATTCAGTCCCAAGAAATACAGAGGACCCCAAATAGAATCAACCCAAGAAGATCTTCTCCAAGACCCATTATAGCCAGATTGACCAAAACCATAGACAAAGACAAGATAGTAAGACTGGCAAGAAAAAAAAAGGCAAGTTACCTACAAAGGGTATCCCATCAGACTAACGGCAGACCTCTCATCGGAAACAATGTGAGCGAGGAGAGAATGGGAAAATATATTCAAAGTATTAAGGGAAAAGCAATTTCAACCAAGAATTCTGTACCCAGCAAGGTCATCATTCATTTGGGAAGAAAAGACACGAACTTTCCAAGATAAACAAAACCTGAAAGAATTTACCAGCACCAGACCAGATCTCCAAGAAGTTCTTAAGGGAGTACAATGTCAGTAAAATTAAATGCATATGCACAGAAATAAGAGTTCAAAACTAAGAAAATGGGCAACTTAATTGTAGGGACAAAGTCTGGAGTTGAGTATTATATCCCAGAGTTCAATCTGGAAGATCGTACCTCAACAGTAACAGAAGAAAGATTAAGTACATGAGTCTGAACTGATGAAACAGCATTCTGTGACTTGACTAAGATATTGCTGCTTTTCTTCTAAGCTTTGTTGTCCGGTTTTAAGGATTTTTATCCTATCTTGAGCTGTCAATAGATTCATGTACCTACTATTTGAACAAAATACTAACCTGTTTCTAGGCTTCAAGTTTCAAGGAAATATCCTTGCCAGTTCAAAACTGCCTTTCTTGAAACCACCAGCTGAACTTGCTATTGAAAGTAGTTAGATTACTTATGGTATTGTGTGGTCAACAAAATGTTGGGGGAAAAGGAATTGAAGACAACTGTAGACAGCAGAGATAGTGTAATAAGAGAGTGGAATAGGGCAGAGGGTCAGACATGGGGTAAAAAACATATATATATGAAAGTAGTAATGGAATTTTATGGATGATAACATACATGATTAAGCCACTATGCAGTTTACTCTAGAGGGTAAACCACATTTAGTATATTGTGATGATGCTCAGGGAATGAATGTAAATTTAAAAAAAAAAATTTTTCAGAAAAAAAAAATACTAAAACTGTTACCAAAATTTAAAGAAAAAACTGTGTATTTGATGACCACAGTAAGCTATATAGCCCCAACTAGGTACTATTTTATAGTATATTCATTCTACTCACTGAGGTTTATGCCTAAAGTCAGACATGGGTTCTTGTGTATGTATATATCAGCTGTGCTTGCTATTGCAAATATTTAGACAAATTAAGTTCATCAGCTAATCAATTAAATGGGGGGGGGGGGGGGCGGAAAGGCATAGAAAGCAATCATGGATACCAGAGACAATGGGAAGAGGGTTGGACAGGGCAGAGGGTTAGGGATAGGGAATCAAGGATGGAAAAAAATAAAAAAGGCAAAAATATACAAGACAGAAGAAATGGAAAATTTTTTGTTGATAACACGTATGTTGATGTGCTTGATTGAGCCAACAGACAGTGCATTTTGGATGGAAAATTCATTTTGTATACTGTAATGATGTATAACGTATTAATGTTAAAAAAAAGAAAAAAATTAATTTAAAAAAAAAGAAATTCTGAGGAGCTTATAGGGTGCATTAATCATAGCCTAACTGCTAATGGGGTTTGTTCTAGGATACACATTAGTCCATGAGAAGAGCACAGCTCAACCACACTGACCAAGTCAGGCTCACCAGCAACATGGGCTGTTCATCCTCTGTATCACTGACTCCCTGGTTGTATTTGCCTAGGATGCCTGCTCTTTCCTACCTCAGCCTCAGCCCTTAAAACATCAGCTCAGGTTCAAGGCTCCTCATCTGAGAAGACCTCCCCTCAATCTCTACTCATAAACATAAGCCTCTCCCCTGTGCGTCTCCCAGGCACCAAATCTGTTGTAGCAATGTAACTCTTCATGGTACTGATGTATTTGCCTTTCTGATACTTCTATAATATTCTAAGTTTCTTGAGGTCAAAAAACAATCTTATTTATCTTTTGTCCCTAACCTGGCACAACGCCTGCCACATAGGAAACATGTAAGTAGTAAGTAACAGTTGGTGAATGAGTCAGGACAGGAGGACTATTTGCATAGCTAGTGTGGCATTAGGGAGAAGTGAGAAAAGCTGCCATCCCTGTCTTTGAGAACCCTACAGGCTTTTTATGCTCTTTTCATTTAATCCTCATAACACTTTGTGAAATAGGTATTATTATTCCTTTTTTATAGTTAAGGACATTGAAGCTCAGGTTAAAAAACTCATCCAGGTTACACCACTGGTTGAGCACAATGCCTAAAATTATTAGCAGAGTTAGGTGCCTTTATAGTCATGAGGGAAATGAAAAGGAAGAGGTGAGAGAGCTAGACTGCAAATTAAGGTCTTCAAGAACTTACCCCTGCTGGGACCAGCAGTTAGTGTAATGGCTATGTCGCTGGACTCCCATGTAGTCGACTGCAGTTCAAGTCCCGGACACGGCAGCTTAAACTCACGCCTGGTGCGTGTGCATGTGTGCCCAAGATCCTGACAGGAGAATGGAAGAGAAGGGATTGCGGCGTGGCCATCCCCCCCGGGGGGGGGGGGGGTGATTTCTCGCTTTCTGTCTCTGTCTGTCTGTCTGTCTTTCTTTCTGGCAAGCACACGTGCCCTATAGCAAAAACCTCTCAAAAAAAAAAAAAAAAAAAGAACTTACCCCTTCTCTCATGCTTGTGCTCTAACTGTAAAGAAAAAGTAAACCTGAAAAAATTCAGAGCACTGCTAGGAACGTATTTATAAAATGATACTATAGAAGTTAAAAATCTCCTGCTTGTTGGAGAAGTAGTATTTCTTTTCTTTTTTTTTTTTAACATTTATTTATTTATCTGTGGTGATTTTTTTTTTTTTTTCAAGCTACTGGGTCTGGAACGCTAACCCTGGTAGGCCATGTGGGAATCCAGTGCCTCAAGCACCATGCCACCTGCTCTGCAACCACCATGCTACCTGCTATCCCAAGAAGTAGTATTTCAAGTAGCAGTTCAAGTGTGGCTACTTTTAAAAAATAATCAGAACTTCACAGATAATATTCAGAAGATCACAACCTCTTAATTGTAAAGTCTAGGTGAAAAATTTTTATTTTCAAGGAAAAAGTCAATGCTTTTCATTGTGTAGGCTTATAGAGTATGTGATCTAGGCATACTCTAATTTTTAGTAGATTCAAAGTAGTAAGTTTCTTTGATTTGCAAATCAGGAACGGTTTTAGTGGTAGGCCAAATTACTATTGTTTAGAATTTCTGTGGAACTCACATTAATATTTGATTGTGTTGAAATGTAGTATTCTGGATTTAAATTCAAAATTCAAAATTAAATTTGATGTGAAAGATAATGATTTTCTCTTATTAATGTCTGGAGGTACAGGTCTAGGAGAAATGAGTCATGTTAAGTGTTTACCCCTAAGGTTTAATTTTTAAAGTGCCACTGTTGACCCTGATAATTATGTGTTACTGTTTAGTTTTGTTCTTTTATTAAAAATTAGCTCTTCTTGAACTGTTGGAATATGTTCTTTAGGGTTCATTTAATTTACTCACTGTAAGTGTAGTGGTGATTTCTACCAAACCACCTTTTTTTCTCTTATCCATCTGGGGAATTTTAAAAAAGGATTAGTGGTAGGGAACCAGCAGTTAGCGTAATGGCTATGTCGCTGGACTCCCACGTAGTCGACCGCGGTTCGCATCGCCGACCCGGTGGCTTAAAACTCACGCCGGGCGCATGTGCGTGCATGCCCAAGATCCCGACAGGAGAACGGAGGAGAAGGGATTGCGGCGTGACCATCCCCCCCGGAGGGTGATTTCTCGCTTTCTGTCTCTATGTCTCTCTCTGTGTCTGGCCAGCGCATGCGCCCTATAGCGAAAACCTCTCCAAAAAAAAAAAAAAAAGAGAGAGGATTAGTGATAGATGTGGAGAAAGTAAATCGAAAGGGATTTTTATAAGAAAATAGAACAGTTAAGCCTAACATTTTTCTTTTTTTTTTTTTTTTTTTTTGAGAGAGGTTTTTGCCATAGGGTGTGTGCGCTCGCCAGACAGACAGAGACAGACAAAGAGATAGACAGAAAGCGAGAAATCATCTCCCGGGGGGATGGCTACGCCACAATCCCTTCTCCTCTATTCTCCTCTTGGGATCTTAGGCACGCACGCACACATGCCCGGCGTGAGTTTTAAACCACCAGGTCCGGGACGCAAACCACGGTCGACTACATGGGAGTCCAACGACATAGCCATTACGCTAACTACTGGTCCCAAGCCTAACAAATTAAAACAGCATTGTAGAAATCGTTTCTTTTAAAACCTTATTTGCTTTATGTGTATTCTTAGTTGTCCATTTATACTTCTAATGTAAAGACTTTCTGTTCTAAAGTAATTAAGCTAGTATTTAGAAATAACCATAAAAATAGAAATGACCTTTTGAATATATTTCTAAATTATTTGGACTTTATTATTTTGCCTTACGTATGTAGTTTTTTTGCTTTTGTTTTTGCTTTTTTGAGAGGTTTTTGCTATAGGGCGCATGCGCTCACCAGAAAGACAGAGACAGACAAAATGAGAAATCACCCCCCAGGGGGGGATGGCCACGCCACAATCCCTTCTCCTCCGTTCTCCTCTCGGGATCTTGGGCACGCACACACACGTTCCCGGTGTGAGTTTAAGCCACCGAGTCCAGGACTCGAACCGCAGTCGGCTACATAGGAGTTCAGCGACATAGCCATTACACTAACTGCTGGTCCCTTACATATGTAGTTTTGAGGATAAATACCTTTCTGGGTTGACTTTTGTTTTCCTTCTGTTTTATGTCTGTTTGGGAAAAAGAATAGATCGTTCCTTTGACTCCTCCCTGGGCCTTTTCATTTGGGTTTTATTTTAGATACTGTCCTCATTTTTAGCTGAGTTTTAATCTTCAAACTTGTTCTGAGAGGCTTGGCTTTCAGTTATACCTAATTTAATTAAAAGGCAAAGCCTGCTGTTTCAAGAAATGTTATTTAAAAACAGGTAACATTTAATTACAACAGATAAGGCCAGGTGGTATTACAGCCAACACTAGCAGACAGTTTTCAAGACATGTGATTCTCTTATTTTGCTTTGTCTAACTTAGAAGTTTGATTTACTTTTCTTTTTTGATTTCGGTAAAATGGACCCAGATTTAATGATTATTAAGAAAAAGAATTTTATTTTTCTGAAAGAGAGTATTTCACAAAATAGATGTAATCATTTCATATTCTCAAACTATTAGAAATTTCTTCTTTTGGAACCAGCAGATGACATAATGGTTACATTGCTGTATTCCTACGTAGTCAACCACTATTCAAGTTCCTGAACCGGCAACTTAAACTCAGGCCAGATGCATGTGCATGCGTGCCCAAAATCCCGAGAGGAGAGTGGAGGAAAAGGGATTGCAGCTCAGCCATTCCCCCCTGGGGGATTTCTTGCTTTCTTCTTTCTTTGTCTCTTTCTCTCTAGCAAGTGCATGCACCCTATAGCAAAAATTTCTCAAAGATCAAATAAAATAATTTTTTAAAAATTTCTTCTTTTCAATTTTTTTAAAGATAGTTGTCTTTAAATCAATAAGTTATAGATGATGAAGAAAGAAATTTGAATAGATTTGGGGTTTGTCAGGTATTATTAGGAATCTAGGACAAAAGTAAAGCTTTTACAGTTTGACTTCATTCAAAGTTCTGCATTACCTGAATGCTCAAGATTGACGTTGATGCTGGTCCAGTGTCCCCAGAAAGTTTGTATCAGTTCTGGAAAATCTATCATTTTACATGATCCTAAGATAGGATCCTTTCTGGGGCTGCCTCCATGGTGCAACAGTAATGAGCTATTCACAGGAAGCTGGATCTCACATGGCAATTGTTTGAATCCCTGGTCCATTCAGCCTAAAGCTTGCTGAGTGTGCATGAAAGTGCTTGAGAGCTGGAGGGTACTCATCTCCCCTCCCCCATGCACCTCCCCCTTTCCCTTATCCATGCACACGTGCTCTATTATGAATAAAGAAAACTTTTTTTTTACAAAACCGATACACAGGGCCAGCAGGTTGCTGGACATTCACATGACCAACTGTGGTTCAACTCACGGATCTCGTGGCTTGCTTTCTCTCTCGCTCTCTCTCTCTCTCTCTCTCTCACTCACTCACTCTGTCCTTCTCTGGCCAAATTAAGTAAATAAATAAAATTAAATAAAATAATTCTTTTTTTTTTTTTTTTGAGAGGTTTTTTTTGCTATAGGGCGCGTGCGCTCGCCAGACAGACAGAGAGAGACATAGAGACAGAAAGCGAGAAATCACCCCCCAGGGGGGATGGTCACGCCGCAATCCCTTCTCCTCCATTCTCCTCTTGGGATCTTGGGCACGCACGCACACGCGCCCGGCGTGAGTTGCAAGCCACCGGGTCCGAGACGCGAACCGCGTTCGACTACGTGGGAGTCCAGCGACATAGCCATTACGCTAACTGCTGGTTCCCAATAAAATAATTCTTTAAAAAAAAAAAAAAAGATACACTCAGGGCCAGTAGGTGGTGTGGTAGTTAAGATGCTGGACTCCAACATTGCTGACCACTGTTCAAGTCCCGGACCCAGTGGCTTGAAAATTATGCCGGGCATGTGTGCATGTATGCTTAAACTCCTAGAAGGAAAATGGAAGAGAAGAGATTGCAGTGTGTCCATCCCCCCCAGGGATGGTGGTGGTGACTTCTCAGGTTCCCTCTCACCATCTTTCTCTGTCTATTGCCTGTGGGTGCACTTGCCCTATAGCAAAAACCTTTAAAAGAAGATATGCTCATTTGTAAGAAAAAGATAATTTTATGAATTGTCTCTCCTTGTACTTTTTTTAGGGTCTTTATTATGTTACCTCCTTTGAGATCTTCTTTGAACAATACTGAATCTAGTTACTGGGTAAATTAAATGCTTTAAATTTTTAGTTATAAGAGCCAGTTGCAGGAACTGTACAAGGATTGGACAGCACAAAGATTATCCATTGCTGCTTGGCTGTGAAGACAGAAGAGACCATGTGACAATGTGGTTGGTCTCTTGGAGCTGAGAGCCAACAAGGATACAGGAACCACAGTCTTCATGGAACTGAATCCCTAGTGCAACCATATGAGACCCAAAGTAAATGCCTGGGCTCCACATGCTGTGATGGCCTGGCCAGCACCTTGGTTCAGCCTTGGGAGGCCCTGTATAGAAAGCCCATCTTTGCTATGCTTGACTTCTATTTGTCCAGATAAAGTTTGAACAGAACTCTGAGCAATAAAGTGGACTTGACTTTAAGCTACCTAATTTAGGTACTTGTTTATGAAACATTAGAAAATCAATACAGGGAAACATCAATCAGTCCGGGGCCAGAGAGTGAAGTCTTACACTTACATTCTCTCTTTAATATCTGGTACTATTCTGAGGTTATATGGATGCCAGCAAATACTAAGTTGAATTTTTAAATTAATAAATTAATTGAATTTCCTATTTTAGGTTATTTGGATTTTAGAATTTTATTGTACAAGTACATTGAGTGTGAGGAAAAGAATCTTGGAATTTTTTTTTAGGTTAATCTTTATTTTTCAATCTAGGAGAAATTGAAGAAAAATCATTTTATTGAAGTTCAGCTGTTTAGATTAAGATCAACAAACTATAGTTTGTAGACTAAATCTGGTCTACCACCTGTCTGTGCAAATAGTTTTATTGAAACTCAGTCATACTTATTAGTTTATTTGCCACCTGTGTCTGCTTTCACACTACAGTGGTAGGGTTCGGTTATGTGTGACAGACAACTATGGCCAACAAAGCTTAAAATAGTCACTGAGTTGTCCTGTTTAGAAAAATTTGCTGACCTCCCTGTCTATATAGTGATTCCCTGTCCCCCATATTTGCTTAACCTTAAATGGCTTCCATAGTTGGGGACTGATAATTCTTCAAGTCTGGAATGTAGGTTTTTTTGTTGTTTTTTGGTTTTTTGTTTGTTTTGTTTTTGGAGAGGTTTTTGCTGTAGGGTGTGAGCGCTCCCCAGAAGGACAGAGAGAGACAGAGAGACAGAAAGCAAGAAATCACACCCCCCCCCCCAGGGGGGATGGCCATGCCGTGATCCCTTCTACTCCATTCTCCTCTTGGGATCTTGGGCGGGCCCACAGGCACATGTGCCCAACGTGAGTCTAAGCCACTGGGTCTGAGACTCAAACCGTGGTCGACTGCATGGGAGTCCAGTGATATAGCCATTACACCATCTGCTGGTCTCTGTTTTTGATTTTTTAAATGTATCTGGCCTTACCTAATTACCAAGGTTGTGTAGACTGATTTTTACCTCTCACACTACTGAACCGACAGGACATATGTTTAAATTAATAAAATGTCATAAACTCTATGACTGGAGTCCCCAAGAGCGTGGCCAAGTTCAGTAATGTGCCAGAAGGAGTAACCGGACTCAGAAGTGGGTATTCTCCTGGCTAAAGTTCCCTCCAACATAGGCAGCCAAGGGAACAGGCACAGCAGGAACAGTTGGAGGAGACCAGGTATGGGCTTCCGGGTCCCCTTCCAAGGCAGTTGCACAGTATGCACTCAGTTCCCAGAACTGAATTGTGGCCACGTGTGCAAAGCCTTGTCTATTGGGACCATTCACATGGTCCCAGTAGTTCCTGGTGTTAATTCAAGTCCAGCTGTGCAGATCTAGGTCATGGTGCCTATGAGACTGACTGCAGTTACTGATGGCACAGTCCTCCAAAAGGAAAACAGATCTGTACCATAAATTACATTGTTTGTACAGACTTTCTTGACTATGCAGTACAGTGTGTTGAAGGCTCTGAGTATGCAAAATATTTCTATCTGAACATTCTAAGAGCTCAGTCCCCAAGCATCAGTCAAGAACCAGTCAGAAGAGCAGACCCTTCTGGGAATGCATGTGGTGGAAACAGCGCAGCCTGATGAGTTAAACTTTTTCTTGTGCACGTGTAGTGAGAACCTCTCATGTCAAACACACATGTTCTGCTAGTTGTAATTTATTTCAAATATGCCTTTTTAGTGACTTGATTGTTTCTAGTCAGCATTATCTTTTTTCATATTTATTTAATTTCATTTATTATTATTATTTCTTAATTTGATCAGGGACAGACAGACAGAAAGAGAGAGGGAAAGTGAGAAAGCAAGTCTCCACATCCAGGACTCAAACTGCAGTCAGCCATGTGGGAGTCCAGTGCCTTAACCCCCATACCACCTGCCAGCCCCCAGCATTTTCTTATTTTCATGAAAGAAATTTTTATAAGTATAAAAATCAAGCCCAAGTTAATTTTATAATATCATAGGCCTTTAAAATTTCACCAAAATAATCATTGTTTTGATTGAGTTTACAGTTTAAATCAAGTGCACGCAAGAAGGGTTTCCAGGACCACCTTGGCCATTTCTAGTTTTTATAGGGACCAAAAGTGTCTGGCACATTTTTCATAACTCCTGTTCTTGCATGAATATGAAAGAATAATCAGTTTCAGAAATAACTTCTCTCTATAATACTGTCTTAGTTTATTGTGGCCAATAAAATTTCCAGCAGTGTATTAAACATTGTATTTCAGCTATTAAAATGATGATGAAACAAACATTATGAAACATAACACCTTTTTTTTTAATAATTATTTATTTTATTTATTTATTTATTCATTCATTTATTTTTTAATTTGACCAGAGAGAGATAGAGGGTGAGAGTGAGAGAGAGAGGAAGTGAGAAAGCAAGCCACCAGATTCAGGACTTGAACCCTGGTCAGCCATGTGGGAGTGTCCAGCACCTTAACCACCACGCCACCTGCTGGTCCCCAACATAACACCTTTTAATTTCTTAATGGTAAAGTCCTTGGTGTATCTCCATTATGGAGCCTTATGGTTAGAGAAAAGTCCCACATATGGCAAATTTCTTTTTTACAGATAATTTGTTTTGCCTTTTCTCATCTGTAGCTGTTAAAGTTACATGTATATACTAATATATATTTTTTCTTCTCTATCCTTTTGACTGCCATTATTTTCTAGACAGAGCCTGGTACTGTGTGGGTAAGATGCTGTGTAGATGGTGGAGATTCCTGAGACTATTAATTTTCTTGTGTTACTCTGGACAACTACATGTGAATTACTTAATTTTCTGTTTCACTTTGCCTCATTTGCCTTCTTTTTCTTCAGAGTAATCATATTAGGATTATTTGATAATGTTCAATTGTCTTAAGGACATATCTTCATGTACCATCTAAGATGTGGTGAGGTGCTGCTTGCCAAGAGTCTACTCAGGAAGTAGAATTTGGAGCTAACCTTGGATTTAGGAGTAGATCCTGGGCTCTGAAATGATGGCTGTTAGATTTGCTATATAAGTTGAATGTTTTGGGTTTTTAGTGATCTAATGTAATTATGAACAAATAAAACAAGTTCACTAGATAGAAATCTCTAAAAAGAAGAATTTGTATTTTATTAATCTGTAGCGTCCTCCTGATGTCCACATTGAGCCTTGTTGTTTCCTGGTCTCTACACCCAAGGTGTGGCTTTGATGGTCAGTAAACAAAGCTGGTAGATGCAATCTCAGGGCATCACAGGAGTGGGGCTAGC
The DNA here is from genome assembly GCA_026018925.1 of Tupaia tana. NCBI lineage: Eukaryota > Metazoa > Chordata > Mammalia > Scandentia > Tupaiidae > Tupaia > Tupaia tana. Next base: position 622,560 of record JAKSZU010000008.1, read on the forward strand.
CAACAGCCTTTTAAAGTAGGGGAAACCCAAATGGCACATCCATTGCAGAACTGTATTACCTCAGAGTCCAAAACAGTGGTTCTCCTCAGCAGTAACCAAGAGCTGCCAAGGAGTATTCATTTAGCATATAGTATCTAAAAAGTTGGAAGTAGGGCTAGTGGTGAATGTGTGGGTGCATGCCCATTGGCAAGTCTGGTGGGGAGCTTGGGGGGAATTTCGGCATGAAGACCCTGTTTGAGGTGCCCATCTGTCTTTCTCTTTCACAGAAGAAGTTAAAAAGAAAATTTTTTAATTAAATAAAATTAGCATATGATTACAAAATAAGGAATTAACATTAAAAGTAAAAAAAAAAATGGAAGAGTTGGAAAACTTCAGAGGGATTTTCATTAAAATGGTTAATATGTAAATGTTTTTAGAAGATTCAGTTTCATGAGATGCTCAGTTGATGAGTTTAGTAAAGCCTACATATCATGGACTGCTCTTACAGGTCCCAATAGATGCAGACATATTAAAGGCTCCTGGGAAATCTTACTGTAAAGAAACTATTTGACTTTATTAACTGAGTGTGTTCAAACTGGTAGAACTGTGGAGTTCCTTGTCCCCTTGTATCTGCTCGCCTTGCCGCGTGTGGACCTCCTACGTGGAGGAGCACCCATGGACCCCTGTCTCAGGACTGTGTTCTCGCTTTTTCACAGCTTTTACTTCTCTTAATTGCCTCTGTTCTCTGTGGGCACCCACCTGGCCCATTCCTCCGAAACCTCTTAATTCCCAGGGCTCCTCTCTTAATTCCCTCTGTTTCTCCCTTCCTTAGTCCTCCATTGTGTAGGATGTTAACTATCTGCCCTAAATAAAAGTAAAAGCCTTACTCATGGGACCAGCAGTTAGCGTAATGGCTATGTCGCTGGACTCCCACGTAGTCGACCGCAGTTCAAGTTCCTGACCTGGCGGCTTAAACTCACGCCAGGCGTGTGTGCGTGCGTGCCCAAGATCCCGAGAGGAGAATGGAGGAGAAGGGATTGCGGCGTGGCCATCCCCCCTGGGGGGTGATTTCTCGCTTTCTATCTCTCTGTCTCTCTCTGTCTGTCTGGCGAGCGCACGCGCCCTATAGCAAAAACCTCTCCAAAAAAAGGAAAAAAAAAAAAAGCCTTACTCATGACTAGAGCAACCTATGCCTCACCCCTGGTTTCTTTGCGTAAATGAACAGGTTTATTTCTAAAACATGTTATCTTGTTTGTTTCTCTATTAATTCTGATGCCCATATTTGGAGTGTGATCCTAATTAGATGACCCTCACCTTCTGCCAGGATCTGGTAGGAGGTGGTGTTACTGGCAGACTCAGGACTGTGTCTCTCATTGAGCGTGTTTGAAAATAGAGAATGACCAAACAGGTTGGTGGCACAATTCCACAGCTGTGCACTGTTTTCCTTGAGAAGGGAGTGCTTTCTTTCTTCTCTCTTTGGTCCCTGTGGAGGCCCTGGACCTTGGGCACCTTTGCCTTTCTCACCCTCAGTTCCTACACCATGAGCTTTGACTGACCCAGAGCTTCTTCCAGGAAGCTTGTGGTCTCTTCATCACTCTTCAGGTGTGTCCTCCCCTGCTGTCTCTTGTTTTCTCCTTGGACTCCTTAGAGCTGGTTGTGGACTGAAGATGAGGTAGCAGGACACTTTTGTAAACCCACATTGGTAGATAATGGGTTCTCATGGTCTCGCTGGGTGCAGGCTGGAAACATGCACTGTGTTTGGGGAAGGTAAGCCAGGTGGCTCACAGAGGAATTGCCATGGATGTAGCTTGTTAAACCTGTTTATCTAGGAAAAGATGGTTCGCTCGCTCGCTCGCTCGCTCTTCCTTCCTTCCTTCCTTCCTTCCTCCCTCCCTCCCTCCCTCCCTTCCTCTCCTCTCCTCTCCTCTCCTCTCCTCTCCTCTCCTCTCCTCTCCTCTCCTCTCCTCTCCTCTCCTCTCCTCTCCTCTCCTCTCCTCTCCTCTCCTCTCCTCTCCTTTCCTTTCCTTTCCTTTTCTTATAGCAGAATGAAATTAAAAAGAAAATTGAAAGAAAAATTATTCCAGTCGCATGATAGGTTAGTGTGTTAAATGAGCATATTCCATTTTAGAATTGAGAGTAGAAACTAAAATATTTGGATCATCATCTGCCAGTACCCTTCCATCTTTCTTTGAAGAGGAGCCCGGCTGGTGATTTCACAGGTTGTGGTATATGTTCTGCAGCATTTCTGTTGTGATTTAAAAGCTTCTAAGCAAGCAGGGTCTTATATGCTTGGATTCTTTGTGATGCTGCTGACTTCCTTTGTAGACATGTGACTTAAAGAAAAGGAGGTTGAACCCAGGGCAAACTGTAAACTAAGTGTAGTGCTGCTCTGGGTGGTGGCAGAAGATCCTATGAGGGCAGGTCTGGGCTTGGTCAGTAACTGGTGGGAGGTCACAGAGAGCAGAAGCCAGGGCGTGGCAGGATGTGGCATGGGGAATGCGCCTGGCCTGCAAGTTAGGTTGCAGCAAGCACCTGCCCCATATGGCAGCCAGCACACGGGGTGTCCTCACAGGGCTGCCCAGGCATGCCTGCCTGCATCGCTGAGACCAAAGACAAGTTATTTCAATCAATTATTGGATTGTCTGGAAAATCAGACACTTTTCGTATAAAAAAATGCACCATGACTTTGCCAACAACCTAATATTTGTGTTTGTTTAATGTCATCTCTCTCATTGTTCTGTCAGCTGGGTATGTGATTGACTACAAATGTATCATTTGAAAACAAAGAGGTAATCATCTAATAGTGATATTCCAGTGTTGCTCTTAATATGACCTTTCTATAAATTTTAGAATTAAAAAAGTGTTAATTTCTGAACTTCTAACTGACTTTGTTAGTACACACACGCGCCCGGCGTGAGTTTTAAGCCACCGGGTCCGGGACGTGAACCGTGGTCGACTATATGGGAGTCCAGCGACATAGCCATTACGCTAACTGCTGGTTCTCCCAACAGGGTCTTCATGCTGTGATCCAGACCCATCCTCAGCCATCCCTGGATCACGGGCACAGGTGTGCCTAGTGTATACTCAGGGAGGTCTGAAACCTTCCCATGTGGATCAACCTCAAAGAACATAACATTTTACTACTGCATTACCATCCAGTCCCCTCAATAATATTTTTCTGAAAATTTTATGAATAACTGTGTACATAGGATCATAGGAATTAACATTAGCTTAACAAGTTGTTTTAGCATCCTAACCTCTGGGGTGAATTTGGTGGTGTACTAGGCTGTGAAGCTGAAAGCAACATGTGGTTTGTGGTTCACATCCCTAGCCCAGGGACCAGCAGTTAGCATAATGGCTATGTCGCTGAACTCCCACATAGTCGACTGTGGTTTGAGTCCTGGACCCGGTGGCTTAAACTCACACTGGGCGCATGTGCATGTGTACCCAAGATCCCAAGAGGAGAATGGAGGAGAAGGGATTGCGGCGTGGCCATCCCCTCTGGGGGGTGATTTCTCGCTTTCTGTCTCTCTGTCTCTGTCTGTCTGTCTGGTGAGCGCATGCGCCCTATAGCAAAAACCTCTCAAAAAAAAAAAAAATATCCCTAGCCCAGTTGACCTGAAAACATTCCATGATCCTGGAGTGCTGAAGGACTAGAGGAAGGGGAATCACATTTTCATCAAGCCCTCTGAAGGATCCTTCTCTCACCTACTACTTGTGCTTTATCATGAATTTTAAAAAATTGCGCGCACGCACGCACGTGTATGTGTGTGTGTATTCATCTGCTAATCCAACTCTACATTTTATGTGTGTGTGTATATTTAATATATATAATAAACAGTTGGATTAGCAGATGAATTGCATACTATGCTAATTTACTAATTTTTAAATTTTTAAATTATGATAGTTATTAAAATTTTTAAAAGCTTGCCTGTTACTGAAAAACACAGAATCATTATTGAATTTCTACCTGTTTATAATATAGTAGGATTTTTTTTAATTATTGGCTTTTTCATTAGGGCACATAAGTATATACATGTTTTGCTCTTGCTCACCACCTTCTAAAGTTTTATACATTGTCAAAAAATACTGGCAAAATTTAAGGTAGATAAACAGATCTTTTTTCTTATCATATTGGCTGCACAGTATTTTTTTAATGTTTAAAGAATTATTTATTTCATTTTATTTATTGTCATTTAACTTTTTATTTCAATTTCTTTTTATATATTCAATCACATGTTACTTAGTTTGCAAAGTGAATATTCCAACATGTGTACATTTCTCACCAGTCAAGTAGACAATAATATAAAGTTATCTTCAATAGATAATAACCCATTTCTTTGTCCCATAAATGCCTTGTCTATTTTTCTCCTTAATGTCCTTCCTCAGACTCTACCCCCTTCACTCACCCTCATCCCACACTGTATCTCATATTCACAACCATTATGTTTCTATAACCATTAATCATTCAATTTCGGCCATAGAGTGCAGACACTCGGTATATATTAAGTGGAGACATACAGTGTCTCTCCTTCATAGCCCGGCTTGCTTTACTCAGCAGTAAATCTTCATCCACTTTCTGTCAAAAGCCAGGGTCTTGCCTTTTTTATTTATTTATTTATTTATTTTTGGTTGAGTAGTATTCCATAGAGTATATGTGCTACATTTTTTTAATCCATTCATGTGTTCATGGACATTTGGTTGGTTCCATGTCTTAGCAGTTGTGTATAATGCCACAGTAAACATTGATGTGCAAGCACTTTTCTGATTAAGAATTCTTCTGTCCTTTGGGTATATACCAAGGAGTGAAATTGTTGGATCATATGGTAGTTCTTATTGTAGATCTTTGAGGAATCTTCAAATTGTTCTCCACAGTGGCTAAACCAATTTACATTCCCACCAGCAGTATAGGAGAGTTCCCCTTTCATCACACGCCCGACAGCACTTGAGTTGATTTTTGTCAATGGTGAGAGATAGGGGTTCAGATTCATCTTTCTGCACGTGGATATCCAGTTTTTCCAGCACCATTTGCTGAAGAGGTTTTCCTTTTCCCACTGGATTGACTGATATCCTTTGTCAAAAATTAGTTAACTGTGTGCTTCAGAATTTATTTCTGGGGACTCTATTCTGTTTCATCGCTCCACCTGTCTCTTTCTTTGCCATTACTATACTGTTTTGATTACCACAGCTTTGTAGTATGTTTTTGGGTTAGGGAGTGAGATGTCATCCACTCCAATCTTCTTATGTAGGATTGCTTGGGCAATACGAGGTCTTTCATGATTCCAGACAAATTGTATGATTTTCTTTTCTAAATCTGTGAAGAATGTCTCTGGCACTTTGATTGGGATTGCGTTAAATATGTAGATTAATTTGAGTAGAATTTCTATCTAGATTATATTAATTCTTCCAATTGAGGAACATAGGATGTCCTTGCACTTTTTTGTGTCATTTTCTATTTCCTTTTTTGGCTTCTCGAAGTTTTCCTTGTGGAAGTCTTTAGCTTCTTTAATTAAATTTATTTCTAGGTGTCTTGTACTTTTTGTGGCTATCATAAATGGAATTACTTTTTTCAGTTCTATTTCAGTCTGCCTGTTGTTTGTATATAGAAATGCTAAAGATTTCTGTACATTGATTTTGTATACTGCAGTTTTTCTTTATTCATGTATTACTCCCAGAAATTTTTTCATGGATACCATTGGATCTTCTATGTATACAGTCATGTCATTTGCAAATAGAGATAGTTTCATGTCTTTTCCTATTTGAATGCCTTTTATTTTATTCTATTTTCTGATTGTGTTGGCGAAGACTTCCAGTACTGTATTGAAGAATACTGGAGAAAGTGGACGTCCTTGTCGGGTACCAGTTTTTAGTGGAAAAGCTTTCACCTTTTCTCCATTCAGGATGATGTTAACTATAAGTTTTTCATAGATAGCTTTTATTGTGTTGAGAAATGACCCTTCTATGCTGATTTTGCTGAGAGTCTTGATCATAAAGGGATATATCTTATCAAATGCTTTTTCTGCATCAATTGATACAATCATATGGTTTTTATCTTTCTTTTTGTTAATATGGTGTATATAACATTTATGATTTTATGTATGTTGAACCAACCTGGCATCCCTGGGATAAAGCCTACCGGGTCATGATATATACTGTTTTTTATATATTATTGGATACAATTTACTAGTATCTTCTTGATAATTTTTGCATCTATATTCATCAGAGATATTGCTCTATAGTTTTCCCTCTTTGTCCTGTCCTTATCTGTTTTAAGGATAAGCATGATGGAGGCTTCCTAGAATGAATTTGGGAGAGTTTCACCCTTTGGGATCTTTAGAACTTGCTTGAGTAGAATGGGAGTTAAGTCTTCTTTAAAAGTTTTATAGCATTCAGAGGTGAAGCCGTGAGGACCTGGGCTTTTCTTTGTTGAGAGGTTATTTATTACTGATTCAATCTCCTGGCCTTTTATGGGTCATTCAGACTTTCTATATCCTCCTGGTTCAATCTTGGTAGATTATATGGGTCCAGGAATTTGTCCATCTCATCCACATTTTCTTGTTTGTTGGCATATAGTCATTCATAGTATCCTGTCATGATGTTTTGTTTTTTCTGTTATGTTTGTTGTTATATTGCAGGTTTCAATGCAAATTTTATTTACCTGTTTCCTTTCTATCTTCTTAATTACTCTAGCTAGCAATGTATTGATTTTGTTTATCTTTTCAAAGAATCAGCTTTTACTTTCATTTATTTTCTGTATACTTCATTTATTTTCTATTTCATTTATTTCTGCTTGGATGTTTATTATTTCTTTTTTCCTGGAGATTTTTTTATTTTTGTTGTTGTTGCTTTTCCAATTCTCTGGAGCATGATATTAGATGGTCCATTTGCCTTCCTTCCTTCTTCTTCTTATATGCACTCATTGCTATGAACTTCCCTCTTATGACTGCTAGCAGTCATAAGATTATGGAAACTTGGGACCAGCAGTTAGCGTAATGGCTATGTCGCTGAACTCCCATGTAGCCAACTGTGGTTCGAGTCCCAGACTGGGTGGCTTAAACTCACACCAGGCGCATGTGTGTGCGTGCCCAAGATCCCAAGAGGAGAATGAAGGAGAAGAGATTGTGGCGTGGCCACACACACCCCCGGGGAGGGGGCTGTGATTTCTCGCTTTCTGTATTTCTGTTTCTCTCTGTCTTTCTGGTGAGCACATGCACCCTATAGCAAAAACCTCTCAAAATCAATCAATCAATCAATCAATAAGATTATGGAAACTTGTGTCCTAATTGTCATTTGCTTCCATGAGTCTTTTGATTTCAGTCTTTATTTATTCAGTGGTTGTGAAGTCATTCAGGAGTAGGTTATCTAGTTTCCATGTGTTTGTGTATTTTTGAGGATTTCTGTTGAAATTAAAATCAAGTTTAATTCCATCATGGTCGGAGAAGATGCTAGATACAGTTTGTATGCCTTTGAATCTGTGAAGGCTTGCTTTGTGCCCTATCATGTGGTCAATCTTTGAAAAGGTTTCATTTGGGGGTGAGAAAAAAGTAGTGATTTTTGGTTGGAAAGTTCTGTAAATATCTGTTAAGTCCATTTGATTTATATCATTTATATCCTTTATCTCTTATTTTTTGTCTAGATGATCTGTCCAGAGGAGAGAGTGGGGTGTTGAGGTCTCCCTCAATTAGTGCATTGCAGTCTTTCTCTCCATTTAGATCTAACAGTCTTTCCTTCACGTATTTGGGTGCTCCTGTGTTAGTTGCATAGATATTTATAAGTGTTAAATCTTCTTTATGGATTAACCCTTTTACTACAATATAGTGCCCTTTGTTTTTTTGAACAGTTTTTGTTTTAGAGCCTATTTTGTCAGAAATTATTATCGCAACTCCAGCTCTTTTTTGGTTCCCATTTGCATGGAATACTTTTTTCCAGCCCTTCACTTTTAGTTTGTCTTTATCCATGAGATGTGTTTCTTGTACACAGCAGATAGGGGGTGTCTATTTTTCATCCATTCAGCCAGTCTCTGTCTCTTGATTGGAGAATTTAATCCATTAACAGTCAATGTTGTCATCTATATTTTCGGACTTTTCCCTACCTTTAAGTTGGCCATTGTTTTGGTTGTCTTTTATTCCCTTATTTCTTGCTGTTCATTCTTTAGTTTTCCTAGAACAGGACTCTCTTCAGAGTTTCTTGAATAGCTGGTCTGGTGTTGTCATTATTTCAGGTTTTGTTTGAGAAGATTTTAAGCTTTTTTTCCCATATGAAGGATAATCTTGTTGTGTATAATAATCTTGGTTGAAATTGTTTCTTTCTTAACACTTTCAATATGTCTTTCCATTCTTTTCTTGCTTGCATTGTTTCAATTGAAAGGTCCAGTGTTAGCCTGAGTGACCTTTGTAAGTCACCTATTGTTTCTCTCTTGCCAATTTCATTATATTGTCTTTATCTGTGGTCTTGGCTAGTCTGGCAGAGATTTGCCTTGGGAAGGATCTTCTTGGGTTGATTCTATTTGGGGCCCTTTGTGTTTCTTGGGTCTGGATGTTTGAGGGCTGTATAGTATTAAAGAATATCAAAATAATGAATCCCCAAAAGGAAGGGGAATTATTGTCACTCTTGGTGTACAACATATAGGAGGCTGTCATGAGATCATAATTATATAAATGCACCTTAATTTTCAAGGAGCCTAGGAGTTAGGGGCCTGCCACTGGTGCTTCCTCACCTGGGACCACCAAGGGCATCTCACAGGTATTCTTTCTTCTCCAGTAGCCTCTTATCCAAGCAGCTGCATTCTAACCTCCAGACACTCTGTGTCTCTGTGCTGATCTCATAACAATTTGAAATTCCAAATACTATCTTCTTTTCCCTCTCTGGGTTCCTGAATGTGTTCGTGAGTTCAGTTAGCAATACCAGTATCTTGACTGTCATGAACTTTGACCTCTTCTGCTGCATCACTTGAATCAATGTACTCTTTTTCTGAAGTAACTTCATTGGTCTTACTTGGCTGCTGAACGAATAGTTATTAAAGTAGTCAGTCGGAAATGAATCATCATGTGGCAGTGTACTGCATTATTTTTAGTACATTAAAATGCTATATTAACTTGATTTATAAGAGCATTTCATCAGTGGGCTTGCAAATGGTAACAAGTCAGAATGTATGCTCCTACCACCTTGGACCACAGGTCCTGAGAAGCCACATTGAATGAATGGAGGTAAATTTGCCCAGATTCTTCAGGATTGCACGGAAATAAATTTAGAGCATAGTCTTCCCTGCTGATGTTGATCTGTTGGTATGTCTTTACATGCGAGAACGCATGTGCTGTCTTTTTAAACACACATACATACAAATGCACACACACTTTCTTGTGTGTGTTATATTTTAGAAAATTAGTTTAGAAATTTAGTTATATTTTAGAAAATCACCAGTAATTATAAGTAAAACTATTTGTCTGTTTTATGATGATAATCTTTTACTTTATAATTTGTAGAAAGGAGTCTTAGGCTTGCTATTTTAACTGTTTGCTCCCATTTTCCTTACTGAAAGGCAGAAATCCCAGGTGGTCTGTTCATCTTTTGTGAGGCAGTGTTGTAAGAAACTCAGTTCCCCTGAATAACACAAGATAATAAAATGTTACAGTTTGACAGGTAATGTTTAATTTTCCCAACTTGATTGTTTTTATAGAAAACAAATCTCTAAAACTGTACCTGTAGAAAAATGATAACAGTTTATCAAAGATTCCATTTTTCCTCCACTGACTTCCTTTTTTAAAAGAATTTTTTTTTGAGAGGTTTTTGCTATAGGGCGCATGCGCTCGCCAGACAGACAGAGAGAGACAGAGAGACAGAAAGCGAGAAATCACCCCCCAGGGGGGATGGCCACGCCGCAATCCCTTCTCCTCCATTCTCCTCTCGAGATCTTGGGCACGCACGCACACGCGCCTGGCGTGAGTTTAAGCCACTGGGTCCGGGACACAAACCGCGTCCAGCGACATAGCCATTACGCTAACTGCTGGTCCCATTTAAAAGAATTATTTAACTTTATACATTATTATTATTATTATTATTATTATTTTAATTTGTTATAAGGCGTGCTCAATAGAGAGAGAAACAAAAAGTGAGAAATCAAGATACTAGGTCTGGGACTCAAACTGCAGTGGGCCATATGGGAGTCCAGTGCCTAACCAGTCCACCACCTGCTGGCCCCTCCACACTAAGTTCTTATGACTACATTGATAGAATTCATTTGTTAAATGAGTGAATGAGCGTTTAACACTCATTTTTAAGTCCCCAGCCACCAGAAAGCAAAACACATCAGTGTTTGATGTGAAACTGCTCTTGAACTATATTTTTGTCACCTTTTCTCTCTTTTTTCTTTTCTTTTTTTTCTCCAACCCTGACTCTTTTTGTTACCTTTTGAGAAAAGATGATAGTTTTACTGATACTTCTGATTTTCTATTAACTTGCAATATGCTTTTAAAATAAAGTTTATATGTTACTTAAGACTAACAAAACAAATCTAGCATTGGTAAGAAGTTGGAAATACCCCAAATTCCTGACTTCTTTTAAGTACTTCAGTATAATTTGTATAGAAACTGCTTTCCATGGGTCATATTGTTCTCATGTTATCTTTAAAAACATTTCTTCAGTTAGTAACAGGCATTTTAAAATTAGGAGAGTCCACTTAAAATTTGGATATCTTTACCTTCTCCTGAAATATATGAAAATCTGGTAGTTGTTATAGAGATTCCCCATGTTGTGGAGTTGGCTGGTTCTGAGTGGCAACTATAGTCTAGGGGATGCTGGTCTTCCTCAGCACTCCTGCCATGATCCCTTGGCCTCTCATCTGCCTGGAGGCAGGCACCTTGCCACAAATTCCACTGCTGACTCAGGTCAGTCATCTCTTCTATATTTTTATTGTCTATATGACCTAAGAAGTATTTTGGTATTTTTTGTTCTCATCTTGAAGAGAAAAAATATTCCTAGTTACCTGATAGCTTAGAATAATGTGTCCTGTCCTACCCATTTGCTAGCTTCCTGCCAGTATATTTCTGTTTTCTGTTCTTTCTTTCCCAATTTTGTTTAGTTTTGTTTTTTTCCCCTTTTCATATTAGAGTGTCCGGATCTGCTAAGTAGCTTTTATATCTCCTGCTTTCAATCTTTTATAATTTAAATATTTTTAATAAAAAAATAACATATACTCATAAAAAAACCAATTAGGGTAGTGATTAAAGTGAAAAGCGGGGACCAGCAAATGGTGTGGTGGTTAAGGCACTGGGCACTCCTATGTGGCTGACCACGGTTCAAGTCCTGGACTTGGTGACTTGCTTTCTCACTTTGTTTCTCTCTTTCTCTGTTGTATCTGTCTCTGATCAAATTAAAATAAATGATTGAATAAATAATTCTTTAAACAAAAAATGAAAAGCGACCATCTTGGAACCCAGAATTAATAATAGTTAAGGTTCTTGTGAGTCTTCAAGAACTGTCCTGTCCATGTAAGGTCATTTGTGTCTGTGCTCCTCTATATTTTTCGTTTTTTCTGCCATAAGATCTGCCTATGTATGCATTGTTTTTGTAATTTTCTGTATCCTTATCAAGACTTACGGATCTTTTTTTTTTTTTTTTTTTTTTTTTTTTTTTTTTTTGGAGAGGTTTTTGCTATAGGGCGCATGTGCTCGCCAGACAGACAGACAGAGACAGAAAGCGAGAAATCACCCCCCGGGGGGATGGTCACTCCACAATCCCTTCTCCATTCTCCTCTCGGGATCTTGGGCACGCACGCACACGCGCCTGGCTCATGAGTTTAAGCCACCAGGTCCAGGACGCAAACCGCGGTCGACTACGTGGGAGTCCAGCGACATAGCCATTACGCTAACTGCTGGTCCCTAAACTTGGAGTTTTATATCATACTGGGAATTTATTTGCTATAAATAATAAGAGGGATCCAACTGTTTTCTCCTAGATAGGAAGCTAGTCATTTCCAGGTAGGGTTTTTTTTTTTTTTCTCTCAGTGGTTTGGACTCTTATTTTCATATTTACATATATGTATATATGTATGCACACACATATAAAAGATTTTATATGTATTATTTATACACACACACATATACGTGTGTGTGTATATATATATAAAATCTTATTTGGGTTTGGGTTGCTCTTCAGGGCTGGCAGATCACATGATGGTTAAGGTTTGAACTCCCGCATGGCCGATTGCAGTTTGAGTCCCGGACCTGGTGGCTTGCTTTCTCACTTTTCCTTTCTCTGTGTGTATCTCTTTGGTCAAATTAAATAACAGCAATAATAATAGTGATAATAAATAAAGTTAAATAAACTAATTCTTTTTTATTAATACTTTCACTCACTGCACATCATTACAGTATACAAAATAAGATTTTTCCATCCAGAATACACTGTATATTGGCTCAATCAAGAATATTACCATACATGTTATCAGCAAAAAATAATTTTCCATTTCTCGTTTCTTATATAATTTGCTTCTTTTTTTCCCCCTCTTGATTCCCTACCTCTCACCCTCTGCCATTTCCCACACTTTTCCGGCACTGTCTCTGATATTGACAGTTGTTTTCTATACCTGTTTGGTTTTTTTTTCACATTTTATTGATTCACTAAAGATCTTAATTAATCTAAATACTTTCAATACCAAGCACAGCTAATATATACATATCATATGAACACATATCTGACTTTAGGCATAAACTTCAGTTAGTAAAGTGAACATGCTATAAAGTAGCACCTAGCTGGGGCTATATAGCTTACTGCAGTCATTAAAAAAGTATTTTTAATGTATGTTTTAATTCCAAGAAATACAATTTTAGTTTTTTGTTTTGTTTTGTTTATTTTGTTTTTTTTGTTTTTTTGGGGTTTTTTTGGAGAGGTTTTCGCTATAGGGCGCGTGCGCTCGCCAGACAGACAGAGAGAGACATAGAGACAGAAAGCGAGAAATCACCCCCCGGGGGGATGGTCACGCCGCAATCCCTTCTCCTCCATTCTCCTCTCGGGATCTTGGGCACGCACGCACACGCGCCCGGCGTGAGTTTAAGCCACCGGGTCTGGGACGCGAACCGTGGTCGACTACATGGGAGTCCAGCGACATAGCCATTACGCTAACTGCTGGTTCCCAAAATGCAATTTTAGTTTTAATACATCAAAATAAGAAAAATGTTGGCAACCAGCAGGTAGCATAATGGCTATGTCGCTGGACTCTCACGTAGTCGACCGCGGTTCACGTCCCGGACCCGGTGGCTTAAAACTCACGCCGGGCGCGTGTGCGTGCGTGCCCAAGATCCCGAGAGGAGAATGGAGGAGAAGGGATTGCTGCGTGAACATCCCCCCCTGGGGGGGTGATTTCTCGCTTTCTGTTTCTCTGTCTGTCTCTGTCTGTCTGGCGAGTGCATGTGCCCTATAGCGAAAACCTCTCCAAAAAAATAAAAAAGAAAAATGTTAAGAGAAATTTGCTTAAGACTTAAAGCCAGGAAAACTTTTAGGATTAAGTTCAAACAGTAGGTAGATGAAATTACCAACAGTTCAAGAGAAGATGAAACTCCTTAAATCTGGAAAACAAAGCATAAAAGAAAATCAGTAATGTTTTTGTCAAAAGTCATAAAATTCTATTTCACCAGTTCAGTCTCATGTAACTAACCCCTCTTCTATTGAATTTGCAGTTTTACTATGGTCTGCTCTTTCTGTTTAAACTCTGGAAGTTAACATTCAACTCTAGACTTGTCCCTACCATTAGTCTGGCCATATTCTTGTTTGTTTTTTGTACTCTTATTTCTGTGTGTCCAGCTTTAATTTTCTCAGTATAACACTCCATTCAGCACTTCTTGGAGAGCTGGTCTGGTGTTGGTAAATTCTTGCAGGTTTTATTTATCTGAAAATGTTTTTGTCTTTTTTCCCCATTTGAAAGAGAATCTTGCAATACCACAATCCCTTTTCCATTCTCCTGAGTTTTTGGGCTCGCACACACATGCACTTTGCATGATTTTCAAGCTGCTAGGTCCAGGTCTCAAACTGAGGTCAGCAATGTAGGAGTCTAGCACCATAACAACTACATCATCTGCTGGCCCTTTCTTTTCTTTTTTCTCCACTTTCATATGTTAAGAGTTTTCCAATCTTTTGAGGCCCAGAATATGTTTAACCTCTGTCAGTATGTATTTTGATTACAGATTAGCCATTCTTTGTCCATTTAGAACATGTAATGTAAGCCATGTTTATACAATAGTATCATCTTTATTTTATTTCAACCTCTTTGTATAATTATTCTCATTCTTATTTTTTTTTTTTGAGAGTTTTTTTCGCTATAGGGCGCGTGCGCTCACCAGACAGAGAGAGACAGAGAGACAGAAAGCGAGAAATCACCCCCCAGGGGGGATGGCCACGCCGCAATCCCTTCTCCTCCATTCTCCTCTCGGGATCTTGGGCACGCACGCACACGCGCCCGGCGTGAGTTTAAGCCACCGGGTCCAGGACGTGAACCGTGGTCGACTACATGGGAGTCCAGCGACATAGCCATTACGCTAACTGCTGGTTCCCCTCTTTGTATAATTATTGGGTTGTCTCAAAAGTCATGATGTATTTTTTTCCTATGGTTTTCTATGCAAAAATGTGTCATGACTTTTCTAATAACCCAATATATCTTATTAATACCCATGATATCTTACACATGGTATATACTGAATAAATATTTGTTTAAGGGAGCATTTTCTCTGTTTGAAGATATTTAGCACATAATTAGCCTGTTGATCACAAGTAACAGAAACCAAATCTAGCTAGTTTAAAAAGAAGAATTATGTGGGAACCAGCAGTTAGCGTAATGGCTATGTCGCTGGACTCCCACGTAGTCGACCGCGGTTCGCGTCCCGGACCCGGTGGCTTACAACTCACGCCGGGCACGTGTGCGTGCGTGCCCAAGATCCCGAGAGGAGAATGGAGGAGAAGGGATTGCGGCGTGACCATCCCCCATGGGGGGTGATTTCTCGCTTTCTGTCTCTATGTCTCTCTCTGTCTGTCTGGCGAGCGCACACGCCCTATAGCGAAAAACCTCTCCAAAAAAAAAAAAGAAGAAGAATTATGATAGAATAGTGTTGCATGTCCTGAGGGATCTAAGATAAAGTTACCAGCAAGGGCTTGTGAACTTTCATCTGAGATTTCTCATCAATGCAATTTACCTTCTGCTTTTCAGACTCTCTCACTGATCGGATCACAGCAGTAGCAGTAGTAACCAACCAGGAATAACAGAAATCTTTAGCTGAGAGAATTTTCATAAGATGGTAAAAAAGAATGTTAGTGTTGTGTACTGGATTCTTCCTGTCACACCTTTAGATTTTAATAACAATTGTCGGGCCAAACTATAGCACAATAGTGACACATAGTATTCTACAAGGTTGACCTACATGGTGAAGTTCCTGATTCACACCTTCTTTTTTTTGAAGAATTATCTTATTTAACTTTATTTATTTATTTATTTATTTATTTATTTATTTAAATTTGACAGAGAGTGAGACAGAGAGAGAGGGAAAAAGAAAGCAAGCCACCAGGTCTGGTACTCGAACCGCAATCGGCCATATGGGAGTCCAGTGCCCTTAACCAACATGCCATCTGTAGATTCACATCTTGAGACTTCCCTGAGTATGCCAGGCATGCTTGTGCCCATGACCCAGGGCTGGCTGAGAAGGGAGGTGGATCATAACATCAAGACCCTGTTAATGGTTCTGTCTTTCTTTCTTTCACTCACGGAATAAACAAAAAAGCAAACTTTAAATAATGTTAGTTTTTTTGACTAACTTTTCTTTGTGTAATACTTAGACCCAGGTGATTACAAGTTATCATTTCTCCTACTACTAAATGGATAAAGGGTATATAAACAAGCAGTTCAGAAGAGATATATGAAGAGTCAATAAACAAGTACAAAGATGTTCAATGCTATGAATAATCAGACATGCAAATTTAAATTTAAAGAGAGAAATACCATTTCCATCTGTCAGCAAAAATCTTAGAAATCTAGAAGTGCTCAGTGATGCTGATGATGTATCACAGGTTTCAAACACTGGATGTGAGCAGGTTGTGAGTGCTCTGCAGAGCAATCTCACAGTTACTGGTAAAGCTGACTATCTAGTTGAACTACTCAGTAATGCACTGGGTTAGTATATACCACAGAGAAGGTGACACGTGTGCCCATTGAAACAAATATAGTATGTATGTTTGTAGTATTGTTGTAATGTGAACATTTGTAACATCCTAAGTATCTATGAACAGTGAAACATTAATAATAAGAGACATGCTCATATTCTGGAATACTATGTAGCACCTTTTCCTAACGGTGTTAGTAATGCCTTGATTTCTGCTACAAGTCCCTTGCTGAAGAGTATATAGTCATTATGATTTGCTTTGTTGGTTGGGATGGTCTTTGTCTTTTTATTGTCTGCTGAAAACACTGTATACTGTGTTTCTCATTGTCGCTCACATATATATCCTCTTAGAAATCAAGAAAATAATTTTTATATAAAATTGAAACCCCATATGTAAGTATAATCTACAATAGGGGCTAAAATAATAGCTAACATTTACTAAATCCTTTTTTTTTATTTTTAAAGAGGTTTTTGCTGTAGGGCGCATGCACTCACCAAGAAGACAGAGAGGCAGAAAGTGAGAAATCAATCCCCAGGGGGGATGGCCATGCTGCAATCCTTTCTCCTCTTGGGGTCTTGGGCACACACATACGTGCCCAGTGGGAATTTAAGCCATCGGGTCTAGGGCGCAAAACGTGGTTGACTCCATGGGAGTCCAGTGATATAGCCATTATGCCATCTGCTGGTCCCACTGAACACCTGTTATTTAAGGTATTATTACATCTCCAGTTTGAAGATGAGAAAACAAAGACATAGGGAATTGCCTAAGGGAGTCACCTGGTAAGGAGTAGAGCTGAGATTGAGACAAGGTCAGGGTCAGATGCCACTTTTGTTGGTAATGACTTTCGTAGCTACTGCTGCCTGAAGTAATCTTCATTCTCCATTTCTACATCTGTTGTATGCATAGTGCCTTTCATGTCCATGAATTGCTTTGTATTTTTAGTATACGTTTTTCTTTTAAATTCTTTGTTAGTTTGCAAGAGCAAAAATGTACTTGAAAATTTTCTTTGTGTTAACTATTGCAGCTAAGACATATATATATATATATACATATATATACACACATATATATATGTATATATATAATTATAATTATAATTATTATTATTATTATTAGCTAGTTCTCAAGACTGATGGATCGGGCCAGAAGATGGCATAGTGGTTAAGGCACTGGACTCCCACATGGCCAGCCACAGTTTGAGGCCGGACCCAGTGACTTGAAACTCACACTGGGCACGTGTGCATGTGTGCCCAAAATCCTGAGAGGAGGATGGAGCAAAAAGGATTGTGGCATGGCCATCCACCCTAGGGGGTGATTTCTCACTTTGTCTCTCTCTCCAGCAAGTGCACACAGCCTATAGCAAAAATATTAAAAAAAAAAAAAAGATAGCACTTGATTATCATGAATCGATGTGAAGAAATTCCAAAGTACTACCTACACTGCTACTAAATTCTTCACTAAGGAAATTGGACCACTTTTGTGGTTTTCATGATTTTAATTTTGACATTGTCATACCAGTTGTGTAAATCTCAGCAAATGTCTTTTTTTTCCAAATGTGTGAAAGAAAATAAAATAGGCATATCCATGCTTCTTAAGAATTATCTAAAAATTAGAATTATCCTAAAAGAAGATCCCCTATTTTCACATTACCTTCAATTTGTTCTTCAAGGCACATTCTTACAAAGTCCCATAGTTTCTTATATCTGTACAGTTTCACTTCTGTCCGATTCAAAACACTTTTCTATTTCTTCTCAACAGAAGATGGCTTAAATGTTGATGACTTCCCAAGGTTAAACCTGGACCTTCTCTTTTTCATTTTCAACTTATTTTTTATGAAAGACGAAGAGAGAGAAATAGGAAGAGGTGACTTGACCAGGTCTTATCATACCATGATCCTTGAGGTCCAGCCTCCCAGGCTCTAAGATCGTTGGTGCACTGCCACGTCTGTAGCATTCAAATTAGTCCAGGAACTAAACCTGGCCTCCCATGTGGCTCCAGCATCACACAGTGTTGCCTTACTGATTGTGCCACTGAGGCTAGACCTGGACTGCCTATTCTTACTTTGACTACTTTCCATGGACTGCCTTTTTAGACTATCACGACTTCACATACAGCTTCTACTCGTGATTCCTGAAGCTGTAGCTCTCGTAAGATTTTAGACTCATAGAGCTGCTTCTTGTTGGTCAGGTTTTCCCAGTTGTCCCACAGATATTGCAACATTAACGTATCAAAACCAAATACAGTATTAGCAGCCCCACCTCCAGATATATTTTCTGAATTCCCACATCTGGGTCAGTGCATCTCTGCTTATTGTTACCCAGACTAGTTCCCTGGACTCCTCTTTAACTGCATGTTCATTTTCATTCTTAACATCTGAATCCTCAAGTTGTTGTATGTTTTTCCTCCCTTTTCTTTTTTCAAGTCTCCCTTGGTCTAGTCCCACTATCATTCATATCCTCTTTGTGTCTTGCTCTAATCATGGAAGAGCCTTCCAGCTAACTACCTCAGCTACCTCCCCTACCTGCCGCTCCATTATTATAGTCTGCCCTTCAGCTTGTCTGGAAAATCAGGCCACACTAACTTGGAAATTGTTAGTCCCTGTTAAACTGCCAGTGGGTCTCTTGCCTCAGAATAAAGTGAGAAGCCCTACTGGCATCTGCAGAGCCCTTTCACACCCTTTTCTCTTGCTACTTTTTGGATATTTTCCTGGTGGCCTCTGATCTCCCTGGCCTCTGATCTTGATCCTCGTATTCTTTTTCCCTCTCTTTGTAATAGAACTTACTCTTACTGTTCTGCTTGGGATGGCAGATCCCTAGAAGTAAGGCTTCTCTGACACTTGTATCTTTTCTTTTTGCTCCTCTTGTCCTTGTGGCTTCTCTTACATGTTCTTCTTGGAACCCAAGGAACACTTCTGATACAATATTTCTACCATGATGCTCTATAACTTGTGTGGGTCTGGCCTACCCAGTACCTACAGATCAGCATGAATCCTCTTCTTGAGTGTGCATGCAGGTTCTCTATATAGGCCCTTGTAGTTGCTTATTTGTTGACTTGTTTTTAGGACATTGGCTTTCAACTGGGAGTGATGATGTGCTCCAGGGTGCAATTAGCAATATATGGAGGCTTTTTTGATTTCCTTGACCAGTGGGGCAGGGGCTATCATCCAGTGGGGTGCTGGCCAGACATGCTGCTTAACACCCTGCAGTGCAGAGGATACCTGCTACCTTGGCCAGCCCCAGATGGCATAGTAGGAAGTTGAAAGAACCTGCTGTAGGATGAAGCCAAAACTTCAGGGTACTAAAACAAGACATTATGTAATAAAAGGATGTAATGACTTGAATATGGAGTTCTCAAATGTATAATAATTTTCATTGTCAAGGAGCTTCATTTTCAGTCTAAACTGCTCTGGCTCTTTCTGTGTCTCATTTCTAATATTTACTCAAAGTATCTTGTAGGGAGAAAAAAAAAAAAAAAAAAAACAATAGCCCAGTGCCTGTCATCAGGCTAGCAGGTGCCTGCTGGGGTTTAGGAACAAATTGAAATCTTTAAAAGGTGGGAGAACTCTTCGTTCATTTTATGACTTTATTTACTTCAGATTTTTTTCATTTATTGTACAAACAATAACATGGGGGCTGCTGATAGACTGGAAAATGAGAATATTAAAGGGTAGATTGTTGCTGATACTAGAACACAAGCGACTAACCTACGAAACCAAGTAATGGGAAGATGGAACCCTGTCACACTTGGACATTTCAGCATGTGTCTGGGCAAAGAAAGAGGTCTAAATCTTCTCTCCAAGATTGACCATGTAATGTGAATTCCTGGTTTATAATCCAATTTTCAAAAAATTATTTTTCAAAGTTCAGAAATTTGGGGAGGAGAAGAAAAGAAACATTTTAGGAGATGTTAAGGAAAAAAGACAGTGACTCATGTTCTTAAATAGTTTCTGTTGATGTTGGCACTTTCACGTTGGCCTCAGAAATACTGTGTTGGAATTGTGCTGGAAAAGTCAGGTTCTTCTTTTTTCCCCTTTAGAGACTCATTTGATAAATAGTTTACTCCTAGAGAGGCAGTTTGCTCTGTATTTGGTTTATAACAGAGTCAGTATTATCTAATCTCATGTTAAATTTCAAAATCCAAGGAGTTTTTTTCTGATTGGTATCAGGTTATAATTATCATCAGTGTTTCAGTTTGGTGTTATTTTTGGTTTTGGAGTTTGTCTATATGTGTGACACTTGTCTTTTAGTTTGTTGAAAGGTGATTGAAATATTTGTACTGGGGACCAGCAGTTGGCATAATGGCTATGTCGCTGGACTCCCGTGTAGTCGACCACGGTTCGAGTCCTGGACCCGATGGCTTAAACTCACACTGGGCGAGTATACATGCATGCCCAAGATCCCGAGAGGAGAATGGAGGAGAAGGGACTGCGGCGTGACCATCCCCCCTGGGGGGTGATTTCTCGCTTTCTGTCTCTGTCTCTCTCTGTCTTTCTGGCGAGTGCATGTGCCCTATAGCAACAACCTCTCCAAGAAAAAGAAATATTTGTACTGATTTTGCTGGGTTCTGTGAATTAATGTCTGGCTTAAAACTGATTTAACCTCTTTATCTTTTTCTTGGATACTTTTGGACATTGTGCTAAAACAGAAGCTTAAGCTACAGATACTGTATTTAACAGAATATTTTGTGGGGCTAACAGTGGCACAGTGGGAAACACAGTACTCTGTGAGGCAGTTCTACTCAAGAAGGTTCCTAGCTATGTCCACAGACCTTCCTGAGGCCAGGCCCATGTGTGCCCATTATTTGGGGCTGGCTAGGGAATGTCAAGATCCTGGTGTGAATGTTGTCTCTCTTACACACACTCCCTATCTGTCTTGTCTTTCTTGCTCATGGGAAGAACACATACTAAATCTTAAAAAAAAAAAAAAAGCAGAGCCTGACCGTGGCACAGTGGTAAACATGATGCTCTGTGAGGCTGTCCTGCAGTGTCCCTGAGTATGCTGGGCACATGAGTGCTGAGATATGGGACTGTCTGAGGCATGAGTTGATTACAGTGTCAAGACCCTCTAGAGGGTGTGTATACCTCTGTCTCATTCATAGAAGAAATAAATATACTTTTTTAAAAGGTGTTTTAAGGAATATGATCATAAGAGAATAGACATATAAATGTGGACTTTGAATAAATACATTTCTTTATTTAATTGTGTTTCTCTTAACTTTTTTCAGCCAAGTTGTGCAGAAATTTTGGAGTATTCATCAAATAGTGAAAAAGAAGAGGACCCGGAGAATGTCCTGTTTATTGATTCAGAATCCCCTCATAAATACTCTGTGGATTTTAGATCAGATTCACTACAGGTCGTGGAGAGAATGACAGACCCAAAGGTAAAATCAACAGAGACCAACTTTTGTACACCCCAGAAACAGACAGCAAAGTTTCTCAGGACTCCAGAAAGTTCAGGGAAGAAAAAGAAATTTTTAAGGTAAAATTACACCTTGCAAAATACTTGTTTTTCAGATTTCCCCTTCCTTCCTCCCTTCCTTTCTTCTTTCTGAATTTTGCCAGAGGGTATGTGTACTTGTCTAGAGGAGAGGAGAAGTGAGAAAGCCCCCAGTATGAGACCTGGCCATGCTGCAGTCCTTTCTCCTCCATCTCTCCCTTCTCTTGGAATTTTGGGCACACACACACACACACACACACACACACACAGACACACAAATGCCTGGTGTGCTTTTTGAGCCACTGGGTTTGTCACTCAAACCACATGGTTGGCCATGTGGGATCCAGCCAGTTCATGTCATGAGCTGGCCCAGTTTTTTCCTTTCTTTGAAAAATTCAAATGTCGGGGCCAGCAGGTAGTGTTGTGGTTAAAGTGTTGGACTCCCACATGGCTGACCACGGTTTAAGTCCTGAACCCAGCAGTTTGCTTTCTCACTTGCCCTCTCTCTGTGTGGTCAAATTAAAAATTAATTAATTAAATTAGATAAGTAATTATTTTTTTAAAAAATCAAATGTCAGGCTAGTCCTTGGTCCTCGTGGTTAAACAAACGAGGTCCCATATAACCAACCACATGGTTCAAAAGACATGTTGGGTTCTTGTACATGTGTACCCAAAATCTTGATAGCGTGAAGAAATGAGGAGAAGGCATTGCAATGTGACCACACCCCACTGGAGGATGCTTTCTGCCTCTCCCTCTGACTCTGTCTTTCTGTCTCTCTGGTGAGTGTATGTGCCCTCTAGCAAAATTTAAAAAAATAAAATCTAAAATACCTGTTTACTAGGCTGGTAGAGTGGCAGACTAGAATTGTAATTCTGATAAGCAGTTGAAGTCCTGTATTCCAGAGATAAGTTGTGTAATCACAGATTCAGCCATGACTAGCTGATGTGACTGCTTTTCTTAATGGAGATTCACTGTGTGACTTCTCAAATGGTATTGTCCCAGTACTTAGACAGGAGAGATCAGTAAATCACTGTTTTCTGTCCTTGAGAAATGTCGAATCCCAAGAGGAAAATAGAAATAAACATAGACTGTGCCATGTTACTTTAATGACTGTGGCAAGACAGAGGGGCTGGAACAACACTCGTAAGTGCCCAGAAACGCAGAAGGGTATGCCTCTCATGGGCAGGACACAGCTGGTATCCAGAGACAGCTGCAGGGAAGGAGTGGCCCTGCCACTGTGGTGTAAGCAGGGCTGATCACACAGACCAGGAAGGAGGCTTGTCCCAATCCAATGTAATAAGAAGTCTCTATGTTTTACTTTTTCTTTGTTTATGATAGTGTATGTACATACATGCAAGAGTGAGAGAAAATGAGAGAAAGAGGCACCCTCCATAGGATCTCATTATGCTGTGATCCCCTTTTCCAGCCCCCTAGGGATGTAGGATCCTGGAGTACTTACACACATGCCCAGTATGTTTTCAGGCTAACACTGAGGATCCAAACCCACAGCCCCCATGTGGCTTCCAGTCTTGTAGGGCACTTGTGTTATTGCTACATCATAGTGGCTGGGCTTGTATTCTAAATAAGAATAAAACAATGTCAGACAAAAGCCCGAAAGTGAGAAAGAGAACCCGCGAGAAGCAAGCCCACAAAAGCAAAAGTAAGGGAGAGTTTCTAGGAAAAGACATTTCAGTATGAAGTGCTAATGTGGTCTCAGGGTATAGCTTGAGGATCCATGCTGATATCTCCGGTCAGGAGAGGGCCTGCAGCATGCACTGAGGACCGCCCAGGGCAGAGGCTATGTTGAAGGAGTACCAAGTACCAGGAGTGGGGCTGTCCCTGCATTTAGATGCTTGCTCATGGCCTGATGGGGCCCAGCATCTGGGGAATTTGCAGACAGCAGACAAATAGACAAAGAAGAGCGTCCAAAAAAGACCGAGAGATGGAGCTCATGGCTCTGTCGGTGTTCAGAGGGGAAGTAGGGGAGGAGAGACCTACTTTGCACATAGATGTGGCCAGTCTAGTGATAGCACAGCATGGTGAATCAGTCCAGGCCTGTTCACCATGTTGTTTTTTTTTTTTTTTTTATAAAATAAGACATAAGTCCTGAACCCAAAATGTAGAAGTGGCCTCAAAAGAGAATGGTGAGAGTTGGTGATGGTCTCTAGGGAGTAGGGAAGGACGCCCATAAAGATTAGGCTGTGCTCATTGATAAAGATTATGCCATACAGTTAAAGTCCTCGCCCTTTACTTACTGTGCACCAAACACTACTTTCCATGGAGGATCCGTGGCAGTGGGCAGAGGTGAGCCAGGCCCTGCCTGTGTAGCAGGAAGGGTGGTAAAGAACCAAAGCAGACACTGTGTCAGAAAGAGATGCACTGCATGGAGAAAAGGGAGAAAAAGGGGCTGAAGAGTGGCCCAGAGGACTCGGAGAAGCCCCTGTGAAGGCGATGCACCAAGTGGCTGGAAAGCAGAGCTGCCATTCCCACAGTGGCAGGAGGGATATAGGCAGTATGAGGTGTCCTTTTGTTTCTCTGGTGTGAACATCACGAAAGTTTTGACAATTTTCAGTTAGATATTGTGCATCTGAGGGGTATACAGACCTGTGCCTGACAGGCAGGCCTGATGCAGGGGATGTCAGCTATGGGTTTTAGTGTCCAGATGGTTCTAGGCCTCGAGCTGGCTCAGGTGCAGGGATCTGTGGCTCAAGAGGTGAATCTGTGCCAGGCCTGAGCCTGGACATCTGCAGAAGTTGATGCAGAGAAAGAGGCTGCTGAGAACAAAAGTGAGGGCAGCATGGTGTCTAGGGGCTAGTGAAAAGGAGAGAGAGCAGCACCCTCACTGTGCAGGGTGCTATTGGGCTGACCACAGGGGTCACTGTGGAGGGAAGGATGAGGGCCAGCTAATGAAGCAGTTGTGCAAAGCTGGCTGCTATAGGTTCAAGAGAGAAACTAAAGATAGCTCGGATAGAACTCTGGGGGTTTGCTAAGGAGAGCAGGTCAATGGGGTGTTGGTTGGAAGAGAATGAGAGTATTAAGGTTCTCAGATTGTATGTTGATGGGAAAGGTCCAGGAGAAAGGGGAGAGAAAGGAAACAGGGAGTTTCTCTCTGGTATGGCAAAAGGATTTCACAGATGTAGGTGGTCTAATCTGGAACTGAGTGTCTATCCAGAGACAAAAGGGAAACCCAGGTCTATGCAGGTGCAGGATGAACCTAGGCAGAGGCTGAGACAGCCCACCCATGGACAGGGGAGGGCAGAGTCTATGCAAGCACAGAGTGAAACTGGTCGGGGCCCAGCCCTTTTATGGACAGGGGACAGACAGAGTCTGTGTAGGTGCAGGGCAAACCTAGTCAGGGACTGAGACCGCCCACTGTGGACAAGGGATGGCAGAAAGTCTGTGCAGGTGCAGGATGAACCTGGTGATGGGCTCAGACAGCCCATCCATTGTCGGGAAGAGCCGAGTCTGCAGGTGCAGGGTGAATCTGGTCAGGGACTGAGATAGCCCACCATGGACGAGGGAGGGTGAGGTCTATGCAGGTGGAGGGTAAACCTGGTCAGGGGCTGAGACAGCCCATCTAGATAAGGGAAGGTGGAATCTGTGCAAGTGCAGGGTGAATCTAGTCAGGGACTCAGACAACCCACCAGTGGAGAGGAGGGTGGAGTCTGCGCATCTGCCAACAGGTATGTCAGCTGACAGTAGCAAGTTCCTTCATTAGCTTATTATAGGGAGGGTGAGGAGGGAGTAGTGGCACTTTGAGGAGAGAGTGTATAACTCAGTCATGTAATGGGGATGAATGGACTGGGGAAATACATGATGGTACGTGTCAGGATAAGGTCCTGTCGGTAGTAGTAGTCATGAACTGAGTTTGAATTCCACCAGCCAGTGCAGATTCTGTGCTTTCTATAAGTGTGGAGCAGGCCAATCTGGTGTGGGATGTTCAGTGGTAGTTTGACGGCA
Source organism: Tupaia tana (assembly GCA_026018925.1). NCBI lineage: Eukaryota > Metazoa > Chordata > Mammalia > Scandentia > Tupaiidae > Tupaia > Tupaia tana. Next base: position 648,075 of record JAKSZU010000008.1, read on the forward strand.
TTAATACAAGTTCTGGGAGAGCAAGTGCCATGATGCCCATAAAATCTGAACTAGGCAAGGTGAGAGTGGAATGGACGTGGCTTACGTGAGATCACAGGGCCATGGCTGTGGCTTGGGGAGAGGTTGGTCAAACACTTAAGGAGTTAGGCTGCTTGAGTGGTGAACTGGAACCCGAAGGATGAAGGGTGCTTAGAACTGCGATAATGGAGGGAGGCAATTTATAACTTCATGACTTAGAGAACAAACAGTAGTGGCCACAGTGAGTGGAGGACACAGTCTTGGAAGAGAGGAGTTCAGGGAGCAGGAGCCATAAGAAGCCTGGTAGACCCTGAAGTCAATAGGAATGGTGGCCAGGAGCCAGAAGATAAGCCCTCTGGAAGGAATGGGAACCATGCTTAGGGTTCCCTGCACTAGGGTACAAGGAGAGCCAAGTGGTCTGGAAGCTGCAGTGGAGAGCCAGACCTTCCTTCCTGACCTCCCTGGCTCCTTGGGAGAGGGAAGGGAGGCACAGCAGCTCTGTCTGAGGCCTTGGTCAGGGAGTCTTCCTGAGAATAAGGTGAAGAGAACATTCCTAGAAGGGACCAAAGCAATAATTGTTTTCTTTTTGTGATTTCTCAGACAATCTAAGTAAGTCTGTTTGTAGTCACCATTTTAAAGTCACCATAGTAAAATAATACAAACAAGGCTGTTAGTCCCAGGCATTCAGACAGAAACTTTGTGTCTCCTTGAACTGTCTGTCTCCATGGTGACAGGAAGCAGGTTGGCGACCTCTTCCTGAAGCTGAGGAAAGGGAGCATATTTTGGCTCATACTCTGTTTTGTGATGAAGGTACTAGAGAGTCACACCTTTAGAGAGGTAAGAAGATCTCTTATCTCATTTAATAATGAGTGAAAAGCAGTTTCAAATTAACTATTTGATTTGTTGATGTGGACTTATTATCAGAGTGCTGAGAGTATAGACACCTGATAAAGCTCAACGTAAAAGATCGCTAGCTTTTGTCACAGAAAGACCATAGGGACCTGAGCAAGGAAGCAATGCTACAGGAAACAGTGGGTGCAAGGAGTAGCGCCTTTTGGTCCGGCTTAAGCGGAGTGATGGCTGAAGGCTTTTCTCCCTGCTAAGGGCCAGCGAGCATCAGAGAGCCAGTGGTTGGCATCGCAAGACTGGAGGGCACTGACCCTCTGGTTTGCTCCATGGAGATGTTCTCAGACTCAAGCTTGCTTTTTTCTTTTTTTTTTTTTTTTTTTTTTTTTTTTGGTTCATGGCACTGCTTGAGGCATGGCTAATAAAAGCCAGTGCTAATTGTTTAGATATTTACTTACATTATAGTAATAATGTCATATCTCCCAGTCTCATAGTCAAGTTATTTATATATAGTGTTTTGTATCTTGCAGAAAGCACATTTTGAAAATATTGTATTATATTCGTTTAAATTATTTTTACCTAGTTGTATAGTTTATCATTATTAATAATTATTTTTGGGAACCAGCAGTTAGCATAATGGCTATGTCGCTGGACTCCCACGTAGTCGACTGCGGTTCGCGTCCCGGACCCGGTGGCTTAAAACTCACACCGGGCGCGTGTGCATGCGTGCCCAAGATCCCAAGAGGAGAATGGAGGAGAAGGGATTGTGGCGTGACCATCCCCCCTGGGGGGTGATTTCTCGCTTTCTGTCTCTCTGTCTCTCTCTGTCTGTCTGGCGAGCATGCGCCCTATAGCAAAAACCTCTCAAAATAAATAAATAAATAAATAAATAAATAAATAAATAAATAAATAAATAAATAAATATTTTTGAATGTGAAAGCAAGTTCATTAAGGAAAGTGTAGTAAGCAGACTATTCCATATATGGAACAGCCTTTCGAGGGGAGATGGGTAAACAGTTTCATTCCTTCCTTCGAGAGGAAGGGGAGAGCTATTACCTGAAAGGAAAGGTAGGAGGGCCACCCTGTAGGCAGGGCAGCTGCTTATTAATATATTTTATTGAGTGGTTTAACAAGAAATAACTTGTAATATTTTTGAATCTTTATTCTTTTTCACTGATTCATGTTGGTCTTATAGAAATATTTAGCAGTACTGAATGGATGCCAGTAATCATTTCAGGTATATTACCAATCTATTGTTTTTGATTTTTAGATTTTTGCCATAGGGTGCATGCTCACCAAAGAGAGATTGATAGAGAGAGACAGAGAGAGGAAAAGTGAGAAATAATCCCGGGGGAGGGGGGGTTGCCATGCCACAGTCCCTTCTCCTCTTGGGATTTTGGGCATGCACGCTCACGTGCCTAGCATGATTTTCAAACTGTTGACGTCAGGACTCAAACCCAGATCGGCCATGTAGGAGTCCACCACCTTAACCACTACACCACCTGCTGACCCCACCAGTCTGTTAATTTTATAAAAGAGATAAGTAGGATATCTTAACCTGCTCAGTGAATTCATTGTGTGTGTGTGTGTGTGTGTGTGTGTGTGTGTATGTGTGTATATATATATATATTCATTGTGTGTGTGTGTTTATATATGTGTTTTTATATATATATATATATATATATATATATATATATATATATATAAACAACCCTACTTCTGATTATATATATATACACACACACACACACACACATATATATATATATTTTAATCAGAAGTAGGGTTGTTTATTAGAGGACATGGTGTTTCTAAAGATCAAGCACATCTGGGTAGAATTTCCTGCAGTTATTCTCAGCATGATCTCTAATGCCCTAAACTCAACTAGAGACACAGATTTTATCTGAGAACTCTGGATAGTTCCATGTACACAGAACTTCTGTGCTCATAGTTTACTTTTGCTTTTATTTTTCATTCTACAGTTCCTACAGTTTTTGTTTTCCTTATTCCAGAGAGAGAGAGAGAGATTTTTAGTAGGGTCTTGCCATTTCATAACCCTCCTGCCCTAGCCTCCCAATTAGTGAGGACCAAAGGCATGTGCACTGCACTTATCCTGGTTAGGCTGAGCCGTGACCAGACCCCAGGCCTTCTGTGTTGCCTCAGCCGTAGCTGGCCTCCTTCATTTTTCTCAAGAGTTTCTAGACTGGACCTCAATCATTGCTGCTTTCAGATTCTATTTTGTTCTCTTTTGCTCTATAAAGTTATTACTTTGAAATTAACATTTGACAAAGAATACAGCCTTTTGCCTTTTCTTGCATTTATTATATTATGACTATCATGTTAAATAGTACTTTTTGTAAAGGATGACCTACAGAAGTAGAGAGTGGAATGATGATTACTAGAGGTCAGGAAGCCTGGGGAAGAGAGTAATAGGGAGGTGTTTATTAATGGATACAAAATTATATATATATGAAGGGACCAGTAGGTGGCATAACAGCTATGTTGCTGGACTGCCATGTAGTTGACCGCAGTTCGAGTCCCAGGCCTGGTGGCCTAAACTCACGCTGGGCGCGTGTGCATGCATGCCTGCCCAAGATCCCAAGAGTCAAGAATGGAGGAGAAGGGATTGCGGCGTGGCCACCCCCCTGGGGGGTGATTTCTCACTTTCTGTCTGTCTCTCTCTGTCTTTCTGGCAAATGTACATGCCCTATAGCAAAAACCTCTCCCCTCCCCCCCAAAAAATTATATATGGGTAAGAGAAACAAGTTCTAGTGTTATATGGGTACAGTAGAGTGATGATGGTTAACAGTAATTCATTGTATAGTTAAGGTTAGCTGAAAGAGAGAATTTTGAATGTACCCAACACAAAGAAATGGCAAATGTTTCAGATGATAAATATGCCAGTCACCCTGATGTGATCATAACACATTGTATTTTTGTGTTGAAAAATTGCACCATACCCCATAAATATATACAAGTATGTGTCAAGGGCAATAATAATATTTTCTTAAAAAGAATAGTAAGGGAAATTGGAATACTGATGTTATATTTGGTGATACTGAAAAATAATAGTCATTTTTTCGGGTTGGTAATGTATTACAGTTGTATTTAAAACAGTAGGTCTTATAGAAATTCATATCAAAATATTTAATAAAAAATGATTTCATTCAAGCAATCACTAGATTGATGAGGGAGATGTGGGTTAGTTATATGATCAGAAGTTCAGCTTATGCGTTGGAGGTGGATAATTGAGTACTTGAAACTTTTCTATATGTTTGAAATGTTCTTTAGTAAAATGTTTATAAATTCGCAGTAACAACAAAAATAGTACTTGTTAAGAGGTAGTAGGTATATTATAAAGACTAAGAATGTAGGTTCTGGAGCCAGACTACCTGGGCATGCATCCAGTTACACCACTCATTAAATGTTGCATGTTGGACAGATAGTAACATCTTGGTGCCTCAGTTTGTCATGTGTAAAATGAAGGTAATGATGGTACCTACTTCACAGTAGTTCAGAGGGGAAGTATAAGTTACTTCATGTAAACAGATGATATGAAGAAGAGCTTGTGTATTAAGAGGTGTGTGTGCCTGTGTGTGTGTGTGTATGTATGTGTGTGTGTGTGTGTGTGTGTGTATATATATATATATATATATATATATATATATATATATACATATACATATATATGTATATATATATGGAGAGAGAGAGAGTAAAGGTTGTCACATTTTTTAGTATAAGAGGTGTTTGTTTTTAAATTTGATGTTATATATACTATATGTACACACAAACATATTTCAGAAATTGTGTCTATAGGAAAACAGTTGGTGTTAGTGATTTATGTATCTGTGAGCATGTGTGTGTGTGTGTGTATAGTGAAATAATATCTTTCAGTCATAGTGGAAAGAGTGTAGGATGCAAGTGAAAACCATAACAAAAAAGTAACACAACAAAAACAGTAACACGAAACAAGCATTTCTTAGAGGCTTAATAGATGCCAGGTACTACTGGGGCTGGCGCTGTTTGGGGATTTGTTTTTTTCTGTTTGTTTGTTTGTTTGTTTTGAGAGATTTTTCTACAGGGTGTGCTCACTGGAGAGAGAGAGGACAGAGAGACAGAAAGCAAGAAATCACTCCCCAGGGACAATGGCCACACCACAGTCTCTTCTCTATTCTCCTTTTGGGAGTCTGGGCATGGATGCACACACTCCCAGCATGAATTTCAGGCCTCTGTGTCCGGGACTTGTAATGCACTTGGTCATGTGGGAGTTCAGCTACGTAACCACTAAGCCATCTGCTGGTCCCATGTGCTGTCTGGTTTTAACGTTTGGTTCTTCATCTGGCTAGTTATATGATGGAAAAAAATCCCTTAACCTCTTCCTAAACATTGATTTTTAGCATCTCTGAGGTGGGTATTGACATCTATTCTTTCTACTTCAGAGGGATATTATTTGAGTACTATGAGACAATATAATCAATCTTGTAAGACTGATAAATTATGTAGCATGTAGCCTTAATGTGAGCAGCTGATCTTGATTTCTCATGTGATTGTCAATGTTTAGTAACTGTTGACTCGCTCCCTTCTTTCTCTTTCCGTTTCTTTGTTTCTTGTCTCTGTGTGTGTGTGTGTGTGTGTGTGTAGTTTTTATATATCTTATAGATTTATAAATATGTATACTTTTATATATGTAAATAAATATATGAATTCATTGATAGGAACAGGCTCTTGTGAAGTGCCTGTATGTCCATTGTTATAAGTTGTCTTCCTGGCATATATGGAAGTTGATTTTTGAATAATGTTGATAGCCTTGTGTTTTGTGATTGATAGTTTTCTGTGGAATCCAAATAAGGAGTCTATACTCAAATGCTCCTATTTGAATTTTCTTCTGATCACTAGTTTGGCAAGGTTATTCTTGACTGGAGCTTTGAACCCACTTTACGTGTATCTGTTTATCCCCATCTACTGAGTCCATTGTGAGCCCCCCTCCTATGGCATGTCTTTGTGTCTCTGGTACCTAGCAAAGTGCTAGGTGCCAGCATGTAACAGAGAAAGGGTGCGTAGTACATCTTTATGGTATGAATAAGTGAACTAAAAAAGAATAGAAAGGGAGGTAGACTGATACTTAATTAAAATATTTCTAAAAATATGATATTCTTAGGCAATACTATTAGCCTATATTTCTAAGAATCAAGAAAACAATTCTTTCAAGGAAAAAAAAAAAAAAAACAAGAACAATAAAAACCTGACCCAGGAGGATATGGCGGCCTGGGCCTCTAAAGAGAGAATGTAATATCAAAAGTACGTTGAGGACCAGCCATGGTGAATAGGTAGGTGGTAGGTGCCAGATTGCAGTTCTGGAAGCTACATGGTGACCACTTTGAACCCTCAGGCTGACTGATTGTCCTGAAACACACTGGGCACGTGTGAGTCCCCAAGATCTGGTGGGTTAGAGAACTGGAAGTAGGGGATTGTGATGTGACCAGGCCCTGTGAAGGGTGCTCCTCTCTCTCTTTCTCATGCATGCACATGTGCTGTCTCTCATATTTTGTGCACTCTCATATGTGCGCACATGTGCTCTATCATGAATAAAGAAAAGCATTTTTTAAGTTAAAAATCCAAATGTTTTATCTATTTGTCTTGATTGAGGGGTATAAAATGTGAATCTTCCAATTACTCTGAAGCTTTCTTCTAACTAAACTTTATACATGTAACTCATTAACAGAGGCGGCCTAGCAGAAAGACTAAATGGTCTGCAGAATCGAGAGAAATCTGCCGTTTCTTTATGGAGGCATCAGTGTGTTTCTTACCAAAGGGCACTTTCAGGTAAGATTCACATAGACATCTAAAGCAGTGGGTAAAAAAAAAAAAAAGACCTCAGTTAAAAGTACTTTTAATGCTTTAATTTTTTTTTAACATACTAAAAGCTATACATGACCTGATCAATTTAAAGGTAAGTATATACAGTGAAACTTCCATCACGGTCTACATACTCTATCCAGCACCTCCAAAAGTTTCATTCTGTTCTCTATCCTTTTTTTTAGCTTTTTGTCATAGGGCACATGCACTCACTGGAACGAGACAGAGAGAGAAGTTAGAAATCACCTCCTAGGGGAATGACAACACTACAATCCCTCTCAGGATTTTGGGCATGCTTGCACACATGCCCAGAATGATTTTCAAGCTGCTGGGTCTGGGACTTGAACCACAAGTCAGCCATGGGAATCCAGCACCTTAACTACCTTGCCACCTGGTAGCCCCTCGTTTCATTATCTTATTTACCATTATTATTTTATTGTTTGTGATAAGAACATTTAACATTTACCTTCTTAGCAAAATTATAAATATGTAATAATACAGTGTGGTGCATTATAGGCACTGTGCTATACAGTGGATCTCTAGGACTTAGATTTTGTATAATCAAAACTTTGTATCTTTTGACTAAAACCTCCCATTTCCCCTTCCCCTAACTCCACAGCCTTTAGCAGCCACCATTCCACTCCTTGCTTCTATAGCTGGAGCACTTTGTCAAAAAAAAAAAAAAGAAAAGAAAAAAGAAATGAAAGATACTCAGATTGGAAAGGAAGAACTAAAATTACCTCTGCAGATGACTTGATCTGGTATTTAGTAAATCTTAAAGACTCCACAAAAAATGTCAGAACCACTAAACAAATTCAGCACAGTTGCAGGATTCAAAATCAGCATGCAAAAATCATCTGGATTTCTGTACACTAACAATCAATGATCTGACAAGGATATTATGAAGAGTCTCATTTACAATAGCATCAAAAGGAATAAAATACTTAGAGATAAACTCAATCATGGATGCACAAGACTTGTACTCTGAAAGTTACGACTTTTTTCTTCCAGGTGTTTTAGTGGTCTAAGAAATTGTTCTGAGATGAGTCCCTCTTTATAAGGTCTTATAGCTTCTCAGAGTTCTTGAAAGATTTACCGTTGAAGATCTGACTTGGAAGATTCTGTGTTAGAGTCTTTGTTTAATAAATATAACCTAGTGGCTTTTAGACTTTATTTTACATCCCCTCCCAAGACACACACGGCATTCTCACAAACACGCATATATACATCTGAAATAAACATTTCGTAAACAACCCTAACTCTAGCATATGTGATACAGCATAATGCATTCTCTTTTATTTTAACCATAATCCTGATCTCATGAAGTTGATTTCAGGACCCTTTTAAGGATGTACAACATGCAGTTGAAAGGTTACTACCACAAGCAAGTAACTAAAAACTCTTGTCTCTTCACAAATTCCTTGATATTGAACATATTCTACATACAGAAAAAAACTCTTGTTCCTCTGAAACAAATCTCTTTTTCTCCATTTGAGGTAGGCATACTTGAGCACCTATTTTAAACTTTCTATTAAAAGGCTTTCTACAGGCATTTGAGGAATCTGCATTTTTGTAAGCTCTCAGGTGGCTTTTGCACATAGTAGAGTTTAAGAATGTTGTTCTTACAGTTAGCCACCCTCCTCCTCTCCCTTTCCCTCCTTGTTATACATTTTACTAAAGAGAACATTCAATTATCACACATTCCTTCAGTAGACTTTTCAATTCTTACCTTATTTCTTTCTTTTAAAATCCTGTCCCAGCTATCTCTTAGCAGTTGTCTTTGTTCTTCCACATTTTCGTGTTTAAGAGTCTAGCAACGTAACTGTTACACCATATATTGGCCCCAATTAGTAGGGATTTTTAAACCACATATGGTTTTGTTCTAGGTATAAAATACTGTGTAACAAATCCAAGTAAGATTCTCCTTACTTATGTCCTTCAGATACAAGAAATTATGGTTTATAAAATTAATCTGTAGATTGTAGTGGTTTAGCTTAAAACCTTTTTTTCAGTGTGCTGTTTTTCAAGTGATAATTGAAGTCTAATGTTTTTATTTACTTATTTTAAGTTTATTTATTTCTTTCATGAGCAAAATAGATAGACAGAAAAGCCATATTCTGCCCCTAGTCTCATCCAGCCCAGATTGTGGCACATATCCAGTATGCTCAGCAAAGTCCTGGGCCATGAACCAAGGACCTATTCATGTGGGTCCAGTTGTGCTGCTACTGTGCCACCACCTGAACCCTCCATCTGTTTTTATTTGGAAAATACTATTTAATTACTCCATTTCTGAGAGATACATTTTGCCTATATATTAATTTCTAAAGTTTGAGTGAAATCTCCAACGTATTGTTCTACCTTTTTTATTTTAACTTTTTATTTTGAGATAATTATAGATTAATAAGAATCACACATAATTCTAAGAAATAAGATGAAGTGATCCCTTCTACTGTTTTTCACAGTTTCCCTAAATAATGATACATTTCATTATTTATAGTATGATATAACATATACATATCTATAGTATGATACAACAACCAGGAGAATGATCCAAGATACTGCCCACTGACCTTATTCGGATCTTTACCATTTGTGTGGTCTTTTGTTTTATGCAAATTTATCACTTGCTTCTATGGTTTGAATGTTTATGTCCTTCAAAATTCTATGTTGAAAGGTAATCACCAGGGTGATAGTATTAGGAGATGAGGTTTAGATGATTAGGTCATTAGAGTAGAACCCTCATGAATGGGATTAGTGCCATTAGAATAACTGACTCTAAAAAGCTAGCTCTCTCTTCCACCATATAAAGACACGGCCAAAGGTGCCATCTGTGAGAACATGGGCCCTCACCAAACACCAGATCTGCCTGCGTCTTCATGTTGGAATTCCAGACTCCAGAACTATGAGAAATAAACTCACGTTGTTTATAAGCCACCCAGTCTATGGTATTCTGTTACAGCATCCTGAACAGACTAAGACAACTGTATAGACTTGTGTGATCATCACGGCATGGACGCCAACTCTCACAAGACTCCTTGCACTACCCTTTGTAGCCACAGTCGCCTCTTTTCTGCCCTCTTTCCCAACATCGGTAACCACTAAACTGTGCACCGTTCTCACAGTTTTGTCATCCTAAAAGTGTTACATATATGGAATAATACAGTCTGTAACTTTTGGAGGACTGACTTTTTTCACTCAGCATAATCCCCTGGAGATTATCCCAATGGTTATCCCAGTAGTTCTAGTTCTTCTCCCTTTATTGGTAAATGTTTTCCAAGTATGGACTTACCATAGTATATTTTGAACTTTTCACTGACTGAAAGACAGTTGTTTCTAGGTTTAGGCTTTTACAAACAAAGGCATTGTAAGCATTTATATATCTGTTTTTGAGTAAACGTAAGGCTTTGTTTTTTTCTGAGATTAACGATTGAAACTATAATTGCTAGATGTTATAGTAACTGCATGTTTGGTTTTGTGAAAAATAGCATGTTCATACCAGATATTTATTCATTTATTTATTTATTTATTTATTTATTTTTGAGAGGTTTTTGCTATAGGACACAATGTGCTCACCAGAAAGACAGAGACAGAAAGCAAGAAATCACCCCCTGGGGGGGATGGCCATGCCACAATCCCTTCTCCTCCATCCTCCTCTCAGGATCTTGGGCACATACGCACATGTGCCTGGCGTGAGTTTAAGCCACTGGGTACAGGACTTGAACTGTGGTCGACTACATGGGGGTCCGGTGACATAGCCATTACGCCATCTGCTGGTCCCCATACCAGATATATCAGTGAATGTCCCTAATAAGTCGTTTAAAAAAATTTTTTTTTATTAAAAAAAAAAAAGTCTTTTTTTTTTTTTTTTAAGGTTTTTGCCTTAGGGCACATGCACTTGTCAGAGAAAGATTTTTACCTATCATGTGTTTAATGGAACACAGTTAAAGGTTATGTAAACAGTCCAGTCACTGAAATTTTATCTTTCAGATCATATACCTTTCTTCAAGATCTATACGTATTCTTGTGATGCTCCGAAAGGTAGATCTTGAGTTAGGTTTGACTCATCAGTAGATCTTCAAGGAGAAACTCTACAAGACATAGATGCAAATTCAGTAGCAGCTTCTCTTAGTTCTCTACATCTTGAAGACGTGGTTCTGTTTGTTGATTTTTGAAGTCTGTGAGATCGAGGTAGGAATCATTTAGATTTCTCTTGAAATAAGATTTGTGTTGTACACTAAACTATTATTGAGATTTCCAACACGAGGTAACTCTAGGACTGGTCTTATAAAAAGACTGTTGTTTTACCACAAGAAGTTTGGCACTGACATCTGCTAACTTCTCATTAGTCTTGTTCAGTTTATCTGATAACGATTTTCTAATTTGTGATTCTTCTAGACACAGTTGCTTATATTTTCCTAATTCTATTTTATCAGAATCTTCTTGGAAGCTCTGATTTTAAAGTGTTCAGATTACAGATCTTTAATTCTGAGTTCCACCTGACTTCTTATTGAAACATAATTACTCTTTTGGTTGTTCTAAGTTTTCTTGGGGACTGCTGTTTTGATTATCACAGCTTTATAGTATTTTTAGCATCAGGGAGTAAGATACCACCCACTCCACTCTTCGTGCACAAGTTTGCTGTGGTAATATGAGGTCTTTTATAATTCCAGACAAATTGTATGATTGTCTTTACGAGATCTTTTATAATTCCAGACAAATTGTATGATTGTCTTTACAAGATCTTTTATAATTCCAGACAAATTGTGTGATTGTCTTTTGTAGATCTATAAAGAATGTCTCTGGCACTTTAATGGGGATTACATTAAATATGTAGGTTAATTTGGGTAGAATTGCCATTTTGATTATATTAATTCTTCCAATCCAGGAATATGGGATGACCTACTTTTTTGTGTCATTTTAAATTTCTTTTTTAGCTTCTCAAAGTTTTTCTTGTAGAGACCTTTAACTTCTTTGGTTAGATTTATTCCTAGGTACCTTATACCTTTTGTGGCTATGACAAATAGAATTACTTGTTTTAGTTAGTTCTATCTCAATCTGCCTGCTGTTGGTATATAGAAATGCTATAGATTTCTGTATGATGATTCTGTATCCTGCCACTTTGCTATATTTATGTATTACTTCCAGGAATTTTTTCATGGATACCATTGGGTCTTTCATGTATACAATCATGTCATCTGCAAATAGAGTTTCACCTCTTTTCCTATTTGAATGCCTTTTATTTCATTCTATTTTCTGATTGTGTTGGTGAGGACTTACAGTACTATATTGAAGAGGAGTGGAGAAAATGGGCATCCTTGTCTTGTGCCAGTTTTTTTTTTTTTTTTTTTTTTTGAAAGCCTTTCAGCTTTTCTCCATTCAGGATGATGTTAGCTATGGCCTTTTCATAGACAGATTTTATTATGTTGAGAAATGACACTTCTATGCCGATTTTGCTGAGAGTCTTGATCATGAAGGGATGTTGTATCTTATCAAATGCTTTTTCTGCATCAATTGATATGATCATATGGTTTTATCTTTCTTTCTGTAATATAGTGTATTACATTTAAGGTTTTGTGTATGTTGAACCAACCTTGCATCCCTGGGATAAAGCCTACCTCGTCTTTTTTATATGTTGTTGGATACGATTTGCTAGTATCTTATTGAGAATTTTTGTGTCTATATTCATCAGAGATATGGGTCTATAGTTTTCCTTCCTTGCCCTGTCTTTGTCTGTTTTAAGGATAGGGGTGATGGAGACTTCACAGAATGAATTTGGAAGAGTTCCACCCTTTTAGAACTTAAGAAATAACTTGAGTAGAATGTGGGTTAACTCTTCTTTGAAAGTTCTGTAGAATTCAGAGGTGAAGGTGTCAGGACCAGAGCTTTTCTTTGTTGGGAGATTATTACTGATTTGACTTCCTAGATTGGTATGGGCCTATTCAGACTTTCTTCATCCTCCTGATTCAATCTTGTTAGATTATACATGTCTAGGAATTTGTCCATGTCATCCAGAATTTCTTTTTTATTAGCATATATTTGTTCACAGTGTCCTCTAATGATATTTTGTATTTCTATTATGTCTGTTGTTATATTGCCTGCTTCATTGCAAATTTGATTTAGCTGGTTACTTTCTATCTTCTTCATTAGTCTACTAGTGGTGTATCAATTTTGTTTATCTTTTCAAAGAACCAGTTTTTACTTTCACTTATTTTCTGTATAGTTCATTTATTTTCTATTTCATTTATCTCTACTAGGATCTTCATTGTTTCTTTTCTCCTGGAGTTTTCTGGATTTTTTTGCTGTTGCTATTCCAATTCTTTGAGAAATTATGTTAGGTGGTCCACTTTCCTTCTTTCCATTTTCTTTTTACGAGCACTAATTGCTATGAACTTCCCTCTTATGACTGCTTTAGCAGTGTCCCAAAGATAATGGAAACTCGTGTCCTCATTGTCATTCGCTTCATGACTCTCTTGATTTCAGTCTTAATTTCTTCAGTGGTTGTGAAGTCATTCAGAAGTAAGTTATTTAGTTTCTATGTATTTGTGTATTTTTGAGGATTTTTTTCTTGAAATTAATATGAAGTTTAATTCTATCATGGTCGGAGAAAATGCTGGATATAGTTTCGATGCCTTTGAATCTGTGAAAGCTTGCTTTGTGCCATATCATGTGGTCAGTCTTCAAAATGGTTCCATGTGGGGGTGAGAAAAAATTTCTCTCATGGTTTGGGGTGAAAGGTTCTATAGCTGTGTGTTAAGTCCACTTGATTTATGGCATCATTTAGGTCCTTTGTCTCTTTATTTATTATTTTGTCTAGATGATCTGTACAGGGGAGGTAGTAGAGTGCTGATGTCTCCAACAATTAGTGCATTGCAGTCTATCTCTCCTTTTAGATCTGTCTTTCCTTCACGTATTTCGGTGCTCCTGAGTAGGTGCATAGATAGTTATAAGCATTATATCTTCTTGATAGATTAGCCCTTTTACTACTATATAGTGCCCTTCTTTGTCTCTTCAAACCTTTTTTGTTTTAAAGCTTATCGTTGGCGCGCCGCGCGGGGCTCTGGCTGCTGGCCTGGGGCAGGCGCTGCTTCGCGTTCTGCGGCCCAGGCCGCCCGACCCCCGCTGCCTCTCCGGCCCGGGGCGGGCTCTGCTTTGCGTTCCGCGGCCCACAGGCTACCCGGCCCCCGCTGCCTCTCTGGCCCGGGGCAGGCACCGGCCAGGGGTGGGCTCTGTTTTCCCTTCCGCAGCCCGGGCCGCCCGGCCCCCACTGCCTCTCCGGCGATGGTGCGCAGCCGCTGGGCCTGAGCCTGCGCGTGGCCGCCGGGCCTGCGTGTGGTCCCCGGGCCTGAGCGTGGCCCCCGGGCCTGAGCGTGGCAGCCAGGCCTGGACCTGTGCGTGGCCCCTGGACCTGCGCGTGGCCCCCGGGCCTGAGCGTGGCCCCCGGGCCTGCGCGTGGCCGCCGGGCCTGTGCCTGCGCATGGCCGCCAGGCCTGAGCATGGCAGCCGGGCCTGCGCGTGGCCCCCGGACCTGCGCATGGCCGCCGGGCCTGCGTCTGCGTGTGGCCACCGGGCCTGCGCCTTGGCATGGCCGCCGGGCCTGCGCGTGGCCCCTGGGCTGGTGCCTGCGCGTGGCCGCTGGGCCTGCGCGTGGCCCCTGGGCCTGCACGTGGCCGCCAGAAATGCGCGTGGCCGCCGGGCCTGAGCGTAGCCACCGGGCCTGCGCGTGGCCCCCAGGCCTGAGCGTGGCAGCCGGGCCTGCACCTGCGTGTAGCTGCCGGCCTGCGCTGCGCGTGGCCACCGGACCTGCGTCTGCGTGTGACCACCGGGCCTGCGTGTGGCCGCCGGGCCTGTGCATGGCCCCTGCGCCTGCACGTGGCCGCCGGGACTGCGCGCGGCCGCCGGGCCTGCGTGTGGCCCCTGGGCCTGAGCGTGGCCGCCGGCCACAGGCAGCAAACTGAAGCCGAAAACAAGGATTAAGAACTTGCAACTATAAGCAACAAAAAGAAACTTTAGCTGTCTTAAACCAATTGAGAAATATATTGTATAGAAGGATTTTCTCTACCTATGGACAATGAGAAGATGATGGTTACCAGCCCTACATTACTTCAGGGAAAAACAAGATCTACTCCACCATTCTTAAGGAAGCCAGGTACCCTAGGATAACTCACGCTGCAGATCCCCACAACACCATTCCCGGTGGTCACAAGATGGATGCTGTGCTGCATCAACTGATAATCGCTGCTTACCAAAACCGCTTGCATGAAACTGTATTACATGGAGACTCGCCTACAATTGCGGAACTGCATGAGACCCACCCTTAATCCAACCCTGAACAGAATCTATGTTCCCTATTGTTAAGGAGGGTGGGAAGGGGCAGAGGGTCAGAAAGAGGGGTGGAAGTGATTCTAGGAACTAGTAATGGAAAATTTTTTTTTGTAATGGGCATGATTGAATCACTGTGCAGTGTGTACTGGATGGGAGATCGCATTTTGTATGCTGTGATGATGCTAAGGGAAGGAATGTAAATTGAATTACAAAAAGAAAAAAAAAAGAAGTTTCAGGAAAAAAAAATAAAAAAATAAAAATAAAAAAAGCTTATCGTGTCAGAAATTAGTACGGTGACTCCAGCTCTTTTTTGGTTCCCATTTGCGTGGAGTACCTTTTTCCAGCCCTTCACTTTTAGTCTATGTATGTCTTTATCCATTAGATGTATTTTTTTGTAGGCAACAGATAGAGGGTTTCTGTTTTTTTATCCATTCAGCCAGTTTGTATCTCTTGATTGGAGAATTTAATCCATTAATATTCAATGTTATTATCAGTATTTCCAGATTGTCCCTACCTTTAAGTTTATCATTGTCTTGGTTTTCGTTTATTCCCTTATTTCTAGCTGTTTATTCTTTAGTTTTCCTGGAATAGGACTCTCTTCGAGAGTTTCTTAAAGAGCCAGTCTGGTGTTGGCAAATTCTTTCAGGTTTTGTTTGCCTGAGAAGATTTTAATCTTTTTTTTTTTTCCCCATATGAAGGATAATCTTGCTGGATATAATAATCTTGGTTGAAATTGTTTCTTTCTTAACACTTTCAATACATATTCCCATTCTTTCCTTGCTTGCATTGTTTCCTTTGAAAGGCCTGGGGTTAGCCTGAATGAGTGACCTTTGTAAGTCATTTGTTGTTTCTCTCTTGCCAATTTTAGTATCTTGTCTTTATCTGTGGTTTTGGCAGTCTTGCTAAGATGTGCCTTAGGGAGGATCCTCTTGGTTTGATTCTATTTGGGTCCTTTGTATTTCTTGGGTCTGGATGTTTGAGTGCTTATCTAGACTTGGAAAGTTTTCTTTCAGGATTTTATGGAATAGATTTTCCATGCCGTTATTAGTGTCTTCACCTTCTGTTATACCAATTATTCAGATGTTTGGACGTTTAATGGAATCTAGTATTTCTCATATATTGTCCTCATTTTTTCTTGTTATTTTCTCTATTATTTTGGTGTTTTTCTCTAGGTCAGAGGTTTTATCTTCTATATCGGAGTCAATCTTCAGCATGGTCTAATATACTTTTAATACTTTTGAGAGAGTTTTTTTTTTTTTTTTTTATTTCCTGCATTACAGACTTCATCTCTAATAATTATATCTGATTCTTTCTTAGAGTGTCCATTTCTTCTTTCATATCATGGAAGGACTTCCTCATTTCCTGGCGTTTGTTGTCTTTTCTGTTCGAACTCATAGAGTTTTGTCACTATGAATGTTCTGAATTCTTTCTCTGACATTTCGGTAAGTTACCGAAAACATCTCCATCCAGAGATGGAGAGGAGTTATTGTTTTCTTTTGATTGAAACATATTTCCTGGTTTCTTCAAACCTGAGGCTCTTCTTCTTCTATCATTGGGTGATATGTTCATCTTTGAATACTTTTTTGGAGAATGTTTCTGGCACTGGCAACGAGTTACTTCTCTTTTGTTGTGGATTGATGTGTGCCAAAGTCTCCCTTCTGCTGTGTTTAGCAATGTGGTCCACAGAGGGGGAGTCTTCTATTCAGGTGTCTATAGAGCAGTTTCTCCTTTTACCCAGGTGGATCAGTTAAAGGGAGGGTCCCAGGAGACCTCACAATACAAGGGTATTTGAAAACTATGGTTCTAGACCTGTCTAGTTCCTTTAGGTGGGAGGAAGATGAGGAGAAGATGACAGTATAAAAGGGAAGAATAAGAGTATGAAAGAAAGAAAGAAGGGCCAGCAGGTGGCATGGTGGTTAAGGTGCTGGACATACCCACATGGCCAACCACGGTTTGAATCCTGGACCTGGTGGCTTGCTTTCTCACTTTCCCTTCTCTTTCTCTCTCTCTCATCAGATTAAAATAAGTGAATAAATAAATAAAATTAAAAATTATTTTAAAAAATTATAAAAAAGAAAGAAAGAAAAAAGCTGTGTGCTGGGAGACAACTTGGCATGAGATTTTGCCAGTGGGCTGCAAATGGAACTGGGCTCTGCCCTAAGGGGTGAGGAAATGTAGGAAATTAACAAAAGAAAGAAGAAAAAAAAGGGCAGCCTGCCTACATTTGGGGGACAGTGTTAGCTCCGAGGTTGGGAGAGCTAGGTTGGGCCCTGAGGAGCTGGAGCTGGGTTGGGGCCAGTGAAAGGCCGTGCCTCAATTTCCCTGACTGGCCACGGGGCTGCACATATAACTGGGCTCTATTGGAGAGCAGGGGCTGCCCTTTCTGGCTGGTGCCAGTGAAAGGCCCTGCCTCAATTTCCCTGACTCTAGGATCTTAGACTCGAACATGTGGTTGTGGGATAGAGAGTGGGTGATTACAGGGCAAGGGGGATTTCTAGCTTTGTCTCCAGGAACCATTTTGTTCTTCCTTCTTAAGGGGAAATAGTTTCTAACACTGCATTGCTCTTTTCCTGGATAAAGTCACCAGGGTTTATTAAGTGATACTTAGAGCATTTTGCTTGCTTATTAATTCATCGAATCCTTGCCACAGCCTTCCCAGTTAGGTCCTACTATGCTTGTTAGAGGTGAGGAAAATGTGGCCAGGTGCAGCCCTGTGTGACTGACTGGTAGGAGGCACTGAATGACCCCTTGACTGCTCCTTCTTCTTGAGGGAGATGGAGGCAGGTGCCAGTAGCTGGAGCTCCGCCCTGGCAAGATCTGTGCAGGTTAGCACACCACAGCTCTGCCCCATTCCCCATTCAGCCTCTGTGACAGTGTGACAAATACTTTCCATCATATGTTGGATATCAAGGTTTTTTTAACTAAAAATAGTTATAAGTGTTCCTTAAAATAAACAAACAAAAACCCTCTTGTGTTATTTAGGAATATAGTAAAGAGGGGGAAAAAAGGCAACAGAAGAAAAAGGTATACCAAAGAAATCGAAGGATGTCAGAAAAAATCATTTTTTCACTATGAGATTTTTATTCCTAAAAGTTTTCTCTAAACTAAGGAGGAAAGGTTGTGAGGTGGGACCTGCAGAACAATAACAACAAAAAAATAAATAAAATCAGTGAAGTTCAGTAGCCTTTACTATAAAAACTTTAAAAACTTTTTGGATTTCAAGATTTCTTGTTTATTCTTTTTTCCTTTATAAAACTTTAATTTCGTAAATTCTTTGTGGTGAGAATAATTATTTCCTGTTCTTCCCACTGTGACTTTTGCAAAATTATATTATCTACCTTATTATTTTTCCAATGCCATATTTTATTACATGATATCCCATTTACAGTTTTTAATGTTTGGTAGATTTTTCAGACTTTATTCCTCCAGAGGATAGGCTGTGAGCTGGGACAAAGAAGCATTGCCTGGCAGTTTTTTGCTTTTCTTTTAAGTTCAGGAATGCCAGAATTGAAAGTTTTTCATAGATGATACCAACAAATAAGGTACTCAGATTGACGTTGGTGATGCAGGTAATGGTTGCCATCACGTGTGTTCCCATGCCTGGCACCGAGCAGGTGCTGTACTCACAGCCCTCTGCAGCACCCGTGTTCCTGGTAACCCCACAGAGTGCAGTGTGCCTCCTAGATCACAGTGGTGTCGGAGTCCTCCACTCTAGTAAATATTTGTTAATGAGTAAGGCTGCTTTGGAGGCCTCTGCTTTCAGTCTTACATTTTAAAGCCTGCACTACCACAGCTGGGTGTGTGCCTCTGTCTTTACTTTTGCTTGGCTCACAGCTATAATGTTTTCATTAGTGCTTTGTCTCGTTTTTACTTTGCTTCTTATTTCTTTCTTTTGTTCATTTATTTAGCAATAATGATGTGTCTATCACTGACAGAACAGATTCCGTAGTAACATTTTTCCATGCTTATTTAAATTATTAAAGCTTTATTCTTCAGAAGCAGCACAGTATTTTACACGTAAGGAAGTTTTAATAACATCTGTAAAGTTGTGTTTATTGAAATATATTTTGAAAAAGCCAAAAAATAAAGCCAAAGGGAATAATGTATTATTATTTCTTAGGAATTGTAAAGAAAAACAACTATAATGAGTTACTCCTTCGAGAATATTTTATATATACAATTTCAAGAAAAATGGAAAGAAATCACATACCATTCCTGATTCTAATGATGAACTATGTTGAAATGCAGGATAACACGCCTGGCAAATCAAATGCACTTAAACTTTTCTTCACATTGTGTAATAGTTTTGAAGTGTTAGTAAGTTTATAAAATAAATTATAGGAGACAATTGCCATTGGAAAAGGGTCTGGGATACGGTTTCTTTTTAAATATTCCTTTTTAAAAAAAGAGATTAGTCAAAACCAGATGTTTTTTACAATTGAAGAAGGAAGATACATGTGAAATAATGGAGAAAGCCACCCTGAATGCTTCTTATGAAGTATAACAAATTTATACCTTTGTGTCAGGAAGTGAAAAATTTAATCATGAGACTGTTTTTTTCCAGTGAAGCGATTTGTCACTGTGAAGAGTAGGGCTGTTTGTTCCTGAGCATGGTGAACTGCAAATACACTAGCAGTCTGTTCTGTTATCTCCAGCACCTACCCATCCACCTTGCCACCTGTGTGAGCTTCCGATGTGCCCTGAGGCTATGTGGAGCCCCTGGCAGGGCAACCTATGGAGTTGAGTCCTCTTAGCCTTGCCCAGAACGTGCAGCCAGCAACTGGCCACCACCTGTTTCTTATTGCTCTTGAGGGGCTCCTCTGAGGCTGGGAAGTCCCTCAAGTGTGTCTGTGATCCAGACTCCCCACTTAAGTGGCAGGAGAGGAAGAAGGAGTTCCAGGGTCAGCATTTCTGTACAGATCGTGTGAGCAGGAAGAGGTATAGAGTGCTCTGTGCTGACGTTCGTGTGTCTGAAAGGTGTGTCCCTCCCCTTGTGCAGTAGTTCTAATGATGAAAGAGTTCTGGGATAGAAATGGTAGGCTGATTGTTTCTGCCTAAGCCAATTGGCTAGGGCATACAATCTCTTTATTTAATAGAAAAATAATTGTCGGAAAATGCATGTGACTTAATCTCATCAGTCCCTTAATATTATATGCTTGATACAACGTGTGAAGTGAGTCGTTCATTTATTTGACCAGTTTGGAACACCCTGTCATGCACTCTAGCTCACTCTCTCACTCTCTCAGTTTGTGCCGTAGGGTGCATATACTCCCTGGAGAGAGAGAGACAGAAACAGAGAGCTGGAAAGGGAAAATCACCCCAGAGGATGGCCATGCTGCAATCCCTTCTCCTCCATTGTCCTCTTGGGAATTTTGGGTGCACACACATGATTTTCAAGCCACCAGGTTTGGGACTTGAACCGTGGCTGGCCACGTGGGAGTCCATCGCCTAACCACCACCCCATCTGTTGACCCCTGGGCAGTGTTTTTTAAGAATTATTTTATTTAACATTTATTTATTTGTTTTAATTTGGGGCAATATTTTATACCTTTAAAATCTTAGTTTTTCTGGGGACACAGAGGATTTTTTACATAATATAACAAGTATAAAAATCAGTCTGTTTTGAGTCAGCAGGTGGCATAGAGGTTAAGGTTCTGGGCTCCCATATGGTCAACCACAACTCAAGTCCTAGACTGGCAGCTTGAAACTCACGCCAGGCACATGTGCATGCATGCCCAAAATCTCGAGGGGGATAGAGGAGAAGAGATAGAGGCCTGGCCATCCCCACTGGGGGCATGGGGTGTGGTTTCTCACTTCCTCTCTCTTGGTCTCTCTGGGGAGTGCACATGCCATATAGCGAAAATCTCTCAGAAAAAAAAAAAAAAAATCAGTCTGTTTAGATTTAAGAAATGAGAATGATGCAGCTGAAAGGGGGCTGTTAGTTTTGTAGTTCAGACTAAAAATGTCCTTTCAGTTGTGTCTTAAGCTTTGCTGCTTTGCCCGTTGCCTGGGGCTCAGCTAGGGCTGTTGCTATGGCCTGCTCCACAACTTTGAGTCTGCTATAACTGGGCCAGAGAGGTTTTGCTGCAGTTCCTTTTCTTACTTCCCCCTCCCTCTGGAGTCAGGGAGCCACTCTGGATCATCTTTAGCTGCCCTCAGGAGAGAAAAACCTGAAAGCCAAGTGTTCAAGCGTGGCTTTTCCCCTCTTTTGTGTCCTTAGCCATGCTGACAACTGAACATACAGTGGCGATATTTAATTATGGTTCTTTGTGGCCATGGGCCAGAAGACCTCATGCAAATGTTCATAGCTGAACTTTTCAAGTCAGGAATCACTTTTATGATACTAATTTGTCCACTGTGAGACCTGCAATTTCATGCCCAGATTTCCAGGGGTCGTTTGGTTTTTAAACATGAATTTCCAGAGAACTAACAAATTCACATGTGCATTTCGTACCATCAAACTATTTAATAATTTTATTTAAAAATATGATGGGATTTAAGAACCACATGAATAATTATCTCAAACACTGTTCTCTAGCAAACATTTTGGTCATGCCTTAGTTGTTGCCTCTGCATTGTTTTTGCCATCATTCCTAGAATCTCATTACTTGTGAGTTTTTATACCTAAAAATCTTTGAAGTGATATTTGGCAAGACAGAATGAAATGAGGGTTTAGGATTTTCCATTGATGATTTAATCTCCGCTCTACCCATTTCTTTTTGTATGAAAAGAGAAATAGTAGTTCTACAATTTTAAGATTACTTTCCATAGACCTGAGGATTAAGTGAGCATTTATTTTTGCTTTCTATTGTGAATGATCAAAAAAAAGGACTACACGGGAACCAGCAGTTAGCGTAATGGCTATGTCGCTGGACTCCCACGTAGTCGACCACGGTTCGTGTCCCAGACCCGGTGGCTTAAAACTCACACCGGACGCGTGTGCGTGCGTGCCCAAGATCCCGAGAGGAGAATGGAGGAGAAGGGATTGCGGCGTGACCATCCCCCCTGGGGGGTGATTTCTCACTTTCTGTCTTTATGTCTCTCTCTGTCTGTCTGGCGAGCGCACGTGCCCTATAGTGAAAACCTCTCAAAAAAAAAAAAAAAAAAAAAAAAAGACTACAAAGTTAGCCCATTCTAAACGAATTCTGTAGTGGGTGAAACATGGTTTCTATTGAATTCTGTGTGCAGCTTGATAAATACAAAAGTATTCATAGGGTTAAACTGAAACCTCATTAATGATGAAAAATATCTTTATGTTGAAAATCCCACTATTGACTTTTAGAAGAGCATTGATGCTGGCAAGGCTCCATGCTCTTTGGCACATTGACTTGTCATCTTACCTCTAGCCTAATTCACTATCACACTGCCTGAGCTGTGAAACCTTGTGTATGTCATCTTAACCTTCCCACCAGTCTAGTTTCCAAACTTCCTCTGCTCTTTTTTTAGTTTCAAAGGGGCTATGGGTTTTTCATCTGGGATCTTTTTGTCTGGAGAAGCCTATTGGGATGCAGATAGCTGTGATTTCTCCCCTTCTTGTAGGAGAGACTGTGGAGGAGGATCAGGGTAGGTGGCTCTACTTTGGTCAGCAGGCAGCATGCAACTTCCGGAAGGGTGATCTAAGAATGAATTGCTGCTTCTTGCCCAACACTTCTCTTTCTGAACAGATGTGCTAGTAAATGTTTTTTTCTACTACAATGTAGGAAACCTTGTTAGCTGGCAAATGGAAAATGGGTTCTTAAGTTAGCAGTCACCTTGTGAGATTGGAAAAAATTGAAAACTGCACTTTGCCATTGTGGTTGGCCAGAGCAGCCAATGCCCACATGCACTCACTTCCAGCCCTTGTGACCAAGCTTTGCTTCTGCCAGCCCACTGTCTCCTCACAGGTGGGTGGTTGCCTTCCCCAGGGCTTCCAGGGCAGCACTTCCTCTTGCTCTGCACCCCTATGTTGTCGGCTTTGTGCTGCCTTGCCCAGGGTGATTCGGCTCCTGATCTGGTCCTCTTTGCATCCTGTTCTCCTACCCTTGCTAGACAGCGTGATCTTTGTGGCCACCTGCCATGACTTCCAGGCCTGTCTGCCCTGCAGAGCCTCTGGCACCAAGCCTGCTGTAGCTGCCTCAGAACCAGTGTGCCTCCACCCTCCCTGTCCTGCTAACCCAGATGACCTTAGGCTTTCTTTCATTTGTTTCATTCAGCTGGTCCCAAGATTCTGATACTTCTTGAAGCCTCAGAACTGTCTTTCACATTGCTCTCATTTATCCCATGGGCTGTGACCTTATTCACGGCCTCTTTCCCTCCTGCCTGTACCACTACATCAGTCACCGTGGTGTCTCTCTGCCAACACCTGTCCTTGTTTCAACCTGCCAGGGTCCTCATGCTTTGGAGCAGATTTGATACCACCCCTTCCTTGCTTTTTTTTTTTTTACTGACTGCTTAGCATGCTTGGAATGAATGTTCTATCCCTCTCAGCTCTGCTGTGTGACCTTCTTCGGCACCGTCACAGCAGGCTCATTTCCTACTGCCCCTTCCATGCCATGCTGCCCATGCACACAGTGAGAAATGCCTCTCTCCTGGGCCTGACTATGGTTTTCATGGCATAAGCCTGGTCACTAGGCCTAGTACGCTTGTCTTCCTTAAACTTTGTTGTTACACTTTAGAATTCTGTAGTGTTATAGTGTCACACAGTATAAGTTAAAAATAACTGCAAAGACCTATAGGGCCTACCTAGCAACCCTGAGCTGACCCAGCAACTCAGGACACTTGTGATAGACTTTAAACTATGAGCTAGCCCATGACCCCAGACTGCAGAAATACTCGTAGCCTGGAGATGCTGGGTCTTGTCCCAACCTAGCCAGGGCTGAAGGCCTGTTGGCGTCATTTCCTCTGCCTAGTCCCTTTACTGAGAAAGGGTGATGTTAAGCCTTCAGATCTTTCTAGTCCTGCAGTCCTGTGCTGCTGTTTTACCTAGCTGGGTAGTTACCTACCTACACCTTGCAGAGTTTGACTTCCCCTGTGCTTTTCCAACACTGGAGCTCTCCGGGATCTCATAGTTAACCGCCTTCCATGGTGCACAGAACTTTCACGGGTTTCCCTGTGATTTGTCAGGAGAAACCATCTGGTTATAATCCTGCATTAACTGCACCTCTCATTTTCCTTTCCTACCTACCAGTCTGTTAGAATGCCGTGAGGAGGGGTGGCACCAAGACTCAAGCACTGACTGGTGCCTAGTGTTGTGGATTTGCCACGTTCCTATCCAGGGGTGGGTTCCTCTGGCCTAACATAGACTTTATCTGTTTGATCAAACTGAAGGGACTTAACTAATGAATTGGATACTGTTTATTAGACTTTATGCATAATTACATGGATGGGAAGAGGAGATAAGAGTTGATATTGGAGATTGATATCAAAGATTACAAGGCATAGGGTTCTGTCTTTTCATCAAAATATGTTTTAATTCTCCGCTCACAGATTCACAATCTGTGGGGCTCATAGTAGAGACATGTTCTGTGTGACATATGTGAATGTCAGATGTTCATGAGGATGATTTGCAAGAAGGTGGGTTTGTAAGCCTCTGAACTTGAGGCCTATACTAGTAATTTTTTAAAATATTTTATTTAACAATATTTATTTACTTATTTATTTTAACTTGACCAGAAAGGGTCAGAGTGAGAGAGAGGGAAAGTGAGAAAGCAAGCTGCAAGGTCTGGGACTCGAACTGTGGCTGGCCATGTGGGAGTCCAGCGCCCTCAACCATGACACACACCAGCTGCTGGCCCCAGTAATTTGCTATTTTAAGATTTAGTTCCTAGGGACCAGCAGTTAGCGTAATGGCTATGTCGCTGGACTCCCACGTAGTCGACCGCGGTTCGAGTCCCGGACCCGGCGGCTTAAACTCACGCCGGGCGCGTGTGCGTGCGTGCCCAAGATCCCGAGAGGAGAATGGAGGAGAAGGGATTGCGGCGTGGCCATCCCCCCTGGGGGGTGATTTCCTGCTTTCTATCTCTCTGTCTCTCTCTGTCTGTCTGGCGAGCGCACGCGCCCTATAGCAAAAACCTCTCCAAAAAAAAGAAAAAAAAAAAAAAAAAGATTTAGTTCCTAAAATTTTTTCCAATGTGTTTAGGTATTTCTCAGTTGATGCTATATTTATAAAAATAGACTTGGGTATCTATTTCTAAACTTTTTCTTAAGCTGTATGACCTTTTTTAAAATTTTGTTTATTTATTGAAAAGCAGAGAGAGAGAGAGCACTTCCCACAAAGTCTTGATGCTGCAGTCCACCACCAGCCTCTGCCAGCCCATATCATCAGCACACACGTACTCACTGTACTCGGAGAGATGTCTGGATGTGAATCCAGAACCTTCCCATGTGAATTGGCCTTGTAGAGTGTTGCATTTTGCCACTGTGCTAGGGCCTACCTAGCAACCCTGAGCTGACCCAGCAATTCAGGACACCTAGGGTAGACTTTCAACTATGAGCTAGCCCATGACACCAGAGTGCAGAAATACTCATATTACCCTACACCATTAGACATGTGACCTTTTAAAAGCCATTTCAATATTACTCATGTGTGGGAGGCTGCGCACCAGCAAGTCTGCGGAGGTTTCTCAGAGAGCAAACAATTGCCATGATTGGTTCTCTTCATAAAACCTGACCTTCAAAACCTTGCTCTGATTGGCCACTAGAATCCCTCAGATTTGCATATCCGGCACTTCATGATTGGTCCAAAAGCAACCAATCATAACCCACCACTTACAACCAATCACAGCCCACCGTTTACAACCAATCACGGCCCACCGTTTACAACCAATCATAACCCACCTTTTACGATCCTTCATTCAACCAATCACGGCCCACCAGCATGTATATAACCACGATGCCTGGCCCACAATTGCCAGACGACCAGGAAGACAACGAAGACGACACAGAAGACCAGGAAGAGGACGACCCTGGAGAGCCTGAAGAGCTGAAACACCTCACAGTCTCCAGACGACCCTGAAGAGTTGTGACACTACATCGTCTCCGGACGACCCTGAAGAGCTGTGACACCGCGTCGTCTCCATGCTGCTCACAACAGACAACGCGACCCTAAAGAGTTGTAACACTGCGTCGTCTACATGTTGTACTGTGCTGCCCACAATAAACAGACGGCACTGTATCGTCTCCGTGCTATCACACTGTGCCGCATGTTCCGGCTCTCACTCCTTCCCTCAGGAAACCTGTTCGACTGTCCCCCCGGGTCGGGACACGTGGCACCCGAACCGGGTCGGGACACTCGTGGATACCATTTTAATCCTGTATTCTGAGCCAAAAAATGTTACCTACAGTGGTATGAAATAAAGTGCTTTAAATGAAAAATTTATAAATAAAGAAGACCTCACTTTCTGGCTATTCATAGTGGAAGGGTAGATGATCAGCTGTGTCATGTGCTTGCCAGGTGGTCTTGTCTATATCACATCTCCCTGTCCTAGCATGAAGGGTCATAGCACAGCATTTTGTGGCTTAAACACTAGGTGCTTCTTTCTCAGTCTTTGAGGCTGGAAGTCAGGGTACCAGCACAGCACATTTGACTGCTGGTTTGTAGGCAGCTGCCTTCTCACTGTGTGCTTGCAGCTTTTCCTCTGTGCTCACATGGAAAGAGCAGACTCTTTTTATGAGGACTCTAATCTTGTCAGATCAGAGTCCCACCTTTAGGACCTCATTCAACTTCATTACTTCCTTGAGGCTCCTTCTGCAAATATGTCCATGCTGAGGGACTAGGGCTTCAGCGTAGATGAATCTGGGGAGAGGACTCACGGAGAGGACTCACACATTCAATCCATAATACACCCGTGTTGTCTGGTTTGACTTTGCTTAGGTATCTCTTTCTTTCCATGAGCTTTTGTAAATGTTTTCCTTATATTTCTTTTAAAATGGGAACTTCGGGACCAGCAGTTAGCGTAATGGCTATGTCGCTGAACTCCCATGTAGTCTACCGTGGTTCGAGTCCCGGACCCAATGGCTTAAATATGTGCTGGGTGTATGTGTGTGTGTATGCCCAAGATCCCGAAAGGAGAATGAAGGAGAAGGGATTGCAGCGTGACCATCCGCCCGGGGGGTGATTTCTCACTTTCTGTCTCTCTGTCTTTCTGGTGAGCACATGCGCCATATAGCCAAAAAAAAAAAAAAAGAACCTCTCCATAAAAAATAAATAAATAAATAAATAAATAAATAAATAAATAAATAAATAGGAACTTCTATTTCCCATTCACTCTGCTTAGGGCATGCAGGCTACCCCTGCAGAGCAGGTTGTGGCAGGTAGTACCGCGAATCCCAGTGGCCAGAGTGCTCAGCTAAGCCTCAGTTGTGCTTATTGCAGGGATTGTGATAAATATGCCAGTTGTTTAGGCAGTCTTGTCTAGGTTTTTTGTTTTGTTTTTTTAATTCTTTTTTTTTTTTTTAAGAGTTGGGTTTCAGATTTCTGTTTCATGCTTAGAATTATTGTGGCTTTTAAAGAGGAATATTTTAAACTGGGTGAAAAGGCAAAAAATGTGAAATGAAGAAGTGAAAGCACAATTGTTTACAGTTCAGTAAGTAGTTGTGGTTAAGAAATGTGTCTGTTCATCATTGCCAGATGACTTAAAGTTTTATGGGGGAGCATAAATTTTGAACAGTAAGTAACAACAGTGTTTACAGGGTAAAGTTGTGAATTTCTCCAGAATTTTTTTTCAGTATTATAATCTCCATCGTCTGCTTAGAACTTTATGAATTTTTCCTGATATTATCTGTGAAATGAATCTGATGGCAGCTTACAACATTGACTCAGAAACTAAAATTTCTTATTTACCAGGCATTAATAATGTAATCAGTGGGACCAGCAGATGGCGTAATGGTTACGTCACTGGACTCCCACGTAGTCTACCTCGGTTCTACTCCAGGACCCAGTGATTTAAAACTCACACCGACCACATGTGCATGCGTGTCCCAGACCCAAGAAGAGGATGGAAGAGAAGGGATTGTAGTGTGGCCATCCTCCCTGGCGGGGTGAGTTCCAGTGACTTAAAACTCACACTGGCACGTGTGCATGCGTGCCCCAGATCCCAAGAAGAGGATGGAGGAGAAGAGACTGTAGTGTGGCCATCCTCCCTGGGGAGTGATTTCTCACTTTCTGTCTCTCTCTGTTCTTCTGGGGAGCACACACACCCTACAGGAAAAAAAAAAAAAAAACTCTCAAAATTATGCAATCAGTGATTTTACAGAGATTCTACTGAATACTCATAAGAACATATCATTGCTTGATATTTGGGAATCTGGTAAAATTAAAGATAGTCATAACTTCTCAGGAGAAAAGATATGTTAGTGAGAAAAACAGTGGTGTAGTATAAACAGTGAATGGGTAAGATGCCATTTGGATTTGACTGTGGAATGCATTATTTACTTTTCTCTTTGAAGCATCTTTGGAATCAGTTTAATTTGCATTTTCCGGGGCACACAAAGTACAATTGAGGCAAAGAGGAGATGGCAGAAGTACCCAGCTGGCAGTGAGAACAAGATGGAGACAGGCTCCCAGGTTCTCAGCATCTGTTTGTGCTACAGGTCACTCTTCCATGTGTATTGGGACTGGTATGGAGTAGCACAGGGCTCATGGTTTAATAGATTAAACTATTTGTTTTCTGTGCTAAAATTGGGAGTGTGAACAAGATATATAGTGATGGCATAGGTGAAAGTGAGGAAAGCAGAATTGTGCTCAGAGGGAAGTTCACAAAAGAAACTAGACTGTTTGGAGAGACTGAGAAACTAGACTTGTCTCTCAAAGCACTGTTGCTTGTTTTTTACCTCATTATAAAAATAAAGTTTCTTGATTAGAGCTGTGGAATTTGAGGCTAGAGCAGTGAAAAGTAGCAGGACTTTCTATACAGTTGCAAGTCATCTGGATTTCATCTACTGGATAGCTATTGAAAGGTTCAAGTACAGGGTGACCATAATTGAATCTACATTTAGAAAGATTGGGAGCACTTAAGAACCATATCTGGAAGAATCAGGTACTAGACTGGGGAGGTCAGTCAGGGCCAAGCCATTATAATAACTAAGGGGCATCTCAGTCTTTATATATCCAAAATGTGTATCTTTTTTCTTAAAAAAAAAATGTATATATTTCATCCACATGTGAGAGGAGGTGGGAGAACAGAGACAGATAGAGCATACTCCCAAATGAATCTTGATACCTGCTGAGACCTGCTAGGCAAAAAGGATAGAGGAGACCCCCCACCCCCAGAGTGGGAGTGATGGTGGATTTGGAAAGAACAATCACACAGACATAGATACATAAGTAGAGGAAAGTGTGGATTGGGCGAACCAGACGTCTCTGATGGAGAACGCTGTGGCCCTGAAACTTTCCCAGGTTTATTCTTTTATAGGGCAATGGGGGAAGGGAGAAGCAGAAGGTAAAACTAGGTGTCTTTTACTATCAACTGGAGCTATGGAGCATCTAGTGTCCTGGTCTAAATAAGCCCCACCTGACCTTCTCTGGCTGAAACATAGTTTCCTTTAACCTCTGCAGGCTATGCAGTATTGGCCAAAGTGAGAGAGTCTGTGCTCTGCTCATCTCTAAAGGTCACTATTATTTAGCTCAGATTTGGCCACTCCCTACAAACACAGTGATCTACCCCAGCCTTGGCCAACTCTTGATCATTGGCACACACATGCCTGGTGTGCTCAGGGAAGTCTCTGGACACATACCTGGAATTCTCCCATATGGTTCATCCTCACAGAGCTTCATGTTTTACCACTGCACTGCCATCTGACTTCCAAAACTGATTTCTTGATTTTAGTAATTGTCCATCACCTTCACACACACCCCCAAAAGAAATCTGTTTATCTAGAAGTCCCCTCTATTAATGTGAGTCTGAAGAAGGACCACGACTCTGGAAATAAGGCCACATCCTAGAATATAACCAATGACTTAAGAATAAGAGTAAGATTACAATGGACAATCCTAACAGTCTAAACCAAGCCTTAACAAGGCCAAGGTCAAGGTAGCATACTAGTGCTCTATTTGCCTGCCATTAAAAAAAAGAAAAAAAAAAAAAAAAAAGTCGTTCTTGATGACTCTCCTTCATTTCTACTCCTGGTCTATCCTTAAGTCCCATGACTCTACCTTCAGAGAATACCTAGAATTTAGCCATTCCTCAGCCCTACTGCCACTCCCTGGGTGTCAGCCCCCTTCATCTCTCCCAGAATTCTGTAGTGGTCTCCCTCCTCTCCTCAAACATATCTTGTGCTTGAATTAATAGCTTACCTCAAGCACATAATTTGGGTAAGTTTTTGTTTCTCAGACCAAGAGGGCTAAGACTGCATCTTCTAGAAAGGTAGGTTCTGGTTCCTCTCCAAGGCTCTGAAGGGTGTTCTACAGGAACAGTGTTTGCAATAAGGGCTTTAGAGTTAGCACTGTCCACAGCCTGTCCTGTGGCTCTGAGAGTGCCATCCATCACAGCTTTCCCAGACTATTTAGTCACCTAGCAAACTGCCTTGCACAGCACTGAAATGATAGTCCTCATCTTAAAATGGGTTTATTCTGCAGGTTATTTGATGCTGCAGATCATGAATAGAATTTAGTTATTGGAATGTTTGTCAGGATTTATCATAAAAATCTTCAAAGAAACTGTAGCTGGTGACAGTATGATTCTTCTTACATGCATAGGTATTTCTGCTATACTACTATTTATGTGTGTTAGTAATAGCTTGCCTTTTACAAGTCTGTCAGGGTACTGGAGCAGACCACTTGTAACTCATGTTATTTTTTTGTTTGTTTTTTGTTTTTGTCATAGGGTACATGTACTCGCTGGAGAGAGACAGAAAGAAAGGGAAAGTGAGAATTTCCCCCCCCCCCCCCCCCCCGCCCCGGTCACCAGAGGGAATGGCCACACTGCAATCCCTTCCATTCCATTCTTCTCTGGAGATTTTGGGCACACATGCACACATGCCTGGTGTGATTTTTTTTTTTTTTCTTTTTCAAACCATGGGGTCCGGGACTGGAACTTGATCAGCCCTGTGGGTTCTAGTACCTTAAGCACCAAGCCACTTGCTGGCCATGTGTTTTTTAACCCATTTTGCACCAGATAATAATTAGTACCAGAGAGAGCTCGTGCTACATGAACAGGCAGCTAAGCATGGCTGGAGGCTGCCATGGTAGGTCCTGCAGCACACAGACCCCAGAGCCTGTGCTCAGCTGCTCCCCATGTTGATAGAGCAGTGGGCTTGACAGGATGGGTGGCCAGGGAGCCCAGGCCACCCAGGCCACTGTTGCTCTCAGCAGGAGACAGGGAGGTGACAGGCTTGTGAACACAGGCCAAGTTTTAACAGAAATTGTCCAAAAATGCTCCTGAGGCCACTGCAGCACTAAATCTAGGGCCCCTCCCTTTCCATTTGATGACCCTTCTTCTCTACCCAGGGCTCTGGCCTGACTACCCAGCAAAAATAGACTGAAGGGGGCCCTCCATGTTCTGACTTCTTTTCCTGTTTGCCAGTTGGAAATATGATAATTTGCATTGGAAAAGCAAACACCTCTTATGGCAGAGCCACTGTGTTCACTTTTTTGTGGGTATCCTTCAGATACTTGTTTCCATACCTCCACTTCTCTCCCATAGTGACCAGCAGGAGCTTAACACTGTACTTGTTCATATCTTTCCACCATCTCTTTTCTTTCCTTGGAAGGAAATCCATGATTGTGCTCTGGGAGGAGATGTGGCCTGACTCCATGTGGGTACTTGATGTGTACACTTGGGTAAAAGAAGGGATGGGAAATTCAGAGTTGAATGGAAAATAAATGACGGATAAAGAAGGGAAAGAAAGGGAAATAAAATTAAGCTATATAACCAAAAACTTAGCACTTTTTATTTATTTATTTAAGTTTATTTCTTGTATGAGCAAGAGAAATAGGAACCTCCATTAGGATTCTCATACAGTTATCCACACCCATCTTTAGCCTGCCCTGGATCATGGGCATGTGCATGCCCAGAGTGTTCAGGGAGTTTTCTAGATGTGAACCCAGACCTTGCTGTCATTGCACTACTACTCATCACTCTCTGACCCATAGCACTATTTAAATATTAGTTTTTATTATTAACTATTAACCACTTGGCTAAAGTGGTAGAGAAAGTCATATTAGTGTCAGTTATTAGGGGAACACTAAACACTTTGCTTTTGTTGTTCTCAATGCATTAATTTTTATTTTTAAAAATACTTTTTAGTACAGAGAGAATAGAAACACAAAGTATGCTCATGAGCTACAATTAATAACACATGGTAATCTTTCTCTTTTGCTTCACATATTTTTATAACAAGAACAATATGACAGATAATTTGAAATCCCCTGCATTCCCCTCCTGAATCATACTGCTTTCTCTCTCTGTAGAGATAGCAGCCAGCATGACTTCTCTATATATTCTTTTTTTTATTTACATTTTTTAGTACATTCAATCACATTATTTAGCTTATAAGGTGATCATTTCAATATGTGAACATTTCTCCCCGGTCCAGTTGATCAAAATATAACAACACTACCTCCCTGTCTCAACAATGCTGTCTTCGTATCCCTCCTCCAAATGTTTTTCCCCAGGCCCCACTCCTCCACACATACCACATCTGGCATTCACATCCATCTCTTGTTTATACTTTAGCCCGTCAGTTTCAGTTATAGAGTGCGGACACTCGGTATATATTAAGTGGGGACATACAGTGTCTCTCCTTCATAGCCTGGCTTGTTTCACCCAGCAGTAAATCTTCCATATTCTTCCACTTTCTGTCAAAAGCCAGGTTTTTGTTGTTCTTAATGGCTGAATAATATTCCATAGAGTACATGTGCCACGGTTTTTCAATCCATTCAGCCTTACGGGGGCATTTGGGTTGGTTCCATGTCTTAGCAATCGTGAAAAGTGCCGCAATAAACATAGATGTACAAGCACTTTTCCAATGAGAAATTCTTCTGTCCTTTGGGTAGATGCCAAGGAATGGGATTGCTGGATCATATGGCAGTTCTATTTGTAGATTTTTGAGGAATCTCCAAATTGTTCTCCACAGTGGTTGGACTAATGTACATTCCCACCAGGAGTGTAAGAGAGTTCCCCTTTCACCATACCCCCGCCAACACTTACCATTTTTTGTTTTTTTAATCTTCACCATTCTGACTGGGGTTAGGTGATATCTCATTGTTGTTTTGATCTGCATTTCCCTTACGATGAGTGATGTTGAGCATTTTTTCATATGCCTTCTGGCTATTTGTATGTTATCTTTAGTGAGTGTTTTTTTTTAACTCCTTCTCCCATCTTTTAATAGGGTTCATCATCTTTTTTCCAAACAGCTTCTTTAGTTCCTTGTGTATTCTGGTTATCAGTCCCTTATGTGATGTATAATTTACAAAAATATTTTCCCATTCTGAGGGCTGTTGATTCACACTAATTACTGTGTCTTTTGGCATGCAGAAACTTCTTAGTATGATGTAATCCCACTTGTCTATTTTGGGGATTATCGACTGTGCTTTGGGGGTCTTATGTAAGAAGTCTTTCCCTACCCCAGTGTCTCCCAGAGTTTCCCCAGTGTTTTCTAGAAGCAGTTTAATAGTTTGGGGTCTTAGGTTTAGATCCTTGATCCACCTTGACTTGGTTTTTGTCAAAGGTGAGAGGTAGGGGTTCAGATTCATCTTTTGGGTAGGTGGAAATCCAGTTTTTCCAGCACCATTTGCTGAAGAGGTTTTCCTTTTCCCACTGGATTGACTGGTACCCCTTGTCAAAAATCAGTTGACTGAATGATTGGGAATTTATTCCTGTGGACTCAATTCTGTTCCATTGGTCCACATGTCTGTTCCTGTGCCAATACCATGCTGCTTTGATTACCACAGCTTTGTAGTGTATTTTTGGGTCAGGGAGTGAGATACCGCCCACTCCACTCTTCTTGTGTAGAATTGCTTTGGCAATGTGCGGTCTTTTATTATTCCAGATGAATTTTATGATTGTCTTTTCTAGATCTATGAAGAATGTGTCTGGTACTTTGATTGGCATTGCATTAAATAGGTAGATTAATTTGGGTAGAATTGCCATTTTTGGTTATATTAATTCTTCCAATCCAGGAACATGGGATGTCCTTCCACTTTTTTGTGTCATTTTCAATTTCTGTTTTAGCTTCTCATAGTTTTCCTTGTGGAGGTCTTTAACTTCTTTGGTTAGATTTATAACTAAGTATCTTATACGGTGGCTATGGTAAATGGAATAATTTTTTTTTAGTTCTAGCTCCGTCTGCCTGTTGTTTGTATATAAATGCTATCGACTTTTTTTTTTTTTTTTTTGAGAGGTTTTCACTATAGGGCGCGTGCGCTCGCCAGACAGACAGAGAGAGACATAGAGACAGAAAGCGAGAAATCACCCCCCAGGGGGGATGGTCACGCCGCAATCCCTTCTCCTCCATTCTCCTCTCGGGATCTTGGGCACGCACGCACACGCGCCCAGCGTGAGTTTTAAGCCACCGGGTCCAGGACACGCACTGCGGTCGACTACGTGGGAGTCCAGCGACTTAGCCATTACGCTAACTGCTGGTTCCCAGAAATGCTGTAGACTTCTGTATATTAATTTTGTATCCTGCAACTTTACTGTATTCGTGCATTACTTCCAGAAATTTTCTATATATTCTTCTACTCCATATTTTTGTACTTGTATTAAATATGTATTATATCCATGCATCCATGCTACATTGGTTTCTGAGTTGTTATTGTTGTTTTTTAATTACATTGCAGGTATCATACTTCATGTATCTTGTATGTATCTTGTTTATCTCCTCTTTGTTTTTTTTGTTTTGTTTTGTTTTTTGGGTTTTTTTGAGAGGTGTTTTTTGCTATAGGCACGTGCGTTCGCCAGAAAGAGACAGAGAGACAGAAAGTGAGCAATCACCCCCTATGGGAGATGGCCACGCCGCAATCCCTTCTCCTTTCTCCACTCAGGATCTTGGGCATGTACACACACGTGCCACCGGGTCCAGGACTTGAACCATGGTTGACTACATGGGAGTCCAGTGACATAGCCATCACGCTAACTGCTGGTCCCCCCTCTTTGTTTTTTGAGATCACACCATATGATACATAGCGATCTGGTAATCTGGCTTACTCACTTGTAGGTGCTATAGAGTGTTCTGTTGTATGAACAGACCATGGTGTACTGGTCCTACTGATATCCGTATAATCCAGTTTCCTGCTTTTACTAACAGTACTGAGACATGTGTCCTTGTTTTGATCTCTTGATGCATGCCACAGTTCCTACATATATCCCTAGGATTTTGTGATTATAGGCTATGCACACTCTCAAATTCATTTTTATTTTTTTTTTCAATTCAGAAATGTTCATTGGGTCAGGTAGCGCAACCTCCACTTTACACTTGGAGAACAGAGGTGGTGAAATGCTATGCAATTTGACAGCTTAGTAAGAGAGCCAGACTCAAATCCAGATTGAATTTCACCCATTTAGCCCTGATACCCACAGTCCATATAAATCCTCATCTTTTGACCTTTGTGATCATGAGAACAATTGCAACCAGCCAATAATATACATGATCTCAGTTCAGAGAATCAAACTAACTAATGACGAGGAGGGGGCGTCTGAAAAAGAAGAATCAGTGGTGGCCATGCTCTGTTTGTTGTGGTTATCAAGAGCCAAGTTTTAGAGTAAAAACTTGCTCCATGAAGTGATGAGTCTGAGGTTCCCATATATATTACAAGATTGTTTATGACAGATGACTATTTTATATACCTAAATCACATATCAAATGTAGCATGCAGGCCTGCTTTGGTTAAAGTCAGATGCTGCAGTGTGCCCAATGGTCTATATTTGTTGTACTTTGCAAAGTGTGTAGAGCATTTCTTCCAAGTGAAACAAACTGTCTGAATTTTTTTTTTCCATGACACCCTATTGACTCATGAACCATATACCTTTTGGATCTCATCTTTGCTTTTGTTGTTTTCTTCCATTTCTAGGTAGAAAATCTGGAGTATTAACTGTGAGAATTCTGGAGGTGCATGAGGAATGCACTGTGCATGTTGCCACATGTGAGCAGTTACCAGGGCCATCCCCCACCATCCCTTTCCGAGGGATGGCCCCTGGGCCTGGAGCCAGCCTGAAGGTTCTCTTCACCAAGGAGACTGCCGAGGAACTGCGGGTGCAGGCCCAGGACATCATTTACGTCTTCCCACCCTGGTAAGTGCAGAATGTGATGGCCAATAGCTGCCAACTGTGTGTCGGGCTCACAAGGAAGGCACTTTTATCAGAAACACTTTTGTCACCTTATTATAGAGAGATACCAGAAGAAGGAAGCCAAATTTGACATAGGTTTCATGTCACAGAGCACCAAATTGTCTCTGATGGCTTGTTTGTACTTCTGGCAGCAGATTTTTGATAATTTGGGATAAGAAGGTTGGGAAAACAACCAAATTAAGATTCTTGCTCAAGTGGTATGTTACAAGATCTGACTGTTTTTGTTTTTATCCTTCTTAAAAAAATAACTTTGGTAAGAGGCATTATGTGACAATAGGATAATACACGTGAATTTCTTATTTCTTTGCTAGTCACTTGAGGAGGGGTATAAAAAGCACAAATGAAGACAGAATCAAGTTTGACCAGCAGCATGAATGATCATTATTGGGTTGGAAATAGTTTTCAAGGATACCATGTCATTTTCCTTTTATATAGGATGTTAGTTTTCGTTATGAAAAAGAAAATCTTATTACTTTTTTTTTTTTTTTTGGAGAGGTTTTTGCTATAGGATGCATGTGCTCACCAGACAGAGAGAGACAGAAAGTGAGAAATCACCCCCCAGGGAGGATGGCTACACCACAATCCCTTCTCCTCCATTCTCCTCTCGGTATCTTGGGCACGCACGCACACCCAGCCGGTGTGAGTTTTAAGGCACCGAGTCCGGGACGCGAACCGCAGTCGACTTACGTGGGAGTCCAGCAACATAGCCATTACGCTAACTGCTGGTCCCAAAATCTTATTACTTTTGAGGAAGAGTAGGAACAACTTTGTTTAAAAGCCAGTTATTAATTTGGGGGGGCAGTTTTTAAAAGTTTCACACATCTGTGAAAGTCTTAGATTCTTACATATTTGTCATTGACGTACAGACCACAAGTTAAGCTTTCTTTCAGAGGACGGTTTTTATTTTATTTTATTTTAATTAATTAATTAATTAATTGAGATTCTCTGTTTTTAGCCATAGGATGTGTGTGCTCACCAGAAAGAGGGAAAATGAGAAATCACCAGGGAGAATGGGCATGCCACAATCCTTTGTCCTCCATTCTTTACTCAGAATTTTGGGCATATAAAGACACATACCTGGAGTGTGTTTCAGGATGACAGGTCCAGGTCTCAAACCATGGAGTCAACCATGTGGGATCCAGTGTCCTAATCCTTACACCACCTGCTGGCTCTGAGAAAGGATGTTTTTATTGTGTTCACAGTGGTGAACAGTACTTCTGGGGCCCTCCCAAGGTTTCTCCAAGCGGTCCATGTGTAGGCCCACACAGGGTTTGTTTTCCTCTCTGTCCTGTGTGCTTCTTCCTATCTTTTTCTGGCTTCTCCCTTCCAGCCTTAGTTCTAGACCCTACTCTCTATCCACCAAACTACCTGTGTAATTCTTCCAGTCTTGCAACTTTAAATACCTATTGCCCATGAATGATTACTTCAAAACTGAGTCTGTTGCCTAGGCCTCTGTCCCTTCTCCAAGGCTGCATGCCTTCCCACCTTCCTGCAGTGCCCTGAATGCCACATGGCTTGGTAAGCCAACTACCTGACCTAGCCCTCTTTCCTCAGCATCCTATACCCACCCTTTCCCTTCTGGGAAGTGAAACAGCCCCAGATGTCCCTGATGTCTTTCTCTCCTCACTTCTGTTCTACCCATGGGAACTTCATGGCAGCACCCCTTCAGAATCTACAGTGTTTCTAGCCTCTCTTGCTACCTTAAAAGTCACAACTCTTTCATGTCATCACTGTTGCTCCCCTAGATTACCGCAGTTGCCTCTTTATTGTCCCTGCGTCTGTCCTTTTGTCCTCTGACTTCTCAAGATGGCAGGAGACAACAAATCTATTAACATGCAAGTCAGGGCACACCACCTATTGTCTTCACACTCGTGGGCCTCAACAGAGTCAAAGCCAGAGTTGAGCATGGCTCCTGAGCCCTGGGAATGCATCTCCTGCTGTGAGCTCCTGTGTCCTCCTTATAGGAGTCCATTATGGCCCCCTGCTGTCCACACTATTCTCACTGCTCCCTGAATAGGGTGCCCTGTCCCTCCAATGGGTGTGCATTTACTCATGTATTACCTTCTGAAGAGGCCTTCCCTGGGTTTCAGATCTAACACTGAAACTCTCCCTTCCACACCCTTTGTTTTCCCCAGCAACTTTATTTTTCTATTTCATTTGTCACAGACATATTAAAATATTGGGTTGTTGAAAAAGTCATGACTTTTTTCATATTTTTTAAATTTCATTTTCTGTTATACATTCAATCATATTATTTATATTACAAAGTGAATATTTCAATATGTGAACATTTTTCCCTAGTCCAGTTAATAAGATATAAAATTGTCCTCAACAGATAATAACACATTTCTTTGTCCCATTAATGCTTTGCCTCTCTATTTTTCTTCTAAATGTCCTTCCTCTGACCCTACTCTTTCACACACACTTATCTGGTATTCACATCCATTTACTGTGTTTCTATATCCTTTAGTCAATCAGTTTCACTCATACAATGTGGACACTCAATATTTATTAAGTGGAGATATGCAGTGTCTCTCCTTCATAGCCTGGCTTGCTTCACTCAGCAGTAAATCTTCCATATTCTTCCACTTTCTGTCAAAAGCCAGGGTTGTTTTTTTTTGTTTTGTTTTGTTTTTTTTATGGCTGAATAGTATTCCATAGAGTGTATGCACCACAGTTTTTCTATCCATCTGTTCGTGGGCATTTGAGTTGGTTCCATTACTTAGCAATTGTGAATAGTGCCACAATAAACATCGATGTGCAAGCACGTTTCCAATTAAGTATTCTTCAGTCCTTTGAGTAGATACCAAGGAGTGGAATTGCTGGATCATATGGCAGTTCTATTTGTAGATTTTTGAGGAATCTCCAAATTGTTCTCCACAGTGGCTGGACCAATTCACATTCCCACCAGCAGTGTAAGAGAGTTCCCCTTTCACCACACCCCCACCAGCACTTTTCATTTTTTGTTTTTTTGATCTTAGTCATTCTGACTGGGGTTAGTTGGTATCTCATTGTTGTTTTCATCTGCAGTTCCCTTACAATGAGGGATGTTGAGCATTTTTTCATACGCCTTTTACCTATTCGAATATCATCTTTAGAGAATGGTTTTTTCAACACATTCTCCCATCTTTTAATAGAATTGATCATCCATTTTTGGAACAGCTGCTTGAGTTCCTTGTAAATTCTGGATATCAGTCCCTTATCTGACACATAGTTTACAAAAATGTTTTCCCATTCTGAGGGCAGTCAATTCACACTAATTAATGTGTCTTTTGCCATACAGAAACTTCTTAGTCTGATGTATTCCCACTTGTCTATTTTGGGGATTATCAAATGTGCTTTGGGGGGTCTTATTTTAGAATAAGTCTTTCCCTGCTCCAGTGTCTCCCAGAATTTCCCCAGTGTTTTCCAGGAACAGTTTTATAGTTTGAGGTAATAGATTTAGATCTTTGATCCACTTTGATTTTATTTTTGTCAAAGGTGCGAGGTAGGGGTTCAGATTCATCTTTCTGCAAGTGGAAATCCAGTTTTTCCAGCACCATTTGTTGAAGAGGTTTTGATTTTCCCACTGGATTTACTGGTACCCCTTTTCAAAAATCAGTTGACTGTAGGTTTGGAAATTTATTTCTGCGGACTCTATTCTGTTCCATTGGTCCACATGTTTGTTTCTGTGCTGGTACCATGCTGTTTTGATTACCACAGGTTTGTAGTATATTTTTAGGTCAGGGAGTGAGATGCCGCCCACTCCACTCTTCTTCAGCCGAATTGCCTTGGCAATACGGGATCTTTTATGATTCCAGACAAACTTTATGATTGTCTTTTCTAGATCTGTGAAGAGTGTGT
The DNA here is from genome assembly GCA_026018925.1 of Tupaia tana. Classification (NCBI taxonomy): domain Eukaryota; kingdom Metazoa; phylum Chordata; class Mammalia; order Scandentia; family Tupaiidae; genus Tupaia; species Tupaia tana. The sequence continues at coordinate 688,226 of JAKSZU010000008.1, forward strand.
CTGGTACTTTGAATGGCATTGCATTAAATATGTGGATTAATTTGGGTAGAATTGCCATTTTGATTGAATTATTTCTTCCAGTCAGAAACATGGGATATCCTTCCACTTTTTTGTGTCATTTTCTATTTCTTTTTTTAGCTTCTCATAGTTTTCCTTCCAGAGGTTTTTAACTTCTTTGGTTAGATTTATTCCTAAGTATCTTATACTTTTTGTGGCTATGGTAAATAGAATAACTATTTTCAGTTCTATCTCCATCTGCCTGTTGTTCATATATACAAATGCTGTAGATTTCTGTATATTGGTTTTGTATCCTGCAACTTTACTGTATTCATGTATTACTTCAAGAAATTTTTTCATGGAAACTATTAGGTCTTCTATATATACAATCATGTCATCTGCAAATAGAGTTTCACCTCTTCTTTTCCTATTTGAAAGCCTTTTATTTTTTTCCTCTTTTCTGATTGCGTTGGCGAGGAATTCCAGTACTATATTGAAAAGGAGTAGAGAAAGTGGACATCCTTGTCTTGTACCCGTTTTTAGTTGAAAAGCTTACATCTTTTCTCCATTCAGGGTGATGTTCATTATGGACTTTTCATAGATAGCTTTTATTGTATTGAGAAATGACCCTTCTATGCCGATTTTGCTGAAAGTCTTGATCATGAAGGGATGTTGTATCTTATCAAATACTTTTTCTGCATCAATTTATATGACCATATGGTTTTTATCTTTATTCCTGTTACTATGGTGTATTAAATTTATGGTTTTGCCTATGTTGAACCAACCTTGCATTCCTGGAATAAAACCTACCTGATTATGATGTTTAATCTTTTTTTTAAGTTTTTGGATATGATTTGCTAGTGTCTTGTTGAGAATCTTTGCGTCTGTATATTTTTTTCTTTCTTTTTTTTTTTTTTTTTTTTTTTCCTTTTGGAGAGTTTTTTGCCATAGGACGCATGCGCTCGCCAGGAAGACAGAGAAAGACAAAGAGACAGAAAGCGAGAAATCACCCCCCCTGGGAGGATGGCTACACCACAGTCCCTTCTCCTGCATTCTCCTCTCGGAATCTTGGGCACACACGCACACGCGCCTGGCATGAGTTTTTAAGCCACCAAGTCCAGGATGTGAACCGTGGTCGAGTACATCAAAGTCCAGCGACATAGCCATTACACTAACTGCTGGTCCCTTTGCGTCTATATTCGTCAGAGATATTGGTCTGTAGTTTCCCTTCCTTGTCCTGTCCTTATCTGTTTTAAGGATAAGGGTGATAGAAGCTTCATAGAATGAATTAGGGAGAGATTCACTCTTTTGGATCTTTAGAAATAACTTGAGCAGAATGGAGGTTAACTCTTCTTTGAAAGTTTTGTAAAATTCAGAGGTGAATCCATCAGGGCCAGGGCTTTTCTTTGTTGGGAGGTTATTTATTACTGATTCAATCTCCTGGCTTGTTATGGGCCTATTCAGACTTTCTATATCCTCTGGGCTCAATCTTGATAGATTATATGTTTCCAGGTATTTGTCCGTTTCATCCAGATTGTCTTGTTTCTTGGCATATAGATGTCCATAGTATTCTCTAATAGTGTTTTGTATTTCTACTATATCTGTTGTTATTTTGCCTGCTTCATTGCAGATTTGAGTCACCTGGTTCCTTTTTCTATTCTTAATATGTCTCGCTAATGGTGTATCGATTTTGTTTATCTTTTCTAAGAACCAGCTTCTTTTACTTTCATTTAATTTCTGTATAGTTCATTTATTTTCTGCTTGTATCTTTATTATTTCCTTTCTCCTGGAGGTTTTTTTTGTTTGTTTGTTTGTTTGTTTTTTGCTGTTGCTTTTCCAATTCTCTAACATGATGTTAGGTGATCCATTTGCCTTCTTTCCATCTTCCTCTTATGTGCACTAATTGCTAGATTCCATTAGACGCCCTAACATCCAAATAATTGGTATCCCAGAAGGTGAAGAAATTAATAAGGGTATGGAAAATCTATTCCATTAAATCCTGGAAGAAAATTTCCCAAGTCTAGAGAGACACTCGAACATCCAGACCCAAGAAATACAAAGGACCCCAAATAGAATCAACCCAAGAAGATCTTCCCCAAGGCACATCTTAGCCAGTCTGACAAAGACCACAGAGAAAGACAAGATACTAAACCTGGCAAGAGAAAAACTACAAGTGACTTACAAAGGTCATCCCACCAGGCTAACACCGGACTTGTCAACAGTAACAATGCAAGCGAGGAAAGAATGGGAAGACATATTCAAAGTGTTAAGAGAGAAACAATTTCAACCAAGATGATTATATCCTTCAAGATTATCCATCATATGGGGAAAAAAAGATTAAAATCTTCTCAGGCAAACAAAACCTGAAAGAATTTGCCATCACCAGACCAACTCTTCAAGAAACCCTGAAGAGAGTACTATTCCAGAAAGACTAAAGAAGTAACAGCCAGAACAAAGGAATAAAAGGTAACCAAGACAATGGCCAATTTAAACGTCGAAATAGTTCCAGTAACGTTGATAATAGCATTGAAAATTAATGGATTAAATTTTCCAATCAAGAAACACAGACTGGCTGAGTGGATTGAAAAAAAAAAAAAAAAAAAAAAAAAAAACAGAAACCCTCTATCTGTTGCCTAGAGGAAATCCATTCCAGGGATAAAGACATACATAGACTGAAAGTAAAGGGATGGAAAAGGTTTTCCATGCAAGTGGGAACCAAAAAAGAGCTGGAGTCAGGATACTAATTTGTGACAAAATAGGCTTTAAAACAAAAACTGTTCGAAGAGACAAAGAAGGGCTCTGTATTGTAGTAAAAGGGTCAATCTATCAAAAAGATATAATGCTTATAAATATCTATGAATCTAACACAGGAGCACCCACATATGTGAAGGCATGACATATTTTTTCTATCCATAAGTGCACCATGAGTTTTCTGACAACCTAATATATTACTTGTATTCATTTGTTTATTGTGTGCCTTCAGCTGCAACACTTTTAACTACTTTGGTTACCTCTTAAGGCCTGAGGGTACTCATAAAACTTTGCTGTGAATCAAATGAACAGTTTCCTTGTTTTAACAGTACTGCTGGCCTTAACTGTTTTATATAATTTCTTGTGTTCTTTTTTTTTTTTTTTTTTTTTTTGGCATCTTTTATTTCTACCTTTTTTTTTTCCATTGCATTTTCTTCCATACATTCAATCACATTCTTATTTGTCTTACAAATGGATATTTCAACAGGTGAACATTTCTCCCTAGTACTGTTGATAAAACTACAAAATATCTTCAACAGATAATACCACACCTCTTTGTGCCACTAATGCTTTTCCTCCCTGTCCCTCCCCCAAATGTCTTTCCTCAGACCCTCCTCTTTCACACACACTATATCTGGTATTTACATCTATATACTGCATTTCTATATCCTTTAGACAATTAGTTTCAGTCATAGAGTGCAGACACTCAGTATATATTAAGTGGGGACATACAATGCCTCTCCTTCATAGCATGGCTTGCTTCACTCAGCAGTAAGTCTTTCACATTCATCCACTTCCTGTCAAAAGCCAGGGTTTTGTTGTTTTTTTATGGATGAATAGTATTCCATTGAATATATGTGCCACAGTTTTTCTAACCATTCATCAGTTCGTGGGCATTTGGGTTGCTTCCATGACTTAGCAATCGTGAAAAGTGCCACAATAAACATCGATGGGCAAGCACTTTTCCGATAAAGTATTCTTCTGTCCTTTGGGTAGATACCAAGGAGTGGGATTGCTGGATCATATGGTAGTTCTATTTGTAGATTTTTGAGGAATCTCCAAATTGTTCTCCACAGTAGTTGGACAATTTACATTCCCACCAGCAGTGTAAGAGAGTTCCCTTTTCACCACACCCTCACCAGCACTTATCATTTTTTGTTTTTTTAATCTTAGACATTCTTACTGGGGTTAGGTGATATCTCATTGTTGTTTTCATCTGCATTTCTCTTACAATGAGGGATGTTGAGCATTTTTCATATGCCGTTTAGCTATTCGTATGTCATCTTTAGAGAGTGGTTTTTTTCAAATCATTCTCCCATCTTTTGATAGGATTGATTGTCTTTTTCCGGAACAGCTGCCTGAGTTCCTTGTGAATTTTGGTGATCAGTCCTTTATCTGACGCATAGTTATACATGAATACAGTAAAGTTTCAGGATACAAAATTAATATCCAGAAATCTATAGCATTTCTGTATATGAACAACAGGCAGACTGAGATAGAACTGAAAAAAGTTGTTCCATTTACCATAGCCACAAAAAGTGTAAGATACTTAGGGATAAACCTAACCAAAGAAGTTAAAGACCTTCACAAGAAAAACTATGAGAAGATAAAAAAAGAAATTGAAAATGACACAAAAAAGTAGAAGGACATCCCATGTTTCTGGATTGGAAGAATTAATATAATCAAAATGGCAATTTTACCCAAATTAATCTACCTATTTAATGCAATGCCAATCAAAGTACTAGACACATTCTTCACAGATCTAGGAAAGACAATCATAAAGTTTGTCTGGAATCATAAGAGACCCCATATTGCCAAAGCAGTTCTGAACAAGAAGAGTGGAGTGGGCAGCATCTCACTCCCTGGCCCAAAAATATACTACAAAGCTATGGTAATCAAAACTGCATGGTACTGGCACAGAAACAGACAGGAGGACCAATGGAACAGAATAGAGTCCCCAGAAATGAATGCTCAAACTTATAGCCAACTGATTTTTGACAAGGGGTACCAGTCAATCCAGTGGGAAAAAGAAAACCTCTTCAGCACATGGTGCTGGCAAAACTGGATCTCCACTTGCAGAAAGATGAATCTGAACCCCTACCTTTCACCTCTGACAAAAATAAAGTCAAGGTGGATCAACGATCTAAATCTAAGACCTCAAACTGTAAAACTGCTCCTGGAAAACACCAGGGAAACTCTGGGAGACATTGAGGTAGGGAAAGACTTCTTAAATAAGACTCACTTAGCAGAGTCAATAATCCCCAAAATAGGCAAATGGGATTACATCAGACTAAGAAGTTTCTACATGGCAAAAGACACAGTGATTAGTGTGAATAGACAGCCCTCAGAACGGGAAAATATTTTTCTTGTGTTCTTTTGATTGTTTATTTTAAGTTCTTTGTGGAAACTTATGGTAAAACTCAGTGATATTGAGAGTATTTGATTTTTGCAGTGTTTTATAAATACACAATAATAGCTTACATTTTAGTTTGTTGTAATCAACTAAATGTATATGCAAGCTCTGATGAGGTTTTCACAGTGAACCACAGAACACTCAAGGAGAGTTGTGTTTAGAACTTACTTTAGAGACATTACTGGGCTCTGGATCCCTGGCTCTTGGCTGGTAAGAAGCAGGTAAAGTTGAACTCTTAGAATCAATATATGAGTTGGTGACTAATCACGGTTCCTGTAGATCTCCATACCTTTAATATGTTTCTTTTTCTTTCCCTGTGTCATTTTATTTACTTATTTAAAAAAAAATTAAGAGAGATTTTTGCTATGGGGCTCATGTGCTCGCCAGAGACAGACAGAGAGACAGGAAGCGAGAAATCACTCCCAAGGGGGATAATCATGCCATAATCCTGTCTCCTGCATTCTTCTCTCAGAATTTTTGGCACACATGCACACATGCCCAGTGTGAGTTTCAGGCCACTGGGTTTGGGATTCGAAATTTGGTCAGCCATGTGGGAGCCCAGCCACGTAACAATTACACCATCTCCTGGTCCCCCTATTTCATTTTAAAAGGATTTAATTTGTTTTTTTTTTTAAAGTAGGTATTTAATAAGTCATACTTTGCCTAACGACAGAAATACATTCTGAGAAACATGTCATTAGGCCTAGGCTGCAAATCTGTATGGCATGTTACTGCACTGGATACTGTAGGCGACAGTAACACAATAGTGAGTATGTGTGTGTCTAAACATATCTAAATATTAAAAAGGTACAGTAAAAATATGGTATAAAAGGGCCAGCCCTGTAGTCCAGTGGTTAAGGGAGTTGTATCCCACATGACCAGCCAAGGTTCAAATCATGGCCTTGGCAGCTTATAAAACACACCAGGTGCGTGTGTGTGCATGCCCTACCTAACTCCTGACAGAATGGAGAAAGAGAGGAAAAGAGATTGTAGTTTGACCATGCTCCATTAGGGGGTACTTTTTCCCTCTACCTTTATCTCTCTGTCTCTCTGGCGAACACATGCATCCTCTGACAGTTTTTGTTTTATTTTGTTTTGGTTTTTAAGGTTTAATTAAAAAGGTACATTTAGGGCACTTACCGTGAATGGAGCTCAAAGGACTGCAAGTTGTTCTGGGCATCAGTGAATGAGTGTGAAGGAATGTGAAAGTCTAGAACATTCCTACATGCTGCTGTAGACTTGTCATAATAAATGGGTTTGGGTTTTTTTTTGTTGTTGTTGCTCTTTTTATTAGTTTGTTTTTTGGTTTTTGTTTTGTTTTTGCTATATGGCATGTGCATTCATCAGAGAGACAGAAAGCAAGAAGTCAGCCTCTGGGGGAATGACCACGCTGCAATCTCTTCTCCTCTATTCTCTTCATGGGATTTTGGGCATGCATGCACACACTCCCGGTGTGAGTTTTAAGACACCCAGTATGGGACTCGAACTGCAGTCAGCCATGTGAGAGTCCAGTGACATAACCGCTATGCCATCTGTTGGCCCAAAGGTCACACTGAATTTATAAAACTTTTTCTTCAGTAGTAAATTAGTTTTCTATAATTTTTTCTTTTTTTTTAAGATTTTTTTTTTTTTTTGCCATAGGGTTCATGTACTCACCAGAGAGAGAGAGAGAGAGAGAGAGAGAGAGAGAGAGAAAGAGAGAAAGAAAGAGAAAGTGAGAAATTACCCCCTGAGGGGGATAGCCACTCTGAAATTCCTTCTCTTCCATTTTCCTCCTGGGATTTTCGGGACCATGCACACATGCCCAGCATGATTTTCAAGCCACATAATGTGTAATATGTGAGGTAGGGAATACAATTTTATTTTACCCCAAATGGCTTTCAGAAATCCCATCTGATTGAGCATTCCATCTTTTTTCCACATAGCTGTAATGCGTTCTTTATCATATACTAACGTCCCACATTTATTTTGGACTATTTCTTTTCATATATTTTCTATCTCAATTATTATAGCTTTGTATATTTTAAAATCTATTAGGGTCACTCATTTCTCATTAATTTTTTTAGGGCATTTTGTTTATGAATTGTATGTTTTCTTTTTTACTTTAAAAACATTTATTTCGGGACCAGCAGGTGGCATAATGGTTACGTCACTGGACTTCCATGTAGTTGACTACAGTTCAAGTCCTGGACCTGGTGGCTTAAAATTCACGCCGGGCATGTGTGCGTACATGCCCAAAATCCCAAGAGAAGAATTAAGGAGAAGGAATCGTGACATGGCCATCTCCCCTGGGGGGTGATTTCTCGCTTTCTATCTGTCTGTCTCTCTGTCCGTCTGCTGAGTGCATGCACCCTATAGCAAAAATCTCTCTAAAATATATATATATATATATATATAGATATATATATATATATATATGTGTGTGTGTGTGTGTGTGTATATATATATATACACACACATATATATAAAATATATATATATTTCATTTTCAAATAAAAACATATTATATATACACTGTCAAAGTTAAAAATTCAGAAATCTGTAACATAGAAAGTCAATCCTTATATACCCACTTCTTTAAGTAATCACACTTCCCCTAGATAACCTCTAGTAACTATTTAGAGTATAATCTTGCACCAGACTCAGTGGCTTGAAACTCATGCTGGGCACAAGTGCATGCGTGCCCAAAATCCCTAGAGGAGAATGGAGGAGAAGGGATTAAGGCATGGCCATTCTCCCTGGGGGTTATTTCTCTTTCTCACTGTGTCTCTCTGGTGAGCACACATGCCCTATAACAAAAATCTTTCTAAAAATAATAATAATTCTTAAGCATTCAGTGGTGATATATTTAACATATTTCAAAGAATATATATAAGAACTTTAAGTTTAACTTACCTAATAAAGACTTCATGATATATTTGTTGGAATGTGCAAAATCTGAAATCTTATAGTAGGACTTAAAGCGGTCTCTGTTAAGGCTCTGATGTGATCCTCCCCGCTTCGTGTTTGTGGAGGCCATGGTTGCACATTGGCTCCAGTCAGCCCCTCATCTCTTGCTTTGAATCTGTCTTCCTTCCTCAGAAAACTGTCCTCATTCCTTCCTTAGATTACTCCCTTTTGGAATTTAGGTCTTGCTTTTATTAGAGTCCAAGTTCATTTGCGGTGGCAATGGCCATTTATCTTTCATTTTTAGTCTTCTCCTCCTTCAACCTCTCATTTTTTGCACACCATTATTTGTTTTTAGGTGTACATATTAATCGATCCAGTTTTCAAATGAAAAATTTTGGTATCTAAATTCATATTAGGGAAGATGATTTAAAGGCATATCTAATGCCTATAAAATGTGGGACATTTTCCTGGATTTATGAGAAGTAAATTAAGTCAAGATTATCTGCAAGGTTTATGTATCCAAAAGTTGCCAAATCCCACTGGCTCCTTAGACTTTATAAGTGGAGGAGTTACTTGCATTTGACATTGGAGTGTTTTCAGGTCTGGGTCTTACCAAGGCATTTCCCTTTGGGGTGGCTTCTTTCACCCTTTAGGACAGCACATAGAATTCCCTGTGTGGTGCCATACACAGAATTTGTTTGGTGACTGTTCCTAAATTTCATTTGGGTATTTTCTTTTTTTAAGTTCATTTGTGTATTTCTTCCATGAGAGAAAGGGACAGAGAGAGGTACTTCCAATAGGGGATTCACACTGCAGTCCACTCTCACTCTCAGCCAGCCTGGAGCATGTACTGAGGGAGCTCCACAGATGTGAACCCATAACCTTTCCCATATGGGTCCAGTTACATTATTGCTATTCTACCCCTTGACCCCTGAACATTTACTTTGTCTCCCTACATTTTAAAATTTTTGTTCCTTGAGTACTTTTACTGTGTAAATGAACTACAGATTAAAAAATAAGAGTAAAAGGAAATTCTGTTTTTGCCCTAAAAATGATACGTGAGATCTTACTGTTTTTACATACCCTGCCATGCAATGGAAAATAGATTTTTTTTCTTTAGAAAGCTTGGAATGCTTGTGTAAATCAAGCTACATGGTACCAGATATTCATAGAATCTTTAGGAATGTTAGCAAACCCATAGAAGTGAAAATATCTGAAATAGATGTAACTTGATAATTTCTCTGGAATCATTTGACCTAACTTTCTCAGAAGTGGCTGTCTCAAAAGAAGGAAACCAATATATAAATATATAAATACAGATAATAAATATAAATATATAAAGAAGTTCATGTAATTTTCAATGATATCTGATACTGTCGCAAATATTAACCAACTTGAATTATTCCCACATATCGGTGGCAGTTTAAGTTGGTAACTTTGGCAATATGTCACAAATGTGAGTGTGAGTACACTTTGACACCCAGAACTTTTATTTCTGGGATGTTATCCTCTAAGAATACTGAAATATGTATAAAAAACATCAGTCATAATATTTTGCTTTAAAACCCTTAAAATCTAAGCACAACCTAAGTTGCCGTCAACATGGGATGGATTAAATAAGTTACTCTACATTTCTGCAATGTGCAGTAATTATTCACAGTTGTATAGATTTTTATTCCACTTCTAGAAAGACAACCATATCAGAGTGTTACTTCACAGAAAGCAGGCCACAGACAATAGTCTGGGCCCATGTGGTAGGAGTGCAATACCACCACTCTTTCCTTGGTCATCTCATTGTCAAACATAGACTACACAGCATCCATGCTAGTCTGCTCAGGCTACCATAACAAAATACCACTCATAGACCAGCAGGTGGCTTGGTGGCTGGGGCAGCTGGACTCCACAAGGCCAACTGTGTAATTCAAGTGCTGGACCTGGTTAACTTGAAAGACATACTGGGCGTGTGTGTGTGTGTGTGTGTGTGTGTGTGTGTGTGTGCGTGCCTACCCAGTATCTTGAGAGGAGAATGGAAGAGAGGAGATTGTGGTGTGTCCATTCCCCCAGGGGGTGCTTTCCTACTTTCTTTCCCTCTCTGTCTCTCTGGCAAGTACACACACCTTATAGCAAATTTTAAATAAATAAACAAATAAATAACCACTAACGAGGTGGCTTTAACAACAGAATTTCTTTCTTTGGGTTCTGGAAGCTAACAGTACAAGATCAAGGCACCGACAGGGTTGATTTCTTCTGAGGCCGCTTTCCTTGGCTTGTGGACAGCTGTCCTCTTGCTGAGTCCTCACATGTTCCATCTTCTGTGCATGTTTGCAACATATTGCCAAAGTTTCCAACTTACACTGCCACCAATATGTGGGAATAATTCAAGTTGGTTAATATTTCTGAAAGTATCAGATATCACTGAAAATTATTTGAACAAACTTCTTTTATGTATTCGTATTTACTGTATGTTACTATATGTGTCCACATTTCTTCCTACGAACACATCAGATTAGAGTAGGGCCCATCCTAAAGGCCTCATTTTAATGTAATTACCTCTTTAAAGGACCTAGGGTTAGGGCTTCAACATTTTACTTTTGTTGTCATGCAGTTCAGTCCCTAATACCATCATGAACATGAACACTTTCTGGTGAGTATGTCAGTGTTGTAAATAGGCAAGTCAGCTCATTTCCTCTGCTCTTATAGGTTCCAGAAAATTTTATTGGACAGCCTTCTAAATACTGTTCTGAATTGAATTGTGTTATTATATGGAGATTATATAAACTTACATAACTTAAGATTAAAGAAACACTGATAGTATTTTTAGGTATGTGAGGAAGAGAAATGAATAGGGGAAGTATTTGAAAGATGAGTGTATCAGTATGACAGTATAAGTGATTTAAACATCTGTCTTACCAGTTTGGAATTTTCTACTTTTCAATTGATAGCTCTCTCTTTTTTAAAGTCCAAATGTTAATTGAAGCCAGTGTAGATGCCGCTTAAAAGTAGCTCATACTTAAGAGGAAACATGTGAAAAATAATTTTTAAGTTTATTTTATTTCTTTCATGAGAGAAAGAGTTAGGCACCCTCAGTGCGAAAGAAAGAAATTATGTAGATAGTGGTAAACAGTGATTTTGGGATATATTTTAAAGCCTGAAGCAATAGCATTTGCTTATGGGGCTGGTGTGGTATGTGAAGGAAAGATGGGAAAAAGTCAACAAAGTTTTTCACTTGAACAGGTAAGTGGATGATGATGACAGGTACTAAAATGGGGGGACATGGGGCAGACTCATGGGGCACAGATCACAGTAGCTCCTTAGTAAATATTGAGAGGCTGTGAAGCTGAAAGAGAAACTGTCAGTTGGTCTGGTCTCTAGTGTGACCCCCACATGATACCAAGCAGAGGACTGAGGTATGGCCCATAGGCCTGTCACAGCTGCTTTGGTGTCTGCTTTATATTTGCCACCTGCGATTCTTTGAAATAAAAGAAATTGCTGGTTCTTATTTGCTAGAAGCAAAGCAGGACTAAAGGTGGAAGTTTCGTTTACTGGGTTAGATTATCTTCCTGTTAGGACAGCCAAAAAAACCAATCACTGCCCAGAATTCCAGTGTGCCTTGAGAGGAAATAAAAGAATACAGAAAATGAAAAGGAAACAATGAAGACCACAAGGATCATAAAGTATCTGAAAAGCAGGAGGGAAGGGAAGCAGAAGTCAGTCATTTATGCTTACAAGAGGAGGTCATTATGCTTACATGACACTTTCTTAGGGGAAGTTCATAGAAATATCACCAAAGTATTCTGTGCTCAAGTAAGTTTGTGAAAGACGGGTCAAATGTGGACTAGTTGTTGTATGTACTAAAAGATGCTCCGTGTCTCCCATATACGAATGTACCTGATAATTCCCAGTAGAGGGAAACAGAAACAAAGGGTGAGTAATTTAACCTCAGGTTAACCTAAGATTGTGGTATAGCCAAGGGTCAAGGATGACCTGGCAGGATGATGGCCTCCCCCACATCTGGGCCGTGCCTTACTGACTGACATGTTGTGGGGCATCATCCAGACATAGACTGTTATCCGCCTACCCATATCTGGCTTCTCTCTCCCCTCTCCCTCAGGGAGCAGCCTCTGGCCAAGGCTGGTCTCAGAAGACTATGCACTTCTCCAGTAATGAGTTACAGATTGCAGGCAGCTGAGCTGAGCAAGCATAATTAGCTGATTATAAAACTCTGTAAAGGTCTGAGGAGACTAAATGTCTACAATGTGCCCAAACTCGTTTTGATCTGATGGCTATAAAAACTGCTTGCTGCACTGCAGTGAAGCATGGACTCCACCAACCAGCCATCACAGGTGCCTCCCATAAGTCAGATGAACCAGTGTCTTTTCTTCTAGACCTTTGGGTGACTTTTGTTTTTGGAATAAGTAAACATTATGTACAAGCCCTCTCAGATTTGGAGTTACTGTGTAACACCTGTGTTCTTCCTAATCTAGGCAGTGAGTAAAGGGGAGCTTCTCTCCAAGGGTCGCAATCAGCATGTCCTGCCCCGACATCTGCGCCATGCCTTACTGATTGGCCTGTGCTCTTCCTACTCTAAGGCAGTGGGTAAAAGAGAGCAATGAAGGGACTGATGTCATGAAAGATGGTAGAGTAGGAAGTTCCACAAATCTGTCCTTATATCTAAACAACTTTTAAATTGGCAGGAATGGAATAAAATACCTGTTTTGAAACCCTAGAGTCTAGTCGAACACTTGCAGTTCTCGGGCAGAGCTTCCTGAAGACTGCTGGTAAATCTTGGTGAATTTCATTCAAGCTTTTGAGTGGTAGCAGCTACCTTACCACATTCCCAGCTCCACAATCCTGATGAAGAAAGCTTGAACCTGGGTGAGTGATATGTCAGGGTTATGTGTCTGGTTGCTGGTTTTTTTTTTGTTGTTTTTTGTTTTTTGTTTTTTTTTTTTTTTTTTTGAGAGGTTTTTGCTATAGAGCACATGCGCTCACTGGAAAGACAGAGAGAGATAGAAAGTGAGAAATTACCCCTCGGGGGGATGGCCACGCCACAATCCCTTCTCCTCCATTCTCCTCTCGGGATCTTGAGCATGCATGCACACGCACCCGGCGTGAGTTTAAGCCACCGGATCTGGGACTCGAACCGCAGTCAACTACATGGGAGTCCAGTGACATAGCCATTATGCTAACCTCTGGTCCCATCTGATTGCTAATTTTTAATCACTGAGGGGCTGCTACAAGGCCAGCAAACATTATTTCAAATTCTGACAGCCAAAGTAGCTTCCAGGAAATTAAAGGACATAGTACCTATCTGCCCTACCCACTTGTTAGGGAGAACTGGACATTTACCCAATTGTTGTCAAGGCTGACTATGAAGAAAACAGAAAAGGCCAACTCTTGAGACAACAGAGCAATATATCAGCCACCACACATGACAAGGAACATATACTTTGCAAATACAATTTGGAAAAGTCACAGATGAATCTAACTTAATATAACAGGATTCAGCATTCCCAGAGGAGTAGGAGAAATACATTTTCAGAGTTACCACAAAATGCTACTCAAATAGCCAAGCCTTTTTTTTTTTTTTTTTTTTTTTTTTTTTTTTTTAAGAGAGAGAGATTTTTGCTATAGAGCACATGTGCTTGCTGGAAAGACAGAGACAGAAAGCAAAAATCACCCCTCAGGGGGGATGGCCATGCCACAGTCCTCTCTCTATTCTCCTCTTAGGATTGGGGCCATGCATGCACATGCTCCCAGCATGAGTTTCAAGCCACTGGGTCTGGGACTTGAACCACAGTCAGCCGTGTGGGAATCCAGTGATGTAACCATTCATTACACTATCTGCTAGTCCCAGAACAGCCAGTTCTTAACAAAAATTACAAAATAGGGAAATGGGTAAGTTTGGCCCATCATAGAAAAAATTTAATTTAACATAAGCCCATTCCTTCTTAGGGAGCCCAAACATTGAAATTATTAGCCAAAGTTGTGCTATCAGCTGTCTTAAATATATTCAGTGAGTTAAAAGAAACTATAGAAAAAGAACTCATGGAAACCAGGAAGATGATATATGAACAAAATAAAAATATCAATAAAGGCATTAAAATTATGTCAAAAACGAAAAGAAATTCTAGTGCTGAAAAGTTTAGTCTAAACTTAAATTTTAAAACTCACTAAAGAAGTTCTGTAGCAGATTTTAGCAGGTGGAACACGGAATTGGTGAACTTGAAGATAAGAATACTGAACTTATCCAATCCAAGGAGCAAAAAGAAAATAGAAGAAATAAAATTGAGTCTGAGAAGGACCTATGGGGACATCATCCCACTTAGGGATTCCTGTAGGATAAGAGAGAAGAAGCTGCAGAAAACATTAGAAGAAGTAAGACTGAAAACATCTCAAATTTGATGAAGAAATTTAATCTACTTATGCAAGAAGCCCGAAGAACTCATCAGAATAAATTCAGAGAGATACATACCAAGAGAACAATTATAGAGAAACTGTTGAAACCCAAAGGTAGGGTTTTGAAAGCAGCAGGAAGGAGGCAGCTTGTCATGTATAAGGATATAAGTGATCCATAATAATATTAAGAGCTGATTTCTCTTGAGAAACAATGGGGGCCAAATAGCACCTAAATTTTTGAAAGGAAGAAATTGTCAGTCAAAATCATATGTCTGGCAAAGCTCTTTCAAAAATAAAGGAGAAATTAAGATATTTCCAGATAAACAAAAGTTGAGGGAATTTACTATCAGTAGATCTGCCCTGTAAGAAATGCTAAAGGGAGTCCTTCAGGCTGAAATGAAAAGATACTGAACAGCAACTTGAAGTTAAAAAAAAAAAAAAAAAAAAAAAAAAGTAAAGAATATTGGCAACTGTAGTTACATAGGGAAATATAAAGGTCAGTGCTATTGTGCTTTTGGTATTATTCATAATTCCTTTTTCCTACATGATTTAACAGGCAAATGCACACAACATTAAATATCAATCTGTTTTGTTTATTTTTTTAGAGAGAAATTTTTGCTATAGTGCATGTGCACTCACCAGAGAGACAGAGATAGAAAGTGAGAAATCATCCCCTGGGGTGATGGCCACAGTGCAATCTCTCCTTCTCCATTCTCCTCTCGGTATCTTGAGCACACACACACCCAGCATGAGTTTCAAGCCTCTCTGTCCAGAATTTGAGTCATGAACAACTACATGGGAGTCCAGCGATGTAACCATTACGCTATCTCCTGATCCCTAGGAATATAGTGGAAAGATGTGGTATGTGACGATAACTGTACAAAGGAAGAATGGAGATGTACAAGAACAGAGTGATTCTTAACTTGAAACTTCATTGGTATTATCCGAAGTATGTTTTCTAATTTAAGATATTCTAACTCCCAAGATAATGATTAAGAATATAACTAAAAAAATACAGAGAAAATGAAAAAAGGGAATTAAAGTGGTGCACCAGGAAAAAAAATTATAACAACAAAAATACAACAAGGCATTGAACAACAACTAAAGATATACAAGAAACACTAAATCTTTTATCAGTTCAGTAATCACTTTAAATATAAATGAATGGAACTCACTAATGAAAGGCAGAGATTGGTAGACAGAGTTTAAAAACCAGGATCCATGCTATATGTAGGAGACTTTATTTAAATATAAGGACATAAGTGGTTGAAGATAGAAGGGTAGAGAAGGCATATCATGAAAATAATAACTGTAAGAGAACCAAGATGGCTATACTGTTGTCGGGTAAAATAGGGTTTTAATAAAAAGGTTACAAGAGATAAAGGGGGACATTATATACTGATAAAAGATTCAATACATAAACAAGATATAACAATTCTAAATATGTACATATCAAACAAAGGAGCTCCAAAATATCTGAAGTAAAAATGGACAGAGTTGAAGGAAAACATAGACAGTTCTACAGTAATAGTTGGAGACTTAAGTACTCAACTTTCAAAGATGCACTGAACATAGAAAACCAATACGGAAATAAATAGAGGACTTGAGCGACACTGAAAGCCAAGTAAACATAGCAAACAGATACAGAACACTCTATCCAAAAACAGCATAATACTCTTCTTAAATACACATAGGTCATTCTTCGGGTTAAACCATATATTAGGCCTCAAAACAAGTTAGGGACTGAATTGTATTTCTCCCAAATTTATATGCCAAAGTCCTAGTTCCCATTACACCTCAGCTTGTAATTATGTGGGTATATAGGTATATTTTTCTTTAAAGAGGAAAAATAAGATTAAAGAAGGCCATATGATTGTCCCCTAATCCATTATGACTGGTGGTGTTTTTGTTTTTGTTTTTTTTAATAAGAGGGAGAATTACCAGTGATGTATGAACCCAAAGTGCCATGTGAAGACAGAGCAAGAGGGGCAAGTCAGGTAGAGACCTCAGGAGAAATCAGACCTACTGACACCTATATCTTGGGACTTCCAGCATCCAGAACAATAACAAAATAAATTCCTGTTGTTTAAATCACTCAATCTGTGGTATTTTTGTCATAGTAATTCTAGTAAACTAGTATACAGGTGTTGATGTATTTTAAAAGACTCAGATTACACAGTATCTGTTCTATACACAATGGAATGAAACTAGAAATCACTAACAAGGAAAACTGACAAATTAATAAATATGTGGAAATTAAACAGCACAGTCTTAAGTAACCAGTGTTAATTTCTAAGAAGAAATTACTTGAGATAAATGAAAACAAAAACAGCATATCAAAATGTATAGGATGACATGAAAACATTGTGAAGCTGGAAATTTATGGATGTAAACACATAAAGTTTTTTTAAAAAGAATGTAGGGCCACCAGGTGGAGTGGTGGTTAAGAAGGGATTGTGGCGTGGCCATCCCCCCTGGGTGGTGATTTCTCGCTCTCTGTCTCTCTGTCTCTCTCTTTCTGGCGAGAGCACGCGCTCTATGGCAAAAACATCTCCAAAAAAAAAAATAATAATAAGGAAATAAAGATAGAAGTAATAAAGATTAGAGTGGAGAAAAAAATAGAAGATATTAGAGAAACTCAAATAATGTTTTTTAAAATTTTGAGTCTTAGGAAAAAGTCAGGAAAATTGACTAGCCTTTAGCTTGATTCACCAAGGAGGTTGAGAAGAGAAGAATCAAAAATTAGAATAAAAAATGTAATTAAGAGGGGCTGAGTGGTGGCACAGTGATAACATAACTAGACCCATATGAGAAAACCTGAATTAGCATCCTGGCACGTTCCTGAGCACTCTAGTCATGTGTGTGTGCCTATGATCTAGACTGGTCGAGACTAAAAATGGAATGTAGTATGAACAACCCTATTGAAGATGCCTGTCTCTCTGTGTCTCTTTCTTTCCCACACAAAGTGTCTCAATCTCTCTCGTGGAAGAAATAGATTTTTAAAATAAGAGCTATAACTATGAATTTTACAAAATAAAAAAGGATATTAAGATAATACTATGAACAATTGAACACAAAATTGTGTTTGTATATCCTTTAGTCAATCAGTTGCAGTCATAGAGTGCAGACACTTGGTATATATTAAGTTGGGACATACAATGTCTCTCCTTCATAGCCTGGCTTGTTTCACTCACCAGTAAATCTTCCATATTCATCCACTTTCGGTCAAAAGCCAGGATTTTGCTGGGGTTTGTTATGGCTGAATAGTATTCCACACAGTTTTTCAATCCATTCATCTGTTTGTGGGCATTTGGGTTGGTTTCATGACTTAGCAATTATAAATAGTGCCGCAATAAACATTGATGTGCAAGCACTTTAATGATTAAGAATTCTTCTGTCCTTTGGGTAGATACCAAGGAGTGGGATTGCTGGATCATATGGTAGTTCTATTTGTAGATTTTTGAGGAATCTCCAAATTGTTCTCCACAGTGGCTGGACCTATTTACATTCCTACCAGCAGTGTAAAAGAGTTCGCCTTTCACCACATGCCCGCCAGCACTTTTCTTTTCTTTTCTTTTCTTTTTTTTTTTTTTTAATCTTAGTCATTCTTACTAGGGTTAGGTGGTATCTCATTGTTGTTTTGATCTACATTTCCCTTACAATGAGGGATGCTGAGCATTTTTTCATATGCCTTTTGGCTATTTCTATGTCATTTGTAGAGAGTGGTTTTTTTCAACTCATTCTCCCATTGTTTAATAGGGTTGATCATCTTTTTTCCGGACAGTTGCTTGAGTTCCTTGTGTATTCTGGTTATCAGTCCCTTATCTGATGCATAGTTTACAAAAATATTTTCCCATTCTGAGGGCTATCGATTCACACTAATTACTGTGTCTTTTGCCATGCAGAAACTTCGTAGTCTGATGTAATCCCACTTGCCTATTTTGGGGATTATCAACTGTGCTTTTGGGGGTCTTATTTAAGAAGTCTTTCCCAACCCCAATGTCTCCCAGAGTTTCCCCAGTGTTTTCCAGTACACTTTTATAGTTTAAGATCTTAGGTTTAGATCTTCGATCTACTTTGAGTTGATATTTGTTAATGGTGAGATGTAGGGGTTCAGGTTCATCTTTCTGTAGGTGGAAATCCAGTTTTTCCAGCACCATTTGCTAAAAAGGTTTTCTTTTTCCCACTGGATTGACTGTACATTTGGGTGTTTGTTTCTGGGGTTTCTATTCTGTTCCATTGCTCCACTTGACTATTTCTGTGCCAATACCATGTTGTTTTGATTATCACAGCTTTATAGTATATTTTCAGTTTGGGGAGTGAGATGCTGCCTACTTCACTCTTCTTGCACAGGATTGCTTTGGCAATATGAGGCCTTTTATAATTCCATACAAATTTTATGATTGTCCTTTCTAGATCTGTGATGAATGTCTCTGGCACTTTAATGGGGATTACGTTAAATATGTAGATTAATTTGGGTAGAATTGCCATCCCTATTCAGGAATATGGGATGTCCTTCTACTTTTTTTTTTTTTTTTTTGGAGAGATTTTCGCTATAGGGCGTGTGCGCTCGCCAGACAGACAGAGAGAGACATAGAGACAGAAAGCGAGAAATCACCCCCCAGGGGGGATGGTCACGCCACAATCCCTTCTCCTCCATTCTCCTCTCGGGATCTTGGGCACGCACGTACACGCGCCCGGCATGAATTTTAAGCCTCTGGGTCCGGGACGCGAACCGTGGTCGACTACGTGGGAGTCCAGCAACATAGCCATTACGCTAACTGCTGGTTCCCTCCTTCTACTTTTTTATATCATTTTCAATTTCTTTTTTAGCTTCTCGAAGTTTTTCTTGTGGAGACCTTTAACTTCTTTGGTTAGATTTATTCCTAGGCATCTTATACTTTTTGTGGCTATGACAAATGGAATTATTTGTTTTAGTTCTATCTCAGTCTGCCTGCTGTTTGTATATAGAAATGCTATAGATTTCTGTATGTTGATTTTGTACACTGCAGTTTTACTCTATGTATGTATTACTTCCAGGAATTTTTTCATGGATACCATTGGGTCTTCTATGTATACAATCATGTCATCTGCAAATAGAGATAGTTTTACCTCTTTTTCTATTTGAATGCCTTTTATTTTATTCTCTTTTCTGATTGCATTGGCAAGGACTTCCAGTACTATATTGAAGAAGAGTGGAGAAAGTGGGCATCCTAGTCTTGTACCAGGCTTTCAGCTTTTCCCCAGTCTGTATGATTGTACCTATGGGTTTTTCAGAGATAGCTTTTATTGTGTTGAGAAGTGACCCTTCTATGCCAGTTTTACTGAGAGCCTTGATCATGAATGGATGTTGTATCTTATATAATGCTTTTTCTGCATCAATTGATATGATCATATGATTGTTCTTTCTTTCTGTTAATATGGTGTATTACATTTATGATTTTACATATGTTGAATCATTCTTGCATCCCTGGAATAAAGCCTACCTTTTTAAGATGTATAATGTTTTTTATATGTTGTTGGATATGATTTGCTAGTATCTTACTGAGAATTTTTGCATCTGTATTAATCAGAGATATTGGTCAATAGTTTTCCTTCCTTGTCCTGTTCCTGTCTGTTTTAAGGATAAGGTTGATGGAGGCTTCATAAAATGAATTTGAGAGAGTTGGATCTTTAGAAATAACTTGAACAGAATTAACTTCTTCCAGAGTTTTGTAGAATACAGAGGCAAAGCCATCAGGATCAGGGCTTTTCTTTGTTGGGAGATTATTTATTACTGATTCAATATCCTGGCTTGTTATGGCCCTATTCATATTTTCTACATCCTCCTGACTCAATCTCGGTAGGTTACATATGTTCAGGAATTTGTCCACGGCATCCAGATTTTCTTGTTTGTTAGCCTATAGTTATTCATAGTATCCTCTAATGATGTTTCGTATTTCTATTATGTCTGTTGTTATTTTTGCCTGTTTCGTTGCAAATTTGATTTACCTGGTTCCTTTCTCTCTTCTTAATTAGTGCAGCTAGTGGTGTACAGATTTTGTTTATCTTTTCAAAGAACCACCTTTTACTTTCATTTATTTTCTTTATAATTCATTTACTTTTTATTTCATTTATCTCTGCTCAGATCTTTTCTCCTGGAGTTTGTTTTGTTTTTGTTTTTTTGTTGGTTTTTTTTTTTTTTTAATGTCTTTTTGCTGTTGCTTTTCCAATTCTCTGAGGCATGAAATTTGGTCCATTTGCCTTCTTTCCATCTTCTTATGTGCACTAATTGCTATGAACTTCCTTCTTATGACTGATTTTGCAATGTCCCAAAGATTATGGAAACATGTGTCCTAATTGTCATTGGGTTCCATGGATCTTTGATTTCAGTCTTTGTTATTCAGTAGTTGTGAAGTAATTCAGTGGTAGGTTATTTAGTTCCTTTTATTTGTGTATTTTTGATGATTTTTTCTAAATAAATATCAAGTTTAGTTCCATC
This sequence comes from Tupaia tana, assembly GCA_026018925.1. Lineage (NCBI taxonomy): Eukaryota > Metazoa > Chordata > Mammalia > Scandentia > Tupaiidae > Tupaia > Tupaia tana. The sequence goes on from JAKSZU010000008.1 coordinate 709,156, forward strand.
ATGATCAGAGAAGATTCTGAATATAGTTTCTATGCCTTTGAATCTGTAGAGGCTTTCTTTGTGCCCTATCATGTGGTCAGTCTTCGAAAAAGTTCCATGTGAGTGCGAGAAAAAAAGTGTACCTCATGGTTTGGGAGTGAAAGGTTCTATAGCTGTCTGTTAAGTCCATTTCATTTATGGTATTATTTAGATCCTTTAACTCTTTATTTATTTTTTTTATCTAGATGATCTGTCCAGAGTAGATAGTGGCGTGTTGAGATCCCTAGTAATTAGTGTGTTGTAGTCTCTCTCTCCTTTCAGATCTAACAGTCTTCCCTTCACATATTTCAGTGCTCCTGAGTTAGGTGCATTGATATTTATAAGCATTGTATCTTTTTTTTTTTTTTTTTGAGAGGTTTTCGCTATAGGGTGCGTGCGCTCGCCAGACAGAGAGAGACATAGAGACAGAAAGCGAGAAATCACCCCCCCAGGGGGGATGGTCACACCGCAGTCCCTTCTCCTCCATTCTCCTCTCGGGATCTTGGGCACGCACGCACACGTGCCCAGCATGAGTTTTAAGCCACCGGGTCCGGGTCGCGAAAAGCGGGCGACTACGTGGGAGTCCAGCGACATAGCCATTACGCTAACTGCTGGTTCCCAGCATTATTATCTTGATGGATTAGCTCTTTTACTGCTATATAATGCCCTTCTTTGTCTCTTTGAACACTTTTTGTTCTAAAGCCTATTTTGTCAGAAATTAGTATCACAACTCCAGCTCTTTTTTGGTCCCCATTTGCATGGAATACCTTTTTCCAGCCCTTCACTTTTAGTCTATATGTGTCTTTATCCATTCGATGTATTTCTTGTAGGGAACAGGTAGAGGGTTTCTGGTTTTTTATCCATTCAGCCAGTCTGGGCCTCTTGATTGGAGAATTTAATCCATTAACATTCAATGTTATTGTCAATATTTCTAGACTTGTCCCTACCTTTAAGTTGGCCATTTTCTTGGTTGTCTTTTATTCCCTTATTTCTTTCTGTTCATTCTTTAGTTTTCCTGGTATAGGACTGTTTTCAGAGTTTCTTGAAGAGCTGTTCTGGCGTTGGTAAGTTCCCATCCGAGGGATAACCTTGCTGGATATAATAATCTTGGTTGAAATTGTTTCTGTTAACATTTTCAATATGTCTTACCATTCTCTCCTTGCTTACATTGTTTCTGTTGAAAGGTCCAGTGTTAGCCTGATGAGATGACCTTTGTAAATCACTTGATGTTTCTCTCTTGCCAGTTTTAGTATCTTGTCTTTATCTGTGGTTTTGACCAGTCTGTCTAATATGTGCCATGGAGAGGATCTTCTTGGGTTGATTCTATTTAGGGTCCTTTGTATTTCTTGGGTCTGAATGTTTGAGTGCTTCTCTAGACCCAGAAAGTTTTCTTCCAGGATTTTGTAGAATAGATTTTCTATGCCCTTATTAGTTTCTTCATCTTCTGGGATACCAATTATTTGAATGTTTGAACGTTTAATGGATCTAGTATTTTTCGTATATTATCCTCATTTTTTTTTTGTTATTTTCTCTACTTTTTGGTAGTTTTTTCTAGTTCAGAGATTTTATCTTCTATGACTGAGATTCTGTCTTCATCATGGTCAAATTTGCTTTTTATACTTTTAAGAGTGTTTTTGATTTCCTCTATTACAGACTTCATCTCTAATGGCTCCATCTAATTCTTTCTTACAGTGTCCATTTCTTCTTTCAAATCATGCCTCATCTCTTGGAGTTCGTTGTCTCTTTTCTGTTCATACTGTTTTGTCAGTATGAATTTTCTGAATTCTTTTTCTGACATTGCAGTAACTTCTTCTGTTTTTTCAAGAGATGGAGGGGAGTTAATTATGTTCTTTTGATGGATACATATTTCCTGGTTTCTTCAAACCTGAGGCTCTTCTTTGACTTCTATTCATTGAATGGTGTATTCACTTTTGGGATACTGATTAAATCAAGGAAGACATAAATAAATGGAAAGACATCCCATGTTCATGAATTAGAAACGTTGATTTTGTCAAGATAATACACACACACAGACACATCCCACCAAAGCAATGTACAGACTCTGTGCCATTCCTATCAAAATGCCAATGACTTTTTTTTTTTTTTTTTGGTAAAAAAAGAAAACCTGTCTTAAAATACAAATAGAATATCAAGGAACCCCAAGTACCCAAAATAATCTGGAAAATGTAGAGAAAATATGAAGAATTCACACTTCCTTATTTCAAATCTTTTTTTTCTTTTCTTCATAGTTATAGAGCACATGTGTGTGCATGAGAGAGAGAAACAGAAAAATAAGCACCATCCACGGACTCTGGTCATGTCATATTCTCTTTCCTTTTGTCTTCCAGTCCATTGGATCTGGACACTCAAGTGTGTATTCAGCTTGTTTCAGACTGACTGGGCTTGGGATTCAAACCACAGTTACCCTATAGGATCCAGCTTTTCTTGAGCAGTGCATTATCGCTGCACCAAAGAGCCAGCCCCTGGTTTCAAATCTTAAACAGAGCTAAAAATCAAAACAGTATGTATTGATACAGAATTTTTCCATAGTGTAATAAATATTTACAAGCATGTTAAGATCATTCATTGGGAAAGGCTGTCTTTGCAACCAAAGGTAATAGGAAAATTGGTTATCCCTATGCAAAATAATGATATTGGGTCCTTATGTTATTATACATAGAAAAATTAACTCAAAATAGATCAAAGACCTAAACCTAAGAGCCACAATTACAAACCTATGAAATGAAAGTATAGGGAAAAAAATCATCAATCATTTCTTGGATATGATACTGAAAGTACAAGAAACAAAGGAAAACCCCAATAAATTGGTCTCTATCAAAATTTAAAATCATTTATGCATCAAAAGACACTGTCAGAAGAATGAAAAGACAGTCCACAGAATATGAGAAAATATTTGCCATTCATATACCTGTTAATGGATTAATATCTAGACTATATGAGGAACTCCTACAACTGAATTCTTAAAAAGCAACCAGGGGCAACAGTGTTAAGGCAGTGGACTTCCACATGGTCAACCACAATTCAAGTTCTTGACCTTGTGGCTTCCTTTCTCACTTTCTCTGTCTCTCTCTGGTGAGCACATTTGACCTATAACAAATTTAAAAATAATAATATTAAATAAATAATTCTTTTAAACAGATTTAAAAATGGACAAAACATTATAATAAACATTTATCCAAATAATATATACAAATAGCTAACAAACACATGAAAAGATGCCCAACATTAATTAACTGGATAAGGCAAATTAAAACCACAGTGAAATACCACTTCATATCCAATCAGATGGCTTTGTTCAAAAACCATAGAAAAGCAAGGATGTGAAAAAATTGAAACTCTTGTGTGTTACTGGTGGAAATTTAAAATGGCACAGTCACCATTGAAAACAGTTTGTTTTTCAAAAAGTTAAATAGAGAATTACCACATGATCTAACAATCCCGTACCTAAGTATATATCCAGAAGAACTGAAAGGACACACTTGAATGATACTTGTACACCAAAATTCATAGATTATTTATGGTAGCCATCAGGGGGCATAAAATGGAGTATTAATCAGCTTTTTAAAAAGGAAGAAAATCTTGATGCATGATGCTACAACATAAATGAATCTTGAAAACATCATACTAAGTGAAATAAGGCAGGTACAAAAGAACAAACATTGTATGATTCCACGTACGTGAGTTACCTAGAATATCAGATTCATAGAGACAGGAAGTAGAACAGAGGTCACAGAGGTGAGGAGACTGGAGAAGTATTGTTTAATGAGTACAAGAGTTTCTACTGGGAATAAGGAAAAAAGTTCTGGAAATAGATAGTGATGATGGTTGTATGACATCGTACATGTGCTTAATGCCTCTACATTATCCACTTTAAAATAGTAAAATTTCTGTTATTTTACCACAATTAAAATGAACATTTAAAAAGAGGGTAATTGAAAGTTATTCTTGGCTACGTGTTCTCTGGTATGTGTTTCAGTTCCTAGATTAGTTATCTAACCACAGTCCACACTATAGTACACATGTGAACATGGAGGCATGTCTAAAGATATAGCCACCTGATTTAAATAGAGTATTTGGTAAACCTTACTAAGGTTAAATGATTTCTCTGTCATAACCTAAATCTGTGAGCTCACAGGGTTCCAGAATTGCAGTGATGCCTCAGCTGTATTCATTGCCTTCATGAACAATGCCAGAGCAGTGATTGCTAGCTTGCCCATGAGTGTTCACCAAGTGCCTCTTGCAGTACCTGATTCCTGAATCTCTTTGAGTATCAAAACAGCTCTTAAAGTTGTTGCTCCTTATCTCTCCCATTTCCTATACCCAGAAACCTAAGCCAAAAGACTAACTGAAGTAGCAAACACTCACAGAATGCTGTAGCCACACCTTGCCATGTCTAAGAAAGTTGCAGTTTGCTGCAATCATCTATGTCCAAGTGTGCTCCAACAGGGCTGACCTTTGCCTCCACCTTCACTCTCTGAAGGTCACACTAGAAGTTCAAGAAGCCATGGTGGTGAACTGTTAAATGACTGACCTGAGAGGAGGATGCTGTTTGTGACCAGGAAGTAGCCACAGAGAGCAGAGTGGGGACCACCTTCTGGGAGAGTGTTGGGTTGAGGGGCTGGTGGGCATGAGGAGAAGTGCTGAGCCTTTAGATTCAGGGACCCAGGTGGAAAGAGTATTAAGCTCACATTTGCCAGAGTCTAAGGCCTGGCACCACATTTACTGTCATTTCTTGGACCTCATGTTGTGTGTGTGTAACACAGCAGATGCTATCTATTGTGCCTTTTCACCTGGTGATTGAAGATAGATGGTCATAAATAGAAAGGCTCATTGTGAACCAACTATTCTACATTGTTTCCATGTGGCAGATAGTGGTTCAGAGCCTTTGGCTTTACAGTGATTAATAGGAAATCATGTAAAACTCAGGTAAAAATTCCACAGAGAATTGTAGCATAATTTTGCAGACTATTACCATATAGAAGGATCAGGTAAACTACTGCTTACTGAGATTACACATATAGGGTAAAGGAAGTAAGTCAGATCTCAGAGGGGTATTAACTTTTTTCTGAAAGAATGTGACTTACTAAGACAGGGTACTGTACTTTTCCTATCTAGACCAATTTTTACTTCAGAGAAGCTAGATACTACTGATTTTAAATAAGTAGTTTTGATGTAACAACACAAGTAGTTACTTGTCGGGGACATAAAGCAGTTTTAATTCACCTTCGAAGTCCTATTAAGAACTTTATGGTTATAGCAGTAAACGTATGGTTAAATATTAAACATTATTGAATGAATGGAATGTTTCATATATAATGGAGCCTGCTCATTGGTCCATTAATATTCTTTATCACAAAGGTAAAGATTGGAAAAACAAACAAAAAAGTTTCACTGTTTAAAAAGTTTTTATTTTCTGGCCATGGTCTTCTGGGGGTGGAATGATAATTAGCACAGTCCCTGAGCTTCTGGCCTCAAGTGCCAGGCCCTTGGCAGGGCATGCCACACTTGCCAGCTACCCTTGGCTGGGATGTATCACTTAGCACACTAGTGCCTCCAACACACAAGCACACTGTGATCTGTCAGGCTCAGTAATGTGTGTGAATAGGATATTGTATTTTGTAATTGAATATAGATTGATTCTTGCTGAAAAGGTCTTAGAACCAAACATATTGTCCATCTTCTCTAAGTGCTCATCATAGGAGCATCATAATATATACCTGCATATGTCCCATATTGAATATAGATTTTCCTTATTCTGTTTTAAATTTTATTTATTTGTTTTTATATTTATATGTTTTATATTTATATTTTTATATTTATATATTTATTTGTTTTTATGTATGTACTCACTAGAGAAACAGAGAGGGAAAGTGAGAAATCATCCCCCAGGGAATAGCCACACCATAATCCCTTCTCCATTCTCCTGTTGGGATTTTGGGTATATACTCCCAGTGTTTTTTTCTTTTCTTTTTTTAATTTATATTGTATTGGTATTATTTATTATCATTTATACATTCAATCATTGTACATCATTTAGTTTGTAAAGAGATTTTACTTAACATGATATACGCCGCACAACAGATAAGTTGAGATTACTGTACACGACATCACCAACAGGCAACAAGCTATATCTGTGTAACACAAATACCTTACTTCTCCATATTTTCCCAAATTTCCCTTTCTGCACTCTTCTCCTCTCTCACTCTCCTTCTACTTTGTCCCGAATGTCCATAGCAATTTTTAATGCTTTTATGTCCTCTAGTCTTTCAATCTCTACCGTAGAGTGTAGATAGTCAGTATATGTTAAGTGGAGACATACAATGTCTCTGTTTCATAAGCTGACTTGCTTTACTCAGCAGTAGATCTTCCATGTTTGTCCACTCTCTGTCAAATGCCAAGGTCTTCTTGTTTTATTTTTTTATGGCCGTATACTATGCCATGGAGTATATGTGCCGTATTTTTTTCAGTCCATTCATCTGTTTGTGGACATTTGGATTGTTTCCATGTCTTGGCAGTTGTGAATAATGCTGCAATAAATATAGCTGTGCAAGCACTTTTCCAACTGAACATTTTCCCAGTGTGTTTTTCAAGGGATCTGGGACGCGAATCATGAAGTCTGCCATGTGGTATCCAGCTGCATTAACCACCATTCCTCCAGCTAGTTTAGTTTTCCTTAAATCTTCTAACTTCCTTTTTCTATTATCTCTTTTCAATGTAAAGGTAATAATCTGTAAGATAAAGGTGAAGGGGCTGGCAGGTGGCATAGTAGTATGGCCCTGGACCCCCCATGGCCGACCACGGTTCAAGTCCCAGACCTGGTAGGCTTGTTTTCTCACTTTTTTCTCTTTACCTCTCTCTGGTCAAATATAAATAAATAAATAAATAAATAAATAAATAAATAAATAAATAAATAAAGTTAAATAAAATCATTCTTTAAAAAAAAAATAAGTGAAGTGTCAGGATAGAAGTTGTCTTGTTCTCTTACTGTGACCACTGAGAGTTCATGCCATGTTCCCCAGCTTTGTGGACACTGTTCTTTCTTCCTGGACTGTCCTTTCACACCCTTATTCGACCTAGTAAACTTAAAATTCTCTTCCTTTCTTTTATACCTTCCTTGCCACCTCCCTCCCAACACCAGGAAAACTTGGTTGCTCTCTCCTGTCTGGTACCATCCACTGTAGCACGTTCAACAGAATTGTAGTTACCTTTCTGCCTTTTTTCCTACACTATGAGTTTCCTGAGCACAGGCAAGTGTGATTTGTGGCTTCAGTGGACATCATGACTTTGTAAGACCAGCGTAGCTATATAGTCTCCAGTCTTCTAGGATCTTAAAATTAGATAGCAATTCATTTCTGAGGAAATGCAGGAGGTTGGAAATTTGTATTCTAGTAGTTGTAGCTATGAAAGCACATGGTTTAGTGCCTCTTCCTCCCCATCTAATATACAAATGGTTGGAAAAGTTTTATTCTCACCTAAACCCTACAGGAGAGAAGGTTTATAGTAGGAAATCAGGCTGTGAGTGAAGCTAAAGCTCTAGCAGCATGCAAGGTGAGAAGGGCTTGTATGACACGCGAGAAGAGATGAGGTCTACAAAGCAGAGGGGTTAGCAGAGGATGTATATCAGACTGGTGTCTCATGAAGAGTGAGTTGGGTTGAACCTGGGCAGCACAACTGGAAGCAAGCACACCCCTGAGGAGGTTCTTGTAGCAACAGGAAGAGAGAGTAGCTGGAGTCCTGGTGGGGGCAGTGAGGGTCCTGAGAGTGCCCTGGAGGGTAAGGGTGGGAGGCGACAGATTTATCTTGAAAGTTTTGTGCTGGTATAACTGAGTAGTTGGTGGCCCCTTCCCAAAGGTGGAGAAAATAGAAAGGACAGGTTTAGGATATTGTTCATTTCTTCGTTTGGTGAAGATTGACCAGTCAGCTGAGTGGAGGTGGCTGAAAGTGCAGCACTGCAGAGTGGCTGCACCCAGGTAGCGCATCTACCCAGCTCTGCAGAGAGGCACCAGGGGAGTCCCTGTAGAATAATAATCATCCTGAAGGGGTATTTTGACTCCATTCTGAACTCATGGTCTCTGTGGTATGAATCCTCTTCAAGGTTCCACCCTAGAAAGTATAATGGTAGCATTTCTGTGCTCCCATACACTCATTCTTCCACTAAAAAGGATACCTCAGTAAAATGCTTATGAAGTGTAATTGCAATGTGACCTCAAACGAACCTTCCAAGATAACCAGGCTATAAAATGTATAAGTGAGGACCAACAGTTGGCATAATGGCTATGTCGCTGGATTCCCATGTAGTTGACCGTGGTTCAAGTCCTGGATCCGGTGGCTTAAACTCACGCCGGGCATGTGTGTGTGCGTGCCAAGATCCCAAGAGGAGAATGGAGGAGAAGGGATTGTGGCATGGCCATCCCCCCTGGGGGGTGATTTCTCGCTTTCTATCTATCTGTCTCTCTCTCTCTTTCTGTCTGTCTCTGTCTTTCTGGCAAGTGCACGTGCCCTATAGCAAAAACCTCTCAAAAAATTAATTAATTAATTAATTTAATGTATAAGTGGAGGCCGGCAGGTGGCACATTGGTTAAGGGCGCTGGACTCCCACATGGGTGACCATGGTTCGAGTCCCAAAACTGGTGGCTTGGTTTCTCATGTTCTCTCTCTCTGTACCTCAGGTCAAATTAAAATAAGTAAGTAAATAAGGTTAAATAAGTTCTAAGGTTAAGGATAAAAAGGAGAGCTCAAGGAAGCTTTTTGGGGATAATGGTAGTGTTCTCATCTTTATGGGTGCTTGGGGTACACAGATTGTATGTGTTAAAACTCAGTGTCTGGGGAACCAGCAGTTAGCGTAATGGCTATGTCGCTGGACTCCCACGTAGTCGACCGCGGTTCGCGTCTCGGACCCGGTGGCTTACAACTCACGCCGGGCACGTGTGCGTGCGTGCCCAAGATCCCGAGAGGAGAATGGAGGAGAAGGGATTGCGGCGTGACCATCCCCCCTGGGGGGTGATTTCTCGCTTTCTGTCTCTATGTCTCTCTCTGTCTGTCTGACGAGCGCACGCACCCTATAGTGAAAAACTTCTCAAAAAAAAAAAAAAAAAACTCAGTGTCTGGGGACCAGCAGTTAGCGTAATGGCTGTGTCGCTGGACTCCCACATAGTCGACCGCAGTTCGCGTCCCGGACCCGGTGGCTTAAAAAATTCACACCGGGCGCATGTGCATGCGTGCCCAAGATCTGGAGAGGAGAATGGAGGAGAAGGGATTGTGGCGTGGCCATCCCCCCTGGGGGGTTATTTCTCACTTTCTGTCACTCTGTCCTTCTCTGTCTGGCGAGCGCACATGCCCTATTAGCGGAAACTCTCCAAAAAAAAAAACCTCAGTGACTGGGTCTGGCAGGTGGCTTGGTGGTTAGGGGCTCTGGATCTCCACGTGGCCGACCACAATTCACTTTGTGGACATGGTGGCTTGCTTTCTCACTTTCCCTCTCTCTCTTTCTTTATCTCTCTCTAATCAAACTAAAATATAATAATAATAACTAAAGTTAAATTGAATTTTTTTTAAAACTCGGCAATTGCTTAAATTTGTGCATTTTATTGTATGTAGATTTTAAAGAATATAATAAAATATCAGACTCTGGCTAATGATATTTAATGTAAAATGTTTGAATGGGATGCATATTGATGTCTATAGTTTACTTTGAAGTGCATGAAACAAGGTAGACTGATGAGAAGCTAGAAGAAGAAATATATGATAATCAAGTAGAATAAAATAGTCAAATTAGAGTCTAGGAATGGATGCACAGATATGTTCTATAAAGTTATTGCTGTATTTTGGAAAATTCATAGTAAATACAATAAAACAAAAGAGCTGGTGTTATTTTTTAACTTAGGGTGTACAGTTTGAAAAAGGAAAAGTAGGCATGTTGTCTGGTCATAAAATTCTAGTTAATAGGAGATGGTTGTATGTACAAATGAAATGATGCCATGGTGCCTGAGAACCTGGAGGGCATTGCATGAACCAGATCCCAGGACCACCAGGGGCTGCTTGGCTCCTTCAGAGCACTGTGAATTTTGCCTACACCATATTCCTGGCCTCTTGCATAGTGTTGTGGTGTCTGTGTCCAATCTATATCAAATGACTGTAGGAGACAGTTGGGCCCCCTGGGAGCTGCTGTGAATTTGTTCATGAGATCTGACAGGGTCATCCAGCTCACCTTGGATGGGCTCAGCAGTTGCTGGCTGTGGTGGGCAAACCCCGTGGTCCTGTATGCAATTCCCTTCAAGGCAAATCCATGGCCAGTTCAGCTTTCCAAGTGGGAGATGGAACAACATGGGTCCTGTCCACCTTGTGCAAGTCTCCTGCCTCTGAGTTACCCAGGGCCTAAGTGCTGCCCAGGGTATGACTGGGAGAGAGTCTCATAGTCTTGGATATGGAAAAGTAGGAATAAAATCCAGGTACCAGAAAGCTGGCAGACAATTATAATTCTGGATTAGAAAATAACTGCTACATCTATTAGGTCATCAGAAGAGTCATGATGCATTTTTGCATAGAAAAACATGAAAACATATGTCATGACTTTTCTGACAACTTAATATTAGTTTCTCAGAAGGTCTAAGGATTATTGGAAGTGTTAAATTTTGGAGTATCTCTGATACCCCTACCTGTTTTCTCTCTTAACTGAACAGTGTGTTAAGCATGACTGTCACAACTATTATGTTTTCTAGTAAACATAAATATTATATAACAAATTTCAAAAAAGCAAATGAGAGCTTTTTTTTAAAGAATTATTTTATTGCATTTATTGTCTTTTTTTTTTTTTTTTTTTTTTTTTTTTTTTTTGTTTGAAGTTGACCAGAGAGAGACAATGAGCAATGAGAGAGAAAGAAAGTGAGAAAGCAAGCTGCCAGGTCCGGGACTTGAACCATGGTCAGCCTTGTGGGAGTCCAGCCACCTTAACCACCATACCTCCTGTCAACCCCACAGATGAGAGCTTTTTAAGTGTCTGCATGCTAAAAATTCAGATTCAGCTATTTTACACATAAGCAGGTTTAAATACAAATTCACCAATTATTTGATACATAGTTGTCTCAATGGATTTCATATTTACTTTATTTATTTATTAAGGTTTTTTGCCATAAGGCACATGTGTTCACTGGAGAGAGACAGAGAGAAAAAGTGAGAAATTACCCCTTGCGGCGGCGGGTGCAGGAGTCTGGGGTGAGTGATGACCACATCACAGTCCCTTCTCCATTCTTCTCTTTGGATTCTGAGCACACACACACATGTCCCTGGCATGATTTTCAAACTACCAGGTCTTAAACTGCCATTGGCAAAGTAGGATCCAGTGCTTTAACCACACCATGCTGCTGCAGGCCTTACATTTTAACATTTATTATTATAATCATTGCTCATTGTATAAAACTAGATGAGAGAGGAAAAGTCTAAAATGTTACGGGTATTGGGTCATCAGAAAAGTCATGATGCGTTTTGGCAGAGAAAAACATAGAAAAATGCATTATGACTTTTCTGATGACCCAATAGCTGTCTTTCTTTGGAATAAATGTAAAGCTAAAAATCAAGAACTTTGTTAAAGCCTAGAAATCACCAAATTATTGATTTTTACCACATCTTCACCTTTAAACATCTCTTTCCAATTTCATTTTTGTGTTTGCTTTTTTGAGGACTTGTTTCTTTATTCACTCATTGTACAGTACTATGGTCTTACAAGAACTCATGGTGAGTAAGTTTGCTTTTTCTTTCTCTTCCTAATGATATATTGTTATGTACAGTTTTACCTATCTCTAACTGGATCAATGATTGATACCACAGATCTTTTCAGATTATAAAAACTCTTATCTATCATAGCCTTCTACATGAAACTTACATCTTCTTTCTTTGGCTATGTTGAGATTGTTGGGGCCAACAAGTGGCATGGTGATTAATATACTGGACTTTTTTTTTTAACTGCATACATATATTTAACAATATGGATTTACACAGGATGCTAAGAGCACTTTTCTTTATATTTTAAGGAAGGGCTTGAAACATACAGGCTTTATCACCATAGCACATCTAAACCTAACTCCTAAATAAATGCATTGCAATTTATTTAGAATTTAATGCCTTAATGACAATAACCAGGGGGAAGAGTATGTAAATTTTACATAACAGATTGAAAAATAAATTTAAGAAGTAGTAAATAGACTTTAATATGGTCTCATGAGCCCTGAAGGAGGCGATGCCCAATTTGGAGGGATAATTGATATGTCGAGATAATGTCCTATTTGGAACTTTTGCGACTGCAGGGTCATGGAATCATCAGTCCCCTTTCTGCCCGACATGGCACTACCAATCTCCTTAACTCGATAGCCAGGTCTTTTAAGGTCTGTAAAAACAATCCAAAATTAGAATATATGCCCTTCTTTCTAGCTTCTGGGTAGACTTCTTCTACTAAACTAGACAGTTCTTTCAAGGTTGCATCCATCCAAGTGTAGATCTGCAGCTCGCTGGACAGTACATTTCAATGGAAAACTCGTTCATTTGGTGGTGGCGACCATTATTGGTGGTGAAAACTTGCAGCAAGACAGGGCATGTCTTCTGGTAGTCTGTCGGCTTTTCAGTCCCCTTCTTAGCTTCCTCCTGAGTAATGAACGACTCCACTACCACCTTTCTTGTAAAGCCGGCGAGATATTCGACCTACCTCTGACCCCTGCAGCGTGCATGAGGATCAATACCCTGGACTTCCATATAGCTGACTGCTGTTCAAGTCCTGGACCTGGCAGCTTGAGTATCAAGCAGGGCACGTGTGTATGTGTACCCAAACTCCCGAGAAGAGTATGGAGGATTAAGAGATTACAGCATGTCCATTCCCCTTAGAGGGTGATTTCCCACTTTCCCTCTGTCTTTCTCTGTCTCTTTCCAGCAAGCCCATACACCCTATGGCAAAAACCTGAAAAAAAAAAATCTTGTTTTCAAAAATCCATTCATATTAATTTATGATAATTTTGGTTGACTGATTTTTAATCACTTTGTTTTTCTTTAGAACTGTATTTCACAGTAAAGAACATCATTGACAACTTAATATACACCCCCAAAATACCCAGTAGAATGTATACAACATAATGTAATATTGTAAGTTGAAAGTGGTGAATATGTTTATTTCCTCTATTTGTTTATTACACACTGTATACATACTTGAAAAAACCATACTGTACCTTACAAAGATGTATAATCTGTATGATTATCTATAGATCATAAATTACAATAAGTAAATTAACTAATTAAAGGAGAAAAGAATTGCTACAAAGGCCATCACTGGGACAAGTTGTAAAATTTGAATATGGGCGGTCAATTAGATTATAGTCACACTTCCTGTCTGTGTTCATTAAACTGTGGTTTTCCAGAGAGGTGGATTTGTTCTTAGGAGTACATCCAGAAGTACTTAGAATTAAATGGCCATGATGTCTGCAGTTTATTCTCTGTGGTCCAGAAAAATAACAACAGTAACTGCAATGACCATGACAATAATATGCGTATGCATATTTATTTGGAGAGGTAACCAAGCAAATGTGACAAAAGGCTCACTGTGTATGACTCTAAGTCAAGAGTGCAGAAGGATCTTGTGCATTTTCTGTGAGTCTGAAAGTATTTCAGAATAGTACATTGAGGCAGAGAGGCTGTCCTAGGAAAGCCAAAAAACCCGAGTGCAAAGAGGAAAGAACATTTGTTAAATGAAAGCACAGAGGGCCAGGGCAGCTATTCAGATGTCAGTGTCACTGTTCTCTATTTACCTCCATGTTCCAGAGGGGTGTGAGCACACAGATGTAAGGCAGCCTAGTACCGAACCTTTTTGTTTTTAAAGTAATTCCTTTCAAGGTCTCTAATCAACAACCTGCAGAAAGATGGAAAAGGACAGGCTGCAAAAGGCCCAGGCAGTTCAGGAGGGGATGAGACTGTGATACCACCCCTCCCCAGGGGTACCAAGGAGCCCCTCTTCCCTAACGTAAAAAGAACAAACTTGCAGAGCTGGACCCAGGGTGACAGATTTGCTCCTTTCTGGTGCCCTGTGTGAAGATACATGACATTATGTAGCAAGAATGGCTCTTACATTTCTCAAGCAGCAGACCTGCATTTAAGTCCCTGGGGCCCACAATCTGACTCCCCCTCTGGTTTCCTTTTTCATTAGCCAGACATGCTAATTTTATTCTGCCCACACCTACTTTTATTCTTCCCAATTTATAAAACCAACATCTTAGCAAGGCTCTTTCTGTTACAGAGGTGTGGTTCTGAAAAATCTGTCCTGTCTCATTCATAAGAAGCAGATAAGCCATAGTGCATTTTATCCCTATTGAATTCAGCTCTTGCATCCTGTTGGGTGTAAGTCAATGGTTAGTATAGAATACCAACTCATAGGCAATACCCTCCAGAATGGCTCTTTGGTTCTCTTCCATTTTAATTTCACTGCCACCTTTTACCTCTTGCCTGAACTACCGCAGTGACCTCCAATTGGATACTCACTCACTCTGGGTCTTTTTTTCTCTAAGCCATTTTGGCCCCACTTCTAGTGTTGCCACGGTCTGATGTAAATTCAAGAGGCATAACTCTGGCCGTGTTGCTCTTCTGCTCAAAAGTCTTAAATAGTTCCTTGCAGTGTACGTTAGAGCCTGCTATTCAGTCTGCTCTGTGAGAGTCTCCCATATACAGGTTTTCTAAGTGCATTTTCTTTTGTTCTGTTACTTATTCTGTGGCCCAGTTAATGAACTGACTCAATATTTGTGGTATTTCCATCCTCATTCTGCCTGGAATGCCTTGACTCTTCATTTAAGACATCTCAAATTCCACTTCCTCATGAAGTCTACTGATTCTTTCCAGCTGGATGGGTTCTATCCACTATTTGAACCCTTGGAGTTTGTGTGTGTGTGTGTGTGTGTGTGTGTGTGTATTTTTAACTAGTACTTTTCACATAACATTTATCATATTCTGCTTAATACAAGAGCTGAACATGGGTTTGTCCAGTCTTGTACTTTGTAGATCACTAGCTCCTTAATAGCAGAAACTACAGATATAGCACAATGCCGTATATAGAATAAATCTGCTGTAATTGAGATAATATGGTAGAAAGACTCTTACTCCACATAGATTTAGGGTTATTACCTTGAAACGTGCTGCCAATAAGAAAACTAGAATCAATGCCACAGCATTATTTGAAAATATCATTTCAGCATATTTTGGGATTTACTTCCTAGAAAACATTTAAGAAAGGAAATTAGTGCTATGGGACTCTAAAAATAAAATCCTTTTTAATGTTTTGTATTTCATTTTTAACACTTCTGGATCAAATAAAATGTTAAATGTAGACCAATTCTTATATTTTAAGACATATTTATTTTTCAGTTGCAATATGAAAGAAAAGTTGAAGGCCCCAAATAGCTTGGAAGCAGAGACCCAGAAAGGCCTGCAAGCCCAGCAGCAGGCAGAATGCAGGAACTGCTGTAGAGCTTGTGGTGATTAGATCCTGTTGGACTTTCCACAGTATATCGTAAGACTTGAAAATGGTCTATTCAGCTCCATAACACATTTCTATCTAAGAGTTGATAGGTTTTAATGTTTTGCTCTCTTTTTTTTAGCATTATGGTATGATTTTGGTCT
Source organism: Tupaia tana (assembly GCA_026018925.1). Taxonomy (NCBI): domain Eukaryota; kingdom Metazoa; phylum Chordata; class Mammalia; order Scandentia; family Tupaiidae; genus Tupaia; species Tupaia tana. The sequence continues at coordinate 724,837 of JAKSZU010000008.1, forward strand.
CTTAGGAGCTAGATGTTTAATATGTGGAACTAAAAACAAAACAAAAACCATACCTCCCCTCTTCAAGTTAATGTAAAACATTCAGTACTAAACACAGCATCTCTTTTCTTCCTTTATCTTTTTTTGGAATCAATTCATGTCAACTTTATAAAAATCAATTCAGGTAGCTTCTAACTTTGGACATGATACTTTTGCTATATCTCTGCAGTTCTGTTTTTTGGTAGAAAGTATTCAAACAGCTCATATAATATAAGTAAAAGGACAATAAGTTACTAAGCATTTCTTGTTGTTTTCCTCTATTTAGATTTTTTGAAGTAAGTGTAAAGTTATTTTTAAGTGTCATTTAAAATTTGTCCTTTCATTGAGAACTTATTTTTTAAGATGATGTCTTACAAATATTTAATAAAATCTGACCTATCACTAGGGTTATCATTAAATGTCCTGTTTAATGTTCAGACTATTGATGAAGCATTTATGACATAGTCAAAATTTCTTGTTAGGTTTATATTTCTTTCTTTATTTTTAAAAAATAATTATTTATTTAATTTTGTTTATTATTATTTTTTAAAATTTACAATAGCACACATGCTCCACCAGAGAGAATGAAAGGGAAAGTGAGAAAGCAAGCCGCCAGGTTTGGGACTCAAACCATGATTAGCCTTGTGAGAGTTCAGTGCCTTAACCACCATGCCACTTGCTGGCCCTGTTAGGTTTATATGTCATGCAAATATTAATTTTTAATTTGAAATAACACATTTTAAGGAAGGCATTCATCTTTTCATGAGGTAAAGGAGCATTTATTACTGGATTTATATGAATAGCCAACATCTATTGCTCTCTTAAATTCATATTTTCAAGTTATATTATTAAACACTTATGAGGTAATAAATAAGCTTTTTCCAAAATACAGGAAGTTGTAAATGAGATTTAGTCAGAGGACTAAAAGGGGCCTTTTGAAATGAAGAACAATTTCTGTATTTATTTGTGAAGGAGACCCATATTTTATTAAAAATAGCATTGATAAAATACAGTATAGAACTGCTAGTGTAAACAAATATTTTGGAGGGCCAGTTGTTAGCTTGGTGGTTAAGATGTATCTCACATGGCTGACTATGCAATTTGAGTCCCAGACCTTCCAGCTTGAAAAACAGACTGGGTGTGTGTGTGTGCCCAAAATACCAAGAGGAGAGAGAAATAGAGGGAAGTGGATTATAGCATGACCGTGCTTGATGGGGGGCAGTGCCTTCTCTCTCTCCCTCCCTCTTTCTTTCTCTCTGGCAAGTTCTCGCACTCTCAGGAAAATTTTTTTTAATGTATATATTTTGTGGGAGGGAAGAGACCATGGTAACATAGGTGATAGAACAGCTGCAGTGCTGGAGCCACATGGAAGCCCCGGGCTCAGATCAAGGTTGATCTGATATACTCTGAATGCTCAAACACATGTACCCGTAATTCTAGGAGGCTGAGGGGGATTGTGATGTGACAAGACCCTGTTAAGGGTATGCTCCCCTGAAGAAATAAATATAAATAAACTTTTAAAAGAAAAAATATATATCATATATATGTGTGTGTATATATATGTATATATGTATGTATGTATGTATATATACACACACACACACATATATATATATTTATATACACACACAGAGAGAGAGAGAGCGCGCACGGTTGATTAATTGATTTACTATAGGGCATCCATACTCACTGAAGACAGAGAGAGAGAGAGAGAGAAAGAAGTGAGAAATCGCCCCTCCTATGGGGAATGGCCATGCCACAAATCCCTTCTCCTCCTGGAATTTTGGACATGCATGCACACTCACCCAGCATGAGTTTCAAGATATGAGTCTGGGACTCAGACCATGGTTGATCATGTGGAAGTCCAGTGCCTTAACTGCTATGCCACCTGCTGGCCCTCACAAAAAATATATATTTTGAGTTACGTTGGAACTGTCAAAGATTTGTTTATGGTATCAGATTTCATAGTGACTGAATTTATAGAATTGAAAAATCACAATTGACTCACCAGTGTGATCATTTGAAACTTCAGAGCTTACAATATTATTGAGTCATTGGAAAAGTCATGACATTTTTTTCTGCATTGTTCTGTGCAAAAACGTGTTATGACTTTTCTGATGACCCAATAGATTCCACAGAGCTTTCTGAAGATTAAATGAAAATATAGGCCTGCAAATCTTTGACAAACAGTGAAGCCCAAATGTTCCTACTAAGTGGCATACTGGTGTCACAATCTATTAGCAATGAAATTAACTGAGACTCTCCTCCCTTCACACAGGAGTGTGGACTTCATACCTCCAAACACCTTTCACTCTCACTTCGCATGCTGGAAATTAGCTTGCCCTGCTAATTCCTAGAATTGAAGTGTGATACTTCTTATTTTTCAGTTCAATGTTGAAAAATGTAGGTACCTTTGAATAATCTGGCCATAACTTGTTTTTAGCTTTCATTTGGTGAAGGAAGGGAAAGTGGCATAGAGCTATGAATGGCTGTTGAAATGTTCTCCATTGATGAGACAGGCTCAACCCACTGAATCTTTTGTGTTGTAATCAACTCTGTTTCAGTGAAAATATTTTTCTAAAGTTACTGTTTGGAATCTTATTTTATATATATGTTCAATACCAAGCATTTGATAAAAAATAAATAACATGATATCAATACTGCCACCAACACTCTGTTTTAGAGCTGATGTTAACTACAGCATCCTACTAATGCATACTTACACATACCCAACTGATCTGGCTTTTACTAAATGAACATTTTATTCAGTTGTATCTAGATCAGTTGGGACATGATATATCAGGACTTTCATGCCACTTTTTCTTTCTCCGTCCTACTAGATGGTACCCACATAACCTGAAATGAAAGGATTTAAATAAAACAGGTATGCGAGTATTTCTGTTTTTAAAAATTAAGATATAATTAACATAACATAAAAATCACTATTTAAAAATACAGTTCAATAGCTTTTAATTCATATAGCTATATAACCATCACAATCAATTTTAGAATATATTTATTACCCCTAAAAGAAACCCTATACCTATTAACAGTCCTGTTTGTTGGTTGGTTGGTTTGTTTTTAGTTTGCATATGCCTTGGGCATGTGTTAATTGGAGAGAGAAAAAAAAATAAGAAAGTACCCTCTAGGAGGGCATGGCCATGCTGTAATCCCTTTTCTATTTTATTTTATTCAAAGCAAGTTTCATGTACAAGTTTGTGTGTGGACCTGTGTTTCTATTTTTCTTAGGTATATGTCAAAAGTTGAATGGTGGGGTCAAATGACAACTCTGTTTAACATTTTGAGGATCTGCCAAGTTTTTCAAAGTGACTGCACCATTTTATATTCTACCAACAATGTACAAATACATCAATTTCTCCAAAACCTTGTCAATAATAGCATGTGTTTTGTTTTATGGGTGGGGTTGTTCTTTCTTTGATTTTCTTGCTTTAGGGCATGTGTGCTGGCCAGAAAGAGAGAAAGTGAGAAATCACCACACACACTCCCCCCCCCCTCCCCCAGAGTGGATGACCACACTGCAATGCCTTCTCCTTCATTCTCTTCTCCAGACTTCAGGTACACACACACAGCGCAGTTTTCAACCCACTGTGTCCATGACTTGAACCACGAAGTTGACCATGTGGAATCTAACTGCCTTAACCTCCACACTTGCTGATCCTCATTGGTCTTTTTGATTATAGGTATCCTGTTGGGTATAAAATGTTATTTTGTTGTTGTTTTGATTTGCATTTCCCTAATGATCAATGACTTAGAGCATCTTTATATGCATTTCATGGCCATTTTTATATCTTCTTTGAAAAAAAGGTCCACTTATTTATCCTTCTTATTTATTTGTTGGGTTATTTTTTAATAGGGTTGTGAGAATGCTCTGTATATTTTAGATTCAAGTTTCTCATTATATATATGATCTGGAATGTTTTCTCTCATTCTGTGAGTTATGTTTTCACTTTATTAATGATGTGCTTTGAAGCAGAAACATTTTTCATTTTGATGACATCCATCTTGCCTGTTTCTTTCTTTTGTTACTTGTGCTTTTGGTGTCATATCTAAGGAGACATTTGTCTAATCTAGGGTCACACATATTTACTCTAATGTTTTCTTCTGAAAGTATTATAGTTTTAGCTCTTACATTAAGATTTATCCATTTTAATGTTTTATGTGGTATAAAAAGGGGCTCAAATTTATGCTTGTGCCTGTGAATATCCTATTGTCTCAGCACTATTTTTGAGAAGATTATTCTCTCCCTATTGAATTTTCTTGGCGTCTTTGCTGAACATCAGTTTACTCTAAGTATGAGAATCAGTTATTTTTCATTAATTTATATGTCAGTCCTTGTGCCCCTATTGCTCAGGGTTTTTGTATCTATATTCATAAGACATATTGGTCTGTAATTTTCTTTTCTAGCGATGCCTTTGATTTTGGTGTGAGAATAATACTGGTCTTAGAGTACGTTGGAAAGTATTCCCTACTTTCTAATTTTTTGAAGAGTTTCTAAAAGGTTGTTATTAATTCCTCTTTCAACATTTGGTAGAATTCAGTAGTGAAATTATCTAGGCCTAGGATTTTGTTTGTTGAAATTTTTTTTTTTTTTTTTTTTTTTTTTTTTGCTTTTGCTTTTTGAGAGGTTTTTGCTATAGGATGTGTGCATGCACCAGAAAGACAGAGAGAGGCAGAGACAGAAAGTGAGAAATCACCCCATAGTGGGGTATGGCCACGCCACAATCCCTTCTTCTCCATTCTGCTCTCAGGATCTTGGGCACACACACATACACGCCATGAGTTAAACATGAGTTTAAGCCACCAGGTCTGGGACTCAAACCACAGTCGACTACATAGAAGTCCAGCGACATAGCCATTACCTCATCTGCTGGTCCCTGTGGGAAGTTTTTAATTCACTTACTCAGTTATAGATTTATTCAGATATTTATGTTTCTACCTGTTAGTTTTGAGAGTTTATGTCTTTCTAGGACTTTGTCTATTTTATTTTAGTTTTCTAGTTTGTTGGTATGTGGTTTTTCACACTATTTCCTTTTAGTTTTTGATATAATTCTTCTGATTTCTGTTTTGCAATTTGAGATTCCTCATTTTCTTCCCCCCCCCCCACTGTTTCGGTTTTTTATTTTATTTTTATTTTGTAAAAATTTTTGCCTCAGGGCGTATGCGCTCACAGGATAGGCAGAGAGAGACAGAGATAAAGTGAGAAAACACTCCCCAGGAGGGATGGCCACTGCTGCAGTCCCTTCTCCTCCTGGGATCTTGGGTACATATGCACACGTGCCCAGTGTGAGTTTCAAGCCACTAGGTCCAGCTCTAACAGCTGTGGGCCATGTGGGAATCCAGCGACATAACTGCTATGCCATCTGCTGCCACCCCCCCCCCCCAGTTTTGGTTTTTGTTTTTTTTTATTATCTATTTTTTTATTACATTGAATTACATGTAACTTTACAGTGTATTACATTGCTTTTTCAAAAGGGAATGCCATGCATGTCAGTCAGTACAGAGACATTAATCTCCCCGCTTCAACATTCAATATCTTTCCTATGTTTCCCCCAATCGTTATTATTATTATTCTAATTTTTTTTATGATAAACATGATTTTTTTTTCCAATTATCAGATCATAAAGTTCCCAACAATAGGGAACGTAGACTCCACTCAGGGCTGGACCAAGCGTGGGTCTCGTGCAGCCCCGCAAATGTAGGTGAATCTCCATGGAGCACAGTTTCAGGAACGCGGCTCAGGAAAGCAGAGACGGCCATCAGCTGATGCAGTACGCAGGGCAGACCCCGGCCACGGCCCGCGGGGCAGACCCCGGACACGGCACGTGGGCCAGAGCCCCAGTCGGGCCGGACCTCCGGATAGGGCACGCGGAGCAGAGCCCCGGCCACGGCACGCGGGGCAGACCCCAGCCATGGCATGCGGGACAGAGCCCCGGCCACAGGGCAGAGCCTCAGCCGGGCCGGCCATCCGGCCACGGCACGCGGGGGCAGAGCCCCAGCCACGGCACGCGGGGCAGACCCCGGCCACGGCACGCAGGGCAGAGCCCCGGCCGCAGGGCAGAGCCCCGGCCGGGCCGGCCATCCAGCCACGGCACGTGAGACAGAGGCCCGGCCACGGCACGCGGGGCAGACCCCGGCCACGGCACGCGGGGGCAGAGCCCCGGCCACGGCACGCGGGGTAGAGCCCCGGTCGGGCCGGACCTCTGGATAGGGCACGCGGAGCAGAACCCCGGCCACGGCACGTGGGACAGACCCCGGCCACGGCACGCGGGGGCAGAGCCCCGGCCACGGCACGCGGGGCAGACCCCGGCCACGGCACGCGGGGCAGAGCCCCGGTCGGGCCAGACCTCCGGATAGGGCACGCGGAGCAGAGCCCTGTCCTCATTTTCTTATGATCATTCTAGCTAAAATAATGGTTTGTCAATTTCGTTGATCATTTCAAGGAAGCATTTTGGGTTTGATTGATTTCCTTTCTTTGATCTTCTACTGTTTCATTTACTTCTAGCTAATATTTGTAATTTTCTTCCTTTGTGTGCTTTGGGGTCACTTTGTTGTTTTTCGGGTTTCTTAAGATTAGGTTGATTTTTAGATCTATTTTATAATGTAGGCGTTCACAACGATATTCTTCTCATCATATTCTTCTCAGCATTGCTTTAGTTGCGTATCATAAACTATGTTGCATTATGTTTTCTTTTTCATCCCCCCTCGAAGTATTTCCTAATTTCTCTGTTATTTCTTCTTTGACTATTGACTATTTAGAATTTTAGTTTTTAGTTTCCAAATGTTTGTGAACTTTACAAGTTTTTTTGTGCTATTGATTTTACATTTTATTTCACTTTATTGTAGAAGATACTTTACTAAGCATATGGTCTATTCTAGAAATGTCTATGTGTACTTATAAAGCATGTGTATTCTGTTATGAAAGCTTTTTTTTTTTTTTTTTTTTTGGAGAGGTTTTTGCTATAGGGCGCGTGCGCTCGCCAGACAGACAGAGAGAGACAGAGAGATAGAAAGCGAGAAATCACCCCCCAGGGGGGATGGCCATGCCGCAATCCCTTCTCCTCCATTCTCCTCTCGGGATCTTGGGCACGCACGCACACGCGCCCGGCGTGAGTTTAAGCCACCCGGGTCCGGGAGTCGAACCGCGGTCGACTACATGGGAGTCCAGCGACATAGCCATTACGCTAACTGCTGGTCCCTGTTATGAAAGCTTTTTATATTTTTTCATTTTTCATAATCACAGCCTATATAATTTCGCTTGATCTTTTGGTAAGACATGCTCAGATTAGTAGTTTCAAGTTTGTAAAGTATTTAGTTTAGATTGCATTATACGTAAATGCAGTATTTGGGGAGGCTTAGAGTATCTGTTATATAGTCTATATAAACATTGGACAGTTGTTTAGGCATCATTCTATAAGACAGGCTAGTAAGTAAACTTTTCAATTGTTGGGAAAGTCATGGCATATTTTTTCTGTTTTTCTGAGCAAAAAAATGCATCATGACTTTTCTGATAACCCAATATATAAGGCACTGTCTTCACTTGGAGAGCTTGTTCTTTATGCTCCTTTAACAACGCTAAATGGGGTAATTATATACATTGCTTCCTTAATGAAAGGAGGCATTCGTTTTTAAGTAGAATGATTTACCAGTGAGCAAAGAAGACTGAATAAGCAAGATGGGTACTGTTTTCTTTGTTGACTTGGCTATAGTGTCAGTGAGTGGATAGTATCAAAATGACAAGAATTAACTGTGACTTTCAATGTTGAATCAAAGAGAAGGACAGATGTAATGTGTATGTCATTTAGCCTGGAGAAATTTTGGATTGTGCCCCTTTCTGTGTCTCCCCTTTGCCTTCCCCTCTTTGGCAGTGATAGGCCAAAGGAAAGCACTTTGTTGGTCAACTTATCTCACAGTTCTTTGCATCGTTTTGGTAATGAACAACAAACACAATATTGGCATTTGTTCCATCTTGAATAATTGTAGTCAGCAGTTTCTTTTTCAAAGCAACCTGGATTAAGTATGCTATTGTATGACCTAACACATTTTAATATTCAAATAATAATTTTCAAATATTTTAAGTTGATTTATTTCTCTGGTAAGGGGTGGGGAATGGACAGAGATTAAGGCACCCCCAACAGGGTCCTCCACACTGCAGTCTCCCCCTAGTCTCAGCAGCTGGTTCATGGGCTTGCATCTGTATGCCTGGCATTCTATCTAAGTCCCTCAATAGGAATCCAGGACCTTTCCAACGTGAGTCCAATTGTATTACCACTCTACCACTGCCTGGCCCCACAAATCAGAATTTTTAAAGACAACCCACAACACTGTTGAAAAACAGCTTTTAAAAAAAGACATAAAATGGACTAGCAGATGGGGTAATGGTTTTGTCACTGAATTCCCGTGTAGTCGACCCTGGTTCAAGTCTTGGACCCTGAGGCTTAAAACTCATGCTGGGTGCTTATGTGTACATGCCCAAGATCCTGAGAGGAAAAGGGATTGCTGCGTGGCCATCCCATCCTGAGTGGGGAGGGAAGGTGGTGATTTTTCACTTTCTGTCTCGCTGTCTCTCCAGAGAGTACCCACGCCTGGTAGCAATAAATCTCTCTTTTTTAAATAAAAAAAAAAAAGGCACAATAAAAAAAACAATGCTTACTGTATAGATTGCAGTTAATAATTTCAATGTTTATAAACTTTCCCAGTCTCTAGGAAGATTTGCCATAGTCTCACTATAAAAATAATGCCAGGGGCCAGCAGGTGGCGTAGTGGTTAAAGCACTAGACTCCCACTTGGTCAACCGCAGTTCAAGTCTTGGACCCATTGACTTGAAAATCACACCAAGTGAATGTGCATGTGTGCCCAAAATTTCAAGAGGAGGCTGGAGAAAAGGGGATTGTTGCATGGCCATCCACCTGGGGAGTGATTTCTCACTTTCCTTCTCTCTGTCTTTTTCTGGTGAGCACACACACCCTCTGGCAAAAACCTAAAAAAAATAAGAAGAAAGAAAGAGAGAAAGAGAGAGAGAAAGAGAGAAAAGAAAGAAAGAAAGCCAGATTATTTGAGTATCACTACAGTCATGTTTCAGATATTCTATGCTGTTTTCTGGACTTTTTCTTTTCTGCCTAAGGAAGAGAGTATCATATCTTCTAAGTCAAAACTTGTACGTTTGCCATACTGACTTAGAAGTAACATGTTTGCATTTATATTCATCCTGCCCAAAGTGTGTGACCTACTGTGTTATCTTTTCCTTAGGAGCACATCATAATAATAGCTTTTATATGTATACTTGAATAATTGCCATGCCCTTACCTGCTGGTTTCCTTCAGTTCTCAAATTCAGTGTTTCTTTATTTAGCTTTTTGAGAGACTATTGTTTAACTGGTTTCTCAATATGTACCTCTTCTTCATATTAAAGAACATATTTTTAATAGCTACTACTAGATTTTTACTTACCATTTAGAAGAGAGAAGACTTACATTTTTCTTGAGTACCTTTCAGTGTCAGAAATTCTAGCAGTTTACAAAAGAAACCTAAGGAAAGCATTTATGTGGATAAGTAGCCAACTCATTGTTATCTACTCTGGTGAATGCCTGTTGATTGATGGAAAACTACTTTCATAAAACTAAGCACAAAAATTATGAAGAGTCGTAACCCCTTTGTTTGTTTGTTGCATGATTCATGGACCCACTACATTGATATCTAACCAATAACAGGGTCATGCAATGTCTATGATTGTCAGATTTCTGGAACATAGATCGATACCATCCACCTGATAGGATGCATGTTTACATTAGAGTTGGTTTAGAAAGTTGCTTGTAGTTTTTGGGTGGCCTTCTAAAAGGTTGTCTCTCCCTCAGTGCTTTTCCTTTGAGCAGCCAGAATATCTAGAATAGCTCATGAGCTGCTTGGCTTCCCAGCTGTCTGGAAAATAGACAAGCTGCCACTGGCATTTTTTTCTAGCTGGAAAAAATAAGCATGTTACCCCAAAGGTATACTTAGGTGGCCTTCTTGACTCTTATTTCCAGCCCATCTATGACTGATTTGACAGAATTTGGTAAGAAAATAACACTTATTATTAGCCAAGAAAACATACAGTGTACTATGACTGTGTAGCTATCGCTCCAACTTCAGTTACTAGTATGTTGGTGTTTATCAGGAAACTTGAGAAAGTGTAGATGGCTTAATGAAAAATTAAAACCCTTACTCAAAAAGGAATTAAAGGGGGACCAGCAGTTGGCATAATGGCTATGTCGCTGGACTCCCATGTAGTCAACCGCGGTTCAAGTCCTAGACCCAGTGGCTTAAACTCACATCGGGCGCATGTGTGTGTGTGCATGCCCAAGATCCCGAGAGGAGAATGGAGGAGAAGGGATTACAGCATGGCCATTCCCCCTGGAGGGGGTGGTTTCTCGCTTTCTGTCTCTCTGTCTCTCTCAATCCTTCTGGCGAGCAAAGCAAAAACCTCTCCAAGAAAAAAGGAATTAAAGCATTTACCCTACTGGTGCAGAATTGGGTACCAAGACTTTCAGAAAAAGAATATAAATGACACAGCAGTATTTTAAATGAACTGATTTGTCATGATCTAAGTGAAAAAAAGTCTAGTGACAAAACTATAAGTACCACCCACATTTCTCAGTTGAGTGTGTTCGCATTTACTCACTTTTGTGAATTTGGTTTTCACTCAGTGTTCAATCTTACATGTACTTAACCCAGATCTTGTAAATTGTATCAATAAATTCATGTTATTTTTTAAGAGAGATTTTTGGCTCTAGGGAGCATGCACTTGCCAGAAAGACAGAGACAGGGAGACAGAAAGTGAAAAATTACCCCCCGAGGGGGGTGGCCACGCAACAATCCCTTCTCCTCTTGAGATTTTGGGTGCATGCGTGCACACACACATACATACACATACACATGCCTGGCATGAGTTTTAAGCCACCAGGTCTGGGATTCGAACCTGATCAACTGCGTGGGAGTCCAGCAACATAACCGTTACACCATCTACTGGACCCTAATTCAAATTATTTTTAGCATTAACTCCCTGACTTATGTATCTTCTGACTTCTCATTTTCTCAATCTTAAACTATGAAATAGGAAATTATACCGTCCATTTATGAGAGGTGGTCTTCAAAAAGGAAATGAAAGATGTATTTTATAAAAAAACTATGCATAGATTTCAACATTTTTTACACCAAAATAAGCTTGTACTTTATTTATAATTGCCAGAGGGCACATGCACCTACCAGAGAGAGGCTGAGGGAGAGAGATAAAGAGAGAAAACACCACGGGAACCAGCAGTTAGCGTAATGGCTATGTCGCTGGATTCCCACGTAGTCGACCGTGGTTCGCGTCCCGGACCCGGTGACTTAAAACTCACGCCGGGCGCGTGTGCGTGTGTGCCCAAGATCCCGAGAGAAGAATGGAGGAGAAGGGATTGCGGCTTGACCATCCCCCCTGGGGGGTGATTTCTCGCTTTCTGTCTCTATGTCTCTCTCTCTCTGTCTGGCGAGCGCACGCGCCCTATAGCAAAAATCTCTCCAAAAAAAAAAAGAGAAAGAGAGAAATCACAACGAATGGATCATAGTCACACCACAGTCCCTTCACCTCCATTTCTCTATCCTGTCAGGATTTGGGCACGCACATGTGCTCAGCCTGTTTTTCAAGTCATTAGGGTCAGGATTTGAATAGCACAGTTGGTCATGTTGAATCTGGTTTCCTTAACCACTAGGCCATAGGGCTGGCACATTAAGTTTGTACTTTAATTCCATTTTTCAAGAACTTTCTGAAATCCTCATATGTTTTTGTACAAAACGTCCCCGCATACATGTTCTCCTTTGACTTGTACAGTAATGTTGGATATCCACAGATTCAGTTGCAGACTACAGAATTCATATAGACATGTGAGCAAGAAGAGCATGTTGAGGTGCTGCTCACCTGGGGGAAGTGATACAAGGAGGAGGGGACCCAAGAGCACAAGCACAAATGTTGCTGTTGCAGCCACTAGCCACCAATACACATGGCTGTTACCTATCAGCACAAACATCATTCATGTTTCCAAACAACCATAGCAATAACATGTTTACCCCTGTCATAAGATACTTCTCTCTTACAGAAGTCACCAGATCTTTGTCCTTTCCTCGAAGGTGTACCTATAATCTCAGTTACTGCCATCACTTCCTTCAGTGCAGGCTCTCAAAGCAATCTTGCCTACTCTGGTTTAGAAACTATTCTGTCTAGGAATTCTGTAACCTATAGAGTGAATTGCATGGCTAGTATCACCAGCATAGGCTATCTAAAATGAAGGGAGATGAGTTAAATGCATAAATATATACTTGGCACACTGAAAAGGGAAGAAATACACCAAGCTGTTAGAGTTCTCATTTCTGCAAGTGAGTGCTGCACATTTCATGGTCACTTTGCCCCCAGGTAGCCAAAGTGCGTCATCTCATGGGTAAACTACACCGCAGTGTTGCTGGCAGAAATGTGGCAGACAGGACAGGCAAGGCCCGACTCAAGTAAGTTTACATTCTAGTGAGGATAAACGTTTATGTTGTTTTGAGAGAAGTGGTTCAATGTAATTAACTATTGCTGTGAGATTATCTAGTTCCTCAGGATTGGTTGTTGCACTAGACAAGTTTTTTTGTTTTTGTTTTTGCCATATGGCGCATGTGCTTACAGGAGAGAAACTGGGAGAAAGAAACAGTGAAAGGGAAAGTGAGAAAGCATCCACCCCTATTTCCCTTCCCCAGAGATGGGCATGCCATAATCCTGTCTCCATTCTTCTGGGATTTGGGGCATGCCCACACACAGGCCCACATGAGTATCAAGCCATTAGGTCCAAAACAGGAACCACGGTCCAGACAAGTTTGATATACTGTGGTATTAGCAAGCAGGCTAGCCAAATAAGTGGCTCTCCATGTTGCTGCCTTTGCTGGCGTGGTCACTTTGCCTATGATCTCATTAAACAAGCCCTGGACTATCGTAGAAAGAGGCAGCCAGGCATTTTATAGGGTGGTTTATAATGTCGACCTGGTTTTTGAGTCGCCTCTCCCATTAAGCATTCAGATGAGACACGTGTATTCTCTCTTACTCTTATTTCAGGTGACCCATCTGTGTCATTGACTTTGCATGAGAACCCATGGGTGTCCTGGGATAGGCAGATGGGGCCAAGAGTAGGACGACTGTGCACAGCCTTGTTTTCACACCCTAATTCTGTAGTAAGGAGAAGCAGTGTTCAGTGATTGAGGGGTAGCAGTGCCTGGATACCCATCTGCATTGCTGGGCCATTCTTTCTCCCCTCTGGTCTGAACAGTGTCTAAACCCCCACACAGCCCCAATGTTCAACCGATTCCAGGCTAAGCTGGAACTGGAGGCTGAGAAGCTAAACCAGTGGCAGGCAGAGTACCAGCCCTCCCAGGAAGAGTCCCTACAGATAAAGGTGGGAAGGCTACACGTGCTCTTCTCTCAGCTCTGATGAAATTGGACAACATGTGATATCACCAGATATCAACCACATCAGCCTGCTGGTCCATGAGTCTGACCATCTGCCACAGCATTTGCCAAGGTCTCCAGACCCCCAGAGCAACAGTGGACAAATGATTATCCCCTTGCTCTTGGTCTTTAGGCCAGTCTCCTCTTCCCCTCGTTTCGGCTTTTCTACCTAGATCCTGCCTGCCTCTGACTAGCTCCCCTCTGATAAGTTGCAGGCCTGCAAGAAACCAGAGAAAGAGTATGAGGCACTGTTGAAGTCCAGATGAAGTTCTAGATGTGGTCAGAGAGTCCTCAAAACTCTCAGAAACTCTTGACTGCCCTTATCTCTCTGGGACCACCTGATTCTGCCAAGGTTAGCTATAATGGATGGAAAGCTAGAGCATACCAGAGACTGGGAGCTTCAGTAAAAAAGCCCTTTATCTCCTGTTACTGCCTAGCTTGAACTCTTTAGTGACTCTCCTTTGCCTGCTACATAAAATTCAGGTTCTTTGTCTTAGTCCTCCATGGTTTTCAAAGCCAGTGTTCAGTTCCTGAATGTGCCACTTACTGACCATGTGACCTGGGGAAGGGGCTTTGATGGCTATGTTTGTTTCTTCTCCTGGAAAATGAGAATAGCCATATTGGACTATATTGGGCATGCAAATGCAGTGCATCTGGTTCTCTCTGCAACATGCCAGAGCTCTGGATGGAATGCCTAGGGTCTGGCATCCCAAGTAGCCACCAACAACCTGCAAGTGTAGGGAGTTAATTCTCACAAGATAAAATGTGACTATTGGGAAATGGGAGGGGGAGAGAGCCTTGCAGGTGAGTTCCCCTTCCCTTCTCCCTCTCATGAATTGCTGTAAGGTATCATTTCTCCAAGACAGTACAGCCTATGAGGAGACCTCCCAAGAAGCTGGCGGACACACCCGACATTTCAGCCTGTCTTCCCTGCCTTGCTTCCATCATCTCACTCCCTGGGTTTGCACCTCCCAGATAGAACAGCAGTATTTAGTTCTTGTTTTAGGCTGTTTTCTCAGTGACTGGATTTGATGGAGAAAAGGCCATTATATTGGACAGAGAAGGACAAACAGACCCCACTGTAACTTTTTCCCCCCCACCTAGCCCAGGTACATGGGACTGCCAAGTACCAGATATTAAGGGACCTGTCCTGCCCTGCTCTCCCCTGGGGTTGAGGTATAATGGCTATCCTGGCAACTTACCAGATAAGTTTAGAACCTTATTGCTGGACTCAGCAGACCACTTTACTGCCCAGGAAGTTGGCTGAGCTATCCAGTGGCAGAGCTGGCCACAGAAGGATGAGTCAGGTCTGGGTCATGTGCTCAAGGGACCTTCTTGGTCTAGGGACTGAGAAGTGTACCTAGGTACAGTGGCCAGCTAAAGGAGCCCCTAAAGGAGATGGTCAGCTAAGCCTTCTGGAGAAGGTAAGCCCTGAACTCAGTAAGAGAGAATACATCTAGTAATCCCTCAGGTGATAAAATAGACTGAGCATATGAATGAAGCGGGAAGAGTATTTTAGGCAGAGAGAGTGCCAGACCTGGCAATTGCTCAGAGGAAAATCAGCCTGCAAGCTTTATGTTCACTCAAGAAATGTTTTTGAACCTATGATAAACAGAGCATTCGTGTTGGGGACCCATGTGAGCACAGAAACAACTAAAGGATATGTCAAGGAAGAGAGACTTTCAAGGAGGTGGCTGAGTCCAACCTGCAGGATACATGGGGATTAGCCTTATCTCCCATTTCCTTACCCTTGGTCAGATCCTGTGCTGGACACTAAGTGAGGGTCTAGAGTACATGAAGGCACCTGGCTTCAGTTGCCTAGTAGAAAGACCAAGGACAAAAATCCAGAATGTGCTCAGGGCTGGCCCAAACTGGTTGAGGGTATGCAGTGTGTACTACAGTAGCCAGCAAAACAGGCCTCTGTCCTTGTGAGGCCAAGAAAAGCCTCTACAGGCTCCAGCTTATTCTGGTTCTCTGAAGGAACCCCACAGCCTTGACTGTGCCTATCCCTGCCCACCCACCCCTACCCTGACCCTGTCCTGTGTGGGCACCTTGGTCTGGCCCACTAAGAGGTCCCAGTGTACCTGAGGTAGTCATCTAGGTGCCCTCCACCTAAACTCTAAGTAAGGAGATTGGACATGATTTTAAAATAGGGGCAGAAAGGGCTTGTTTGTGACTCAGTCACTGGCCATAGGGATTGAGGGCTTAGGTATCCAAAGTCTCTTATTTCCACGCAGGCAGGCATTTGTTCTCTTCTGTGGAGCAGGCCATCTTGGGTTCAATGGGCTAAAGCTGGTCTCCTTCCCTCACTCCACCTTATTCACAGAGTCCTGCGATAGGTTCAGCATACTAGATAGTTTGTTATTGGATTAGAATATGAAAGATCTGGGACCAGCAATTAGTGTAATGGCTATGTCGCTGGACTCCCACGTAGTCGACCACGGTTCAAGTCCTGGACCCAGCGGCTTAAACTCATGCCTGGCGCGTGTGCATGCATGCCCAAGATCCCAAGAGGAGAACGGAGGAGAAGGGATTGCGGCGTGGCCATCCCCCGTGGGGGGGTGATTTCTCGCTTTCTGTCTCTCTGTTTCTCTCTGTCTGTCGCACCCTCTAGTGAAAACCTCTCAAAAAAAAAAAAAGAATATGAAAGATCTGGTTAGCGACCCGTCATTTTTGCTGAGGAATGGATATGAGGAGGAACCAGAGTGGTCAAGGGTGTGCAGTGTGCACGGCAGTAATGGACAGAAAAGGTGCCTGTCCTTACGAGGCCACAGTCTAGTAGAGGAGTGCTGTTATTAGAAACATATGATTCTGGACTCCATGGCCTGGTATTTAAGGCAGCTGGATCCCAAACAGCCAACTGCATGGTTCAAGTCCCGGACTCACTGGCTTGAGCAACGCACTGGGTGCATGTGCAGCCAAAAGAGGGAACAATGGAGAAGGGATTGCATGACCATTCCCCATGGGGGGAGATGCTTTCTCCCTCTCCGCTCTCTCTTATTTCTCTGATTAGCACCTGCACCCTCTGGGGGGGAAAAATAGTATAGTGCTGCATGGGCAGATACTGGGGACATGCTGTAATTGGGCACTTGGGAAGGTAATTAGGAGCTAGGCAGACTAAAAAAGATGAGGAGGTGATTGGAGGAGAAATAAATCTCTATCCAGGTATTACCCTATGCTAGGCAGTGGTTAAGCCTTTCCCAGTATCACCTAGAGTGGCAAAACCAGTAGATTTTGAAATCTGCCTCTGCCATTTCCTGGCTAAGTGGCCTTGCATAGTTTACTGTCTGTGTTGCTTCTGATAGTAAGTAGGATGTGATATGAATTGAAGAGAGGTAGGGTTAATCATATTTTCTTTGGCTTGCTATGTTGGAGGTGAGATTCAAGTGGAGGTTTAAGGGAGAGGAAGGGATTCAGTGTTTCAGGTGAGAGGCAAAGGTGGCTTGTAGGGGTCTAGCCAGTGCGAGAAGCCGTACGTGGGCTCACACCTTGACTGGACTGCAGAATGTACCAGGGGTCCTGAGGTAAAGAAAGCAGAAAGTATCATTGGATTTGGTCGATGAGGGGACTGGTCAAGGACAACGCCCAGGTTTTGGGCTTGTGTTATTGTAAATATAACACAGAAGAGGAATGAATGAACTTAGTAAATTTAGTTTATATTTATCGTGATATCAGATAGGGAGAAATGTTTTCTATGCAATTAAAGGATAATAATAAAAATGAATACTTATTTACCCTTTAGATCACTTGAGACAAAGAATTGACTAATACATTTGAAGTATTTGAGTACCGCATCCTCCTCCCCAGAGGTAACCAGTATCCTGAATTTTGGTTAACCTTGCCTTTGATGTTCTTTATTGTTTTTAACTATATATGTATCTATTTCTAAACAGCATTGTGGTTGATTTTGAACTTCATTTATTCTGCTTAAGGTTTATCAAACTTCTTCAATCTGAAGATTTGTAGTCTTAATAAAATCTGGAAAAATTTAAAAAAGAAAAAAGAGAGAGTCTCATCGACATAACTCTTCACAAACCATCTGACTGCCAGATCTTCAGTCTTCTTCCTCCTACATTGTGCTCGTCCGTCTAAATTTTAGTTCTTTGTGAAATCAGTGTAGCTCCCACAGCAAGCCCTCTCTGCTCTTGGGTCAAGTGGTCCATAAGATGTGCCCTCAAAGATTTTCCCTGGCCATCTGGCTAAGTATTCACAGTTGTGCCTGAATCACTGTGATGTGAACCATACCTCACAGCATCTCTCCTGGGCAAACTAGACCTTATATGCATCCCATGAAGCTCTGCCATCTGCCAAGGCCTTCTATTAGGGGAGGTGCAAAGCTGCCCATATTGAGTTAGTTCATCTATACAGCACCATGACCCTTTCCTCCTCAGACTGCTCATGCAGACTTTCCCAGGAGACTATAGATGTGGGTTGAGGGAAAGGTGGCAAATGTGGTGAGAGTGAGCATGTCAGGCCATAGGCTTCTGAGTCACGGAAAGGTCCTTAGCTCCAAATGCTGTTCACACCTGAGTATGCTACATGTGTAACTTTCACTTGTGAACATGGTGTTCCTGGGCATGCCCATCTTTAAAACCAAGCAAATAAAACAGTACACAGTTCACAGTGAATCCTGTGGCTCATTGGTATGCCATGACCAAGGTTTCACAGTTGTCTAATACGGGCAGGTGTTCAGTCTCTTAGTAGGACCCAGTATCAAGCCAAGGTCTGTTTGTCCAAAGGAAAATAATGGATTGGCCATGCAGCAGTAATGCTACATTCTGCAGTGCTGGACTCATTTGGAAATCCAGAGTTTGATTCCTGGGTCAACCTGTCCATGCAGGATGACACACTTATGATCCTGGCTAGCTGGGAAGGCCAACAGGGGTTGGGGTGAGGTTGCAAGTGAGATTCTGTTGAGGATGCATGTCTTTCCCTCTCTGTCTCTTGGTCATGAAAGGAAAACAAAAGAAACTTAAAAAAGGCGGATAATAGCTACTTGTTGAACAGAGTGTGGCTTGGTTTAGAGGCCTTTTGTTACTTTGTTTAGGCTCCAAGTATCCCAGTCAACCATAGACATGTTATGCTGGTCACAAGGCCAAGGACAGAGTTGCTGGCATTGTATCCTGGATCATGTGGAGCACTTGTCCTTGGCCTGAGTACTTGCAGCTTTGCCAGTCACTCCATCATTGGCCAGGGGTCATGCGAAAGGTGACATGGGTTATCTCTAAAAGCCAATAGACCTACTGGGCATTTTTGCCTCTTTCGTGGTACTCAGTGAGAAGTGCAACAGCGTCTTTTCACCTTGGAGGAAATATGTACTATGTACTGTGAACTATCAATTTACTCCAGATCACTGCACCAATAGAAATTTCACTCAGGAGCAGGCTCCTGCATTTCTGTGGTGTTAATCTTCTACCTCTGGCACATACTTGTCTTCAAATATCTTTGGGTACCTTTTACTTGCTAACAAATTTTCTCAGCACAATGTCATCTTGTTTTGTGGATAGTGAAATGATAAAGGTTCCTATAGACTGGTTACTGCACAGACCAGTAAGGCAAAAATGTGGATGCATCCTACTGTTCTGACAATAGGAAAGCTAGTAGTTTTCTGTTCTCTCTGCCTATTGGGATAGGATGACCACACACACACACACACACACACACACACATACAAGTTTGTCAGATCAGTAACTGCACACCAGATAAGGGACAATATTGATTTGCTCTAATAGAAACCACATCTGGGTCAGCAACCGGAATTGCTCCCTGGTTAAGATGTGATGACCCACTGTCATCCTCTGAGACCCCTCTATCTTCTGCATAGGCTGGCACACACAGAGACATCAGATAAATTACCACCCTGTACTTTTTAGGTCTTCAATGGTAGCAGGTAGTACAGGATTGCTCTTTGGCAAGAAAGAGAAATTCAGGAACTAGTCTTTAGTTCATCCAATCGTAATAGTGTTATTCAGTGGGTCAGATGCATGTGGAGGGTTTCACCTATTTGTGAATGTATTCCATTTGTAAACTTGGGTTCCAAGAAAGAAAGACTTACATCCAGGAAAGCCTCCCTCTGACTGACAAGGAGCATATATGTTCAGCCCTCTGGAACCAGTTTAGCTCAGGCACGATATCCAGTAAGTCCTAAGAGGTCTGATTATTTCCCTTTCTCTCCCAAAGTAGCTGCACAACCTTTGGGAAGGTGTAGAAGGATTAAGTTATTGAAGGATTCTTCCTAATTTCTTCAATTAGGAGCTGCCTGAGAAGACAGGCCACTGGCTTTCTCCTTCTGGATCACACCAGGCCCTGGTACTTGACCTCCTCAGATCAGTCCCCCAAATAACCCTGTGGCTCAAACCATGACTTGGCCCTCCTACTTCTCATGTTCACTATCGTTCACCTGGCTCCTTTGGCTGGTCCCAGTTCTGGGGACATCAGGAAGCCCTATGACTGTATGTACAGTTTACCCTTCCTGCTGCAGCCTCTGGGGGGTGGGGGGGTGCAGTAGGAGGAAGGTGAGAAGGAGACTCAAGGATCTCCTTAAGGTTTTCCATTTTCAGTCTGTATTCTGTGTAGACATTACTCATGTTCAATATTCTGATTTCTAGTCCCAGGGCTATTAGGTAGTCTGGAAAGACATAACTTATTTTTCTATGGAAAAATGCATCTTGACTTTGCCGGTGACCCAATAGTATACTGTATGGAAGGTGGAAACTAAGTTATTTTGTCTTAGGGCCTAGAAAAGTCCTAGTCACAGACCAGTGTTTGACAGCTGTGATGAATTACCAGTCTTCTATGTTGGGACACTTAACCAGACAAAAGCAAGTCAAATCACTTCTCAGATGATTTCCATATCTACTTTTTATATCCTCTTCAGAAACCTTGTGGTATAGGTACTAGATTCTTAGAGCGAAGGAGACAGATTGACAAAACATAGGTACCTTCTCTGGAGGCAGAACTGGGTTTAGAACATATCTCTTTTAACTTCCCATCATGCCCTTTCTTTACAACCTAGCACTAGTGGCATGTGAATGTGTGCATATGGTACACATAAAAGGCACCACACACATCACACATATACCCCATGTGCACATACCACACATAAACATATACCATACATGCACACCACACACTACACATGCGTACATATAGCACATACACACCATGTATATAGCATACACACAACACATACATATGCACACACACCCCCATCTTCAATTTGTGTCACGTTAAATGTTGAGTGCTCCTAACAACAACATATTGGGTTGTTAGGAAAGTTATGACATATGCAAAAATGCTTCATGACTTTTCCACGACCCAATATTTTAAGAAAATGCAGTGGCTTTGTTTTTTTGGTTTGGTGAACATAAAATCTGCATTTTGATTTTTATCCATGATTATTATTTGAATTTTTTCTTTCAAATTCTCAACACGAAAGTGAGTTACTTAAAACTCAATTCACAATGGAAACATCAGGGGAACCAGCAGTTAGCGTAATGGCTATGTCGCTGGACTCCCACGTAGTCGACCGCGGTTCGCATCTCGGACCCGGTGGCTTACAACTCACGCCGGGCGCGTGTGCGTGCGTGCCCAAGATCCCGAGAGGAGAATAGAGGAGAAGGGATTGCGGCGTGACCATCCCCCCTGGGGGGTGATTTCTCGCTTTCTGTCTCTATGTCTCTCTCTGTCTGTCTGGCGAGCGCACGCGCCCTATAGCGAAAAACCTCTCCAAAAAAAAAAAAAAAAAAAAAAAAAACAATGGAAACATCAGTCTCTCTTAATTTGAGAAATATAAATTTACAGTATCTTAACCAGGTGTTTACATGCCAGCTCCATGCAGCTATGTGTGCACACATTCAAGTATGCTGGCAAAGATACACTACAGTGTGAGACTTATGATTGTCTTTTAATTGTGTGTGGTTCTTTTTTTTTTTTTTTAAGAGAGGTGGGTTTCTTTGTTGTTTTGTTTTTTGCTATAGGGCACATGCGCTCACCAGAGAGGCGGAGAGAGACAGAAAGGAAGAAATCACCCCTAGCTGGAATGGCCACGTGCAATCCCTTCTCCTCTATTGTCCTCTTGGGATTTGGGGCATGCACATATACAAGCCTGGCTTGAGTTTTGAGCTTTAAGCTGCCGGGTCCCGGACTTGAACTGACATCAACTACGTAGTCCAGCGATGTAACCATTATGCCATCTGCTGGTCCCTGTGTATTGTTCTTTTAGAAATCAGTAAGGCAATATGCAGCAAATTTCATAACTCAAGGTAGATATCCATGCCTGCAAATTTATTTCAAGGAAGTTATTTAGCTGAAATAAAAACACACTACATGCATAATGCATTTTTTTAAATAGGACTCCTTTCTCCTCTCCAAAAACATTTTATAGTTTTAGTGCTTCACAGTGTATAGAAGATTATAATACAGAATGGGGAAGTATTTAATACAGTATTTGGGGGCAAAGGTACAAAATGTTTTGTGTAATGTGTTTGCCAATATAGTTATTAAGTATACTTGTTGACAGTCTAGGAAGTTTCAAATGAAATTGGATGTAAGGGGATAACAGTTTTAAAGACTAAGAGTAAATAAGGCTTATGAGTCCAGGTCTGTTCTTCCGCTCTCTCATTCTGGAGAACAAGACTGTCCATCTTTAAAGCAGAGCATGAAGGCGTTCTCAGTGGATTCCCTGTAGACCTCAGCTGCTGTCTTCTCCAGGGGCTTTGTTGGAGGCTGGGACTTCCCGACAGCCCTGACCGGGAGAGGTGGAATGTGGCGCTGACGTCATGGCCACTCCTGGGAATGTTTTGCATTCCTCTTCCTGGCAGTGGTCAGGTGGCTTCCAGCAAGAGGGAAGGACAACAGCTTCCAAAGAAGAAAAAAAAAGGAGGAAAAGAACAGTTTATAATCCAAGTATTGTGGGGGAAGTACTTTTATTCTGAGCCAAAATTGAAATTAGAACCAGATGTCTTGCATTCTGATGCCGCACGAATGTTAAGTGCATTTATTAATGAGTGCAGTCACTGAGCTATTTGGCTTTTTACTGAACTTAAATCTTGAACTGCCTTTAAGAGTAATGGGAAAGCTTCTTGGAGCTGACATTTTAGCTATGAAAGCAGCTTTTAGAGTGTGAAACAAAGACCCTCAGGAACTGGCCCTGTAGTTAATGTATAGGTGTTTTAAGGTCTGTTAATCTTCTAAAAAGTTGTTTCTGAATCATAAAATCTCTGTAATCCAGTAATGTATTTTGTGCCATTCTAATAAATGCAAGCCATTCATGGAGAAAAGAGGTAAACTATTTTAGCATATACTGCAAAATATTTTTGCTTAAAATACTTACATTTACATTGTTACTTCTGCCAAAGATGTGCAACACTACAATAATGTGTACACTAGGAAAAAGGGCAGTGGTTAGATTTTCAACTTCATTTGTATTTGTATGTTTTTCAGTCACTAAAGTACCTTTGTTAAAATTCATTATACTGGTTTAGCTGATCAGCATTTGTATGTCTGTATTTTAAAATAAATAATACCTTTTTAAAGTAATGACTTTCAGTAGATTATCACTTATTTTGATGTGACAGTTACATTAAGGATAGTTCTTTAGCTTAGGTGGAATCTCTTGGCATACTTCCTGTTATACGTTGAAATGGAAAGCTGGCTTCCTGTTGCAGGTCATGTTGCTGGTGAGGAATTTCCAGAAATGTGGAGAAATGCTGACTCATAGTATACAGTGGGCTGATCCAGTGACAGTAGAGCTGGAGGGGGGTTTTGAGCTCTTGGCTGAAACAAGCAAAATATGTGGTTGAAATGTTCTACTTTATTTTTAGATGTGGGGAGGAGGGTATGGCTAAAAGACGGTTGCTTGGGAGAGCTCCTTGCTAATAGCTGTAGAACGGCTGGAGTTCTAGAGTTAGATGTGTGTCTGAGTAAGTGTTTTTCTTCCGTGTATTGTTGGACTTTGGAGGCAGGTCATTTCTGTTCTAATGACTGCTGCTTTTCTCTGCCTCTTGCCCTCAGACTGCAGCAGGGAATAACCTCATGAGCACTGTGCTGTCAGTCACCTTATTTACACCAAAATAAACTCAAACTTTTTTTTCTTTTTTTTTTTTTTGAGAGGTTTTCGCTATAGGGCGCGTGTGCTCGCCAGACAAACAGAGAGACAGAGAGACAGAGAGCGAGAGATCACCCCCCAGGGGGGATGGCCACACCGCAATCCCTTCTCCTCCATTCTCCTCTCGGGATCTTGGGCACGCACGCACACGCGCCTGGCGTGAGTTTTAAGCCAACGGGTCCAGGACGCGAACCGCGGTCGACTACTTGGGAATCCAGCGACATAGCCATTACACTAACTGCTGGTTCCCATAAACTCAAACTTTTAACTCCTATTTCCACAAACTTTTGAAGTCCCTTCATACTTGTTATTGATGTGCCTGGCTTATTTCATTAGCATAATGTTTTCATAATTCATCCATGTTATGGCATCTGTCAGAATTTCTTTTCTTGAGCCCAGCTGCAGTGGCACAGTTGCTCGAGTGCCACTTCACAATACTAGGGCTATATGGGAGACCTCAGTTTGAATCCCAGGTGGACATGAACGCTCCACATGTATCTTTGTACATCTGTGATCCTGGCTAGCTGAGGGGCTGTGGGGAGGATCGTGGCAGGGGTTCCTGCTTCCTCCTTTCCTCCCTGTCTGTCCATTCGTTTGTCTCTGTCTCTCTCTCTCTCTCACACACACACACACACACACACACAAGAAACATTAGCTTTTATCTTTTTTTTTCTGGGGACATAGCCCCGGAACTGTGACCTTCCCTTGTGGGTACACTATAACCTGTCATCCTTCCACGGTGTATAAACACCACATTTTGTTTCATCACTCATCTGTTGATGGACATTTCGTTTGTTTTTTAACCTTTTGGCTACTATGATAGTTTTGCTATTAACATAGTTGTACAAGTATCTGTTTAGCCTCTGCTTTGAATTCCTTTGACTATATGTATAGGATTGGACTTGCTGAACTATATAGAAATTCGTTGAACTACCATAAGAAGAAAAACCACCTGTTTTCCATTGAGGCTGTTTTCCATTTTACATTCCAGCAAGCAATACCTTACAATTTTTCCATGTTTTCACCAACACTAGTTGTTCTGCAATTTTTGATAATTGGTATTCTAATGGATGTGAAGTGGTATTTAATTGTGGTTTTGATTTGCATTTCCCTAATGGTTTGTAATGTTGAACACATGATTCACCTTTAAATTTTGAAATGCTCCAAGTAAGAAAATTAGCTACCATTACCTGCACAATGAAAATTAGCAACAAAGATCTAAAGTTCCACAATGATCCCTCTCTACCCCAGCAACAGCCTCCACCTGCCACAGGTACCAGGTGCTTAATATGCTGTGCACAGCTATGACCACAGGCACCCATGGACCAAGGACTTCAAGAGAGAGTGGGCTCTCCTCAATGTAGTTCGGCTCTCTACAGAAGATTCTCTTACTGTATTTGTGTCAGATTCATTAGGTGTCCAAAGTGATTATGTTCATTTACACTGATTTTAGTTTTATCAGAAAACCAAGCTTTTAATCTAAAACCGTAAGTACTTTATAGGCATTAAATAGATGGAAAAGGAATATATGTGGGGACCAGCAGTTAGCGTAATGGCTATGTCGCTGGATTCCCATGTAGTTGACCGCGGTTCAAGTGCCGGACCTGGTGGCTTAAACTCACGCCGGGCACGTGTGCGTGTGTGCCCAAGATCCCAAGAGGAAAAAGAAGGGATTGTGGCATGGCCATCCCCCCTGGGGGGTGATTTCTCGCTTTCTATCTCTCTGTCTCTCTCTGTATTTCTGGCGAGCACACGCGCCCTATCTCCAAAACAAAAGAAAAGGGAAAAAAAGGAATATATATGAAATTACCACTTCCAGTGAAGATATCTTGTAATGATTAAATTGATGAGATATTTACTTATTTTTGTGATTGCATTATTTATATTTAATTGTTTCATTTATCTGAAATGTATTTTGGTGAATGCTATGAGGTAAGGATGAATTTTAATTTTTTTACAAATAATTTATCAGCATCATCACATTATGAACATCCCTCCCACTCACTGATTTTAAATATTTCTCTCATTATATGTTTTATTTCCTTACATCACAGGATCTATTTCTTGCCTCTGTACTCAATTTCATTGTGTTAATACCTGGGTTATTTATTTTTTTTTGCATTCTAAATTTTTTTACCTAAACTATATATATTTCCTGTAGAGTTTTTGCTTTAATGTTCTTTAAAGGTTGTTATTAATTTATTTTTTGGAGGTTTTTGCCTTAGGGCATATGTGCTTGCCAGAGAGAGACAGAGACAATGAGAGGGAAAACGAGAAATCACTCCCCAGGAGGGATGGCCACACCACAATCTCTTATCTTTCATTCCCCTCCTGGGATCTTGGGCTCACATGCACACGCACCCAGCATGTTTTTGAAGCCACTGTTCCAGGACTCAAATCATGGTCAGCCATGTTAGAGTCCAACGAGGTAACCGCTATGCCATCTGCTGGCCCCAATTTTTAAAAAGTATTTTAAATAATCATAGACTATTCCATGAGCATTCACAGATGCTCTTCACATTACAAAGTACGTTGATGGGGCCAGCAGGTGGTGTAGTGGTTAAGGTCTGA
This sequence comes from Tupaia tana, assembly GCA_026018925.1. Classification (NCBI taxonomy): domain Eukaryota; kingdom Metazoa; phylum Chordata; class Mammalia; order Scandentia; family Tupaiidae; genus Tupaia; species Tupaia tana. The sequence continues at coordinate 751,040 of JAKSZU010000008.1, forward strand.
CAGTTTGAAAATCTCATTGAGTGCATGTGTGTGCGTATCCAAAATCCCAAGAGGAGAATGAAAGAAGGAACTGTGACATGGCCATCTCCCTTTGGGTGATTTCTCACTTATCCTCTCACTATCTCTGCTTCTTTCCAGTAAGCACCCACACCCTGTTGCAAAAGCCTTTTAAGAAAAGGGAGTAGGGGACGTTAATAACAATTCATAGTTATGGTGGTTAGGCAAGGCAGCCTGGGAACATTGTCAGGTCCAGTTTCCTTGTGATGTCCTAGTCACTAGATTCTGGAACTTAAAAATTAAATTCTAGAACCTCCTGTCCATCTGGTTGGCTGGGATAGTCACTCAATATTTAACTATTTTGCCTTGGGCTTCACCCAGTCATCTTCCTTAAAAGAACACAAATGTTTAGCATTTCCTTTTTGAAACAAATATTTTCATTTTGATATATGATTTTTTTTGTTTATTCAGTCAAGAAACATTATAGTGTTCTGTCATGTGTCCAAACACTGTGCCAGACACAGTGGGAAGCGAGGTTGTTCCTGAGAGCCTTGCATCTGTGCCAGGGCACTAGAACTGGACTGCTAATGCACTTTATCATTTCACTCAAGTCTTATGTTACTTTTGGATTCTTAATGTTAGCAAGGTGAAGAGAAGTGAAAAAAATATGTGAAACATTTGGAAGTCAAGCTCTAAGATTCTTGCAAAGAACTATAGATTGGGAATAAATTTATCAATGCACAAGTGATCAAGAAAATGACAGGGCTACCATTTCTCTCAACTGGGTATGAGTTCTTGTAATCAATGTAACAATATTTTTAAAGTGCTTTGATAGTATCTCAAAATGCCCCCCCAAAATAAGAGACTATAAACATAGATTTATATCCACTATTATAAGAAATAAACCTTGCCCTAAATGAATGCCTTGCTTCTTGTGTGTACAGTTTATAAATAAGTGTGCTTGGGACCAGCAGTTAGCATAATGGCTATGTCTCTGAACTCCCATGTAGCGGTTCAAGTACCGGAGCTGGTGACTTAGATTCACGCCAGGCGCATGTGCGTGCATGCCCAAGATCCCGAGAGGAAAATGGAGGAGAAGGGATTGCGGCGTGGCCATCCCCCCGGGGGGGTGATTTCTCACTTTCTATCTCTCTGTCTTTCTTTGTCTTTCTGGCGAGCACACGCGCTCTATAGCAAAAACCGCTAAAAAAAAATAAATAAACAAACAAATAAATAAGTGTGCTTGATTAGGGACATGTTTTTAAAATATTTGAAAGTAATGTACATGATCAGTTTCAGACAACTGAACTAGTCAATTAACACAGTCTGACAGATTTTAAATTCTCTCTCTTGACATTAAATTAGACCGGTCTGTGTAGCATGGATTCATTCTGAATGCTGTGAAAGGGAGGAAGACTAGCTAGCAAGGAACTTACAACGTGAACTTCATACAATAATAAAGTCTCATCGCAAGGACTGTGTAGAGTATCTGTTGCTTGAGTCTCCGTTTTCTTTGTTAGTTTTCCTAAAAAATTCTGAAAAGAAACTTAGGATGATACATTTCTTGTACCATGGAGAGACAAATATTTCATAAGCACTGTACACATTCCTGTATTGATTAACTAGCTTGTTAATGATCCCCCAGCTAGTTAACGATCCATTTAACGTGTATGAGCCTCATGGGTGGCAGGGACCTATTCTGTTAATGTTTTTACTTCCTCCTGAAACTAGTGCATGTTCTAAATGTTTGATACACATTGAACAAAAAATGAGGTTTTGTTTTTGTTTTTTAGTTTTTATGGTTGTATCAGGCAAGCTCCAAGAAGCCTACCTAAAGAGTATCTTATTTGTTCATTTTAACATTTAGCTTTGAGATTCTTTCTACACTGTTTTTCTACCTCAGCCTCTGAGCTGAGTCCCACCCCTTGCAGTCTAATCTTTGGCAGCCCAAGACAGTGCTAGAAATGACATTACAATTCTTACCTGATCTCTTTAAAAAGGGAGCTAAGCATATTAAATGCTTTATGATGGTTATTTCTTGTAATCCTTAGCACAAGCATAAGAGAGGCATTTGCAGACGGAGAAACTGAAGTTAGAGAGATGAATTTGCTCAGTCCCCCACCACTGGAGAATCACAAAACTGTGTCCCCAGGCATGGCTTCAGAAAATAGCTCCTTGTTTGTCTCAGACTTATTTTCGTGGTTAACACAGGTGACCTACAAATGTCAGGTTCTTGAGCCTCTTGTCTAAGGTGAGAAGAGACATTGCTAATGACCCTGAGAAAATATGAACAAACTGCATGAGGGCTCCAGAATTTTCTGGGGACATACCTCTGGAGCGTAACCTTCCCTTGCTGATGCCTCATGACCTTGTCCTGCAACTCAGGGTAGCATCCACTTAGCTGTGAACATAGCCACACTCTGAAGAAAAGTAAAGAGGCTTTGCTTTGTTAGAGGAAAATGCACATGATACAGCATTTTGAGAGTGAACATTGGATCCAGTCAATAGAGATGCTCCTGAGGGGAAGTCCAACCGGAGATGGAAGCCTGACATGTCTTTCGGTGGAGGCGCCAAGGAAAAGTCAAGGAGACCCTCGTTTAGTTTTACCATGGAGATTTACCTGGTGGTGTGGACTAGCCGACTAGTAATAACCACGTTCCACAGTGCTACCTTTCCTTACTACTTTCTCCTTAAGAATAAATAGCTAAAGCCATGAGTTTCTATCTTGGGTATTACAGCATGTACATGGCTCTAAATGAAGACAATACAGAACCTATGAGGAGAACAAGGCAGCTGTTCGGTGGTTGTCCTAATGGAGAAACCCATTTCACATTTGGAAGCATTTCAGTTCATTTCTGTTTTGGGACTCTAATGGAGGAGTATTTTGAGTTAATGAAGCATGTTCCTTGTTCTGAGAAGTGTACGAGTAGGAGAAAAGGAAGTGTAGCTCTGAGAGGACTCTCCTGTTCCCGCCATGCCCTGTTCTGTGACTGGAGCGTGTGCTAGAACGCGCTGCTTTCTGCAGCGTCTGCAACACAGCACTGTGTTTACCCACGTGTTTTCCCTTGCATGACTTCTTTCCCCAAGTATGTGAAGAAAATAAACATCTTTTTTAAAAATGCCTTTATTTTGTTCATGTGGTTGTAAGCAGCTGGAAAGACTGCTAAAGGCTTGCACGGGGCAGCGAGCTCTGAGAAAAAGAGGACGGCCTGTGCCGGCTTTGGGGTGACCCAGGGGAAGTATTGCTTGTCCCCCTCATCCCCCTGGTGAGAGGACACAGGTGTTCATATAGGAAATCACAAAGTATCACTATTATGCTTTTATAACGGCAATACTGTTGCTTTGCTCCTTTAAAATAGGCCATTAAAAAGTATAAAAGAAACTAGTTTACATCCTGAAAAATGCTTGTTTTTGTTTTGTTTTACCAAGTGTTCTTGTTTTGGGATAGAATTTTTTTTATCCTATGGTGATAGTCTATTGCTGAGAAGGCCTTTATTATGTACTTTTTGTGAAATCTGTAACCTGATGTTTCAGCAACATTTTAAATAAAGATCTTGTTTTTAAATAAGGTTTTCTTTTGGAATTACCAACTTTAATACTACTTGGTATGTTTTCACCTAAACTCCATTTTGTGAGCATCCTAGTATTTTATAGAAAACCTTTGTGGTTTTCCTTGACCCTAATCAAATCGACAAGATTGAGGCATTATACAAGGTCGTCTCTCATGAGATTGTGACTACAAATGTCCGCTCTGTGTCCAAATGTGGACTGAGAACCTGACTTGGGAGAAAGGCAATATTTCCACCTGTTTTGGAAGGTGTGAGGACTGTGTGCTTCAGGGAAAAGGCCATCTGAAAGCAGAGGGTACCAAGGTATAACTAACACGTCAGTGTTTTAGAAATCCCTCGGTCTAGCCCCCAATCTAAACCAGTCACCCAGAATCCAGCCAGTGTGGCAGTTGGCCTCCTATTTCTGTGTCAGTCTGTCCCCATGCCATTGGGGTCACATGGGTCAGGGATGTCTGCTGCACCCAGATCTGCTCTCCCCTTGTAGCTTAGTGCTCTGTAGGTTTTTGCCTCGCAGGTTTCCCATTCAATGGTGATGAGAGCAGGACCAGCCACAGTCCCCTAAGTTAGCACTCACTTCCTCAGGAAGACAGCTGTGTGGGGCACACCACGTCATAAACTCATTTCTCAGGTGATAGCAGCTTAGTTTTTGAGAGGCGTTAGTAGGTCTTCCCACAGAGCCGTGGGCTCTTCTGTTTCCCTATATTGAGTGAAGAGATGGCAACTCTGTCCCCATTCCCCCATGCAAACACATAGTGAGGACCAGACCGCATATCCCAAAGTATCAGGCACGGCACCTGGTATGGGCTTAATTCTCAGACCTCCCAGCGCTGTTATTTTAGGGGTGAATTCACTGAGATTACATCTGAATGAGGTTACCTATAAAATAGAGGGAGCCAGGTGAATGTGAATTTCAGATAACCATGGGCACACCTACACTAAAACACTATTCATTGTTCATCTCAACTTCACATTTAACTGAGCATTCTGTATTTTCTTTGGTAAATGTGACAGCTTTACACCTGAAGCTAGATTATATAGAACATTAAATTATCTTTTAAATTTTTCCAGTAGGTGCATGCACTTACCCAGAGAAAGTCCGAGAGAGGGGGAAGGGTGATTTCTGCACCACCTCCTTCCCAATGGGCATGATCACACTGCAATCCTTTCTCCTCCATTTCTTTCTGTCAGGATCTTGGGAACGCATGCACCTGTGCTCAGTGTGCTTTTCATACTGCCTGATCTAGCATTCGAACCGTGTAGTTGGCCATGTGGGATCAAGCTACTTTAACCACCAGGCTACAGGATGGCCCAAGAATTTGCATGCAGTAATGTCATTGTATAGATGACCTCTTCACCTCAGCCTTTCAGTTTAGGAAGCCTCACTCCTCATTTCTCCTGTACTCACTCCCAAGTGCACCCAGGTTGGTATATTTGTTGTTGACACTTGGCCAATGCGCGTCTGCAGTCCTCTCTGGCTCCTGTAAGCCCAACAGTGTTTGTGGACTGCAGGCAGAGATCCTGACCTCTCCTGACCTGCCCTGTGGCCCCACAGGCACTGATATTTGCGTGTGTTCTTCCCCAGGGCCCTGTGACAATCTTGGCCAGCTGGAGGCCCGAGAGACAGGCATGTCACCCTCTGGCACAGTGCAAGGGGTTCCTGGGCCAAAGTATGTGACTGTCTTCATTCTCTCAGAATCTCAAGGCACTTTCAAGCTCAGTAACTCACGTGACCCAGAGAACAGGAGGGAAGTTGATATAGGACATGGGAATTGGGAGGATTAAGTGATGATTACTATTTCTAAGAACAATCAGTGCCCAAAGGAGAAAGAGCAGAGGTGCCGAAGGTGCCAGTTGTGGGAATGTAGACAGTCCCTACAAAGCATTTCTGAACTCTTTTGAGTGAAATGTAGTCTTCTGTGGGGACCTCTTGCTGAAGGAAGTTTTTATTTCCCAGGGACTTGATGAAAGATATAAAGGCCACAGTGTGAAATGTGGATGCCACACCCTGTTTTGAACTGGATTTCCTGCTAGTTCTGATCTGCGGCATTCTTCCTGGACTAGAGTGAGTTCAGTTCCAGTGTTTGCTTGTAAAACTGAATCCAGTCATTGTATTTGCAATTGGCTTCCTGCCTGCTGTTAAAAGTGCAGAGCAAACTAAAGCAGGTTACTCCCTGTGATTCTGCCCCTCCGAAAGAACAGGGAAAGCAGAGGGGAAAACCCAGGGTGACTGGGTTCATTTACATACCATGCCAGCGGGCAGCTGCGGCTGGCTGCCTCGTCCTCACATGATTCTGTGGAGAATCCTGATATCCTGCTTACCGTAATGGAAGACAGCCTGGGGAAAAACAAACTAGCTTTTTTTTTCTTTTTATGTCTCTAGCTTTAGCATAACCAACTGAGGAACCTACTTCTACTTTGTTTGCAAATACAGGTGAAATAAAGATTTTTTTTTATGTTCTTTTATCTTCCAAAATTTTGTGTTTGTAGAGAAGCAAAAGGCAGGGTGTTGTACTGTCAACAACTGTGTCGGCCAGCACTGCCTGCCCAGCCAACCTTGGGGGGAGGGGGGGGGGGCGGAGGACCCTGTTCTGGGAACCAGGCATCTGGGCTTGTGGGTAGTATCTATTAGGCTCATCCTTATCCCTGGAGTCATAGAAAATGTTCTCCTCAGCGAGACTCCAGCAGACCCAGTGAGACAGCTGCTGCCCTCAACAGAGTGCAGATCAGAGGGAGTGTTCTTCATTACTATGAAGGGTCCAGAAGAAACTACAGCCCTCGCCTGCATGCCTTTAGCAGGGAACTGTATTCAGTCATTCCCCCAAGTTAACCACAGAGCCTCCAAACCTGGGGAGAGGGCAAGAAGGGAATAGTCTGTTTAGTCTGTTCTGGGACTGCTTCAGGGTCTGCTTCATTACACCAAGGTGCTTTGTCAGCCAGTACTAAAATTAAGAGCATTCAAAATGTACCTGGGTGGCCAGTAGGTGGTGTGGTGGTTAAGGGCACTGGACTCCCCCACATGACTGACCACGGTTCCCAGGCCTAGCAGGTTGCCTTCTCACTTACCCTCTCTTTTTCTATCTCTCTCTCTCACTCTTTTCCTCTCTGGTCAAATTAAAATAAATATAATTAATTTAAATCTTTTTTTTAATGTACCTGGAGCCTAGGGACCTCAGAACACCTGTATCTTTGCTATTCTGGTTGAGTTATTTCATTTTGGTCTGACCCACTGTATTAGAGACAGATTAGTTTTTATTTAGAGTTTATTTTACAATATATAATTAAAAGAAATTTAAATGCGTAATTGACTAAATATATAAATAAATTTTGAGTTTACCATTAACAAAGTAACCTTGTAACTTTGTTGGATGCTAAGAGAAAAATAAGAAAATTTAAGATATGGGTTTAGGTCACAGAGAGATTACAGTCTTCTTTTTCTTTTCTTTGGCTAGAAACTCTAAAACCTGTCATATAGTAGCAGACCATGAACAAAAAGAAAAGTACCATGTTTCTGATTCTTGGTTGTTTGATAGAGCTATACATTAGCTGCCTAGTGTCAGAGGAAACTAGATGCAGAAAGATAAAGATCCTGTTGAGGAGATTCCAAAGCTCACCATGGGGCATCACAGGAGGGTGGAAAACGAACATCTGAGAATCCTAACAGGACAGCGTTCAGACAGATCAGAAGATCGCCATCAGGAGCAAGAGTTGCGGCTTCTGGTCTGGCATGTAAAGAGCATAGAGGTCCTGAATCCCAACTTCACAATAAGAAAAAAGATTGAATAAGCTGAAATCAATGCTTCCTAGCTCTGTAAAAGAATTAAGGTCAGAGGGAAACTGACTGCCCTCAAAATTGCAACAACAGACAGACAGATACAGAAAATTACAGCTTCCCAGGAGCAAAAGACCAAGAGCAAAAATGTCCACTGGGACCAGTACAGGCATAGAAAAGCTTTGACAAATTGCTAGAGGTTCAATGAAGATACCCTTCAACTCTGAAAACTCCAGCATCCCAGCCTCAGAGAGGAGGAGCATACCCCTGGCAGTTATTAGTCCTACATATCAATAAATAAGACATCAGTAGTCTGAACTCACCAATTGAGAGAAACTGTCAGAATGGACTGAAAAAAAGACTCAACCATATTGCCTATAAGAAACCTTCTTTATAAAGATGCAGATAGATTAAAAGTAAAGGGGGGTGGGGTAGAGGAGATGGCATGGTGTTTAAGGTGCTGGATTCCCACGTGACCGACCATGGTTCAAGTTCTGGACCCTGCAGCTTGAAAAATCATACTGGGTGCATGTGCAACTGGGCCCAGAATCCTGAGAGAAGAATTGAGGAAAAGGGATTGCAGCATGGCCATCCCACCAGGTGATGATTTCTCATTTTCTCTGTCTCTCTGGAGTGTGCATGTCCCCTATAGCAAAAATTGAAGAGAGGGGAAAAAAAAGGAAAGGGTGGAGAATTGAAGAAAAAGGATGAGATTCTCTTTTTAAACTTCACAATAATCCTAAGAATTAGACACTGGAATACTCCTTGTTTTATAGATGAGAAGGCTTGCTCAGCTCCACATTACTAATCAAAGACAGAGCTGGGACCTTGTGGGAGTCTCTGAGGAAGGGAAATACTTTTTTTTTTCTCTCTAAATGCCAGAGGGCACTTGTTCATGCACACATGAGAGAAAATACCACCACCGCCCCTCCAAAATTGTTCTAATCACACCACAATCTTTTTTTCTCCCATTCCCCATGGCATCCAGATTCTGGGCCTGCATGCACATATCTGATGTGTTATTGAAGCTACCAGGCCCAGGACTGGAACCCTGGTTAACCATGTGAAAACCAGCTTCCTCTGTGTAGTGCCTAACTGATGAGCTACAGGCCAGCCTAGCAAATACTACAGAAATAGTTTAGAAGATAGTGAGTATTTTTGCATATTACTTAAGATTATTTTCTTTATACTAGTGTTAGCAGCGTTCAGGTATATGGCAGCATTCATTAAGTATATGGCGTTTCTGCACATTTCTAATAAAAGCTCTGAAATGCATCAGTTTTATTTTAACAGTAATTAAAATTATTAGAAAAAAACATATCTATACTGTGTGCATACAAATGCACATACCTATGTATTCCTGCATCTGATCTTTACTGATCTTTACTGCTGGTCCCCAGGCACATGTTACAAACCCCACTCAAATCAGTTACAAAGATTCACTTGCTGTCTTGGTGCAAAGAGCAATCTACTTGTCAATTGAAGTGTAAAACTGAAGGAAAGGTTTCTACTTAGTTAAAAAGGCAATTTCTGTAAGCAATATTTTTAACTGCCATTTTCTCTCTTTTTAAGTATTTTATTTATTTATTTTTAAGTTTGCTATAGGACACGTGTGGGAGATAGAGTGAGAAAGCAACCACCAGGTCCAGAACTTGAGCTGTGGTCAGCCATATGGAAGTCCAGCACCTTAACCACCATGCCACCTGCTGGCCCCTTAAATGTCATTTTCTTTATTCTTTTTTTGAGAGATTTTTGCTATGGGGCATGTGTGCTTTCTAGAGAAAGAGAGATAGAAAGCAAGAAATCACCCTCTGGTGGGGATGGCCGTGCCACAATCCCTTCTCCTCCATTCTCCTCTTGGGATCTTGGGCACACACATGCTCCTGGCATGAATTTTTAGTCACTGTGTCTGAGACTTGAACCCTGGTCAACTACATGGGAGCCCAACAATGTAACCATTACACAATCTGCTAGTCCTTTAAGTGTCATTTTCTAATGAACAAGATTGTCTAAAGGGAGATGTTGGGCAGACGGGGTGGTGGTCAACCATTTGTTATTTTTAGGTACTTGGATTCAGGCCCTAGTGAATGTAGGGAGACAAATATGAAGACAGCCTGTGAAAGACCAGAGCTCCTGTGAGTGATTGGAGAGAAAAAGGACCAGAGCAGGGGTCTCTGAAGGGGAACAGCTGACATTAGAGAAGTCTTATGGCTTCTCTCTTGGATTACCTGCCCCATTCGTTTCTAATTCATGTGCCACACAGTAGCCAGTGAACTTTTTGGAAAATGTAAATCAGATCATGTCTCTCCCGTGTTTAAAAACCTTTCAGTTAATGTGTAGATAGACCTGGAGTAAAATCTCTGAGGTTTGTTTGTTTGTTTGTTTGTTTTGCCAAGGATTGCATGCATTTCTAAGAGACTCTTAGGAATGCTGCTGTGAATATTTGTTCGCAGGTTTTTCTGTGAACATAACTTTATTTTCCTGGATAAAAATACCTAAAATGCATTTGCTGGGTCCTATGGTTGTTTCAGGTTTAGTTATTTTATTTTTTTACTTATTAGAGGATGTGTGTGCTCCTCATACAGACAGAGGGGGAGAGAGAGAGAGACAGTAAAAAGCAACCCCATGGGGGATGGCCATACCGAAGTCGCTTCTCCACTCTCCTCTTAGGATTTTGGGCATGCATGCGCATGCACCCAGTGTGTTTTTCAAGCCATCAGGTACAGGACTCAAATTGCAGTTGGCCGTATGGGTTCCAGTTGCCTTAACTACCACACTACCTGGCTGGCCCACAAGTTTAGTTATTTTAGAAACTGCAAACTGTTTTCTGGAGTGGATGTACTCCTACATTGCCACCAGAAATGAGAGTGATCCCATCTCCACATCATTTGGTGTTGTCCCTATTTTTATTTTGGCTGTTCTCATATGTGTGTAGTGGCAGCTCATTGTGGTGTTAATGTGCATTTCTCTAATGGCAAACGAAATTGGGCATCTTTTCATGTGCTTATTTGCCATATGTGTATCCTCTTCAGTGAAATTGTGTTCCTATCTTTTGCACAAATTCTAATTGGATTGTTTGCTAGTTACTATTAAATTTTGAGGATTCTTCATATATTCTAGCTACAAGTCTTTAATTTTAATCTCTAGCTTATCTTTTCATCCTCATAACAAGGTCTTTCACAGACTAAATTTTTTTTGAGAGAGATTTTTGCTACAGGGTGTGTGTGCTTGCCAGAGAGACAGAGAGAGGCAGAGAGACAGAAAGCAAGAAATCATCCCCCAAGGGGAACAGCCAAGATGCAGTCCCTTCTCCTCTATTCTCTTCTTGGGATTTTGGGCACCACACACACATGTGCCTGGTGTGAGTTTTAAGCCACCGCGTCCAGGACTTGAACCTGTGGTCAACTCTGTGGGAGTCCAGCAGTGTTACCGCTACACCATCTGCTGGTCCCCACAGACTAAATTTGTGAAATGTTAGTGGTGTCAAATTACCATTTTTTTTTTAATTAATTATGCTTTTCATGTCAGGGCTAAGAACTCTCTACCTCTCCCCAGATCCTAAAGATGTCCTCCTGAGTTATTTTGTATTTATATCCATGATTTATCTTGAATTATTTTTTTTGTGAAGTGTGAGGCTTTAGTGGAGGGGTTTTCACCTATGGATATGCAATTCCTCTGCCACCACTTACTAAAGAGGCTCTTTTTCCTCCAACAAGCTGTCTTTGCACCTTGTCAAAAAAATCATTTGAATGCATTTGTGTTAGTCTGTTTCTGGGTTTTCTATTCTTTTCCACTGATCAATGTGTATGTCCCTCTGCCAACAGCACACAGTCATGACTGCAGAAGTGTATAATATCTTGAAATCAGCCTGAGTGTTACCACTGTATTTCCTTTTACAAAACTGTTTGGCTCTCAGTTTTTTTGCCTTCTCACATAAACTTTAGAATAATAGTATCTTTCTGTGATTTTTTTTTTTTGGGGGGGGGGGAGAAGTGTTTGGGTTTTTTCTGTTTTTATGGGTTTGTTTTTTTGTTTTTGGGTTTTGTTTTTGTTTGTTTGTTTGTTTGTTTGTTTTGGCTATAGGGCACATGCGCTTGCTGGAAAGACAGACAGATACAGAGAGACAGAAAGCGAGAAATCACCCCCCCAAGGGGGGGATGGCCACGTCACCCCCCAAGGGGGGGATGGCCACGTCACAATCCCTTCTCCTCCATTCTCCTCTCAGGATCTTGGGCACACACACGCACGCGCCCAGCATGAGTTTAAGCCACTAGATCTGGGACTCGAACCATGGTCGACTACATGGGAGTCCAGCGACATAGCCATTATGCTAACTGCTGGTCCCTCTTTCTGTCATTTTAATAGGATTTTTAAAAACCTGTATTAATATGTGTAGAGTTGGGATTTGATTTCTTTCATTGGCATTTGGAATGCTTCAGCATAAAGTCTTACATGAGGGGACTTTTGAAAAGTTTGTAGAGAATGAGATTCAAAAATGAGTTTATTTTGGCTAAAAAAAATTTGAAATCCATGCATCACTTTTTCGTAATACAGTTTTTTCATTAACTTTTTGAAGACCCTCTTGTACATATTTTATTTGTACATATTTGGTTGTTTACACCAAAGTATCTTTCTCTCATTTTTTTCTGACTTTTCCTGTCTTTTCTCTCTTCCTCCTTCCCTCCCTCCTTTCTTTCCTTTCTTCTATTGTAAATAGCCTTGTGTTTTTAATTTTGATGCCTGTGTATTCATTGTTAGTATATAGAAATATGATTGGTTTGTATATGTTCATTTTGTACCTTGCAGCTTTGATAAACTCCTTCTAGAACTTTTTTTGTACACACTCCTTGGGAATTTCTACATAGGCAATCATGTCACCTTCACATAGGAATAGTTCATTCTCCTTTTGTAATCTGTACACATTTTCTTGCCTCATTGCACTGGGTAGAACTTCCAGTACTATCTTGATAAGAGAAATGAGAGGAGGCATGCTGACTTGTTCCTGATTTTAAAGGAGAGATTTCATCTTGCCCATTAAGTTAGCGGTAACTTTTATGACATTTATATTTGAATGAGAAATTTTTGAAAACCTTTGGTATTTGGGTAATAAAGTATATTGGTCTATAGTTTCCTTTTTGTAATCTCTTTTGTTATTGGTAATTCTAGTTTCATAATTGATTAGGAAAGTTTCCTTTCTCAGATGCTTTCTGAAAGAAATATGTGGAATTGGTGTTAATTCTTTCTTAGACATTTTGTAGATTCTCCAGTGAAACTATCTGGACCCAGAGAAATATTTTGGAGGAACTTTAAAATCACAGATTCAATTTCCTTACTAGCTATAAAGCTATCCAAATAATCTAGTTCATATTGGATAAGTAGTGATAGTTTGTATTTTTTTCAAGTAATTGTTTATTTTATCTAATGAGTCAAATTTTTGTGTATAAAATTAGGTTTGTTCTTTGCTAATGAATCTATAATGATCTTCTCTCTTTCACTCTTGATGTTGGTAATTGGTATCTTTTCTGTCTGTCAGTCTTGCTAGAGGTTTGTCAACTATATTGATCTTACCCATAAACCAAGTCTTTGTCTTATTAATTTTCTCTCATTTTATTTTCAGTTTTATTAATTTATGCTCCTTATCTTCATTATTTTCTTCCCTCCTCTTGCTTTGGGTTTATTTTGCTCTTTTTCTACATCTTAGTGGAGGAAACTTAGATTACTGATTTGAAACTTTTCTTTTGTATGTGGTAAGTGATATAAAATTTTCTCTCAGTACTGTTTTAGCTGAGTCCCACCAATTTTGATATGTAGTATTTTCATTTTCATTGAGTTAAATATATATGTGTATATATATATATATTCAATAATAAATAAATTGTGTATATATTCCTCATCCCCCCTTGACATTTCCTCTTTGACCCATGGGTTTTCTTGGAATGTGTTGTTTGGTTTAGAAATGTTTGGCAATTTCTCACTTGGCTCAGTATTCTTGGGAGACCTTTTTGAAGAGTCAGATCTGAAGTTACTTATAAAAGGTTCCAGCAAAGCCAACTAAATCAGTAATAGTATTTTTTTTTTTTTTTTTTGGAGAGGTTTTTGCCATATGGCACATGCGCTCACCAGAGAGACAGAGAGATAGAAAGTGAGAAATCTCCCCCAGGGGGGATGGCCATGCCGCAATCCTTTCTCCATTCTCCTCTCAGGATCTTGGGCACGCATGCACACATGCCCGGCATGAGTTTTAAGCCACCGGGTCCGGGACGCGAACTGTGGTCGACTACATGGTCGACTAATGACATAGCCATTACGCTAACTGCTGGTCCCAATAATAGTATTCTTATGGGGCTTTGTTCAAATAACAGACAAGATTGAGCTAAACTTATTTATTGTTTTGCAAATAAGTTAGTTTATGCCTCTTTGGTAAAAGGGAGAAATAGAGGGAAAAAATGTTTTCTAGAAGAAAATTACAGTGCTCGTACTACTTTGTTTTACCTTTGTCCATATCTGTGTTTTGAATTTTTAGTATCTGCCTACTGTTTGAACAGAATCCTAACCTTTTTCCTGGCTTTAAGTCTTAGGCAATTTTTTTAAAAACATTGTTGGATTTTGATTTATTAAAGCTAAAATTGCTTTCTTTTTTTTTTTTTTTTTTTTTGGAGAGATTTTCGCTGTAGGGCGCGTGCGCTCGCCAGACAGACAGAGAGAGACATTAGAGACAGAAAGCGAGAAATCACCCCCCGGGGGGATGGTCACACCACAATCCCTTCTCCTCCGTTCTCCTCTCGGGATCTTGGGCACGCATGCACACGCGCCCGGCATGAGTTTTAAGCCACCGGGTCCGGGACGCGAACCGCGGTCTACTACGTGGGAGTCCAGCAACATAGCTATTATGCTAACTGCTGGTTCCCAAAATTGCTTTTCTTTAAGTTAAAAATACTTTATATGTGTGTGTGTGTGTGTGTGTGTGTGTGTGTGTATATATATATGTATATATATATATATACACACACACACATATATATATATATATAATTACTGCACAACGCCATATAGCCTTAGCTAGGTGCTACTTTATAGTATGTTCATCCTATTCACTGAGATTAACGCCTAAAGTCAGACATGTGTTCATAAATAGTTTATATCCACCTGCACTTGCTACTAAAAGTTTTTAGATTAATTAAGATCCTTTGTGAGTCAATAAAACATGAAAACTGTAAATGGCTATTAATCAGGGATATTATCGATAGGTGACTATATTAACTAATATTGGCCAATATTGACTTGTTAATCAATATTGTTGGTCAGCATTATGGTATAGGCATACAACTAAATTTATGTAGCCATTAAGATATATGAATGATCTCTATTTATGAAAATGCTGATGAAAATGTGTGTAGAAGTATCTTTAATTAAAAAAGTAATAAATAAAATTAATTTTCAAAAAAAGAAATATTTGACAATTTTTCTATTATTTTTCTATTATTAATTAGAAAATAAGAAAGAGTAGCTTTTAGCCTTAAATTAAAGTCCAGTAATTAATATGATAAAGTATGGGATCATGGTCCATGAAATGTACAGATTTAGTAAAATTAACAACTAGATAAATATTGATTAGATTTACTGTGCAAATTAACACAAAAATGATAAGAAAATTGAGTAAATAAATGTTTTAAGGTATATTTTTAGTAAAAAAATGATAAAAAGGACTGAATGATAATTATTTTAAGAGACAATTGGACATGTGCTATCCTGAATGTTTAAATATCCTATCTTTTGTGTCTAAGTACACATTCCCCAGTTTAAATTTTTAAATCAAAAGGCTTTCAAATAGGGAAAGAAGAGATGAAATATCTCTATTTGCAGATGGCATGAATATATACATAGAGGAACCAGAGGTATCCATGAAAAAACTCATGGTTTTGATAAATCAATACAGTAAAGTGTCAGAACACAAAATCAGCATACAAAAATCTATAGCATTTCTATATATGAACAACAAGCAGACTGAGCTAGAACTGAATAAAGTAGCTCTATTTACCAAAACCACAAAAAGCATAAGAACCTAGGAATAAATCTAACCAAAGAAGTAAAAAGCCTCTAGAAGGAAAATTATGGAAATCTAAAAAAGAAATTGGGAATGACACAAAGAAGTGGAAGGATATCCCATGTTCCTGGATTGGAAGAATTAATGTAATCAAATGGCAATTCTGTACAAATTAATCTGCATATTTAACTCAATTCCAATAAAATTATCAGAGACATTCTTCACACATCTAGAAAAGACAATCATAGAATTTGTCTGGAATCATAAAAGACCCTGTATTGCCAAAGCAATCCTGCACAAGAAGAGTGGAATAGGAGGCATCTCACTCTCTGACCCCAAAATGTATTACAAAACTGTAATATTCAAACAGCATTGTATTAGCATAAAAACAGACATGTGGACCGATGGAACTGAATAAAAACCCCAGAAGTAAACCCCAAAACATACAGCCAGCGCATTTTTGACAAGTCATCAATCCAGTGGGGGGAAAGAAAACCTCTTTAACAAATGGTGCTGGAAAAACTGGGTATCCACCTACTGAAAGATGAATCTGGACCCCATGTCTCACCATTAACAAAAATCAACTCAAATGGATCAAAGATCTAAACCTTAGACCTCTAACGTAAAACTACTGGTAGAAAACATGGGGAAACTCTGGGAGACATTGGAGTAGGCAAGGACTTCTTAAATAAGACCCCCAAAGTAGACAAGAGGGATTACATCAGATTAAGTTTCTGCATAGCAAAAGATACAATAATTAGTGTAAATTGACAACCCTTGAAATGGGAGACTATTTTTGTAAGCTTTAACTCAGGTAAGGGACTGATAAGTAAGATTTACACAGAACTCAAGCAGGTTACCTTGGAAAAAATATGATCAACCCAATTAAAAGATGGAAAAATGAGCTGAGCAAACAACTCTCTAATGAAGACATACGAACAGCCAAAAAGCATATGAAAAAATGTTCACCCTTCCTCATCATAACGGAAATGCAAACTAAAACCACAATGAGATACACCTAACCCCAGTCAGAATGGCTTAAATATAAAAAAACAATGATAAATCCTGGCAAGGCTGTGGTGAAAGGAAACCCTTCTACATTCTGGTGGGGATGTAAATTAGTATAACCACTGTGGAGATCAATATGGAAGTTCCTCAAAGATTTGCAAATAGAACCTACCATATGATCCAGCAATTCCACTCCTGGGTATCTACCTAAAGGACAGAAGAACACTTAGTCAAAAAAGTTCTTGCATTTCTATGTTTATTGCGGCATTATTCACAATCACTAAGAGATGGAACCAATGCAAATGTCCATGAACAGATGAATGGATTGAAAAGTGTGGCACATATACAATATGGAATATTACTCAGCCATGAAAAAAACAGCAAGACCCTGGCACTTGATAGAAAGTGGATGAATATGGGACCAGCAGTTAGCGTAATGGCTATGTCGCTGGACTCCCACGTAGTCGACCGCGGTTCGAGTCCCGGACCCGGTGGCTTAAACTCACGCCGGGCGCGTGTGCATGCGTGCCCAAGATCCCAAGAGGAGAATGGAGGAGAAGGGATTGCAGCGTGGCCATCCCCCCCGGGGGGTGATTTCCTGCTTTCTGTCTCTCTGTCTCTGTCTATCTGGCGAGCGCACGCGCCCTATAGCAAAAAAAAACCTCTCCAAAAAAAAAAAAAAGAAAGTGGATGAATATGGACAATTAACTGCTGAGTGAAGCAAGCCAGGCTATGATAGAGAGACATCGTATGTCTCCACTTAATATATACCAACTGTCCACACACTATGGAGGAAACTGCAAGATTAGAGGATATAGAAGTATGTAAAATGGTTAAGGATACTGGAGAAAGTGTGGGAAGAGAGTGGGAGATGGTGGAGAGTGAGAGGAAAGGAATCAAGGAGAAAAATAAGAAAGACATGTAAAGGACACAAAAATGGAGGATTGTCTGTTGATGATAACATGCATCGTATCTTCAGCAGAACTGGTGAAAAATGTATTGATGTTTAGTAATTCATTTTACAAACCAGTGATTTACAGTGATTGAATGTATAAAATAAAATAATAAAAAGAAAAAATTTAAATCAAGGTGGCCTGTAATTTTGATCATTCAGAAATAGCATGCCCCTATTTTCCAGTTCTTAATCTAGAAATTAATGACATTCCCCCCTTTTAAATCTTAATTATGAGGGCAGCCCCTGTAGCCTAGTTAGTAGAAAGGGAACCAGATCCCACATGTCCTGGTGTGGTTCAAATCCTAGCCTCAGTAACTTGAAAAACTGAGGTGTGTGTACATGTCTCAAATCCCAATAGGATAAAGGAATGGAGGAGAAGTGATCATGCCATGACCACACCCCATCATGGGGAACTTTCTCCCTCTCCCTCTCTCTCTGTCTCTAGAAAGTGCATGTGCCCCCTGCCATGTAAAAGAAAAAAATCTGAGTCATGATCTAACCTAAAGTTTTTACCAGTAAAGTAGTTTGATTTGTTCCTTTTTTATTGTCTTTATCTCTGCTTAGTTTTGGCTTTCTCCCAGTCTGCACTCAAAATCATCATCTAATTGTCCTAAAGCATAGATTTTTTTTTTCTTTTTTTGGAGAGGTTTTTGCTATAGGGCACGTGCACTCACCAGAAAGACAGAGAGAGACAGAAAGTGAGAAATCATCCCCCGGGGGGATGGTCACGCCGCAATCCCTTCTCTTCCATTCTCCTCTCAAGATCTTGGGCACGCACACACCTGCGCCGGGCGTGAGTTTTAAGACACCGGGTCCGGGACGCATACCGCAGTCGACTGCGTGGGAGTCCAGCAACATAGCCATTACGCTAACTGGTGGTCCCCCCCTAAAGCATAGATTTTCAGAAGAGCTAGATATGCTCTTTGGGGAGAAAAACACTTAGAAAATATATTACAATAATTTTATAGTTTTATCAACTGGACTAGGGAGAAATGTTCACATGTTGAAATATTCACTTTTTAAGGTAAATAGCATGATTGAATGTATAAAAGAAAATGAAATTTAAAAAATAATAAAATTCTAAAAATCAAAAAAAAAAGAAATGAATTCAGCTGTAACATTTTACTACATAAAATGAACATTTCAACATAAGAATGACTTTCTGGGGACCAGCAGTTCGCGTAATGGCTATGTCGCTGGACTCCCATGTAGTCTACCGACCGCGGTTCGCGTCCCGGACCCGGTAGCTTAAACTCACGCCGGGCGCGTGTGCGTGCGTGCCCAAGATCCCGAGAGGAGAATGGAGGAGAAGGGATTGTGGCGTGGCCATCCCCCCTGGGGGGTGATTTCTCACTTTCTATCTCTCTGTCTCTCTCTGTCTGGCAAACGCACACGCCCTTTAGCAAAAACTTCTCAAAAAAAAAAAAAAAAATAGAATGACTTTCTGAAGGAACTGACAAACTTATTCCAGTGTGTGTACACTGGTTTCTTTGTATGTGTAGCACTTAGTATAGTAGTGCTATATGAGGGAACCCCCCCAAAAAAAGAAAAAAGAAGATGTACATCCAGTCCTTTGCATCACTAATCTCATTTGAGAAATAGGCACATTCTACAGGAGGAGGGGGTTAACTTTTCTTTGGCCCATCAATTATTCATTCAGCAACAAGTACTTTTTTTTTCTTAATTGTTCACTATTAACCCCTGGAGTATAGTGGAACTAGGTTCTTTCCTGGGTCGGTTGCATTTTGACAGAGGTGATAATAGTTCAGACTAGGATGGGGTGTTTGTATTCTTCACACTGGGTTATGTGGCTTCCTCATGTGGGGGGATCTTTGTTTTCTCTGTTTTGTACTATGTTCTCTCAAAGGATAGTGAGGCATTCTTGGAGGCTTGAATATCCGGGAATTCTGCATTTGTGAGTTCCTGCACTGGTTAAAATCACAATAGCATGGAAAGAACAGCACACCATCACTTACCACAAAGCAGTAATGGACAGTTCTCAGAACCTTACTGTTTCATCCATCAAGTGAGGGTGTTGCCAATACCTTATCCACCTGACAGGGTTATTATGGGAACTGAATAAAATAATGGAAACAAAAATTTTAGTTGTCTAAAATTCTTTTTAATTGTGCAGACATTTTAATGAGTTTTTGCATGATCCTATATGGTACACAATTCTTCTTGTTCCCTGAAGGCCAGGCCCACTCCTGTTTCATTGTCTGTTGGCTTTCTGTCTCTGCTGAGCCAGTGAGAACTAGTCATAGGCCCAGCAGCCTCCAGTGCAGTTTTACACCATGATCCCAAGGCAGGCTGACCTCAGATGTTATACAACCAGGTCCGACAGCAGTGTGTCTTTTGGAGTCACTGGTCTAGCTCGTCATGAGGGTTGTTCTGCTCTGAATTCCAGCCTGCCTTGACCCACTTCACCTAATCATCAGCTTCATTCTCCAGGGATCTGATCTCTGGGGTTAACAGTGCTCCCAAGCCTGGCTCGTCAAAGATCAAGATATGTGGGCTTAAAAGGTCCCAGAATGCAACCAGCAGTTAGCGTAATGGCTTTGTCGCTGGACTCCCACGTAGTCGACCACGGTTCGCGTCCCGGACCTGGTGGCTTAAAACTCAGGCCGGGTGTGCGTGCATGCGTGCCCAAGATCTCGAGAGGAGAATGGAGGGGAAGGGATTGCAGCGTGCCCATCCCCCCTGGGGGGTGATTTCTCGCTTTTTATCTCTCTGTCTCTCTGTCTGTCTGGCGAGTGCACGCGCCCTATAGTGAAAAACCTCTCCAAAAAAAAGGTCCCAGAATGCTTTTTGTTTTCTGGAACACGTGTGTTATAGCAACCGATTTCGTCTTCATCGTACTTGAGGAAAGAGAGTCTGTAGCTTTCATGAGCCTGTAGTGCCTAAACCACATGTTGTGATTGAAACCCATAGGCTGAGTCCTCAGGACTGTTCATTATAAGTCATGGAGCAGAAATAAAGTGTAATCAGTTTGCATTAGGGTTTCTAAGTTCCCACCTTGCTACTTTTTTGCTTTCCAGTCCCAAAGGACTCACTCCTAAAGTATAATAAATGGGTTCGTTCCCCAGAATTCCTTGCTTAGAACTTAGACTGCATTCACTCAGAGAAATTATGGCTTCATTCCCTGGCCAGCCTAACTTAATATATTATAATGCCTTGCTGTTACTGGGACTTCAGCTCTACAGAAACACATTTTTAACATTCTATCTCAGAGAATGAATTTTGAAACCAAGTTCAGGTATTGTAGAAGGAGTAGGAGAAAGGCAAGGACCCTGGGTGAGCGTGGGGTGGGCATGTCCAACTGACTGAATCGGGACAACACTTCTGTGGGCTTCTCAGGGAAGATACCTTTATAAGCCAGTCGCAGCTCCTCTGTTCTAAACTGGTAACAAAAATGGTAGTTGTGGGGAGATTATGGACAACAACAGATGGGGAAATCTTTCATACACATATTTGGCTTGGCTATTTCATAAATTTGATGCAAGTCAGAAACTGGCCACATAGTCCTTGATGTATATATTTCTCATTTTAAAAATCATGTTAAACTGCATCATTATTACTGCATTACATTGTGGGTAACTGGGCGCAGAAACCAGTTAACCCTTCGCCTGCAGCCTGAGGGCTATACTATATGGCCATCTCTTAAATACTTAAAGTCTGTTGTTGCCAGCATTGTGTGTAGATAGGTTCGCCTTATTGCCAAATTGTTGAACCTTTGGTACATTACTAAGGACAACTAAGGTCTTTTTTGATATGTACCAAACTTTTGAGTTCTTTGATGGATTTAAGGAAGCCAGTTTTGTAAGCTATGTCGCTGACTACAGGTTCAGATTTCCGGCCCTGTCAATCTGAAATGAGCCAGGTGCCTACATGAGTGCCCAAGATCCTAACGGGCTGGAGAGCTAGAGGAAGGCTATTGTTGCATGACTAGACTCTGTAAACAGTATTTCTCTCTGTCTCATGCATGTACACACACTCTGTCATGAATTTAAAAAAAAAAAAAAGAAAACCCAGAGCTCTTTTCTTTCACTTTGATACATTTATTTCATATAAATGTTAAGTAGTATATCTTGAACCTTTATATAGGTCCAAGTGAACACGTTAGTCCCTCCCATCTGCCCCGCCCAAGAATAAAAGCCCTGTAGTGTTCCAATGAGATACCAGTTGATAATGAACAAATTAAGGTTACGCTCAAAATTTATGGATAGTGATTCTCTTCACAAACCCAGTCTGATTAAGTTAAAAGTTTCACTGGTTTTTAAACATGAAGAAGAATCTGAATACCAAATAAACCTTGTAACAAGCCAGTGATAAATCTTGTGCATTGTGTGACCCTTATGTGGATATTTTAATATTCTGTGGTTGTTGATGACATGGTTTGTTTTAGTCTTTGAGAAATGTTTGCTTGCTTATTTCTCTGGTTTGCCACTAATTCATCTTGAAGTGTATCTTTAAGCAATTAACTGTATAACAGAAGGGAGGAAAAAAAAAACAGTTTCAGTATACAGAGGTGAAAAAAGTCACTTACATGAATAGTGGACATTTTTAAATAATGCACTTTTTGGAATAACAGCAATCTAGTACTGAATAAATTTGTTGCATTACCATCTGTAAGTACATTTGGGTGAGCCATCTAACTAAAGCTGTGCACTATAATTTTTAAAAAGTGATTCCTCCCTATCTGATGGGGCTCGTTACCTGACATGTACACATTCCATTGGAAATAGGTGCTTTGTATGGCCCAGAAAGCCCATTCTCCTTCCTCAACTGTGAGACCAAGGGAGCCCCACCACCTGTTACCCATGTGTCTACCTCCCTGTCTGCAGAATGACTGTATAAAGGAGCAAGTATACATTTTTCCTTTTTAAAATTTATCTGTGATTTTAGAGAGAAAGAGAGAGACCCCCTTCACAGGGCCCCTATACCACTGTTCACCCCCAGTCTCAGTCCACCCAGATCAGAGATACACATGCATGCACCTGGCATGTCCAGGGAAGTCCTGGATGCAAACCCAAGACCCTTCCTATGTGGTTCCAATCGCATCACCACTGTGCTACTACCTGGCCCTTAGATGAATACATCTAAGCAGAAGCAATTCTGGTAACTGGTAAAACCCTTTTTTTTTTTTTCTTTTTTTGTAGAGGAGGTTGAGAAGACAGGAGTTTCAGTGTGGCATCCCCTGTGCTTGTTAGAGCAGTTCTAAAGTCAAGTTCAAGGGGCAGAATATATGGAGCTATGTTCATGGGGTCTTGAGCCCCTCATTTGCTATTATGAGAAAAATGAAATAAATTAGCAAATAACTCCTAGTAGGAAAGACCCCATATGGTAATGCATCTTTTGTGACACAAACCGAAGTTTTCTGTTCAGATCAAGTTGACTTTAGCAACCACAGACAGGAACAGGGCTGAGCCCGCCTCAGATGCACATGGATTCTCGCTTTGCTAGGCATTGGGCTGGGCTGGAACCTTTTTTTTAGGAGATATTTTTGCTATTAGGGCATTTGTGCTTGCCGATAAGAGACAGAGAGACAGAAAGTGAGAAATCACTCCTTAGGGGTGATGGCCATACCATGATCCCTTCTCCTCTATTCTCCTCTCAGGATTTTGGGTATGCACACATGTGGACCCAGCATGAGTTTGAAGCTGCCGGGTCTGGGGCTCGAACCATGATTGGTCATGTGGAAGTCCAGTGACATAACCATTATGTCATCTGCCGGTCCCAAGATCAGTTCTTTGACAAGCCAAATAGAAACTTGGTCTTAATTATAAGTAACCACCTGTGAAAGGCCACCTGTGATAGGAATAACAATATAATGTTGTCTGTTTAGAGTGAATTGCTTTTTCTCTCAGGAAAACAGACACAGATACCAGCTCTTAAAATGGTAACATTTCCTGGCTTCTGTTATGTGAGAGTCCACATCTGGTAAAATTTCAGATGATATTCTGGTTGGCGTGTCATACTTTCCCTTGTGTTAGCTCTCTTTCTGAGACCGTCGACTACAAATGTCATTGTGAAACTGGCCATCTGGACCCTGGAGCCCAGCACCTTTTTTGGAGCCCCTACAGCAGTCTCTCACAGCCCCATCCTGGCATCATCAGGAGCCAGGCAGCCAAGCACACACTCTTCTGCTCCTTTGATTGCAGCTCTCCTCTTAGAACTGGCCATTCCTGCTAGATTCATAGGTCCCTGAGAAGCCTTCTGCTGAGTGAAAAAGCTCAGGCTGTGTAGATAGTTTACCAAAACTCTCAGGGTTCAAAAGTTCAAAGGACAGAAGTCCATGAAGCCTAGTGTACTTGCTTTTCCACAGGACACCGGAATTATAGGATTATATGTTCATTAGGACCGTCTGTCTAATAGTGATTCTTTTCCTTCTTTTACTTTTCTGATTTTCTCAAGTTACCCATAAGGGCCATTTATGACCTTCATAATAAGAAAGCACTTTCTCTTGCTGGATCTTGGGGTGATTTAGCCATTCTTAAGTCTGCAGTGACTCTCATTAGTGCATATTTTACTGTCTATGTGTGTTTTCCTCCAAAGAAGTAAGAATTTCATGTTAGGCAGTCCCCTCTGGGCCCTTTGCTGCACTGTGACTGGGAATGTGCTTTCTCAGTATTGTTAGACCACCTGAGTTGGCGTGGTTCAGAACTAGCTTCTCTATACCTGGCTTTGTCGTCTTAGTGAAGTAATGTCATCCCCTTGGAGGCCTCAAGTCGACATTTGTAACAGCATCTCCTTTACAAAGTGACCAGGATGCGTCACTATAGTGTGAACCTGCATATGTGTCTGGCATGAGCAAATACTCAGTAAAGCTGTTGTCTCAGCAATGGCTCATGTGGTGCACACGTTCAAATCAAACCCAGGTCATACTGTTAGAGTCCACAAAGTGCTTGTTGTGTCTGTGTGGGAGCAGGTCAGGTAGAAGTGCTTCTCAGTCAGGGTACTGTGTTGATTTTGGGGTTTCCTTGAAAGCCTCCAAGCAGAATTGCTCTGACATCCTGATATGTTATCCCAGACCTCTTAGATACCTTGCTCTATCACTGGACTGGAAAATGCCTTCTTTTTTTTTTTTTTTTTTTTTTTTTTTTTTTGAGCTGCACCTCAGGACTCACCTCCCTCAACCACCTGTGGATGCCCAGCAGCCTCTCTCCATGTGCAGACTCTGCCTGCACTTCTAAGCCCAGTGCTGGTGAGCTTTAGCTGCCACATCTCTGCTGAGATTGGCTACCAGATAGTAAACTTCTGACCAATTGATTTTCAAACCTCTCAGATTTTCCCAACTTGCATCCTGTTTGCTTCCTCTGCACCTTTGCCTTTACTGGCCTGGGGCTGACCAGCCTGTGTGCTGTGCTCTACCCCTCTCCCTGTCCTCTGCTTGTCTCCTGTTCTGCCCTGCCTAGCCACTACCTCCTCCCAGCCTCCTCTCACACCATTACACCATCTCTCCTAGGAGCTGCCTTTCTCTTGCCCATCCCACATATAAGGATTAGTACCATGGATCAGCAGCTTTAATCAACACACATTACATTTATTATATTGTATTAATTATATCAACGTGAAGAAATGCATAGATAATGTATTGAGAAGTGGGGCACTGACTTTTGTCTGAGAAGTGTGATCACAGCTATGACATGTGCAAAGGCAGGGGAGGGAGGATCATCGTGGTTACTGCTTTATGTTGTATGATTTTGTTCCTGGTTTGTACTTTTTAATGTTTCCAAGTTCTATGTAATGATCAGTTATTACTTTTGTTAACCAGAAAAAGATTGACTTCTTTGTTTACTTTGCTGTCCTCTATCTTTTTTTTTGTATGTATCTTGGAGTGACCACATCCTTGTAAATGTGGTCTCACTTATGGTTACAGCTATAGCCCTAGACATAATTTTACTCTCTTCTTTCCATCCGGGATTATTTAATGTATAATACACCATTCTTCTGAGTGACATTTACAACCATCTTATTGATTGTCATAATATTTGGTTGGTTCAAAAAGATACTCAACTCACTAGGGAAACTCTGGGAGACATTGAGGTAGGCAAAGACTTCTTAAATAAGACTCCCAAAGCACAGGCAATAATCCCTAAAATAGACAAGTGGGACTATATCAGATTAAATTTCTGCACAGTAAAGGACACAGTACTTACTGTGAATTGACCACCCTCAGAATGGGAGAATATTTTTGTAAAATATGCCTCAGGTAAGGGACTGATAATCAAAATACACAGTGAATTCAAGCAGGTTATACATAGTGAATTCAAGCAGCTTAAAAAAAAAAAAAAAAAAAAAGATTAACCCAATTAAAAGATGGGAAGATGAACTGAACGAAAATCTAAGGAAGACATACAAACAACCAAAAAGCATATGAGGAAATGCTCAACATCTCTCATCATAAGGGAGATGCAGATTAAAACCACAATGAGATACTGCCTAACCCCTGTCAGAATGGCAAAGATTAAAAATACAAAAAGTAGTAAGTGTTGGCAGTGTTATGGTGAAAGGGGAACTCTCCTACACTGTAGGTGGGAATGTAAATTGGTCCAGCCACTGTGGAAAACAGTATGGAGGTTCCTCAAAGATCTACAGATAGAATTACCATTTGATGGGACCAGCAGTTAGCGTAATGGCTATGTCGCTTGACTCCCACGTAGTCGACCACGGTTCGAGTCCCGGACCCGGTGGCTTAAACTCACGCCGGGCGCGTGTGAGTGCGTGCCCAAGATCCCAAGAGGAGAATGGAGAAGGGATTGCGGCGTGGCCATCCCCTCTGGGGGGTGATTTCTCACTTTCTATCTCTCTGTCTCTCTCTCTGTCTGTCTGGCAATCGCATGCACCCTATAGCAAAAACCTCTCCAAAAAAATAAAAAGAATAATTACCATTTGATCCAGCAATCCCACTTCTATATATCTACCCAAAGGACAGGAGAATGCTCAGTCAGAAAAGCATTTGCACATCAATGTTTATTGCAGCATTATTCATGATCTCTAAGACATGGAACCAACCTAAATGTCCACAAACAGATAAATGCATTAAAAAAGTGTGGCACATATACTCTATGGAATACTACTGAGCCATAAAAAAAAAATTTTTTTTAAATTTAAAAAGTAAGGCCCTGTAATTTGATAGAAAGTGGACGGATATGGAAGATTTGTTGCTGAGTGAAGCAAACCAGACTATGAAAGAGAGATATTGTATGAGTCCACTTAATATATACTGACTATTCACACCTTATGGTAGAGATTTAAATATTGGAGGGCATAAAAGCAGTGAAAATAGTTACGGATGCTGAAGACAGTGTAGAACTTTGGGGAAGCAGGGAAGAGTATAGAGAAGGGTAACAAGGGAATAAATAGGCATGATATTAGTGGGACACTGAAATAGTTTATTACCTGTTGATGATAACATGTATAGTATTCTCAACTGCACAGGTCTGAGAGATATTTCATGTTGGGTAAATTCTCTTTTGAAGTCAAATGATGTATAGTGATTAAATGTTTTAAAAAATAATAATGAGAATAATCTAAAAAATGAGAAGCTATTTGATGATAATGATGTGGATAGTAATGTCTTTGTCTTGACTGATATGCATGGTAATCATGCTGGAAAACAAAATGTTATACACATGGGACCAGCGGTTGGTGTAATGGCTATGTTGCTGGACTCCTATGTAGTCGACCGCGATTCGAGTCCTGGACCCGGTGGCTTAAAGTCACGCCGGGCACACACATGTGTACCGAAGATCCCAAGAGGAGAAGAGAGTGTGGCGTGGCCATCCCCCCGGGAGGTGATTTCTCACTTTCTGTCTCTCTGTCTCTATCTTTCAGGTGAGCGCACGTGCCCTATAGCAAAAAACTCTCAAAAAAAAAAAAAAAAAAAGATGTGATTAACTTAATATAAAAAAAGATACCCAACTATAAATAACTTCTGTTGTTATTACCTGTTGAACAGAAGGTGGGTGGCAGAGGTTGCGAATTCTCAGTTTCAAGCCTGAGAGGACTCCCGAGCAGTTAGTTTTTTAAGAGGGAAGAAGAGAACAATCGACATTTGGCTGAGACGGTGGCAGCAGGTGGACTTGGAGGCTAGGAGACGTGCTTAGGGCCAAACTCCAAGGGCAGGCATCCCATCAGTGAACAGCCTCAGAGTTAGCAGAGAAAGTCATTGTTCCTAAGGTGGCTGCTTTTGCCCATACTCTTGTTGGGTGTCAGAATAAACTTGTGATCACCACTTTTCTTGTCTTTTTTTTTTTTTTTTTTAAGAACAATTTTTGTCACCAAAGAGACAAAAAGCAAGAAATCACCCCCCAGGGAGGATGGCCATATCACAATCTCTTCTCCAGTCTCCTCTCAGGATTTTGGGCATGTACACACTCGCCCCCTACAGTGATCACTCCCTTTTTTTTTTTTTTTTTTTTTTTTTTTTTTTTTGAGAGGTTTTCGCTATAGGGCATGTGCGCTCACCAGACAGACAGAGGGAGACAGAGAGACAGAAAGCGAGAAATCACCCCCCAGGGGGGATGGCCGCACCACAATCCCTTCTCCTCCATTCTCCTCTCGGGATCTTGGGCACGCACGCACACGCGCCCGGCGTGAGTTTTAAGCCACTGGGTCCGGGACGTGAACCACGGTCAGCTACGTGGGAGTCCAGCAACATAGTCATTATGCTAACTGCTGGTCCCCCCCTTTTTAATCTTAGGGAGAAAGGACCTGTTTTTCCATCTTTGTGAATGCTTATAGATTCCTTTAAAGAAGTAAAACAAGTTAGCTTTTAAGGTTTTAAAATTGTTTGTCATTATAGGACAAACAGGTGTATTTTTAGGGATTAGTTATAGGGGTTGGAGAGAAACAGGGAGAGACACTACCCTGTCATGTTACCACCCTCCAGCCCTGCTAACCCTTACCCTCCAAAGTTGCTCTGACCTGTCTAGCACTGCACTTCGGGCTAGACTTTGCCTACCTTCTGGGGAGATATCTGAACAAAGGCTAGAAAGACTTCCTTAACTCTCTTCTGATTTATGTGCTTCCTGATGTTCAGAATCACTGGGTTAATTGGATAAGGTTCTTTACTGGTAGTAGAGGAAATAAATTAGTTGTTTCTAAATGTTTACTAGTTTTGCTTTCCTTTTTTTGTTTTCTCTGGGGTGTGCAGACAGATTGTTATTGGCAGGGTCTCTGGGTTTCATGAAGGATGACTGCCTGTTTTGTTCTTTTACATTATTATCTTTTTTTTAAGAGAAATTTTTGCAATAGGGTGCATGCGCTCACTGGAGAGACAGAAAGTGAGAAATCCCCTCCCCCCTTGAGTTGGCCACACCGCAGTCCCTCCTCCTCCATTCTCCTCTCAGGATCTTAGGTACACATGCACACGTGCTGGCATGAGTTTGAAGCCACCAGGTCCTGGACTCGAAGTGTGTTCAACTGTATGGGAGTCCAGTGACATAACCATTACACCATCTGCTGATCTCACATTATTATCTTAAATTCCTACAAAAGTCCAGTGATGGAGGCAGATGAGATCATACAGGCCCTCTAAATCCAAGTCAGGTCTATAGGATTCCCAATCCCATATTCTGTCATCAACCACGCCACTTCTGTGACCTTTGTACATCTGTCTGCAGTAAATCAGGGCTATCTCCCATGGAGGGTAGCCCATTCAGGTAGTAATAGACAAGAAAATAAGGTTTAGAATCTTTGCAAAGGCCCACCACATCTTCGACATGCTGTCAGCTTTGGGAGAACACTCCTGAAGATGGAGCAGATCGGTATCTCTAAGCTGTTTTCTCTAAGAGACTGGGTGAGATCCAAAAGTTTTTAAGTCAAACATTTGAATAGGAGGATATCTTTGTGATATTACTACCTTCAAAAAAATTTTTGGGAACCAGCAGTTAGCGTAATGGCTATGTCACTGGACT
Source organism: Tupaia tana (assembly GCA_026018925.1). Classification (NCBI taxonomy): domain Eukaryota; kingdom Metazoa; phylum Chordata; class Mammalia; order Scandentia; family Tupaiidae; genus Tupaia; species Tupaia tana. Next base: position 780,303 of record JAKSZU010000008.1, read on the forward strand.
CCCACATAGTCGACCGTGGTTCGCGTCCCGGACCCGGTGGCATAAAACTCACGCCGGGCACATGTGTGTGCATGCCCAAGATCCCGAGAGGAGAATGGAGGAGAAGGGATTGTGGCGTGGCCATCCCCCCGGCGGGTGATTTCTCGCTTTCTGTCTCTCTGTCTCTCTCTGTCTGTCTGGCGAGCGCACGTGCCCTATAGCGAAAATCTCTCCAAAAAAAATAATAAATAAAAAATTTTTTAAAAAAATTTTTTTAGCTGGGCCTTTTTGGTAATAATTTAATATGACCTATGACTAGCGTTTTGGCTGCCTGATTACTTCCTGTCTGTCAGTCTGAGGATAAATACCTTTTGTTGTAATAAAACCCACAAAATGTGAAAAAGAATATAAATCTAATATCTGATATTTACCCCTACTATAGGAAATCACATTCAAGTATTTAGATGTCATAGAATTTAGTAATTAGTATATTTTATAATACATTGTATACATACACATTTCTTTAAAACTAGAAACTAGTTTTAAAAATAAAATCGTTGTTATATATTTTGGGTCATCAGAAAAGTGATGCTGTGTTTTTGCATAGAAAAATATTTCTTTTTTTAAATTTATTATTATATATACATTCAATTGCTATACATCATTTAGATTGTAAAAAGACTTTACCCAGCATGATATACACCTCAGTCAAGCCCAGTTGAGAATACTATACAAATCTTCATCAACAGATAATAAACCATATCTGTGTCCCACAAATGTCTTACCTCTCTATTTTTTTCCCCAAATTGTCTTTCCTACGCTCTTCCCCTCCTACACTCTCCTTCCACTTTATCTCTACTGCCCATAATAATTTTCAATGCTTTTACGTTCTCCAGTCTTTCAGTCTCTACCATAGAGTACGGGCAGTCAGTATATGTTAAGTGGAGACATACAGTATCTCTCTTTCATAAACTGACTTGCTTCATTCAGCAACAAATCTTCCATATTCTTCCACTTTCTATCAAATTCCAGGGCCTTGTTTTTTTTTGTTGTTTGTTTGTTTGTTTTCTGATTGAGTAGTATTCCATGGAATATATGTGCCACAATTTTTCTTTCTTTTGTTTTTGAGAGGTTTTTGCTACAGGGTGCGTGCGCTCGCCAGACAGACAGAGACATAGAGACAGAAAGCGAGAAATCACCCCCCAGGGGGGATGGTCATGGCGCAATCCCTTCTCCTCCATTCTCCTCTTAGGATCTTGGACATGCACGCACACATGCCGGGTCCAGGACTTGAACTGCGGTCGACTACGTGGAAGTCCAGCGACATAACCATTACGATAACTGCTGGTTCCCAATTTTTCAATCCATTCATTTGTTTGTGAACATTTGGGTGGGTTCCATGTCTTAGCAATCGTGAATAATGCTGCAATAAATACAGTTGTGCAAGTACTTTTCTGACTGAGCATTCTCCTGTCCTTTGGGTTGATAGCCAGGAATGAAATTGCTGGATCATATGGTAGTTCTATTTGAAGGTCTTTGAGGAATTTCCATATTATTCTCCACAGTGGCTGGACCAATTTACATTCCCACCAACAATGTAGGAAAATTCCCCTTTCACCACATCCGCGCCAGCACTTACCCTTTTTTGTTTTTTTAATCTTTGCCATTCTGACTGAAGTTAGGTGTTATCTCATTGTGGTTTTGATCTGCATCTCCCTTATGATGAGGAATGTTGAACATTTTTCTATGCTTTTTGGCTGTTTGTATGTCTTCCTTAGAGAGTTGTTTATTCAGCTCCTTTTCCCCTCTTTTAATGGGTTAATCATTTTCTTCCAGGTAAGTCGCTTGAATTTCCTGTGTATTCTGGTTATCAGTACCTTATCAGAGGCACAGTTAACAAAATTTCTCTCCCATTCTGCGGGTTGTCCATTCACACTAGATATGGTGTCCTCTGCTGAAAAGAAATATCTTAATCTGATGCAAAACCACCTGTCTATTTTGGGGATTATTGCCTATGCTTTGGGAGTCTTGCTTAAGAAGTCTTTGCCTACCCCAGTGTCTCCCAGCGTTTCCCCAGTGTTTTCCACCAGTAATTTTATAGTTTGCGGTCTTAGATTTAGATCTTTGATCCACTTCAAGTAGATATTTGTTAATGGTGACAGATAGGGATTCAGGTTCATCCTTGTGCAGGTGGATACCCAGTTTTTCCAGCACCATTTGCTAACGAGGTTTTCTTTTTTCCCTCTAGGTTGACTAGTACCCTTTGTCAAAGATGAGTTGGCTGTATGTTTTGGGGTTTATTTTGGGGATCTCTACTCTGTTGAATTGGTCCTCATATCTATTTTTGTGCCAATACCATGAGGGTTTGATTATTACAGCTTTGTAATATATTTTGGGGTCAGAGCATGAGATGCTACCCACTCCACTCTTCTTGCACAGGATGGCTTTGGCAATATGCAGTCTTTTATGATTCCAGACAAAATTCTATGATTGTCTTTTCTAGATCTTTGAAGAATGTCTCTTGTAATTTATAGGGATTGCATTAAGTATGTAGATTAATTTGGGTAGACTTGCCATTTTTAATATAATAATTCTGCCAATCCAGGAACATGGAATGTCGTTCCACTTTTTTGTGTCCTTTTCGATTTCCTTTTTAAGGTTTTCATAGTTCTTATAGAGGTCTTTGACTTCCTTGGTTAGTTTTACTTCTAGATATCTTATACTTCTTGTGGCTCTGGTAAATGGGATTGCTTTCTTCAGTTCTGTCTCTGTCTGCTTGTTGTTTGAATATAAAAATGCTTTAGGTTTTTGTAAGTTAATTTTGTATCCTGCCACTTTACTGTATGAATTTATTACTTTGAGAAGTTTCTTTGTGGATACTATTGGGTCTTCTATGCATACAATCAAGTTATCTGCAAACAGAGATAAATTCAGCTCTTCTTGCTCTATTGGAATACCTTTTATTTCCTTCTCTTGTCTGATTGCATTGGATAGGACTTCTAATACTATATTGAATAGGAATGGAGAAAGAGGGCAGCCTTGTCTTATACCATTTTTTTTTTTAGTTTTTTTCTACAGGTCGCGTGCACTCGCGAGACAGACAGAGACAGACAGACAGAAAGCAAGAAATCACCCCCCAGGGGGGATGGCCACACCGCAATTCCTTCTCCTCCGTTCTCCTCTCGGGATCTTGGGCACGCACGCACATGCGCCCGGCGTTAAGTTTTAAGCCACCGGGTCCAGGACTCGAACCTCGGTTGACTACGTGGGAGTCCAGCAACATAGCCATTATGCTAACTGCTGGTCCCATCTTGTACCCTTTTTTTAGTGGAAAAGTTTTCACCTTTTCCCCATTTAGTATAATGTTAACTATAGTTTTTCATAGATGGCTTTTATTTTGCTGAGAAACTATCCTTCTATCCTAATTTTACTGAGAGTCTTAATCACAAAGGAATGTTGTATTTTGTTAAATGCTTTTTCCATATCATTTGAAATTGTCATATGGTTTTTATCTTTTTTTCTGTCAATATGGTGTATTACATTTATGGCTTTGTGTATGTTGAACCAACTTTGCATCCCTGGAATAAAGGTTGTTTTGAATAACCTTTTTATATGCTGTTAAATATGGTTAGCAAGTATCTCGTTGAGAATTTTTGCATCTGTATTCATCAGAGATATAGGTCTGTAGTTTTTCTTTTTTGTCATATCCTTATCTGTTTTAGGAATGTGGGTAATGGAGGCTTCATAGGATGAATTTGAAAGGATTTCTAGCTTTTGGATCTTTAGAAACAGTTTGAGTAGAATGGGGATTACCTCTTTAAAAGTTTTGTAAAAATTCGGCAATGAAACCATCAGGACCTGGACTTTTCTTTTGGAGGAGGTTATTTATTATTGATTCAATCTCATTGCTTGTTATAGGTCTATTCAGGCTTTTTATGTCCTCCTGAATCAATCTTGGTAGATTATACGTGTCCAGGAATTTGTCCATCTCATCCAAGTTTTCTTATTTGTTGGCATATAGTCGCTCATAGTACCCTCTAATAATGTTTTGTACTTCTATTACGTCTGTTGTGATGTTGCCAGATTCATTGTGAATTTGATTTATCTGGTTTCTTTCTCTCCTCTTCTTTTTTTTTTTTTTTTTTTGAGAGGTTTTTCGCTATAGGGCGAGTGCGCTCGCCAGACAGACAGAGAGAGACATAGAGACAGAAAGCAAGAAATCACCCCCCAGGGGGCATGGTCACGCTGCAATCCCTTCTCCTCTCGGGATCTTGGGCACGCATGCACACACGCCCGGCGTGAGTTCTAAGCCACCGGGTCTGAGACGCGAACCACGGAGTCCAGCGACATAGCCATTACACTAACTGCTGGTCCCCTCTCCTCTTCTTAATTAGTCTAGCTAATGGTGTGTCAACCTTGTTTATCTTTTCAAAGAAACAGCTTTTGCTTTCATTTATTTTCTGCATAGTCCTATTTCATTTCTTTCTGCTCAAATCTTTATTATTTCTTTTATCCTAGCACTTTCTGGATTTTTTGTTGTTGTTTTTCCATTTTTCTGAGGCATGGTGTTAGGTTATTGTTTTGCCACCTTTCCATCTTTTTCTCTTTTGCACTAATTGCTATAAACTTCCCTCTTATGACAATTTTGCAGTGTCCCATAAATTATAGAAACTTATGTATTCATTATCATTTGTTTCCATGAATCATTCTATTTCATTCTTAATCTCTTCAGTAGTCATGTCGTCATTCAGAAGTAGGTTGTTTAGTTTCCAGTTTTTTGTGTATTTTCGAGGGTTTCTCCTGAGATTAATATCAAGTTTAATTCCATCATGTTCGGAAAATACGCTGGATATATTTTATGTGCCTTTGAATGTTTAAAGGCTGGTTTTGTGTCCTATCATGTGGTCAGTCTTTAAGAAAGTACCCTGCAGGGCTGAGAAAAATGTATATTTTGTGGGGTTTTTTGGGTGGAAAGTTCTGTAGACATCTATCAAGTCCATCTGATTTTTGGTATCATTTAGGTTCTGAATCTCTGCTTATTTTTTGTTTCATCATACTGTCTAAAGGAGATAAAGGAGTGTTGAGATCTCCAACAAATAGTGTGTTACTGTCTATCTCTCCTTTTAGATCTAGCAGTCTTTCCTTTACACACTTGGGTGCTCCTGAACCCTTTTACTACTATATAATGCCCTTCTTTGTCTCTTCTTATGGTTTTTGTCTTAAAGCCTATTTTATCCAAAATCAGTTTAGCAACTTCTATTCTTTTTGGTTTCCATTTGCATGGAATGCCTTTTTCCAGCCCTTTACTTTTAGTCTGTGTATGTTTTTATCATGAGATAGGTTTCTTGTTGGCATCAGATAGAGTGTTTCTGATTTTTAATATAATCAGCCAGTCTGTGTCTCTTGATCAGTGAATTTAATCCATTAACATTCAGCATTATTATTGATATTTCCAGACTTGTACCTAGCATTAAGTTTGCCATATTCGTGGTTGGTTTTTGTTCTCCTGTTGCTGTCTGTCTTGTCTTTAGTTTTTTTGGTATAGTACTCCTTTCAGAATTTCTTGAAGAGCTGGTCTGGAGTTGGTAAATTCTTTCAGGTTTTGTTTATCCAAGACCATTATTATCTTCTTTTCTCATGTGAAGGATAATCTTGCCAGGTATAGAATCCTTGGTTGAAATTGTTTTTCATTTAACGCTTTGAATATATTTCCCCATTCTTCCCTTGCTTGCATTGTATCCAATGAGTGGTCTGGTGTTAGCCTGATGGGATAGCCTTTGTAAGTGACTTGACATTTCTTTCTTGCCAATCTTAATATCTTGTCTTTGGCTGTCGTTTTGGCCAGTCTAGCTATGATGTGCCATGGAGAGACTTTTTTTGGATTGATTCTATTTGAGACTCTTTGTATTTATTGGGTCTGAATGTTTGAGTGCCACTCTAGACTTAGAAAGTTTTCTTCCAGGATTTCATGGACTAGATTATCAATGCCCTTATTAGTTTCTTCACCTTCTGGGATACCAATTATTCTGATGTTTGGACATTTCATGGTATTTAGTATTTTTCCAATATTATCATCAGTTTTCTTGGCTGTTTTCTCAGTAATTTTGATCATTTTTTCTAGGTCAGAGATATTGTCTTCTACATCCGAGATTCAGTCTTCTGCATGGTCTAATCTGCTTTTAATACTTTCGAGGGAGGTTTTAATTTCCTGTATTACAGCCTTCACATCTAACAGTTCCATTTTTTTCTTTTTTTGGTGTCCAATTCTTCTTATCATGGAAGGACTTCCTCATCTCTTAGAGCTCAATGACTCTTTTCTCTTGCATCTCATAAACTTTTGTTACCATAAATATCCTAAATTCTTTTTCTGACATTTTAGTAATATCCTCTAATTTTTCTGTGCATGGAGATGAGTTACAATATTCTCTGGCTGGACATGTATTACTTGATTCTCTCATCATTAAAATGGTCTTCTCTGATTTTTACTCTCTTGGCTAATGTATTCACTTTTGGCTAATTTGTTGGAGAAGGATTCTGTATCTGCATACTCGTGTGTTTCCCTTACTGTGAAATAATTTGTGCTATTTTCTCTCTTCTACTGTGTCCTCCAGTGTGGGAATAACCCGAGGAGTTTTGCAATTGGATTTAGGAAGAAGAATTTCACTCTTTTTGCAACCACTACAGTTAGGTACAAAGAATTCTCTAAAACTCCCAATGTTCAGATGTTTAGCTAATATATACCTATCTTCTCTAGACAGTGAGTAAGGGCTGAGCAGGAAAACAGGAAAGTAAGGTTTAAAAAAAAAAGGAAATAGAAATAGGAAGGAAAAGCAAAGAAAAAAGAAGGAAAGAACTAGAACAAAAAGAGGAGGGAAAAAACAAATCACATTGCAGAAAATAAAATTGGGTTAAAAATGGAAAACCACTCATTGCACAAGTGCCATGCACAGGCCCAACAGAGTCAGAGATAGAGACAAAGTAGGAAGAGAAAGGCGCAAACAGGGCAGAAAGCTGTTTTTTTAAAAAGTCAGAAGGGACAGAGAAGAATAAGAGGGGGAGAGAGAGACACTTGCCTACCTAACTAGCACCGGGGCCTGAGGGGGTAGGGCTGGCTGGGAAGGGGTGCCTTCACAGCCATGAAGCTGAACCTAGAGGGCCAACAGAGTCAGAGATGGAGATGTCTGGACACTTGCTTTCTGTCCTGACTAGCACTGAGTCTCGAGGGGGGCCCTGGCTAGAGGTAGGGGAGGGGCTTCGCAGCCATAAAGCTGAACCCAGAGGGCCAATAGAGTCAGAGATCGTATAGCAAAATATTTTATGACTTTTCTGATGATCTAGTAATATCATAGATTATTTCATAGTTTTTCAGATAAACTTACTAAAATTTTTCTTTGCTCAATTTGAGTCTCTTATGTATTTGTTTTTTTTGTTTGTTTGTTTGTTTGTTTTTGTTTTTTGGTTTTTTGTTTTTTTTCTGGCAGCTCCTTCTTAGTGCTAGGAACTTTAAGCAAGATTTGGTCCAGATTTATTTTAGGTTGCCTTCATATAAAAGGAATAGTGTGGGGAAGGCTAAGTTGTTGTTTAGAGACTTGCATACTCTGGGTAGTACAAAGAAACAACCTTCTGTTAGAACACAGAATTATAATTTACACTAAGTTTCTGAAGTATTTTTAGGGAAATGGATTTTATTTTTAATTTGCTAGAGGTTATGCATGCTTGCCAGAGAGAGAGAGACAGAGGAAACGCGAGAAGCCATTTCCCCATGGGAAGATGGTCATATTGCAATCCCTTCTCCTCTTGGGATTTTGGGCACACACATACATGCCTAGTAGTTTTTGAAGCCATTAGGTTCAGGACTCAAACCATGCATTTGCTCTTTGAGATCCAGGCTCCTTAACCACCATGCCACTGGCTGGGTTGTGTGTGTGTGTGTTTTAATTTTCTAAAAATGAAAATGAAGATCTCTCTTATTGCAATCTAGGTTTTTATAAACATTTTTAATAAGTTTAAATATTATTATTAATAATAGATGTAACACTGAAAAAAGTTTTTATATATATATTTTTTTTTTTAATTTTTGCCATAGAGCACATGCTCTCACCTCAGGGGATGGAGGGGGAGCAAGAAATCACCTCCCAGGGGAATGACCACACCACAGTCACACTATAGCCTCTTCTCTTCCCCTCTTGGGATTTTGGACATGCTTGCACACATGCCCATGTTAATTATCAAGCCACTTGGTCTAGGGCTCAAACCACGGTTGGCTGTGTGGGAGTAAAGTATCTTAGCCCCTATCCCACTTGCTGACCTCAAGTTTTTATAACTTTTAAAAATGAAAAGAGGGACCAGCAGTTAGCGTGATGGCTATGTCGCTGGACTCCCATGTATTCGACCGCAGTTCAAGTCCTGGACCCGGCGGCTTAAACTCACGCCAGGCATGTGTGCATGCGTGCCCAAGATCCCGAGAGGAGAATGGAGGAGAAGGGATTGCGGCATGGCCATCCCCCCTGGGGGGGGTGATTTCTTGCTTTCTATCTCTATGTCTCTCTGTCTTTCTGGCAAGCACACGTGCCCTATAGTGAAAACCTCTGCAAAAAAAAAAAAAAAAGAAAGAAAAGAAAAGAAACATAATTATACCACTACTATAATACAAATTTTCAGTATTTCTAATTTTTTTTATATTTTCTTCTAGTCCTTTCTCATTTGTATCTTTTTTTATTGTTAAAGTTAACTTAATCATGGCATTTTACATTATGATGTTTAGTTAATAGCTTATGAAGCATTTTTGTATATAATCTTTTTTTTCCTTTGAGAGGTTTTTGCTATAGTTGAGTGTGCACTCACCAGAGAGACAGAGAGGCAGAAAGAGAAATCACCCCCCAGGGCGGATAGCCACATCGCAGTCCCTTCTCATCTATTCTCCTCTCAGGATTTTGGGCATGCACGTATGCACCTGGTGTGAGTTTTAAGCCACCGGGTCCAGGATTCAGTCCGTGGTCAACTATGTAGGAGTCTAATGACATAACCATTACACCATCTGCTAGTCCCTAGTTATAGTTTTTATATAGTGTTCTTTTTTTTTTATTTGCATTCATTCACTGTACATCATTACAGCATACAAAATGAGATTTTCCATCCAGAGTACACTATATATTGTCTCAGTCAAGCTCATCAACAAACATGTTATTGTCAGCAAATGATCTTCCATTTCTTGTTTTCTGTATGTTTGGCTTTTTTTCCCCCATCCTTGATTCCCTATCTCTTACCCTCTGCCATCTCCCACTCTCCTCCCACACTGTCTCTGGTATCTATGTTTGCTTTCTAAACTGTTTTCCCCCCACATTTTATTGAATCGCCAAAAACCCTAATCAATCCAAATACCCTCATAGCAAACACAGGTGATACACACATTTCCATGAACACAAGTCTAACTTTACGCATTTACACACCTAGCTGTGGCTACATATCCTACGGCAGTCATTGAATAGATATATTTTTTTTTCCTGAATCTTTTTTTTTTTTGTAACTCAATTTACATTCCTTCCCTAAGCACCATCACAGCATACAAAATGCGATCTCCCATCCAGTACACACTGCATAGTGACTCAATCATGCACATTACAAAGAATTTTCCATTACTAGTTCCTAGAATTATTTCCACCCCTCTTTCTGACCCTCTGTCCCTTCCCACCCTCCTCTCACACCACCTCCGGTGTCTACAATTGTCCTTCATTCCCTTCCCAACCACGTTGTATTGATCACACAATTTCCTACATAATCTAACTACTTTCAATGGTGAGTTCACTCATTACTACTAAGAAAACCAGTTTTAACTTAACTCAAAGAAGCGCCAAGGAACTTTGCTTAAAGCCAGGAAACAGGTTAGGTAGGTGCATGAACCTATCAGTTTCATGTACTTTTATCTTCTGTTCTGGTTCAATTTTACTGATTAAATTCTGGGATATAATATTCAACTCCAGACTTGTCCCTATGATTAAGTTGGCCAGTTTCTTAGTTTTTGGACTCTTATTTCCATGTGTCTGTGTTTAATTTTCTGGATATAGCACACCCTTGAGAACTTCTTGGAGATCTGGTCTGGTGCTGGTAAATTCTTTCAGGTTTTGCTTATCTGAGAATGTTCTTGTCTTTTCTTCCCACCTGAAAGATAACCTTGCTGGGTACAGTATTCGTGGCTGAAATTGCTTCTCTCGTAACACGTTGAATATATTTTCCCATTCTCTCCTTGCTCGCATTGTTTCCGAAGAGAGATTTGCTCTTAGCCTGATGGGATGTCCTTTGTAGGTAACTTGATGTTTCTCTCTTGCCAATCTTAGTATCTTGTCTTTGTCTGTGGTTTTGGTCAACCTGGCTATAATGTGTCTTGGAGAAGATCTTCTTGGGTTGATTCTATTTGGGGTCCTTTGTATTTCCTGGGACTGGATCTTCGAATGCCTCTCTAGGTTTGGAAAGTTTTCTTGCAGGATTTCATGGAATAGATTATCAATGCCCTTATGGGTCTCTTAACCTTCTGGAATGCCAGTTATCCGGATATTTGGACGTTTGATGGTATCCTTACTTCTCCCATATCATTCTCAAATTTTTGGGCCATTTTCTCAGTCTTCCTGGTGGATTTTTCTAAGCCAGCCATTTTCTCTTCTACATCTGAGATTCTGTTTTCTGAATGATCTAGTCTGCTTTTAATACTTTCAAGGGAGATTTTGACTTCTTGTATTATAGACTTCATCTCTAGCAGTTCCGTTTGAGTCTTTTGTAAAGTGTGTAATTCCTCTTTTAGATCTTGCAAGAATTTCCTCATCTCCTGGGACTCCTCAACTTCTTTCTCCTTTCTCTTTAGCAGTTCATTATCTCTCTTCTCTTCCATCTCTGTTAGCTTCAACATTATGAATGTTCTAAATTCCTTATCAGACATTTCCATGACTTGCACCGAACTGCTTGTGGATGAAGGAGAGTTACTCTTTTCCCTTGGAGAAGAGGTATTTTCTCATTTTCCCATATTTCTCGTGATTTGGCGGTGATTTCTTGTCATCTGATGGATGGTGTGTTTCTTTCAAATTCTTGAAGTTCAGTCTGAATGTTCAGGAGCAAGCAGACAGAGGTGATCTAGAATCTGTTTGCCATTCTGATGTGATTGCTGGTGCAGCAGATTCAGTAGATATTGGGAAATATTTTAACCCTATTAGTATTTGGATGTTTAGCTACAGTGCTCTTAGATCCGTCATGCTAGCTTTGCTTGCTGGAGGCTGAATTATGAGTAGAAAATCTTCATTTCTCCTGTCCCCTGAAATATCTAGTTCACAGGGGCCATGTGGAATCTTCTTCTGAAGGAAGGGCTCAACTCTCCTGCCACGCTAGCTTTGCTTGCTGGAGGCTGAATTATGAGTAGAAAATCTTCATTTCTCCTGTCCCCTGAAATATCTAGTTCACAGGGGCCATGCGGAATCTTCTTCTCTAGTTTTTATATAGTGTTCTGATACTAAGTATAAAATTCTTTCATGTTACTGTCCCATATAAAGTTTCTAAAAGAGAGAAAGGAGACATCCAAGGAAAAAATTGTATAAGCACAATTACCAGTTATAGATTAAGAATCTGGTATTTGTGCTCCTGTTATGTTTTATTTCTTAAACTTGCAACATTTTTTGTTCCTAACCCTAAATGGTTTCCTTTTCTGGGTTTCCATATTATCACAGGTACAAATTCACTCCTCTTTCCTTCCCTTCAGCTAATAGACAATATTAAGGGCCAGTCCCCAACTTCTAGGACAAAAAGGGACTTGTAATGTCCAACTTCTTGCCGCCAACAGGGTAACACTTGGTCACCTGAGGCAGGTAAGTATCTGCTTTATCTTCGAAGCTCTCCTGGGAAAGAGATTTCGTAACTCTCCGTGGAAATGCTGTTATGTATTTTTAAATCTTGCTGCTTTCTAAATCTATCTTAACTGCATTTGCTAGAGTTTAAGTTCCTGTCACTCACTCATAGTCACTGAGCACCTGCTAGGTGCAGGATGTGCCATTAGATAGTGATAAGCATATAAACTTAGAGCTTCAGCCCTGGAGACTGTACAGGCCATTTATGGAGACTGAATGGCCTCAAATATTATATTAAAGATTTTGGACTTTGTGCCATCGTGGGTATCTTAAACTAGATGTGACACGGTGGAAGTAATATTTGACATAGAAGTAATTTGTGGTTCTGGGCAGCAAGTTTTCATGTATCATTTATTTAGAAAATATCTATCTAGACCCTATTGGTTACCTGGTTAAGGAATATGAAGCAGAAAAATAAACAGAAAACATAATTTCTTCTCCCTTTAGATTTTGTTTTAGTAAGTTTATTTGTTTTGTAAGAAAGAGAGCATGAGAGAGGGCAAACAAGAGAGAGATAGGAACCCTCAACAGGGTCTCCTCACACTGCATTCCCCTCCCCCCAAGCCTTCCATCTTGTCAGGATCTCAGTATGCACCCATAGTGTTTCAGATTGATACAGGATTGAAGCCTGTGATTGGCTTACAACACTGCAAATCAGTATGCTGTCACCTGTACCACCAATGCTGGGGCCCTTCAGAAGATTTTAAGAACAACAGTCAATAAATAAGTACAGTGCAAGGCAGGGCGTGCTGTGCAAAGAGCAGAGACAGCAGGGGCTGTGTTTTAACTGGTTGCGTTTAGCTCATGAATGCAGGCTTCCTGGAGAAAACTGGGAATTAGCTGGCTTTAGAGGATAGGTGAGAATGAAGTTGGAGCCCCTGACTCTCATGATGTACAAAAATGAACTCAAAATGTGTTGAAGACCTAAATATAAGAGCTAAACTATGAAACTTTTAGAAGGAAACATAGGGAAAAATCTTCATGAAATTGAATTTAGAAGTGATTTCTTAGGTATGACACTAAAAGCACAGGGAACAAAAGGAAAGAGATAAGGTGAACTTTATCAAAGTTAAAACTTTCGTGGATCAATGAACCCTATCAAAAGAGAAAAGACAACCTACAGATGAAAGAAAATGTTTGCCAATCATATAATACAAGAAGACTTCAAAAAGTTTGTGGAAAATGAAATTAAAGTACAAGTTTATTTTGGTGCAAAAAATTTTGAAAAATATGCATAGTTTCTTCATAATACACATTTCATAAACCCTTTTCTATGCTAAGGGATTAATGTCTGCAATATATACAGAATTCCTACAGCTTAACAACTACAACAACAGAAATAACCCAATTCAAAAAATGGGCAAAGGATTTAAACAAAGCATTTCTCCAAAGACGATATAAAAATGGACACTGTGTACATGACAATATTGAAAAAAAGGAAATACTAGATTAAGAAAGTCATTACATATTTTCCTCTGTTTTTCTGTACAAAGATGTGGTATGACTTTCCTGATGACCCAATTACAAATGTTGGTGAAGGTATGAAGAAATCAAAACATTGTTCACTGTTGGAATTCAAAATGGTGCAGCTGGTATGAAAAACATTTCAGCAGCCTCAAAAAGCTAAACATAGAATTACCACATGATCCACCATTACACTCCTGGGTATGTACTCAAAGGAGTTGAAAACAAATCGATATTTGAATCCTAATGTTCACTACATTATTCCTAATGCCCAAAATGTGGAAAGTACTCTATTATATTATCAATAAATAAATGGGTCCAATGCCAATCAAAGTACCAGACACGTTCTTCACAGATTTAGAAAAGACAATCATAAAATTTATCTGGAATAATAAAAGACCCCGCATTGCCAAAGCAGTTCTACAAAAGAAGAGTTGAGTGGGCGGCATCTCACTCCCTGACCCAAAAATACACTACAAAGCTGTGGTAATCAAAACAGCATGGCATTGGCACAGGAACAGACATGTGGACCAATGGAACAGAATTGAGTCCACAGGAATAAATTCCCAATCATTCAGTCAACTGATTTTTGACAAGGGGTACCAGTCAATCCAGTGGGAAAAGGAAAACCTCTTCAGCAAATGGTGCTGGAAAAACTGGATTTCCACCTCTAGAAAGATGAATCTGAACCCCTACTTCTCACCTTTGACAAAAATCAAGTCAAGGTGGATCAAGGATCTAAATCTAAAACCCCAAACTATTAAACTGCTTCTAGAAAACACTGGGGAAACTCTGGGAGACATTGGGGTAGGGAAGGACTTCTTACATAAGACCCCTAAAGCACAGTCGATAATCCCCAAAATAGACAAGTGGGATTACATCAGACTAAGACGTTTCTGCATGCCAAAAGACACAGTAAATTAGTGTGAATCGACAGCCCTCAGAATGAGAAAATATTTTTGTAAACTATGCATCAGATAAGGGATTGATAACCAGAATACATAAGGAACTAAAGAAACTATTTGGAAAAAAGATGATGAACCCTATTAAAAGATGGGAGAAGGAGTTGAAAAGAACACTCATTAAAGATGACATACGAATAGCCAGAAAGCATATGAAAAAATGCTCAACATCCCTCATCGTAAGGGAAATGCAGATCAAAACAACAATGAGATACCATGTAACCCCAGTTAGAATGGCTAAGATTAAAAAAAAAACAAAAAATGTTAAGTGTTGGTGGGGGTGTGGTGAAAGGGGAACTCTCTTACACTGCTGATGGGAATGTACATTAGTCCAACCACTGTGGAGAACAATTTGGAGATTCCTCAAAAATCTGCAAATAGAACTGCCATATGATCCAGCAATCCCATTCCTTGGCATCTACCCAAAGGACAGAAGAATTTCTCATTGGAAAAGTGCTTGCACATCGATGTTTATTGTGGCACTTTTCACGATTGCTAAGACATGGAACCAACCCAAATGCCCCTGTACGGCTGAATGGATTGAAAAACTGTGGCACATGTACTCTATGGCATACTATTCAGCCATTAAGAATAATAAAACCCTGGCTTTTGACAGAAAGTGGAAGAATATGGAAGATTTACTGCTGAGTGAAGCAAGCCAGGCTATGAAGGAGAGACACTGTATGTCCCCACTTAATATATACCAAATGTCCGCACTCTATAACTAAAACTGACGGGCTAAAGGATGTACAAACACAAGAGGTGGATGTGAATGCCAGATGTGGTGTGTGTGGAGGAGTGGGGCCTGGGGAATAACATTTGGAGGAGGGATACGAAGACAGCATTGTTGAGACAGGGAGGTAGTGTTGTTATATTTTGATCAACTGGATCGGGGAGAAATGTTCATATATTGAAATGATCACCTTATAAGCTAAATAATGTGATTGAATGTATTAAAAATGTAAATAAAATAAATAAATTAAAAAAATAATAAATGGGTCAACCAAATGTCTATATAGACCATGGAATGTTCTTCGGTCAGGAAAAAGGAATGAAGTTCTGATATGTGCTGTGAAGTGAATGAATCTTGAAACACTATGCTAAGTGAAGTCAGAAACGATAAGGCAATTATGGTAGTGATTCCACTTGCATGAAATACCTGGAATAAGCATATTCATAGGAGCAGTTAATTAGAGGTTAATGAGAGTTGGGGGTAAGAATTTATTGGTTAATGGGTACCGAGTTTCTGTTAAGGTGATAGAGAGTTTGGAAATGGTAGTAATGGTTGTCAAGTCTCAGAGAAGCTTTCCTTTTCAATGCACACAGTCTCACTTTTATGGGTAAAAAAATGCATATGTGTTTCTGACTGTTCATTGTAGTGGTTCTCAGGCAGTTGAAGCTCACTTGTGAAACTGTTTTGACTTTAGCATATGACACACCCTGCTATGGTTTGCTGCACTCTGGGTTTTGTGTGATATTCTGAGGTTTTTACAGTCCTTGTTGCCTTAATTTCTTTCTTTGTGAAAGTAAGTTGTACCATTGAAGAGAAATTATGCTTTCTCCATAAAATATAATTTTAATCCAAGAACATTCTTAATACTTTAACATTTTAAAGCATTGTCCTTTAACCAGTCTTGCACATTTATTATAACTGAGGTTTATTACATTTGAAACTAGACTAAACTTAGTATTTGCTTCTATTTGGTAATAAGCAAACCTAGGCTTTGTGATTTTTGAGTATGTTTCTTGGTCTTATTTTACTGGTTCTTTTATGTTAGTAGTGTTAATTTCCCCTCATTTATGGTTATTATCATCCCAAATTCCTTTTATTGCCAGTCAGTGTGAATTCTTTTGTTCTGAATTTCTTTATAAATTTTTTACTGAAATTGTTTAGAACATTTTGTGGATTTTAGAAAAACATGTTTTAATCCATTTGATTTATTTTCCCCTCTCCATTCAAATATTCAGTACACTATTCAAACACTGTAATCTGTTCTTCATCTCTTGTACCAGCTCAATTTTTATTTCTACTCTTTATAATATGAGAAACATTCAATCCTTGAAACATCTTTTACATATGGGCCAGCAGGTGTCTGGATCTCACATGGCCTACTGTGTGATTCAAGTCCTGGACTCCCTGGCTTGAAATTCATACAAGATGTGTTTGTGCATGCCCAAAATCCCAAGAGGAGAATGGAGGAGAGAGGATTGTAGAATGGCCGTCTCACTGGGCAGTGATTTCTCACTTTCTCTTGTCTCTGGCAAGTACATGCTATAACCAAACTTAAAAAAAAAAAAAAAGAAAGAAAAGAAAAGAAAAGAAAAGAACCAAACAAACAAAAAACTTTACATATGAACAGTTTTCTTTTATTGAGGTGGCCTGTATTGTTGTGACCATTCTTAGAAGTCCTTCTCATATCTTTTTCTTAAAAATTATTCTATTTAACTTTTTTTTATTATTTTAATATTTCCAGAGAGAGAGGGAAAGTGAGAAAGCAAGCCTCCAGGTGGGACTCGAACCATGGTCACCCATCTGGGAGTTCAGTGCCCTTAACCACTACACCATTTGCTGGCTCCCCTTCTCATATCTTTTAAAGTATATGGTTACTTTTTTGCCTTTGATGATTTTTAATTATCTGAACCTATTTGCAGATTATTATATTATTCACACAAAAGCTACTATAATGTTTTATCAGTTTTTTAAAAATGTTTTCACCTCAACTAGAACTACAAAACTAGAAACCAAAACAGAATACCTGAGCTGTTTTTACTGATGTAATTCTTTAGTCTATCCTGAACCAGTTTATTCTTTCCATAGTTCTAAAAAAAATTAGCTTAAATAAAAATTGAGTTGGGCCAGCCATAGTATGCTGGTTAAAGCAACTGGATCCCACATGGCCAACCACACAGTTTGAGTCCCAGACCTGGCAGCTTGAGAAACGTGCCAGGCACTTGTGCATGTGTGCCCAAAAGGAGGGAGAAAAGGAAAAGGAGGGACCCATCGGGAGAAGGGTGCATTTTCTCTTTCTTTCTCTCTTTCTCTGGCAAGTGCTTGTACCCTCAGCCAAAATTTAAAAAAAATAAATAAAATTAAAAAAAAAAAAAGTTACTTATTCTGACCCCTTTTGTTTTGGGAATTACCACTTCACCTTATGTTTCTAACTTTCTGTTTTCTGTGAAGTGTTCCCTCGCACTTGAGGTTTGTGGATATTGACATTCTAGAATCAAAGTTGACTTTGTTAACTATGTATTTGGAAATTCATACATTTCTGATTAAAAATGGTACACCAAAGATTTCTTAATTTCCATAGTCTAAAAAAGCTTCAATTTTTTTCTTCAACAACTCTTAAGTTGTAGTTAAATGATAGTTTAAAATGATTTGTTACAGGAGAGATACTGTTTTGAATTTTTTCTAGAATAGACTAATTCTTAGAAAATTCAAAATAACGAATATCACTTATATAAAACAGTCTAAGGTACCCAATATTTCTCTCTTTTTTTTTTTTTTTTTTTTTTTTTTTGAAGAGGTTTTTGCTATAGGGCACATGTGCTCTCCAGAAAGACAGAGAGACACAGAGACAGAAAGTGAGAAATCACCCCCCAGAGGGGATGGCCACGCCATAATCCCATTGCCTCCATTCACCTCTCAGGATCTTGGGCACACACACACGCACCCGGCATGAGTTTAAGCCACAGGGTATGAGACTCGAACCATGGTCAACTTTATGGGAGTCCAGCAACATAGCCATTACACCAACTACTGGTCCCCCAATATTTCTCTTAAATGCTCAAACATAAGATGTTGTTCCCACCTAGGAGACGAAATGGATCTCATTAGTGTAGCTGATATAATCAAGCTTGTGTGACTTGGAAGCGACAAGGCTAGGACATGGATGCCTGTCTTTAGACTCCACAGGCTCCGCTGCTAGTCTGCACAGGTTACATGTAGAGAAAAATATATGACAGTCTGTTGGATACTTCTAAAAAAGTGTATATTTACACTACAGATGAGACATGGAAGAGTCTCTGTACAAGCAGTCAAGTGAAGAAAATTGTTCTTCCGGGACCAGCAGTTAGCGTAATGGCTATGTCGCTGGACTCCCACATAGTCAACTGCGGTTCGAATCCCAGACCCGGTGGCTTAAACTCATGCTGGGCACGTGTGCATACGTGCCCAAGATCCCGAGAGGAGAATGGAGGAGAAGGGATTATGGCGTAGCCATCCCCTCTGGGGGGGGTGATTTCTCGCTTTCTATCTCTCCGTCTCTCTCTGTCTGGCGAGTGCACGCGCCCTATAGCAAAAACCTCTCCAAAAAAAAAAAGAAAGAAAGAAAATTATTCTTCAAGGTTTCAGTTTTTTCCTGCAGCAATTGAGCAGTTGGCCCAAAGACTTAGGTGTAATTTTTGCCTTTTCTTCTGTCACATGAGGTGCAGTCTTTATTGTTAATTAGGAAATTAGAAAGTGAAGCTGATCGTGTCAGTAAGTTAGTGCTCTAAAATGCCATAGCTCTGGAGTCAGCCCTCTAGCACAGCAGTTAAGTGCTGTACAGAGGAAGCCAAATGCCACATGGATGACCCAGGACTTGAGTCCCAAGTCCAGTGACTTGAAAAACTGACCAGGGACATGTAAATGTGCCTAGGATGCTGACAGGATGGAGAATTAAAAAGAATTATAGTGTGACCAGGCCCCTCTGAGGGGTGCTTTCTCTTCCCCCTTTCTCTCTCTCTGTCTCTCCCGCTTGTCTGTGCATACACACTGTAGTGTGTATTTATGTATATGCTGTACAATGTATATGCTGTAATATGTATGCTGTAGCTTTAATAATTTCAGAGCTTACCAGATAGAAGGTAACACTGAGCAGGGACACATTCCTCTCAGGACTGGTGAAGCAGATTGGCTCCATAGAGAGGCTTTCTGTCATTTACACAAGTCCTGAGAATTGAATAGGTGTTTTGTCCATTGAAAATGGTGAGTTTGAGATGCATGTTAGGTATATGAGTAAAGTTAGATAAGGGTAGGTAGTCTTGTGTGTTTTTAGAGCAGTAATACTCAGAATATGGTTGTGGGACAAATAACATCAGCATTACCTTGGAACTTGTTTAGAATGGAAAATAGGGGACTCTACTCCAGACCTCCTGAATCTGAAATTCTGAAGGTGAGGCACAGCAATCCATGTGAATAAGTCTTTGGTTCAAAATTTCTGTTCTACAGTCATACTGGGAGATAGAAGACTAAAATTAAAAATTTAGGGTTTGCATGGGAAGAGTAATGCTGAGAAGCATGGAAATATATTTAGATTTATAATCAGGAGATACCTTATAACTTAGAAATGGTATATCCAGTTTTCTTTCAGTACACTGTGCACTTCACTTGTTGAATAGTCATCTGCTGCACAATGGTGTTTTGGTCAGTGACAGACTGCACACCTGACAGTGGTCCCCTAAGATTGTAATGCAGTTGACAGATTGTCATCACTGACATCACTTGTGTGTTTATGGTGATGCTGATGTAAACAAGCCTGCTGCACTGCCAGTCATAGAAAAACACAGGGTATACGACCTTTATATACAGTCTATACTCGGTGGTAATAAATACCCATCTTACAGATTTATGTGTTTCCTATATCATACCGTATTTTTAATCATTATTTTAGTGTTCTACTTATTAATTTTTTTTACTTTAAAACAGTGTACCATGTTTCAGTGTACCATTGTACTGTACCAAAAGTAAGCATATACCATGTTTACTGTACCAAAAGTTACAGTGAACTAAGGTTAACTTATTGTTTAAGAAAAGAAAATATTTTCTCTCTCTTTGTCTCTCTCTATTATTTTTTTTTCTTTTGAAGAAATTTTTGGTATAGGGCATGTGCACTCCACAGAGAGACAGAAAGCGAAAAATCACCCCGCCACCCCGGGGAGAATGGTCACGCTGCAATCCTTTCTTCTCTTCTCCATTCTCTGGCCAGGATCTTGGACATGTATACACACACTTCGGGCATGAATTTCAAGCCACCAGGTCCAGGACTCAAATGAGAGTCAGCCATGTGGGAGTCCAGTGACATAACCACTGTACCATCTCCTGGCCCATGTTTTATTATGCTTGATTTAAAGTCGTATCCTTTTATTCATCATGGTCCTTCTACAAGATATGGAGATAAAAGATTGATATAGATTATCCTGATACCGTGTAGGCCTAAGCTAATGTGTGTATGGCTTAATTTAAAATATTGAAAAAGTTAAAAAAATACTAGGGAGAAATGTTCACCTGTTTAAATATCCATTTTGTAAGACAAATAATAATATGATTGAATGTATGGAAGAAAATGAAATGAAAAAAATAATAAAAGAAAAAAAAAGAAAAAGTTAAAAATATAAAAACTTATAGAATAAAGATATATAGAAAGAAAATATTTTCATATAGATATACAGTGTACTTGTATTTTAAGCTAGTGGTACTACATAAGTCAAAAAGTTAAAATTAAGGCTGCGCGGTGTCTGGGCTGTCATGGCGGGTTTGCTGAAGAAGACCACGGGTCTCGTGGGGTTGGCTGTGTCCGACAGTCCACATGAGCGCCTGAAAATATTGTATGCAAAGATTCTTGAAATTCTTCAGCAAATGCCTAAAAATGCAGCATATAGAAGATATACAGAGCAGATAACAAATGACAGGCTGGGTATGGTGAAAGCGGAATCAGATGTTAAAAAATTAGAAGACCAACTTCAGGGTGGTCAAATAGAAGAGGTGATTCTTCAGGCAGAAAATGAACTAAGTCTGGCGAGAAAAATGATGAAATGGAAACCATGGGAGCCATTAGTGGAAGAACCTCCTGCTAACCAGTGGAAATGGCCAATATAATCCTCCGCAAATGACTTTGGTGGGAAACTGATGTCACTAATTGTCCTATTACAGTAAACACGTTTCCATATTCTTGGTATCTTATAGTCAAGAAAATTTATATAGAACATATTTAGGAACTTTGTTAAAATATTTTATTATGGAAATAGGGTCTTGAGACTAAGTTTCTAATTGTTAAAGTATTCAGTTTAATTATTTCAAAGAGAATATTTCCTTAAATGGAGGTTGTGAGATTTCAAAGTTAATTAGAAAAATTCCTATAGATATTCATTGTAGATGCCATAATTATAATGTGAACTATCTTTAGTAATATCTTTAATGTGTTATTTAATTTTTTTATTATACCCCTCCAAAAGAGAAAAGGCCCTTAATTATTACATTTAAACAAATACATACATCAGGATGGAAGTAAAGTCATAAAGTCATAAGTAAAGTGATAGATATGAGAAGATGGTAAAAATAGGTGGTGATAAAATTTTAAATTGTGACTAACCTCCTTGGCTGTGATCTTACATATGTAAGTTGAAATTTAAATATATAATTACATCAGAATAAAGGTAAAATATTTTTAAAAGAAGAAATAGTAAGAATTCTTCATTAAGAAAGAATTCCTTCTACGAAGTTTATCTGGTATGTGGTTAGACTTGGTCAAAGCGTGTTAACCTATGGGTAAAACTTCAAAGTGGAATCATTATGTAATTTTTACTAAATTTCTAATGTGGGTGCAGCTGGGTATCACGCAGAAGAGTAATGCTGTTCATTAAGAAGTTGGCAAGCTCATGGTTAAACGAAAATAAAATTCTCATGTGTCCTTAAAAAAAAAAAAAAAAAAAAAGTTAAAATTAAAAACTTTGTAAGGTAGAACCAGCCCCATTGTGTAGTGTTAAGAGAGCCAAGATCCCACATGGCTGACTACAGGTCCAGTTCTGGCCCAGCAGCTGGCATGTGTGCATAACCCAAGATCCTGGCACGATGGAGAGATGGAAGAGGAAGAATTGTGACATAACCACATAACCACATTCCATTGGGAGGGTGCTCTTCTCTCTGTCTCTCTCTGGCAAGTGCAATGCTCTCTAACAATAAAAAAAAGAGAGAAAAAGCTTATAAAGTTAAAAAAAAGTTACAATAAACTAAGGTTAATTTATTATTTAAGAAAGAAAATTATTTTTTGTAAATTTGAAGTCACCTCAATGTACAGTGTTTATAAAATCTACAGAGTGTGTAGTAATGCCCTAGACCTTCACACTCATCCTCACTCACTCACTGACCCAGAGCCAATTTCAGGCCTGTAAGCCCCACTCATACCTATACAGGTATGCCATTTTTGATCTTTTATACCAATTTTTTACTGTACCTTTTCTATATTTAAAAAAGTACTTAACTTTGTGTGATTACCATAGTCTTCACTACATGTCTGCAGCCTAGGATGTAGATGACTGCACCATCTAGCCTCAGTGAGTAGTGGACTGTGCCGTCTGGTTTGTATGTGTGCACTCTGATATTTGCATGATGGCATGGTTCTCAGAAAAGGGTTCCAGTGTTACGTGACACATGACTGCACAAATATGAAGGTGCTATTACAAGAGTCCTACTTGTAGCAACAAGTAGGAATTTCAGAGTAACATAATGGAGTGGAACAAGTAAAATACCCAGAAACTATACGTATAGGCAGCCCAACCTTGTGCTTTTTGGTGGGGAGGAGGAGTAATGGCTGTATCTTTTTTACCAGTACCCGTAGCAGTGAGGTTCATCCTCCCTCCAAGGAAGTAGCCTGGTATCTTAGAAAGAGAACAGACTGGCTTTAAAGCCAAGTGAGTTGCATTGTACTCTTTCATACTTGTTAATTGAACTCCACTAAAGATTGGGAAGTCATATGTATCCCAGGGAATTTCGGTGAAGAGGACTACAGAAGAGCGTGGCCAAGGCAGTAGAGCCTGGCAGAATCCAGTGGACATTTGGATAGCAGAGAAGGTATGATGCAAACAAGAGTGTGAACAGGAAATGGAAAACTATTAATAGTATTTGCCACTACTGACCTACAATTCTTACTAATATTTAGGAGGGAAAAGATAGTGAGTTTTGAGGAAGTAATAGTAGACAACACCAGGTTTTGCTAAACAAGATGATACAAATTTGAAATGACTGAGGGCCTATTCCTAACAGTGACAGCAGCAGCACTAGCATTGACATCCTTGTCCAGGGAGCCCTTGCATACTGTGCATTGGCTCGTTCATTTTATTCTCATAAGAAATCTATGGGACCAGCAGTTAATGTAATGGCTATGTAGCTGAACTCCCATGTAGTCGACCATGGTTCGAGTCCCGGACTTGATGGCTTAAACTCATGCCGGGCGCGTGTGCATGCGTGCCCAAGATCCTGAGAGGAGAATGGAGGAGAAGGGATTGCGGTGTGGCCATCCCCCCGTAGGGTAATGTCTCGCTTTCTGTCTCTCTCTCTCTCCCTGTCTTTCTAGTGAGCACACGCACCCTGTAGCAAAAACATTTCAAAAAAAAAAAAAAAAGAAGAAGAAGAAATCTATGCAGTACTTAGAGCTGCTATAAATATTCATGTTTTATAAAGACTGAGTCAGAGATTAAATTTGTCCACAGTCATTGGCAAAGCCAGGATTTAGTTCTAAACTTTTTTAGGTCCAGAACCTATATTTTTTCTCCTGCCTCTCATGTCCTTGAGCTGTGCATTACATACTCTTGTGCCTGAACACTTCCTGTCCAGAACTTTTAATTCTTCCAAGCCCTTATTCTAAATTCATACCATTCCCCGATGCCTATTTTAAAGTGGTTAAGGACTCCCACATGAGTGACCGCAGTTTGAATCCCAAACCTGGTAGCTTGAAAATCACACTGGGCACATGTACACGTGTGCCCAAGATCCCAGGAGGAAAATGGAGAAAGGATTGCAGCGTGGCTATCCCCCCAGGGGTAGTTTCCCACTTTACTTTTCACTGTCTTTCTGGTGAGCACACACGCCTATGGTAATAATAATAATAATAATAATAATAATAATAAATAAAATTTTAAAAACCAGGGCACCAGGGCTCTGTTGTACAAAGTATGAGGTATCTGTGTGAAAGGTTCTCTCAGCCCAGCTTGGGTAGCACAGTTGGTAGCATACTGAACTATAGTACTGAAAGCCATGTGACCAGAGCAGATCTCCAGCCTGGTCGACCTGAAACACCCCTGGTCTGTGCAGCCCAATCCACAGGAAGGAGGTCAAGGCATAATGAGACCCTATAGAGGGTCCTCACCACCACCCCTCACATGCACATTCTCAATCATAAATGAATGAATGAAGTCACCCTCATTTATTTATATATTCAGTCCATTGTACCTGTCAGACACTGCTAAGCACCTAAAAAAATCAAGAATGAAAAAGAAACAGCTGCCATATTCTAGAAGTTCAAGACTTAGTTGTAGAGACACACTTTGAACATTCCAGTGTGGAAAGCATGGAAAGGAGCAACGTTTTCTAGGAGCTAAAAGGTCGATGGCCCTTCCCCAAACATTTATTTATTTCCAGGCAGTGGAAATTACACTGAAATTACAATTGTTTCCAATCTGATGAAGTTTGTGCTGAGTCATACTTTAAACCTCATTCAGATTCCCTAATTTAAAAAAGAAAATCCTTGTGGGACCAGCAGTTAGTGTAATGGCTATGTCTCTGGACTCCCACATAGTCGACTGCGATTCAAGTACCAGACCCGGCAGCTTAAACTCACGCCGGGCGCATGTGCGTGTGTGCCCAAGATCCCAAGAGGAGAATGGAAGAGAAGGGATTGCGGCGTGGCCATCCCCCCTAGGGGGTGATTTCTCTCTTTCTATCTCTCTGTCTCTCTGTCTTTCTGGCAAATGCACACGCCCTATAGCGAAAAACCTCTCCAAAAAAAAAAATATATATATATATATAATCCTTGGGATGTGGTTAGACTAACTTTACCTGTGTAGTCATCTTTATGAGATAAAGGGACTCTGGGAATATGAAAAGATGGAACAAGACTTCAAAGATATGCCTATCTTATATTAGAGAGTCAAGTATCTTCAAATCCCATTAACATTTGTACAGAAATAAGAAATGTGTTAAAATTAGTTGTATCTATTTGAGAAAGTTTTTTCTTGGATACAACTATTTGAGAAAAAAAATTTTTTTTTCTGAGAACCGTAATTTTGTCACCTTTTTTATTTAAAATAATAAACTAAATTTGCTTACAAACTATTTCTATTCTAGACTAATTCAGCTTGATTAAATGAAGAAGCTGAATTAGTCTTAAACAATACTTTGAACTGGTTAGTTCTAATGTTGCCAATTTATCTGTAAACTGGCACATTCTAAAAACATACATAAAGTTTACTTAGTGCTTTCTTCTTAGCTGTTAAAATAATATTTAATTATATTTTTAACTAACCTGAAAGAATTAAAAAGCTGGAAGTTGATGACATTCATCCCACAGGTCTGCCTTTATCCCCACCAGTGTGAGAAACCACACACAGCCCTGTCTCTTGTAACCTCGCTGACTCTCCCTCTTCTTGTCCCTCACTCTTTCCCTATCTCTACAATATCTCTCTCCCTCTCATGTAACTTTTTTTTCCCTGAATTAACATGACTATAATCTATAGACTTAAAATACTACCATGGGGCCAGCAGATGGCATAATATTTATGTCACTGGACTTCCACATAGTTGACTATGGTTTGAGTCCCAGACCCAGCTACTTGAAACTCATGCCAAGTACATGTGCATGTGTGTGCCAAAGATCCCGAGCAGAAAATGGAAGAGAAGGGATTGCAACATGGCCACCCCACCCCACCCCAGGGAGAGAGGTAATTTCTTGCTTTCTGTCTCTCTGTCTCTCTGGAGAGCACATGTGCTCTATAGCAAAAATCTCTCTTAAAAGAAAAATATACTACCATGGTAAATTTGTATTGAGTAAGTTTTACAGAAATATATTAGATTTAGGAAAATTTATCTAGATCAGGATAAATTACAAGCTAGTAGAGAATTCAGGTCTAGTTCTTGACAAATAGTGATAGAATCATAAGCTTTACATGCGTTTATATCATATGCAATTATATGCATATAAGTAAGTTAAGCCAGAACACACTATATGAAGTTACAAATAAACATTTTATTTTTGAGCAGGGACTTTTTTTAGCTTTATTTATTTATTTAATTTGACCAGAGTGGGACAGAGCGAGAGAAATTGAGAAAGCAAGCCACTAGGTCTGGGACTTGAACCGTGGTTGGCCATGTGGGCGTCCAGTGCCCCTAACCACCATGCCACCTGCCAGCCCCAAGCAGGGAAATTTGAATACCAGAAATTTTGCATAAAGCTAATATCTATGCTTGCATACTTAGTACTGATGTTTGGACAGAAGTTAAATACTGGCCATTGTTAATTAGTATTTTTCCTTAATAGAGTGAAGTCTTTGGCACCAGAAACCTCATGAAGTAATCTTGAGGAATATTGTTTTAGATTGATTAATATTACAGGATGTCTATGATATTTTTTCAGTAAATGTTTTATTTTGTAATAATTGTAGATTTACATATAGTTGTACCAAATAACATAGATTAATAGTATGGTGTTTACCAGTTTTCTTCAGTGGTAGCATCTTGCAAAATTATAGTACAGTGTCATTGCCAAGATATCAACATTGACAAAAATCACAGAGTTATTCCATCACCACAAGGATGGTTCCTCTGGCCCTTTTTTAACTGCATCAGCTTCCCTTCTTCCCCACCCTCCCCCCCTTCATTTCCTAAACCTCTGGCAAACACTAATGTGTTCTCCATTTTTTAAGGAAATAGTATCTTTTACTTAGCATAATTCCTTGGAGATTCATCCAATTTGTGTTTCAGCAGTTCATTCCTTTTATTGCTGAATAGTACTCTATGGTATGGATTTAATAGTTTGCACCCTTTAATGAACGTTTAGGTAGTCTATTATGAATAATACCACTATTTGCATTTGTACATAACATCTTGCTTGAATATAAGGTTTTATTTTTCTGAGATAAATACCCAGAAGTATGAAAAAAGAAATGCTAGGTTGTGTGGTAGTTGCATATTGAGGGTTTTTTTTTTTTTAACTGTTGAATTTCTCCAGAGTGGCTGTATAATTTTACATTCCCAACATTCCCACCAGCAAGTCTACGCAATCCAGTTTTTCCATGTCATCATCAGCATTTGCCATTGACATTATGTTTTATTTTAGTCACTACCTTACTATTAATATATTTATCCTATTTTGATAGTATAATAGTACTACATTGTGCTTTTAACATGCATTGAGGAGAAAGCATCCCCTCATGGGGAATGGTTACTCTGCAATCCCTTCTCCATCTCTCCTTCTTCTAGGGATTTTGGCATGCACACATGTGCACCCCATGTGTTTCTCCAGCTGTCAGATCTGGGACTTAAATTATTAGCTATGTGGGATCTGGCTGCCTTAACCATCAGGCCAAGGATGGATATCTTTTAATGTATTACTTTGCTGTTGATAGATCTCTTCATTGAAATGTCTGTTCATGCCTGTTGCTCATATCGTAATTAGATTGTTCTTTTTTTACTGTTCAGTTTTCTGAATTTTCTTTGTATGCCCTAGATACTAGTTTCCTTAATATGTGATTTGAAAATATTTTTCCTCTTGTCTGCAAGCAGCTTGTCTTTTCATCCCCTTAACAGGGTCTTAGAGCCAAAGATTTTAGTTTTGAATAAATTCAATCTATATAGTTCTCTTGTGGATTAAGTTTTTTATTTCAAGTCTAAGTACTCTTTGACTAGCTCTAGAACCTAATGATTTTTTCTGTTTTTCTCTTTTCTTAACAGTTTTATAGTTTTCATTTATGTTATGATCCCTTTATGAATTGCATTTTATGTAAGTTACGAGAATTAGGAGGAAGGCCTTATTTTTCTGCCTGTGGATGGGCAAAGGCAATCATTCCTTTACGGAATTGCTTTGATGATTTTGCCAGAAGTCAGTTAGACATATTTATGGGGTCTGTTTCTAGGCTCTTTATTCTATTTCATTGATCTACATTTCTGTCCCTCCAATAATGCAACATAGAATTGATTATTATCACTGTATTTTGAAATTGGTTAATGTAACTATCTTCTTTTTCAGAATTGTTTAAGCTACTCTAGTTTTTTTGCCTTTTAATATAAGTTTTAGAAAAGCTTATGTATATCTGCAAAAAAATAAATTGCTTGGATTTTGTCGAGAATTGCTTTTTTTCAAGTTTAAATTTTAATTTATTTGAACTCAATAAGTGATGATTTTTAAAAGTAGGGTTCCTATCCAATTAACACTTAATTTACACCAAAAATGTACTTAAAATACCTAAATCTTAAGGCGGAAGTAAGACATTATAAAATCAGCATGTCTAATACAAACTATAGAATGTCTAAATTTTGAGAGATTCACATAATGTCTTATAGCACTAAAATGTTAATAGAGTTGGAAATATTGAACTGTCAGAAAAGTCATGACGTATTTTTTTCTATGCAAAAATGCTCATGACTTTACCAGTAGTCAAAAATTATCAACTGGTCCAAGATTTTTCAGTTTATAAAATGTGTAGTCTGCTAACTGAAGAAATTTTGCTGTGTAAGTAATAGCTACCATATGACCAAGTGACTGTTTTTAATAACAAAGGAACTAAAGCAGCTAATTTCATGGATTTCATTTGTAAATATTTTATAGTATTAATTATAAAGTATTACTAGGTATATTTTTGGATATATGTGCCCATTCTAATGCCTGAAAGATGTACATCACTTCTTTTTAATTCCATGTTTAAATTCTATAAAGCATCATCCCTCTTCATTGTAGGCCTAACCCTACTGATAGCAAAGACATGAACTGTTTACTTTGTTGAGGTAGAAAGAACAATTTTAGTAAATTATCATATCTTTTTCTGATCATTAAATAATTTCAGGCCAAAGTCTAAGAATTTTTGCATTTCAACAAATGTATAACCATTTCTTTACCTTTATAAATTTGATTTTACTGGAAACTCAGTGGGAGGGAAGGGAAGCATTTTATGTTTACATGCAATTAAGAGTAGCCCTTCTGAAAAACAGTGTTAACCATCTTAAATTTCCTTTTATGATCAAAATCTTTTGTTTTGGGAAAATTTAAAAGTACTTTGAAACAGAAAGAAGATTACCTAGCTTGCACATTCTACTGAATAGTGTCAAAAATGACAAATACGGAACCAGCAGTTAGTGTAATGGCTATGTCGCTGGACTCCCACATAGTCAACCGCAGTTCGA
This sequence comes from Tupaia tana, assembly GCA_026018925.1. Classification (NCBI taxonomy): domain Eukaryota; kingdom Metazoa; phylum Chordata; class Mammalia; order Scandentia; family Tupaiidae; genus Tupaia; species Tupaia tana. The sequence continues at coordinate 809,741 of JAKSZU010000008.1, forward strand.
GTTCCGGACTCGGTGGCTTAAACTCACGCCGGGCGCGTGTGCATGCGTGCCCAAGATCCCAAGAGGAGAATGAAGGAGAAGGGATTGCGGCGTGGCCATCCCCCCTGGGGGGTGATTTCTCGCTTTCTGTCTCGCTGTCTCTCTCTGTCTGTCTGGTAAGCGCACATGCCCTATAGCAAAAATCTCTCCAAAAAAAAAAAAAAAAAAATGACAAATACGTTTAAAATAATTTTGTAAGTCTAGCAAATATAAGGATCAATAGGTTCTGAACAAGAGTATTAAGTAATTACAAAGATTCGTTTTTATTACAGACCTTTGTTTTGTTTTGTTTTTGTTTTTTGAGAAAGAGATTTTTGCTATAGGGCGTGTGTACTCACCGGAGAGACAGAGACAGAAAACGAGAAATCACCCCTCAGAGAAGATGGACACACCTCAATCCCTTCTCCTCCATTCTCCTCTCGAGACCTTGGGCATGCACATACACATGCCCAGTGTGAGTTTTAAGCTGCCAGGTCGGTACTCAAACCTTGGTTGACTACGTGGGAGTCCAGCGACGTAACTATTACGCCATCTGCTGGTCCTTGTGTTGTGTTGTCCTTGCCTTACTGCACTTTGATTTACCTGCACATTAAAAAAAAATAAAAAAATAAAAAATAAATAAATAAAAAAACCTTAAAATTATTTATTTAGTACCTTGAAAAAGTCTAGTCAAATAAGACCACTAAAACTACCAGAAGAACTTTGAAATACTGGTTATAAACTTGTTTCAAAGTAGATTTATCCCGTTTCAGCATCTGCCATTTAAATCATGAATATCGTCACCAACTTGAACTCTGAAAATATAAAACTTTTAACCAGTGCTGGCTATAGTTAAACAGTACTGGTATTACTTGAAAAAAATCAAAATTTAAAATACACTGTAAGCCACACGTTGCACAATTTCAAGAACCAAGTCAGATATAACTCATAAATATTGTTATGTCTTTATGGGTAGTCTCAACTTAAATCACTCGCACATGTGTCTGCCGAAAAACATTGGCACTCATGTAAAATAAAAGGAGTAGGGAGGTGATTTTGTGCATTACTGCCCAGGGTTTGACTTCCAGAGGCTCCTCTCTTATGTAACTATTCTACTTATAGCTTCTTAAAGAGCAAGAAATGTAGGCTAGATAGAACAGAACACCTATTGGGCTAGCAAGAATATATTAGTGTAATAGAAAGCTTTCAGTTGAAGAACTGTTCCTGCTATGGTTATGCTGTGTGCCTCACATAACCTGTGAAAGCATTTTCTCCTATTTGTCTATCTATGGGAAGAATTAGGCTCAATAAATGTAAAATGTGGGGGTCAGTAGGTAGTGTGGTGGCCCTGGATTCCCACATGGGTGACTATGGTTCTCATCCCAGTCCCAGCAGCTTGAAATCACACTAAGCACATGTGTGTGCATGCCAAAAATCCAGAGGAGAATGGAAAATGGATGGCAGCGTGGTCATCCCCCTGGGGCAGTGATTTCTCACTTTCCTTCTCTCTATCTCTGGAGAGTGCAAATAACCTATGGCAAAAACCTAAAAGATCTTTTTTTTTTTTTTTTAAGGGAAATGTACATTAGTTTGTTTTAAATGCACAGGTTAATTGTTTTTTGCTGAACTGTATCATAACAAAAAAAGTCTCTATTTTTATAGTAAGATATGAAAAGGTTCACTAAAACTTTCCTTAACTGTATCTCAGTGTATCTTTACAACCAATACAACTGATTTTTACAGCAGAAGACAAAAATGACAAAATAGAAATTATTTCATTTTACAGCACTTCAGGTTTTCCAAAGTTTTCCTTGTGGACTGAAATGCTGATTTTTGCAATCTTCAGGGTCCATTTGAAGTTTTCATTCTTTATCATTTTGCTTCAGTTTAGGGAAATCACCAACTCTATCCTTGATAGTTTGCTTTAGTATATCTGTTTGAGCTCTGGCTTTACTCACCAAGTTTAGGCCTGGAATTAAATGCTGAAGAGGATCAGAAGGGGGTCCAGCAGTTAGCATAATGGCTATGTCACTGGACTCCCATGTAGTCGACCGTGGTTCGTGTCCCAGACCCGGTGGCTTAAAACTCACGGTGGGCGCGTGTGCGTGAATGCCCAAGATCCTGAGAGGAGAATGGAGGAGAAGGGATTGCGGTGTGGCCATCCCCCCGGGGGGTGATTTCTCGCTTTCTATCTCTCTGTCTCTCTCTGTCTGTCTGGCGAGCGCACGTGCCCTATAGCAAAAAAAAAAAAAAAAAAAAAAAAAAAAGGAAAAAAAAACTCTCAAAAAAATTTTTTTTTAATTTTTAAAAGAGGATGAGAAGGGTTCTGCTTTGAAATGCCAGGTTTTCCATTGTGAATTTTGTGTGAATCTGGAGCCATATTTGGGGAGAGAGGATATCCTGTTGGAAGCTGGAAGAATGCTTGATGCCTTTTATTTTGAGAAACTGAAATAGGGGACAGTGGGAAGATCATCAACTTTTTTTTAAAAAAAGAGAAAGATTTTTGCTATAGGGCGTGTGTGCTCACCAGAGACACAGAAAGCAAGAAATTACACACCAGGGGGTATGGCCATGCCATAATCCCTTCTCCTTCAGTCTCCTCTTGAGATTTTAGGCACACATGCATATGTGTTTCAAGCTGCCAGGTCTGGGACTAAAACCATGATCAAGTATGTGAGAGTCCAGCAACATAACCATTACGCTGTCTGTTGGTCCCAGATCATCAACTTTTCTAGGTCATTCTCTTCTATTTCTGGCATCCTTGCATCACTGCCTTGTTTAATTTGTTCTTTCCCATGTCAAATATGATTGCTTGATGAAGGTTCTTCATTCTTATCTGCAGCATACTCAGCTACTTTTGGAATATTTTTAAGTGCTACATGATTATTTATACTCGATTCTTTTCCATCATTTGATTGAACCTGTGGGCCTCTTGCTTTTATTCTTTCAAAAACTGGTCTGCTGAATGTTTCCTTCATGCCATGCTCTTAATTCCTTGATCTGTTATCCACACTGAAAACACTGATATTCTAACCTCTTCACAAGGTAAGTATTATTCTTCCTGTAGTCCTGAAGATGGTCTTCCTGTCAAAGAGACTCCTGTTGAAGCTCAGCAAGTTGCCTCTTTAAATGATGTATGTCTGCTATCTGATATGATGTATGTTCTGCAGATTCACCTCATTCTCCATTTCTTTCCCAGACCCTCTCTGGCCTGCACCTGGCTGCTGAGGTGGCCATAATTGGCCTTTCTGGTCAGTCTGTTTTCTGTGCATGTCCACCAAGAGCAGGAGGTCTGAATTGCTCTTCTCTAGACACACTGCCACCTGGGTGCGCTAGAGCTGGACCTGCAGCTCGGCCACCTCTTCCTGAAGCAGGATGTGGAGGGAGGAGATGCTCTATTAGTTGAAGGCAAGAATGATAATTACCACCAACAGCACCACTAGCACAAGGAATGGAGGTGGCCAGTTTGCTGGTTGGCCCCTAAATCCACCAGAGGCCATGCTGCAGATAACTGTGAGCAACAGCTCAGGCCTGGTTGCCAAGTTGCCTTGTGACACTGTCCCAGAACCTGCTAAAGGAGGCATACTTACCCATTCATCAACTAGCCAGAGAAAAGGGGACTACAGTCCGCAAGTCCCTCTTGCCTCCCTCCTCAAATCAGGCCATAATGCCTATGGAGGCTCTGAACCAGAGGAAATCACAGCCTCCAAAACCCCCAGCCCAACACCTTGGGGTTGGGTTGGAGAAAGGGTAAGAATTGCTTTAAATTTATATATCCGTTAGGGGAGATTAGCATCTTCATATATTGAGTCTTTTAATCCATGTATATGGTATGTCTCTTCATTTGTTAAGATTTATTTCCATCAGTGTTTTGTAGCTTCATCATACAAATCTTAGATATATTTTGCTATATTCATATTGAAGTTTTTTGTTTGGTTTCACAGTTTTAAATAGTATTTTTAATTTTGACACCCATGTATTTATTGATAGGATATATAAATAGACTGGAGACCAGCTGAATTCCACATGGCTGCCTGCCCAGTTTGACTCCCTGTGGCTTGGGAAACATGCCAGGCACATATGCATGTGTGCCCAAAATCCAAGAAGATAATAGATTATAATATAGCCATCTTTCCTGTAGTGTGCTTTCTCTTTCTTTTCTTTCTCTCTGTCTCTCTGGCAAGCACATATTCCCTATAGCAAAACAAGAAAAGACAGTGAAGATATTGTGTAGAATTCATGCTAATTCTTTTCACATTTAATAGAATTCTCCAGTGAAAGTATATGGACCTGGAGATATTTCTTTTGAGAGTTTTTAAATTATAAATTCATTTTCTTAATTGTTACAGAATATTCACATAATGTATTTCATTTGGGTGAGTCATGGCAATTTGTTCATTATATAAGTTGTTAGACTGTACGTGAATAAAATTGTTTGTAGTAATTTCTTACTATCTTTTTGGCACAGAAATCCTTTGTGTCATTGTTGATATTCATAGTTTTTTATCTTTTCTTTGTCAGTCAACTCACTGATTGTTTCAAAGAACTGACTGTTGCATTGCCTTTTCTCTGCTGTTTTTTTGTTTTCAATTTTATTGGCTTCTGCTCTTTATTTTTTGTTTTCTTGTACTTGCTTTGATTTATTTTGCTGTATTCTCATCTAGATTTTTTTTTTGAGAGAGGTTTTTGCTATAGGGTGCATGTGCTTGCTGGAAAGACAGAGAGAGACAGAGAGACAGAAAGCAAGAAATCATCCCCAAGGGGAGATGGCTACGCCGCAATCCCTTCTCTCGGGATCGTGGGCATGCACGCACACACGCCCGGCGTGAGTTTAAGCCACCACCAGATCCAGGACTCAAACCACGATCGGCTACATGGGAGTCCAGCAACATAGCCATTACGCTAACTGCTGGTCCCTCTCATCTAGATTTTTGAAGTGAGAGCTTAGTTCTTATCTTTTTTTAACAGATCATGCTGATTGATGGTGTTGTGTTTTACATCCTTGCTAATATTCTCTTTAGTTCTCTCAAATGTTGAGAAAATGATGTTTAAGTCCCCAAATTTAATTGTGGATTTGTCTGTTGTTCTTTTCAGTTAATGAGTTTCTGCTTCATGTATTTTGAATCTATGTTGTTTGATGCCTATTTATGATTGCTATGTCTTCTGGTGGACTGACCTTTTTATCATTATGTAATACCCTTCTCTGTATCTGTAAATTTCTATGCTCTGAAACCTACTTTATCTGATAGTAATACACTTCCCCTATTATCTTCTTATTAATGATTACATAATGTATTCTCCCCATTCTTTTCCTTTTATTCTCTTTATATCTCTATATTTCACTTTTATTTATTAGGGAAAGCATATAGATGGATTTTTTTTTTCAAGAGAATTTTACTGTAGGGTATATATGCTTACCAGAAAGACAGAGAGAAATAGAGAGACAGACAGAAAGCGAGAAATCACCCTCCATGGGGGATGGTCATGCTGCAATCTCTTTTCCTCCATTCTCCTCTTGGGATTTTGGGCATGCATACACATGCACCTGATGTGAGTTTCAAGCTGCCAGATCTGGAACACAAACCACAGTCAACTATTTGGGAGGCCAGCAATGTAATCTGCTAGTTTCCAATGGATGACATTTTTTTAATCCATTTAGACAGTCTGTATTTTTTTATTTGGCTTATTTAGGTCATTTACACTTAATGTAGTTATCGATAGGTTAGGTCTTCAGTCTACCTTTTTGCTCTTTGTTTTCTCTTTGTTCTCCCTGTGTTTTCATTTTCCTGACTTCATAAGGATTATGTAAATTTTTTTAGAATTTTGTTTTAGTTTATTTATAATTTTTTGTGTATTTGTGTATTCTCTCTCTTCATAGCTATTTTAGTGGTTGCTCTGGGCATTACATTTTATGTACATAATCTATCACAATCTATTGGGTCAATATTTTACCAGTTTGTGTGAAGTACATAAACCTTACTTCCCTTTATATCCTTTCACTCTCCCTGATTTTTTTTGTGTTTTTTTTTTTTAGAGATTTTTGCTCTAGGGTGCATGCACTCACTGGAGAGAGACAAAGAGACAGAAAGCGACAAATCACCCCCCAGAAAGGATAGCTATGTCACAATCCCTTCTCCTCCATTCTCCTCTCGGGATTTTGGGCACGCATGCACACGCACCCAATGTGAATTTCAAGCCACTGGGTCTGGGTCTACTACATGGGAGTCCAGTGAGGTAACCATCACACCATCTGCTGGTTCCTTACTCTCCCTATTTATAATATGGTTTTCTTTAATACTTTCTCTGCATACACTTAGAACCACATGAGACAGTGTAACAATTTTTGCTCCAACCTCCATATATTATTTTCAAAACTCATGAGGCATAGGACAGTCTATTGTATTTACCAATATTATTTTACCTCTATCTTTCCATTTATATTTCTTCTTTCCCACAGGTTCTGAAGCTCTGTTCGTCCTCCTCTTCCCCAGTCTGCTTTTCCTTTTATGTTTATGTTAGATAATTTCTATTATTTTTATCTTCAAGTTTATTGATTATTTTCTGTCCTCTCCATTCTGCTATTGAAACTATCCACTGAATTGTTTTTATGTATTTTTTTTTAATTCTGAAACTTAACTGTTTGTGAAACATTCTATTTCTTTGCCAAGATTATTTTTTTCATTTATCTCAAGGGCATTCATATCATTTTTTTTTTTCTTTTTTTGGAGAGGTTTTTGCTATAGGGCGCGTGTGCTCGCCAGACAGACAGAGAGAGACAGAGAGATAGAAAGCAGGAAATCACCCCCCAGGGGGGATGGCCACGCCGCAATCCCTTCTCCTCCATTCTCCTCTCGGGATCTTGGGCACGCAACGCACACGCGCCCGGCGTGAGTGTAAGCAGCCGGGTCCGGGACTCGAACCGCGGTCGACTACGTGGGAGTCCAGCGACATAGCCATTACGCTAACTGCTGGTCCCCATTCATATCATTTTTATAAAGGTTGCTTTAGAGCCTCTTTCAGATAATTCTAACATTTGTGCACTGTTTATCTATTGTCCTTTCATCGTTTGTCATTCATGTTGAGATTTTTCCCTGTTCACAGTATAAGTGATTTTTAAATAGGAACCTGGACACTTCTAAATGTTATGAGACCTTGAATGTTACTTAAACCTGTTTTAGGTGACTTTATCTAACATTGCTGTGGTAAGAGAAGGCTGAGATGCAGGTGGGGAGTTTATTACTGCCAGGTAGAGGTAGAGGTTCAGGTCTCCACTCCACACCTGAGAGGAGGAGGAAGGCGTATGAATTCCAATCCTCTACTAGGCCTCAGCTGGTACCACTCGAGGGACAGGATGTCTAGTTCCTTCTCCCTGCCTGGCTTCCACTGATAGCACTGGAGAGTGGGAAGGTAGAGGGCAGTGGTGAAAGCCCTAACTCTCCTGTAGGCTTCCTCTGGCACCACCCCAGAGGACTTGGGAGGGGCGCTGGTTACTACCGTGGGTTGGAGGTGTGAGGATGTGCTCATCACAAGCCCCAACTCCCAGCACCACTTGTTCTCACACCACCCCTATTTCAGGGATGAGGTTGGAGGTCCTGGCTCTCCTTTCAACCTTTGCTGGCATGCATAGGTTGACTTCATAAGGATTATGTAAATTTTGGGGGGAATTTTGTTTTAGTTTATTTATAATATTTTTGTGTATTCTCTCTCTTCATAGCTATTTTAGTGGTTGCTCTGGGCATTACATTATATGTACATAATCTATCACAGTCTATTGGGTCAACATGGTTTTTCTGTGGTGTTTACCTGCAGTAGAGCAGCTATTTTCTTAGAGTGTCTGCCTCGCTAAGCTGCCCTTTCCCGTGTCCTCAAGTGGGCTTTTGTGGGGACTATTTTGTCTTTACTGACTGTTTCTAGGCTGCTGGTGCCTTTTATAGTTCCAGGTCTGAGATAAGAGGCAGAAAGAAAACCCAGGGACTTTCACTGTGTCATTCCTGAGGTCTCTAGGTCCTGACTGATCTGCCTTCTTGTCTCCACCCTGCAGTGTGGACTTGAGTTTATGTTACATTCCATGCCAGGTACTTCAGTTGTACTTAAAGAGAGCAGTAAGAAAGAACATGCCTCCTTCACCCTCCCAAAAATAGAAGTCATAATTTTCTTGACATTAAACAGCACTCTTTGTTTTGTGGAATGGGCATCAGATGAAAATATTTTCTCATATCAGAGGGCTAAGAGGAACCAGGTGAATTTTGTCTGCTATAGTCCCGGACCTCTTATCTACTTAAATGCGAGGCATTCAGTGACCGTGGTCAGTTTGATAGCAAGGGTAGAAATAACATTTAATTCACTGGACACTTCTTATAGCCTCTGCTCATTTCTGTATTTGTCCCTGAGGGCCCTTCAGGCCTTTGTCTTCCAGATGGAGAAAACCTGAGGGAGCTCAAGCTCAGGACTCAGCTGCTTGTTCCATCCCCCCCACAGGACTTTCACCAGAAAAGGGAAGTCAGATCCACAGAAAATCATGCTTTGGCTGTCCCTCCACAGGCTAGTGTGGGCCTAACTATCTCTCACAGCAAATCATTGCTGTGCATTCTTGATTTAGCAAGAATGTGAGAAGCATCTGACATGCAAATAAACTGTTGAATTTCTTCCTCCTTTCTAGGCAAAAACTCATTATTCCAAATAGAAGTTGCCCTGTTATTCTGAACACCTACTTTTGTCAGAAAGTTGTGGCCAAAGAAGATTCAGAAACAACTCATAAAGCACACTGTCAGGACATACTCCTGCCGAGAAGAAGCATCAGTTTGGCCCTGATTTTTACAATTAAGGGTCTAACAAATAATTCATCTAAAAACCAGGTGAAGTCTTTTTGGGTTTGAAGCATTGTATGTGATAATGTTGGTGACTGGATTTGAAAGTGCTTTGGCAGCACAAGTGAAAGTGTTCACCCTTCCCCTCCACAGGGGCACAAACGTGTGTGCTGACCAGCTCATTGTGTGGCTGAAAGAATTACTGTTTACTTTAGTTGTGGTCATTCTACTGTATTTCATCTTTCAAAATGAATATTGTTTATTCCTATTCTAGTATGTTAAAGTACATGAAAATTTGTGTTTCCTGTTCTAATTGTATAATTGTCTAAGAATTTTATTTTATTATCTAAGAATTTTACACTCTCCCTTATATATTAAAGAGAAAGCTTCAGGGTCAGCAGGTGACATGATGGTTGAGGTGCTGGACTCCCACATGACTGACCACAGTTCGAATCCTGGACATGGTATCTTGCTTTCTCACTTTCTGTCTCTGTGAGTGCACATGCCCTGCAGCAAATTTAAAAACTAATAATGATACGATCATTACATCACTGGACTCCCATGTAATCAACCACAGTTCTAGTCCTTTCCCTGACAGCTTAAAATTCACACCAGGCACATGTGCATGTGTCCCCAAGATGCAGAGAAGAGACTGGAGAAAGAGATTGTGACCTGCCCATCTCCCCAGGGGGTGATTTCTTGCTGTCTCTCTCTGTCTCTCTGGCAAGTATACATGCTCTATAGCAAAAATCTCTAAAAATAATAATGATGACAATGATAAATAATTCTTTTTAAAAAGCTTATTTTCCACAATATCCATATCACTTGGATTAAAAAGGAAAAAAGCTGAATAAGCTTGAGATTATATGCTGGAGATTGTTTTTCAGAATTATATTGGTCCTGGGACCAGCAGTTAGTGTAATAGCTATGTCGCTAAATTCCCATGTAGTCGACCGCGGTTTGAGTCCCGGACTCGGTGGCTTAAACTCATGCCGGGTGCATGTGCGTGCATGCCCAAGATCCCGAAAGGAGAATGGAGGAGAAGGGATTGCGGTGTGGCCATCCCCCCCCCCCCCCCCCCCGGGAGGTGATTTCTTGCTTTCTGTCTCTCTGTCTCTCTCTGTCTTTCTGGCGAGCGCACGCACCCTATAGCAAAAACCTCTCCAAAAAAAGAGAGAATTATATTGGTCCTGAACCATGTTCATCTGCCAAGATGGATTTAGGAAGCCACTAAAGTAAATCACAGTGGACATGAGGTGTGTCCCTGGGCAACTGGGTATCTGTGCAGCTCCTGTGCATTGACTTCAAAGTTGCTGGGTTTCCTTGGTCATCCCTGAATGGAATGCTGAGACTGCCAGGTGGAGGGAGGGGAAATAAGAGGAAAGTAGACAAGTTTTCACCTATTTTGTTCCATACAACCAAGCAAAAATCTGTTTGTGATTATCAAAAAAAAATTGTGTAGAGGGGATTGATTATATGAAAAGGAGGGTTCTCTATTTAATTTTAGCAGATTTTAAAACATGGCTCAAAGTGCATTGTTGCTGTAACATATAAACGACTATGTGATATTAAGGAAATGAGATGTGTTTTTGTCTCAATATGACAATGTGAGTGACAGTGAAGCTTCAGGATAGCACAGTAGTTATCAACACAAACTTTGGAGCCACACATACTAACTCAAATCCTGCCTACGCCACTTCCTGCTGGGTGACCTAGGGCAAGGCTGATAGTCTCTTTGTCTCAGTTTTCTTATCTGTAAAATGGGGGTGATATCATCTACCTCCTTGGAAGGCTGCGAAGATAAGCATTTCCAAGGCCTGGATGTAGGAGCGATTTAGAGTGCTCTCCTAAGGTAAAAGCGGTTGGGAAAATATGAAGGTGAAGTGATTGACCTGGTAGATTCATGTATATGCACTTACTAAGATGACTCATTTGTATAAACTCCAGTCCTCCTTTTTGTTTATTTGTTTAAAGACTGGGTTTCACTATCCTCAAACAGTCCTTCTGCCTCAGCTATCCTCAAACAGTCCTTCTGCCTCACCCTTCTGCATCCCTGGGATGACAGGCATATGCCACTGTCCCCAGCTTTTCATTTTATTTTTTAGTTTATCCTATTGGAATTGTTACCTTAGAAGATAAAGATTTCTTTCATTATCAAAAGGTATTTTAATAACAGGATTTCCGAATGTCTGTGATTCTATTGGTAGGAAACACTGTATTGTGGCCCATGCATTCTCACCTTCCTTCCCCAGCAGTGCTGGTTACCTGGCAGACACAGAGGCCCCTCCATGCTTCCCTCCGTTTTTGTCTTTATCATTCCTCCAATGAGTGCAGACACTAAGAATGCCATTATTTGATGTAAAACATGCTGTTGTAAGGCAAACTGAAACTCTTCCCTTTGGTGTCTTATCCAGGGCATGTGTAGTGGTCTGGCCACCACAGAGACAGGCTGGACCCACAAGCACAAAGAAGCGACTCAGCACCTTCCAGCTGGTGCTGCCCTGAGAGATTCCCTCCTGGACGTTGTGGAAAACCAGGGAGCTACCACATGGTCAGGAGTTGGGGTCCGAGTGGTAGTGCAGAGAGTTTACTCCCTTCCCGGCAGAGACAGTACCAGAAATCAACAAGGGAGCAGCTTGGGACACACAGACCTACCTGGAGCTCGGTGAGTGGCTATACACTGGTGTGGGTGGAGAAAGCCACTCAGACAATTGCTCAAGAAAAGGGAAGCTCTTTCCAGAGGAGCTTCTTTGCTGTGTTACCATAAACATGGGTTATTTTGTCTGTCTTTTTCATGCATCAGAATTTGGGACACATGAAATGACAGTTAATTTTATCTATTTATTTATTTATATAAAAAATCCTAATGAAATTAAATGAATGTGTTGCATTTATGTTAGTGGTCCATGTTACTGAAAGTAGGACAGAGACAAGACATACAGGTATTGTTCTGGAAAAGCCAGGACATGTGGTTACCATACCTAGAAAAATCTTTAGCATCAGGTTTCATGTCTTAAAAGCCTAGTAAGTGATGGCAGTTAGTCAGCCTGTGGCTTCCCAAAAGCCCTGTGTCACAGACCTCGTGCATCAGTGCGACCTAGCAGAGCCTCTGCAAATGTGTAATACTGTGTGTTGGCACTGTCCAGCACAAGAGCCCCTGGCACAGGCAGCTATGGTGAGTATGATGAAGCAATTCTTCTAGTCTGTTCTGTAGCTAACAGAAAATACCTAAAACTAGGTGATTTATAAGACCAGAGGTTTATGCAGTGCATGGTTGGGAGTGATGACCTTAATCTTAATGTCTTCCTAGAGGCCCTACCATTCCGCACTGTAGGTAGATTAAGTTTTCATCCCATCATACCCAAATCTTAAACCACAGCAGGAGCTACATTTTACAATGTATTTTTTAAATTTATTTTATTTATTTATTATTATTATTATCCTTTTTATTTCTATTTCTTTTATATATTCAATCACATTATTTAGCTTACAAAGTGAATATTCCAACATGTGTACATGTCTCACCAGCCCAGTTTAACTCCATTTAAGTGACCCCCCCCCCCCCCCCCCCCCCCCCCGTGGCCAGTAGCAGTTGTGATGGATGGTGCAGTTAGATGGCAGGTCCAGCAAGAGCCAAGGCCATGGTTCAAAGCACTGCGCTCAGATGAGCCATAGGAGGAATACCTTCTTTTCTACTTAGCTTTAGACTGTTGTTGGTTTGGCGGAGTTTTTCCCAAATCACTATAGACATATCATTGACTGAGGAGTTTATTTATTTCAGAGCCTTGGTGTAGCCTTTTGAGGTTTTCTTTCTGGAGATATGAAACTGCCCTCCAAGCAATAAAGTGGATTTGCAGTAGAATAAAAATGTAAAATATAGATGCCACTTCATCTAATCATTCTTTGTATTTTCTCTTAAGAAAACAACACAAATTGCAGAATTAGAAAGGAACAATCATCCCATTCTTAGGTGTCTTCCAGTGCCATTCAAAGGGAGCAACAGGAAACACTTGGTTAATTATGAGTCATTGTAATCTGAATGACATTGTACTTAAAAAAAAAAAAAAAAAAAACCACGAATGTCAAGGAGTCCCCTCCAGGTCTAGAGTGAGAGAATACTTCTTTTGGAATTACAGGGAAAAAATTATTTTTCTTTTGTTTGGAACATATAATATGTATGAACTCTATTAGATCAGCTTTAAGGTCTTTAACTTAGCTTGCAGTTGCAGGCCAGCTTGCACCCTTGGACTTAAATCTGTGGTAAACTTAAATAGAGTGATCTGGGACAGTTCTAGATTAGGCATAGGTTTTTGTTTTGCACTTTCTTATTGCTTGGCTCTTTTTCTGGCACAGGCCCAGTTAGGCTTTAGAGAAGGGAATGCTAGTTAGCAGGGCAGTGAGGAACTTGTCAGGCTCTAGCCCAGCCCCATGGCCACACAGAAGCAGTGGGCACTGTCCACCCTGATGAGAAGGTACAGTGAAGCTGACAGTGCAGCTGCTTCCTCATGAGCAATCACAGTGATCATGACCTAAGACTGACCCTTCTGGTCCTTCGATACTAATGCTTGTTCTACTTGTTGAGCAAAGAGAAGAAATTGGAAGCTAAAGTCTGGTGAATTTCTGCCTGTCATCAGCACCTTTGAATGCTTTGGATTTATACCTTGGAACATACACTGTGGCATATTCCAAGAGGAAACGCTTGTGGTAGATTCAAAGAAGGCTAGGCACAAACTTGAGAAACAAGAAAACAATACTTCTTTACTCAGATGTAATGAATATGCATTCTGATGTTTATTTCTTACTGTAGCACACATGCAGTTGTCCAATATGAGGAAAGATGATACCCATTTTGCAGATGAGTAAACTGAGCTTCAGTTTGCTGATAGCTGTACAGGTGGGCAAAAAGAAATAGATAATGGACTAAAGAATCCCAAAATGCTAGGGCTATAGAGAGGGTTGATGTCCAAAGAAAAGGGAGAAAAATGAGTTGAAACAGACTGTGTGTGGATGAAGGTAACCCAGGACACAGAAGCAGCGCTAGAGTTGTGCTCTAGGGAGGCTGTGTGGGCTGTGTGAAAAATTAATTTCTGAACAGAGCTGCAATGTTTAGCCTTGGGTTTGAGGACAGGGCTGCCGAGATGTCTTTGAGGACAAGAAGATCTGATCATGAAGGTCTAGCCCATTTGCTGTGATAAAAGCCAAACTCTCCAGTTTATAAATCAAATTAATATAGATGTAAAATTGTACCTTACCCACTACGAATTATTTGCTAATTATTTCACCCAGAGAAAGCAAATGTTTTACTGTATCTGCCTTGGAGACTATACTCATTAATACAGAGTATTTTTGGTGTGGACTGTTTTAAGCATGTGCATTATAGCACATATATGAGAGAGAACGTCATGAGAGAGAAAGGATTCCTTCCCTTCCTGCTTGTTGTTTCCACCTTCAGTTTCCTGTCATAGATAACCTGTATTGCTCACCTTGTGCAGACTCTCCCTGCAGCAGCCACAGGGGGAGGAACTCTGCCTGAGCAGTGACCCCCTACTGCAGGCAGCTCTGAAGCAGACCTCCCTGGTACAGAGCAGCTTTACTCCAACACTTTCCATAGTGTGTTTTACCCCAAAGATCTTTCTGTCAGTGGTCTTAAAGACAACCTTAATCGGTATGTGTTTTCTATAAAGTGCTGGAAATTACCAAGTCAAAAAAAATTAAGTCCTGTGGAAAAAGACTACTGTGCCTCATGGTAGACTATTCTGCCCCAGTAGCCCCCCACTCCCCAACCAGAGCAGGTTGGGTTAAGTCTCCATGAAAGCCCCAGCAAGTTTCTCTCTGACTTTACTTAGCACGTGGGTCATAAACTGTTCCCAGTTCTCTGGCAGTATTCCTGTTCCGAGGTCAGTGAGAGATTATCTTCTGATGGCAAACAACCCAGTGAGGACAACTTTGAAATTAGAGGAAATTTATTTGAAGCCAGCCAGTCCTGTTCAGGTCACATAGGTTCTTCAGAAAGCTTATATCCTCTGAGCTGTGAAACATTATTAGAAATGTACTTTACATTTCGGGACCGGCTGTTAGTGTAATGGCTATGTTGCTGGACTCCCATGTAGTTGACCGCGGTTCGCGTCCCAGACCCAGTGGCTTAAAACTCACGCCAGGCACGTGTGCGTGCGTGCCCAAGATCCCGAGAGGAGAATGGAGGAGAAGGGATTGCGGTGTGGCCATCCCCTCCGGGGGATGATTTCTCGCTTTCTGTCTCTCTGTCTGTCTGTCTGTCTGGCGAGTGCATGCACCCTATAGCAAAAACCTCTCAAAAAAATAAAGAAAGAAAAAAAAATGTACTTTACATTTCAGAAATATAGTATGTATAAGTCTCACGCCTATTCTTTTAGAAGATTCCCTTTAACTCAAGCTATAAATGAAACATTTCCATGAGTGTTGTTGGTCAGAGTAACCAACAAAAGTTTTATAAATCACTAAAATCAAAAGTATCAAAATACCCATGCAGCAAACAGCTTTTTCTAGATCCACTGCATGTTGATTATTAAGTAAACACATGACTAATAAAATCATAGCTTTTTGTAACAGAAAGGAAGCACTGGTCTTGGAGGTAATTTATACCAGAAACTGAGGCAGAGAGCAAGCCAGTGCCTCCCTCTGGGCTCCTGACACCCTGGTGGAGCAGGTCTAGACCATGCCACCTCACTCCCAGCCCAGGGAATTTCCATTAGACATCCATCCTTTCTCTCTTCTTTTCTCCTTGAGATATTTAATTTAGGGACCAGTAATATAATTATATACCTTAAAGAGGAACATTTCTTGTCTGTCACTGCAAAAATATTTAAAATGAGTTAGTCTCTTGTGAGAGCATTTAATTTGCAGAACTTTCTAACTAGTTTTGTCTTCAGATAATAAGCTGAAAGATAGAACTTTCCAGTTTGGGGATCAACAAATGGAGAAATGGTTACGTCACTGGACTCCCATGTAATTGACCCCAGTTTGAGTCCTGGCCCTAGTGGTTTAAAACTCACACCAGACACGTGTGTGTGCATGCCCAAGATCCTAAGAGGAGAATGGAGAAGGGGTCGCAGCGTGGGCATCACCCCTGGAGGGTGATTTCTCGCTTTCTGTCTCTTTCTGTCTCTCTAGCAAGTGCATATGTCCTATAGCAAAAGTCTTTCTTACAAAAAAAAGAACTTCTCAGTTTAACAGCTTAATAGGTTCCTGCATTATAGTTTTATGGAAGTTCATTGAGCTGAACTCAGTGGGAAAAGCACTTTTTTCTTTTTTCATACCTTGATGTTTTATTTTCACTTTTTGCCTTTCCTTTAATCTCGCTGTAAAACTCAAGTTTTTTAAATTACTAAAATCAAAGGTAACAAAATATCAATGCAGAAAACCCTCCTTAACCACTATATTTTAAAATTTTTCTTTCTCCTTCTCACTAAGAAAAAATAAAATCCATCACATTTCACAGCAGGTCTAGGGCTGCAGTAGTCAATGAAACCAGCCGTGACTGGTGCCCATGAAGCAGTCTAGTGGGAGCCCCATGCAGAATACTAAAACAAAAGCATTGCTATTGCAAGTTGTGATGGGTGGTCTGATAAGAAAAAAGAGCACAATGGAAAAGAGACAGAATTTAGAGAATTCAAGGGTAGCTGTTCTAAGGCAGAACTAGTTAAGTTGACATCTGAAAGGTAATTAGGTGTTGGTGAGGTAAAGAGCAGGTGAAAGAGAATCTCATGTAAAAGAGAGAAAACCTTTGCATGCTCTTACTCAAGGGTAGCAGCAGTAGCGGCCTGGATGCATGGACAATAGGCCAATGGACTGGCAGTCTGGCCACATCCTCGAAGACCATGGGCTGGAGGTCTTTGCCAGGGCTGCCCACTAACTCAAGAAAAAGCTTTCTCTTTTTCAAAGACAACTTTAGCTATCAGATGGAAACCATCTGGGGAGCCAGACACAGGGGGGACAGAGTCCCCATGAAAGCAGAGAGACCCTGGAGGTGGCATTGTGGTAGTCAGATCAGAGATGGCTGGCTGGGCTGTCTCTTGTGGCCCTCCTGAAGATGGAGAGAAGATTCTCGTTCTCAGTGTGTGTCAGTATGTGGCGAAGGGCTGGTATAAATCCAGTAAGCAGGATTCTCAGCTCAATTACTTGGAATTAAGTGCCATTTACTGAGATGAGAAAACCTAGAATGAGAACAAGTTTGGAGGGAAGCTTGAAAATTCAATTTGGGGCCAGTTTAGTTTGAGATTCTAAGAGATGTCTGGTGAGAAACTGGATGTACAAATCTTACATTTTAAGGAGTTGATTGATTGATTGTAAATACATTTCTCAGAAATAGCCAATGTCATTGTTTAGTCTCTTTTGGTGTTTTTTTTTTTTTTTTTCTTTCATGGTTTCAGTAACAGAAACCATGACCATTTTTGTTTTAATATTCATTTACAGTATATTATTATAGCATACTAAATGAATTTTCCTATCTGAATACAATTAAAGATAACACCATACCTATTATCTTCAACAGATAATTTTCCATTTTGTGTTTCTTAACTGTTTTCTTTCCCTTTTACCCCTTGATTTTCACACACTGCCATTTCTCATCATCCTCCCACACTGTCCACATTTGCTTTCTGTGACTTTTTATTGTCCAGTATTTTAGTCTCTGCCATAGAGTATAGATATTCGGTATATACTGAGTGGGGACACACAGTGCCTCTCTCATTTTCTGGCTTGTTCACTTAGCAGTAAATCTTCTGTGTTTGTCCACTTTCTATCAAATGCCAGGGTCTCGTTGCTTTTTATGGCTGAGTAGTATCCTGTAGTGTTTATGTTCCACGCTCTTTCAATTCATTCATCTGTTTGTGGGCATTTGGGTTGGTCCCATGTCTTAGCAGTCATGAATAATGCTGCAGTAAATATGGATGTGCACATGTTTTTCTGACTGAGCATTTTCCTGTCCTTTAGGTAGATACCCAGGAGTGGAACTGCTGGACCATATGGTAGTTCTATTTATAGGTCTTTGAGGACCCTCCATATTGTTCTCCACAGTGGCTGTACTAATTTACATTCCCACCAACAGTGTAGGAGAGTTTCCTTTTCACCATAGCCTCTCCAGCACTTCTCATTCTTTATCTTTTTAATCTTAGCCATTCTGACTGGGGTTGGGTATCTCATCGTAGTTCTGATTTTCATCTCTCTTATGATTAGAGATGTTGAACATTTTTTCATACGCTTTTTGACTTTTCATATGTCTTCCTTAGAGAAGTCTGTTCAGCTTATTTGCCTAACCCGATTTTAATTGGGTTGATCTTTTTTTTTTTTCAAGTAAGTTGCTTGAGTTCCCTGTGTATCCTAGTTTTCAGTCCCTTATCTGAGGCATAGCATACAGATATACTCTCCTATTCTGAGGGTTGTGGATTTTAGATTGGAGATAAATATATGGTGGTTAGTGTGTATATTTCAGTGTGTACATTTCTGTTTACTTTCATTTTATTGCAAAATTCGGCTGGCTGTATTTGTCCATGGTGCTGAGTTCCAGAGTCAAGAGCAGTCATACAGAGAAATATCAGACATCCCCCCTCACCAGTACCAGCCCTCCTATCCAGGGCTGAGCCCTGACCCCTGCTCCGTGTACATCCCTCTAGAGAATGTCTTGAGTCAGGGCCAAGGAGGAGACCACTTAGAGACATTAGGTGGTCCGAAAAGCCATGACATTTTTTTCTGTGCAAAAATTTATCATGTCTTTTCCAAAAACCCGATAATAGCAACAAAGGAAAGTTGGAATGCTGCCTTTGGACTCTAAGCTCTAAGGCCCTCTTTTGTTAGAAGAGAGTCAACCCAGGAGGCCAAGGAATCCAGGCTGGCAGCATAAGAGGTTACTTGTGTGGAGGGCAGCCACATGCAGTCTTGTGAGGAAGCCCCCTAAAGCCATCCCTGAAGTCTGTGTCCTGGATTTGGCTAGAAGATCCTGAGTGACTTAGGAGGAGGAGGAGGTAAGATAAAGGGAAGTGGCCTGATGGATGCTAGCTCCACAGGGAGCAGAATAAAAGGCAGGCAGGAGGGATGCATTACGCCTGAGAATGTCCACATTTCAGTAGACCGGAGCCACAGCGAAGGAATTCCTTCTCTTGTTTCCAGATGGTGCATATAGACACCATTAGAAAGAAAAGAAAAGAAAGGGAAAGAAAAGAAAAGAAAAGAAAAGAAAAGAAAAGAAAAGAAAAGAAAGGAAAGGAAAAAAGGAAAGGAAAGGAAAGGAAAGGAAAGGAAAGGAAAGGAAAGAAAAGAAAAGAAAAGAAAAGAAAAGAAAAGAAAAGAAAAGAAAAGAAAAGAAAAAAAAACTGTATTGCATAGAGGCATGCTACTTAATGGCAACAACAAAAGATCTGGATTCAGTGCTAATTCTGACTCAGCAGGAAGACCTGGGGCAAATTATGTTTCCTTATCTGTGAAGTTGGAATTATACTTGTCATGAATAGGTTCATGATGAGAGCCAATTGGGAATTTTGTATGTAAAGATTATGCCTGATGCTTTACATATAGTAAACATCCAGTAAAGAAAAGTTCACTAGTTCTTTAAAAGGAAGCACAAATAACAGAAGCCTAAAATAAGCAAGTACAACCCATCCATTATGAATTAGCACTCCCTGTTGAATGTGTCATCTTAATCAACAATTCTGTTCGCTAGTCATAGACAAACCCTTCCAGTTGCCCACCTTGTAGCTTTGGCTTATTTCCTCTCTCAGTTTCTGGTTGTCCTGATGACATCTGAGGCCAGCCAGCCCTATTTCTCTTCAGTCTTTTCTCTGCTAACTCTCCTGTTTGGCATCCAGACCATTGATTTTTTTTGCCAGCCCATTGATGTTTTTTGCCAGTGTTGCTGTTCACAATCTCACTTATCATGAAAGATGAAATAGCATCAGAACCCATAGAATTACAGATCTAGCATTTTGTTTTTTGACAAGCACACAGAGAGATCTAGATGGTAACATACTCAAACGAAATCAAAAGGAATTGATTTTATTTCCCTGGCCCTTTTAAAAGAGCTCTATTGATATATAATTCACATTCCATAACATTCATCTGTTTAAAGTGTACAACTTAATGGTTTTAGTCATGTGAGGAGACTTCAAAAAGTTCATGGAAAATATAATTAAAGTACAAGTTTATTTTGGTGTAAAAATGTTTAAAATCTGTGCATACTTTTTCCTAACTCAAATTTTCTATGAACTTTGGGACTAGCAGTTAGCATAATGGCTATGTTGCTGAACTCCCATGTAGTCTACCACGGTTCAAGTCCCGGACCCAGTGGCTTAAACTCATGCCGGGCACGAGTGCGTGTGTGCCCAAGATCCCAAGAGGAAAACAAAGGAGAAGGGATTACGGAGTGGCCATCCCCCCCACCCCCCCGAAGGGTGATTTCTCACTTTCTGTCTCTTTCTCGCGAGCACACACGCCCTATAACAAAAAAAACCTCTCCGACAACAACAACAAAAAAATTCCATGACCTTTTTGAAGACCTTGCATATTCACAGTTAAACTATCATAGCTATAATCTAATATTAGAACATTCTTGTGTTATCAAAAAGAAACCACATACTAATTGACTGGTAATTTCCCATTCTTCCCAGCCCCTGACAACCACTGGTCTACTTTTTGTCTCTACAGATTTGCCTATTATGAACATTTCATATAAATGGAATCATACAATATGTAGTCTTTTGTGACTGACTTCTTTCATTTAACAGAATGTTTTCAGAGTTTAATTATTTCGTGGCATACATCAGTACATCATTTCTCTTTATGGGTGAATAATAATCCATTGTATAGCCTTACCATATTTTATTTATCTGTTACTGCACCTTTGAGTTGTTTCCACTTTTTGACCGAAATGAATAATGCTGCTATGGGACCAGCAGTTAACGTAATGGCTATGTCACTGGACTCCCGTGTAGTCGACTGTGGTTCGAGACCCGGACCTGGTGGCTTAAACTCATGCCAGGTGCATGTGCGTGCGTGCCCAAGATCCTGAGAGGAGAATGGAGGAGAAGGGATTGCAGCATTGCCATCCCCTCTGGGGGGTGATTTCTCACTTTCTGTCTCTCTGTCTGTCTCTGTCTGGCGAGCACACACGCCCTATAGCAAAAACCTCTCAAAATAATAATAATAATGATAATGTTACAATGAAGACAAGCAAGGGTAATTTTCCAGAACCATAGCCCTCATTTTGCATCTTAACCTGGCCATGGTGGTTTTCTAATACCTGTTATCTGTAAAGATCAAGAATGATTTCAAAGTGGCCCTTAAAAATAGAATGGAAGGTTTTTTCTCTTCTTTTCTTGAAATTTTTGTTCCTAAAAAAGGCTGGAGACGTCGAGTCCCCCCCTTCAATACCCCGTCCTCCATCCCTGTAGCTGTGATGTGGAGCAGCACTGTGGCCACACTGCAACTTTCCTATGAGCCAGATTGCAGCTCTGTAATGTGCTGTGTTAAGATAACTGCACAGAGAAGAGCCAAGGGAGACAGAGCACAGCCTGGCAGAGTCTTTGAAGGTGACTGAATATAAGCATGCAGTACCATGTGACTTTCTAGCCAGGAAGCATAGACTCAGTGAGCTCAAGTCTGACCCAGCATGACTTCTTGTTCCAACTGAGCTGCTCCACCTTGCCACCCTCTCCTCCCTCTTTGCCTTTGTCAAGTGACTGTCCCTGTCCCATCTCCCAGCTGCTACAGGAGCCAGCATGCTGGTGGGACCAGCTGGCAATCTTGGCAGGCTCATCCTGCCAGTGCTGTTCCTTTGACTCTATAACTCTACATGGCTTGAGTCAGATCAGCTCCATTTCTGCAAAAAGATGGAGCATGCACAGAGCAGTTTTGATGACCACCCTCCTTCCAGGACAGTGAGACTGTAATACATGAACAGGCACCAGTGTTTCTTCCTGACCTGTTGGCTTGGTAGTATTATTATAAATGTTCTGAACCTTCACATTCATTTGCACAGATGCAAAAAAAGAATGACAGAATTAAGGACCTCTGGACAGTGCTTGATTATCTGGTAGGGTCAGTGCCCAGTTATCATATATTGTACTGTACTTGTCAGCACCGTGCATATAAGTGAGTTTTCTTTACCTCATTTAACCATAAGTAAGCCCTCTGAGGTCAGGGCCTGTGACTCATTTAGTTTTGGTATAGAAGAACCATGAACTAGGTGGACACTTAACAGATAAATGTTAATGGGAAAAACAGTGGTGGGTGAGGTTATATGCCCCTTTCTTTCTCAGGTCTGTGGAGTTATGCTACAAATGCTGTCATTTGTTTGAGGAGAGTGATAAGGAGGCCAATGAGGTAGGGATTCCTAGGAATACTCTGCTTTAGGATAGATGTGAAGCCTAATCTGTTCCAATCAGATATAGGGTGAGATACTTGGAACTGAGGTCCCTAAAGACAATCATGTGACTAAGCAGGGAACGAGGCAAAGATGAGAGCCTCTTAGGGAGGTGGCAAGGGGGAGCAAGAGCAGCTCTTGAATGAGATGTTTACAAAAAGAAAATAATGTAGTTCATGGTGATTTAAGAGTTTTAAAGCAATTATTGCAATAAATGCCAAACTAAGAAAGATCGTAAAAATTAAGCAACCACAATGAAAATATTAAAATCTAACATTTGGCATTGAATGAAATTACCTAAAATGAAGGTATCTGTTTTAGTTACTGCATTACTAAAAACAAAACAACCTGGGACCAGCAATTGGCATAATAGCTATGTCAGTGGACTTCCATGCAGTCGGCCATGGTTCAAGTCCCAGACCCGGTGGCTTAAACTCACGCTGGGCGCATGTGTGTGCATGCCCAAGATCCCCAGAGGAGAATGGAGGAGAAGGGATTGCGGCGTGGCCATCCCCCTAGGGGGTGATTTCTTGCTTTCTGTCTCTCTGTCTTCTCTGTCTTTCGGGCAAGCGTATACACCCTATAGCAAAAACCTCCAAAAAACAAACAAACAAACAAACAGAACAATCTATCTGGGTGATTTATTAATAAAGAGGACCAGGCTGTGGCCTAGTTGTTAAGAAGGCTGGATCCCACATGGCTGAATACATGGTTTGAGGCCTGGACCTGGCAGTTTGAAAACACTCGGGACACATGTGTGCATGCCCAAATCCCAAAAGAAGGGAGAGATGATGGAGAAGGGATTGCAGCTTGACCATTCCCCATGGGGGAATGGGGGTGCTTTCTCGCTTTCTCTCTCTCTTTCTTTCATTTGCTCTGTCCCTCTCCAGCAAGCACTCACACTCTTTGGCAAATTTTAAGAAAAAGAATAAGAATTTATTTAGCTCATGGTTCTTTACCAAGGTCAAGGAGCTGGGCCTGGTGAAGGCCTTCTTGCTAGTGGGGACTCTGCAGAATCCTGAGGCAATACAGGGCATCACATGTTGATGAGAGGGCAAGAGCTCGTTTTCTGCCTGTTACCTTATAATTCTGTCCAATCATGAGAGCACCAGCTTGGTCCTAATCTTCTCCCTAAGGACCCACATCTCCACACCATTGTCAAATTAAGTTTTCACCCTCTTAATCCCATCACAGCCAAATTTCAACACATGAATTTTGGAGGAATATAGTCAACCATGGCAAAACCAATAATTTGGATTAAACTAAAAAGAAAAACAGCCATCCAGGGGAAGCTGACAGGGATAGACTGTTCTGGGACTTCAGCAGCTCAATCACACGGCAGCCGTGTGAGTTCTCAGCGATGAATCCCAGCCTTACACTTTGTTTCCCTCAAAGGCAAGATCATCTTTCCCTCTCCCTGGTGTGGAATCTCAGTACAGGTTAGGAAGCCTCTACAGAAGGAAGAAAAGATCAGACTGTGTTTGCATGGTGAGGAATGGGAAGAAGAGCAAAATAAATCTCAAATCTCCTAGATGACTGCCACTTGAATAGGCATGGCCATCCCCCCTGGGGAGTGATTTCTCACTTTCTGTCTCTCTGTCTCTCTCTGTCTGGCGAGCGCACGTGCCCTATAGCAAAAACCTCTCAAAAAGAAAAAAAAAAAAAAAAAAAACTTTTGAGTATGAGTAATTCTTTTTACTCTGCTCATTAATGCATCATCCTCTCTCCAGAAAAGACTAGAGTGAGGTTTCCTAAAATGTGGTACTTTGTACAAGGGTTACTACATATTAGGAGGCAGATGTCATTTATCATAATTTGAGTCCCAAATGTAGCAGCTTGCTTTCTCACTACCTTCTACTCTGTAAGCACATGTGCCCTATAGCAAATTAAAAACTAATAATAAATAGGATTAAATAAATAATTCTTAAAAAATTGCTTTGAGTCATTAGGATATGGAGTTAGTTCCATTCTATCTAATCTTTCTTTGCACTAATATTATCCATAATGAGAGTGTACAAATATGTACTTAACATTGTTTATTTTATTGAATTTTAATAAATTCATTTTAGAATAGTTATAGATTTATAAAAATTTGCAACAGTAACACAGAATTCCCCACATACCCCCATACTCAGTTTCCCCTATTTTTGACTTCTTGTTAATATGACATATGCTTCACAATAGATTAAACAATACTGACATGATATTGTTACCTGAAATCCATGCTTTCTCCAGATTTCTTCAGATTTTCCCTAATCTTCTATTTCTGTTCCAACATCCTGTCCAGGATACATTACATTTAATTGTCATTTTTTATGCTTCTCTAGGCTTTCTTACACATGCTTTGTTTTTATTACCTTCACAGGTTTGAGGATTACTGGTCAGGTACCACAGAATATCCCTTAATGTGTGTTTTTCTCATTTAGAAGGGCAAAGGTTTGGGAGGAGATCACGAAGGTAAAATTTCATTTTCATCACATCCTATCAAGGGTACATACTGTCAACCTGACTCACCTCTGTTGATGTTGGCCCTGATTACTGGCTATTATAGCGTTTGTCAGGCTTCTACACTGCTAAGTTACTTTTTAAAAATTAACTTATTTTTTAACTCCCATTTCATAATGTCCTGGGAGAGGAAACTGGAGTATACACTGTCCCCCCAAGTGGTGCCTCAGCATCTGCAGCAAGAACATCTCTGGCAGAGATAGATTAGAGAAGTGGCAGCTTGCAGCCCATCTTGGAAGTCAAGTTTTATTCATGTTCATTTCTTGATTGAGTATATAGGCTTAAGGGGACTTTCTTTCTTAGTCCTCGGACATAATTATGTAGTGTGAAATGTGCATTTGTGGCTATCAAAAGATCTACCTCACCCTTTAGTTGAGTCAAATGGAAATAATAAGGCCGACTGTTGGGAGAGTTGCATAGCATAAGAGATAAGAAGTGTTATCCAATTAGTAGATTTCTGTCAAGGGCCTTCTGTGGCACATCACTCTACAGTGCAAAAACTGGCATTTATGAGAAAAAGAGAATGAAGCTCCTGTCCTAAAGTAGCTGTGTGGTTTTAAAAGTCCCCTCCATAACAAGCCCTGCCCTAGAGGAAATGAGTTAATGCCCGCAGTACTGACCCTAGGTTACTTTGTCCATTTGGGAGATGGGAAATACCACATCAGTATGAGGTCATTTCTCTGTGCAGCACCTGTGCTACACTGACAAGGTTGGCCAGAGATCAGCCATGATCCTTCAGGGCAGCCTTAGGCATGGCATCGCGACATCTTCAGGGTTCATTGTGTCCTAAAAGAGTTCCTTTAGGTGAAAGGATACCTTTAATGGCACTAAGCGAGCTATAGAAGTTTAGTGCTTTGGATAAGAACTTCTAAAACCTAGAGTTAACAGACTTTTAATGCATGTGGTTTGGGTTTGGGTTAGAATCCCTCCCATGTGTCATTCCTACTTGGTTTGTCCATCTGGAATTTCTTTTAGATAATATTGTTCTTTTCTTTATCTTCCACAAGAGAAGTGGATCTACTAGTGTATGGCTTTTCCTGTCATCACTTTATTCAAAATAGCCCAACTGCTTTAATCCAGTCTTGAAAAAAGTAGAATTGAATTTATTCAAAATCTTAATGATTTTTCATAATTTTATAAATATTTTCTAATATAAACTGTCAAAACATATCAGTAAATGTACAAAGGAAGCTAAATAAATGCGTTATTTTCTCAGAATTACCTGGCAAGCCATTAATTACTATATACAATACCTTATTTTGTAATCCATATAGATTGTTTTACATAATTATACAAGGGGGGGGGGGGAGCCACACGCACATGAGCATACATAGTATGAGGTAGAAAAACTAAGTAATCGGGACCAGAAGGCTATGTCGCTGGACTCCCATGTCATCGACCGCGGTTTGAGTCCTGGACCCGGTTTCTTAAACTCATGCCAGGCATGTGTGTGTGCGTGCCCAAGATCCCTAGAGGAGAATGGAGGAGAAGGGATTGTGGCCATCACCGCTGGGAAGTGATTTCTCGTTTTCTGGCAAGCGCACGTACCCTATAGCAAAAACCTCTCTAAAAAAGAAAAGAAAAACTAAGTAATCAACTTTCAAAGTAATGTTTACTTAATTCCTTTAATCTTTATCTTCACTCACAAGAATGTATAATATATTTTAAGGACAGTATTTATATAAAAACAGAACACTATACTATCATTAAAAATGAGCAGTACAAATTCTTTTTCTGTAATAATGTGGGATTATCTTCAATATTATTAAAGCCAATGAACAAAATTCAAACAGTGCATAAAGTATGTTACCACTTGGTTAAAACAAAGGTGGGGTTCAACCTCACTTATATGCTTTATATACACAAAAATATCTCTGGAAGAGTACACAGGAAGCTACTAATTTTGTCCCATGGGAGGCAGACTAGGCAGTTGGAGAATAGGAGGGAGATGTTTGAATTTTGAATGTGTGAATGTATTGCCTGTGTTTAAAAGCCTTTTCTAATGAATTATCTAAGAGCCAGGCCTAGCTTTAGTGTGTGTTTGTGACCGGACCTCACTGTCTTTTAGTCTGAGTTATGGAATCAGCCTCATGCTCTTAAGGTGGAAGTCTACAAAATGAGTCTGCGTATGTCATTATGCAGGATTTTTCAGTTTTAACTAATTTGGTTTTTTATGTGTTTTTGTTTTGTGTTTAGAAATCTTTTAATTAAAGCTATATAGAATCATGGAATGTTAGTTAGCCTGGTCTTTAACTACTGGTGCAGATGATGGGGTTGTGGCTGAGTCTCAGCTGCAGCACGTTTGATGCCTCCGTGGCCAGCGTACCACTCTGCCACTGCCCGTGTGCAGCTCTCACTCCGAGAAATTTCTCTCCTGGAATCTCTCTCCTTAGATCTTCCACTACATAGATGTGATCCTTCCTCTTGGGATCATGTCGAATCCATCAGTTTGCTTTGTCTACGTGACAGCCCTGAATAAACATATTGCACATGTATTCCATGGTTCTCATCATAATCCTAGTTGTTATAGCAGTAAAGCCTCTGAGGCTGCTGGTGAGCCATATCTCCTCTGTGCTTGTTTGTGGAATTGATTTTTTTTTGTTTTCTTTTTCTTTTTTTTTTTTGGAGAGGTTTTCGCTATAGGGCGCGTGTGTTCACCAGACAGACAGAGACAGAAAGCGAGAAATCACCCCCGAGGGGGGATGGTCACACCACAATCCCTTCTCCTCCATTCTCCTCTCGGGATCTTGGGCATGCACGCACATGCGCCCGGCGTGAGTTTTAAGCCACCAGGTCCAGGACGCGAACCGCGGTTGACTATGTGGGAGTCCAGCGACATAGCCATTACGCTAACTGCTGGTTCCCCGATTTTTTTTGTTTTCTGAACCCAAATGCAGCACTTCATAGTTAGCCCTGTTAGATTTAATTTTGACAGATTAAGCCCATGGACCAATTCATTTCATAAAATCCTGATTCTGTTGTCTAAAAATATTTTACTCCTCCCCAGTTTCTTTTAATCTCATGATTTGTATTTGCTCTGTGCATACCATTTGGCTCACTATTAGTGTAGGGAGCAAGTCTCAAGGCAACTGCCCCAAGCACTGAGCTCAGGGAGGCCTGGCCAGCCCTGCACAGTGTCCCTGCCTACACTGGTCCTCCAGAAAGGCTGCTCTCAGCCAGAAATAACTTAGCAATTGATGTCTTTCATGGCAAGGGGCAGGCAATGTAGTCACTTGGCCAGATCAGGTTCCAGTTTGCAAAATGGTCCCTGTGTCTCTGTTTCTCTTTCTTCCTGACTTCTAGGCTACAGTGTGTGTTCAGGGCATCCATGTCTGATGCTGACATCCAGCTTTCCCTGGGCTTACCTCTGTACCTGTACATGGCAGGCACCCTACTCCACAGTTGTCGATGAACTGAACCAGTAGTCTCTGCTCTTGCAGTCTCTTTACCTCTATGAATTTGTTATGGTGAGACCAAAACAAAGGGGAATATGGAGACAAGTCCTGTGCTCTGCCTCGTCTGCCCTACCTGAGGCCAGTCTCCCTGCACTCCTCCCACCATTGAGTGAGTAGTGTTGTCCTCTTGCCCCTTCCCTTTGCACGCTTCTCCTTGTCCCCAGGCAGGCCTTCCTCCGGCCTCTTCAACAGCTGCATACCTTCCCTAGCAAGATGAGAGGCCTCCAGTTTACCGCATGTCCTGCTCTTGGCTGCATTTATATCTTTGTCACTAGTCCACAAGGATGCTGAAGATCAGCCAAATGTTGTAACCCTTTTCATGACCCATCAGCACTAGTCATCTGTCAGTTAACTTAAGGCCTAGGATCAGAATGGCCAAAAAGGAAGGGTTAGTAATGACAGACAGTTGGCTGCCGTTCAGATACCAAATTGAAGTTGGATTAGTTATTTAACTTCCTTGGGACTCAATTTCTTTTTTATTTTTTTTTAATTGCAGCATTATTTATTTATTTATTTATTTATTTATTTTCTCTTTAAATTTATTTATTTTTTACATTAATTCACTAGACATCATTACAGCATACAAATGAATTTTCTATCCAAAATACACTGTGTATTGGCTCAATCAAGTACATCAACAAATATGTTATCAGCAAATAATTTTCCAATTCTTATGTCTTGTATACTTTGTTTTTGTTTTGCCATCCTTGATTCCCTATCCCTCACCCTCTGCCATGTCCCACCCTCTTCCCACATTGTCTCTGGTATCCATGGTTGCTTTCTATGCCTTCCCCCCCCCCATATACTTGATTTGCTAATGAACTTAAATTAGTCTAAATATATCCAATAGCTAGCACAGCTGATATATACCTATACATGAACCCAAGTCTGACTTCAGGCATAAACCTCAGTGAGTAGAATGAACATATTATAAAGTAGTACCCAGCTGGGGCTATATAGCTTACTGCAGTCATCAAATATGCATTTTTTTTAAATTTCGATATGAACAGTTTTACTGGTTTTTTTTTTTTTCCTCCTGCAACTTTTTTTTTAATTACTTAACATTCATTCCCTGAGCATCATCACAACATACTAAATGTGGTTTCCCATCTAGAATAAACTGCTTAATCATGCATGTTATCATCAATAATATTCCATTTCTACTTTGATACATATGTATATGTATATGCATGTTTTTTACCCCATGTTTGACCCTCTGCCCTTTCCCACTCTCTTATTACACTATCTCTGCTATATACAGTTGTCTTCCATTCCTTTTCCCCCAACATTTTGTTGATCACACAATATCATAAGTAATCTAACTACTTTCAATAGCAAGTCCAACTGGTAATTTCAAAAAGAGCAGTTTTGAACTGGTAATGATATTTCTTTGAAACTTAAAGCCTAGAAACAGGTTAGTATTCTGTTCAAATAGTAGGTACATGCACCTATCAGCAGCTCAAGACAGGACAAAAATCCTTTAAAACCGGACAACAAAGCTTAGTAGAAAAGCAGCAATATTTTAGTCAAGTCACAGAATGTTGTTTCATCAGTTCAGTCTCATGTACTTAATCTTTCTTCTGTTAAGGTTCGATCTTCCAGATTGAATTCTGGGATATAATATTCATCTCCAGACATTGTCCCTATAATTAAGTTGCCCATTTTCTTAGTTTTTGAACTCTTATTTCTGTGTGTCTGCATTTAATTTTACTGACATAGCACTCCCTTAAGAATTTCTTGGAGATCTGGTCTGGTGCTGGTAAATTCTTTCAGATTTTGTTTATCTGGGAATGTTCGTGTCTTTTCTTCCCGAATGAACGATAATCTTGCTGGGTACAGTATTCTCGGTTGAAATTGCTTTTCCCTTAACATGTTGAATATATTTTCCCATTCTTTCCTCGCTCGCATTGTTTACAATGAGAGATCTGCTGTTAGTCTACTATGATACCCCTTGTAGGTAACTTGCCGTTTTTCTCTTGCCAATCATAGTATCTTGTCTTTATCTGTTGTTTTGGTCAGTCTGGCTATAATGTGTCTTGGAGAAGATCTTCTTGGGTTGATTCTATTTGGGATCCTCTGTATTTCTTGGGACTGAATCTTTGAGTGCCTCTCTAGGTTTGGAAAGTTTTCTTGCAGGATCTCATGGAATAGATTATCAATGCCCTTATGAGTCTCTTCGCCTTCTGGGATGCCTATTATCCAGATGTTTGGACGTTTGATGGTATCTAGTATTTCTCGTATATTAGTCTCAAATTTTTGGACCATTTTCTCAGTTTTCATGGTGGATTTTTCTAGGCTAGCAATTTTCTATGTCTGAGATTCTATTTTCTGTACGATCTAGTCTGCTTTTAATACTTTCAAGGGAGATTTTGACTTCCTGTATTATAGCCTTCATCTCTAACAGTTCCATCTGATTCTTTTGTAAAGTGTGAAATTCCTCTTTTATATCTTGCATGAATTTCCTCACCTCCTGGAACTCAACAACTTCTTTCTCCTTCCTCTTCAGCAGTTCATTGTCTGTCTTCTCTTCCATCTCTGTTAGTTTTGCCATTATGAATGTTCTGAATTCTTTATCAGACATTTCCATGAATTCCCTTAAACTGTGTGTGGATGAAGACGAGTTATCCTTTTCTCTTGGGGGAGAGGTATTTTCCTGCTTTCCCATATTTCTTGTGGTCCTGCAACGATTTCTAGTCATCTGGTTGATGGTCAGCTTCTTCCCAAACTTGGAAGTTCAATCACACAAGTTTTGTGTGCTGGAGGCCAAATTATCAGTGGGAAGTCTTGATTTCTGTTCCCCCCAAAAATGTCTAGTTTGCAGAATCCATGAGGCTGTGTCTTCAAGAAGGCCTCTTCCCTTTGCCTCTCCACGTGAGTTTTGTGTGCTGGAGGCCAAATTATCAGTGGGAAGTCTTGATTTCTGTTTCTCCAAAATGGCTAGTTTGCAGAATCCATGAGGCTGTCCTTGGGGCTCAATTTCTGTGTAATGATGATCCTCCATAGGCTTATTGTCAGGACTTACTGACCATCTGTGTAAACTCCAGGCAAGTCATAGAAACACAGTCATGCACAGAAGCAGCACCCTGCCCCTTCCTGGGTAATGCAGTGGCCACAAGGAGTATGGGATGCTGCCACTCAGAAGAGTTTACCCTCTTTCTCTTTTATTTATTTTTTTTTATAGAGAGTTTTGTTCACTATAAGGCACATGCACTCGACAGAGAGACAGAGAGAGACAGATAGAAAGCAAGAAATTATGCTCCAGGGGACATTGCCACACCACAGTCCCTTCTCTTCCATTCTCCTCTTGGGATCTTGGGCACACACAGAGAGTCACCAGGTCCAGGACTCCAACAGCAGTCAACTACGTGGGAGTCCAGCAACATAACCATTATGCCATCTGCTGGTCCCTACTCTCTCTTTTAAAGTCCTGATTTCATGGTCACAAATTTCAAATTAGTGGACTCAAAGGAAACATTTTGTTGTATGAAAGGATTTTGATTTAGCAGTAAGGGGGAGGGTTATGGGGTGACGTCAGAGTGACAGAGACAAAGCCTCCATATAGACAGAACTGAGCTTAATAAAGTGTAATCATTCCTTTGGAGGTCTGCTGCCAAAGGTCAAAATGCAGAATTCATGAAATGAAGAGACTCAGTAAAGTCTGGAGCAGAAGATGTGGAAAAACTACCAAAACCTTGTGATGTTGTAGGAAGAATGGTTGTTGTGTCGTTTTGGTTATGGGATAAAATTCACCAAGTAAGCCATTTTAAAGGGTGCAATTCAGTGGTTTTTAGTATATTCACAATGTTGTGCCACTGTCACTATTATCTAGTTTCAAAAGGGTTGCATCACCAGAAGGACTGCCCACTAGTAGTCACCTCCATTTCCCTCCTTCTGCAGCCTCGGGCAACCTGTCATCTACTTCTTGTCTCTGTGCATTTACCTCTTCTGAACATTTTTATACCAATGGAATGAGATAGCATGTGGCTTTTGTGTATTGGTCATTCATTTTTCAAATATGTCCTCATATGAATTATCTCAACAATTATAGAAAATATTAAGTGCGCCCAACTATAGTGGCATGCACTACTAAAAAACTGTACTCTACAGCCTGGGACCACATGAATTTGATTCTTGGTCTGATCTAAAGCCTAGACACAGGGGCATGTGTTTGTAATCTCAACTGGGGGATTAAGTCAGGAGGGTCACAACATAAGATCCTTTCTTTGAAAAATAAATAAATAAAAGAAAGAAAAGAAAAGAAAATACCACATGAATGATCTGGTACCTCATATAATCTCTCCTTGCCTTGCCTATCTCATCTGTAAATAATACTGGGTCATCAGGAAAGTCATGACACATTTTTGCATAGAAAAACATAGAAAATACGTCATGGCTTTTCCGATGACCTAATAGATGGGGCTAAATGATTTGTAAGATGTTACTATGCTTCATTCTCTCATCTCTATCCATGGCCTTGCCTTACTTGATTTATCTGTCTCTTGCATAGTAACTAGACCATTTTGTTTTGTTTTAAGAGATTTTGGCCTTAGGGCAGGTGCACTTGCCAGCGAGAGAGAGACAGACAGATACAGTGAGAGGGAAAGTGAGAAATCACCCCCCAGGGGGATGACCATGCTGCAATCCCTTCTCCTCCATTCTCCTCCAGGATCTTGGGCACACATGTACATATATCAAGCATGAGTTTCAAGCCACTGGGTCTAGGACTCAAACTGCAGTTGGCCATGTGGGAATCCAGTAACATAACTGCTATACTACCGGCTGGCCATGGTAACTAGACCGTTTTTAAGGGACTATCTTTTTTGTTGTCTGTGTGCACACATTGTCATAGGCCTCTCACTACTGTCTGGCATAGAGTTGGGTGGATGATAGGGTTTCCATCAGTGTTATAATATAAATGAATAAAAGGTGTGCTCAAATCCAAGCAGAATGCCCAGACTCCAGTCAGATTTTAGCTCTAAAAGCTCAAGAATGGAAACCATTGTCAGATAAGACTGACATGTAAATCAAGATCATATTGCAGGGACCAGCAGTTAGCGTAATGGCTATGTCGCTGGACTCCCACGTAGTCGAACGCGGTTCGAGTCCCGGACCCGGTGGCTTAAACTCACGCCGGGCGTGTGTGCGTGCGTGCCCAAGATCCCGAGAGGAGAATGGAGGGGAAGGGATTGCGGCGTGGCCATCCCCCCGGGGGGGTGATTTCTCGCTTTCTATCTCTCTGTCTCTCTCTGTCTGTCTGGCGAGCGCATGCGCCCTATAGCAAAAACCTCTCCAAAAAAAGAAAAAAAAAAAAAAAAGATCATATTGCAGAGAACATTAGAGTCTATCTTACAGGCAAACTGCTGGTGCCATTTGATATGATCGATGTAGCATTTCAGTGATGAGGTAGAAAGCAGAATTGAGAGCCTACGTGCCCAGTTAGGTGTCTAGCAGTGTACAGCAGAGGACTGGAAAGCAAGAGAGGGCTTTCTGAGTGAGTAGAAAATAGTTCAGACTTGACAATGGTTTGGACTGGAGCAATAAGGCAGAGAAAAGGGTCTGTAAATGGCTTTGTAATTTTCAACCTCGATAATTTGGAAAATGACCTTGAAAAGTCAGACAGCTGAAGAGAGCATAAAAAAAGATCAGGCTTGCAGTCAGAGACTTGCCACTTTGGAGTGTGTGTGCAGCCCTGGGAAGTTCACTGATGCTCACTGACCCGAGAGGCCACCCAGGGCTGGAGAGAAAGGTGAACTGTGCTGGTTTTAGGTGGAGGAAGGGCACAGGTAGAGAGATGTGATGGCTATTGAACACTGTCACTCACATCTCTCTATGCGTGCCCTTCTCCTGTGTGTACAGAAAGTAGAGATGGAAGTAACATCATGACACCCTGGTGGGTCAGGAGGTGGAAGTGTGGGCTGGAGCCTGGGAGGGTGGGGTGACTCATGAGTCAGCATCTGCACTGCAGACCAGTGTCTCGGGCACCAGGCGTGAGCCCTGCGTGGCCAAGATGGAAACTCTGTCATCCAGCAGAATGGCTAAATTGAAGGAGGCTTTAACCCTACTTGAGAACATGGAAGAACGCCAGGGCAACTCCCTGTTTTCAGCTGACATTGCAAGTAAGCTCATACATTAGAAGGCTAGGTTCAGTCAAAACCCATGATAGCAGGCCAACCTATAGACAAGTACTTAACACAGCTGGACACCACATGGCTGACCATGGTTCGACTCCTAGCCCTGGTGGCTTGAAAATCCCCCTAGACTCATGTGCCTGTATGCCCCAAATCCCTATAGATAGGACGAGAAGAGATTGTGGTGTGACCACACCCCATTGGAAGGCACCTTCTCTGTCTCTGTCTGTCTCTCCCTCTATTTCTCTAAGGAGAGCACATGTATCTTTTGGCAATTAAAATAAAATCCATCATTTAAAAAAAATGATATCATGAAATCACACGGGCACTCTCTTTTTATTCTTGGCTGTATTTATACAGCCACATCTAGCATGAGATAAAGCAGAGAAACAGATGTCTGTGCCAGGACATCTGCATTCTTGTTGCCACCAAGCAGAGTGGCCTGCATCTGGCTAAGGGTCCTGCAAGCCCCAGCAGTCCATCTGTGAGATGAACAGATGGGAGGAAATGCTCACAGTCCTCCCAGCACTAATAGTCTGAAGTTTCTTGGCTATGTGAGTAAGGAAAATAATGGTTATCTCTTTGTCATAAGCTTGCTTTCTCTTGGAAAGTAAGTCAATACATGATTTATCTTTACTTAAAAATTTGCAATATTTGTGAAGGTATTATCTCAGACTTAATGATAAATTTTAATAATAAAAAACAAAGCACTCTGTGTATGTATGCAGGCAGAGTTGGTCAAGGTATCCTATCTCTGCTTTTGAAATGTTGTCTGCCTCCTATTTGTTATAGAACTAAATCCAAATCATCCGAAAACACTGGCTCTGTGGACTGATAGATCACGTGGTTCCCCTCCCCTACATGGGTGTTCGGCGAGTCCCCTGCACACACTGTTCAGTAAACAACTTCGGAAAACCAGCCCCAGCCAGTGCAGTCACTGTGAGCATTTGGAAAGGGCTGTCTCTGTGTAGCCTTGACGCACAAGTGAGCGGAATGGAGAAGTTAGCATTTGTGTTGTCATCACTTCTTTTTATAGCAACGAGGCAGCTGTAACTGGTTAGCATTAGCTGGGCTGCCTGTAATGTGTGCAGGTCTCTTACGCAGGAAAAAGGGCTTCTGATGGAAACAGATTTTGGTACTCGCGATACCACTGACTGCGTTTACATGAACTCGCTCATTCTGCCATGGGATGTGATTTAGAGTGGTTCTGCTAAAATACAGGACTCCCTGGATACTGTTCAGATCTATCTTTAAAGACAAATAAGACACTCAAGAATATGGGTAGCCCTCCCTGTTGAACTAGCTAATAAGACACTCAAGAATATGGGTAGCCCTCCCTGTTGAACTAGCTAATAAGACACTCCAGAATATGGGTAGCTCTCCCTGTTGAACTAGTTAATAAGACACTCAAGAATATGGGTAGCCCTCCCTGTTGAACTAGCTAATAAGACACTCCAGAATATGGGTAGCTCTCCCTGTTGAACTAGCTAATAAGACACTCAAGAATATGGGTAGCTCTCCCTGTTGAACTAGCTACCCTTACACAGAACAGGCTTTCAGGGATGCTACTTTTAGGACTAGAGTCTGGCTACCCAGAATGTTTCCCCTTCAGTGTTTTAAAACATGGGTGCAGAAGAAGTTGTTTTTTCTCCAGCCACAACAAGGAATCATCTTATAGGGGTAGAGAATAATTTACTCAACCCTTTCTGGCTAAATTAAACCGAATGTGTGTGTGTGTGTGTGTGTGTGTGTGTGTGTGTGTGTGTGTATTTATTGATTTTTTTTCTTTCATGAGAAAGACAGGCACCCCTAACCGAGTCCTCCTACCACCGTGCACCCTGAGTATCAGCTGATCTGGGCTTGCATGCTTCCTTTGTCATCAGAGACGTGCTGGACACAAAAGGCCAGGCCCTCCAAACCCAGAGCATTTCCATGTGGGCCCAGCTGTACCAACACCTGGTCCTAGAACTATTCACATGGCTGGAACTTTTTTTTTTTTTTGAGAGGTTTTCGCTATAGGGCGCGTGCACTCGCCAGACAGACAGAGAGAGACATAGAGACAGAAAGCAAGAAATCACCCCCCAGAGGGGATGGTCACGCTGCAATCCCTTCTCCTCCATTCTCCTCTCGGGATCTTGGGCACGCATGCACACGCGCCCAGCGTGAGTTTTAAGCCACTGGGTCCAGGACGCAAACCGCGGTCTACTACGTGGGAGTCCAGCGACATAGCCATTACTCTAACTTCTGGTTCCCGGCTGGAACTTTTAATGGGTAGAACTCTGAGGCAAAAATTAACTTTTTAGAAATCATTAATTTAAGGGTCTAGCAGTTGGCATAATGGCTGTGTCACTGGACTCCCATGTCATTGACCGTGGATCAAGTCCTGGACCCGATGGCTTAAACTCAGGCCAGGCGTGTGTGCATGCGTGCCCAAGATCCCGAGAGGAGGATGGAGGAGAAGGGATTGCGGCGTGGCCATCCCGCCTGGGGGTGATTTTTCGCTTTCTGTCTCTCTGTCTCTCTCTGTCTTTTTGGTGAGTGCACACTCCCTGTAGCAAAAATCTCTCAAAAAAAAAAAAAAGAAATAATTAATTTAAAATACATGATCAAGTATTAAGAATATATGTAAAGATTCAGTTGGTGGTATGGTGGTTAAGGCTAGATCCCTCATAGTTGACTGTTCAAGTCCTGGACCCAGAGGCTTAAAAGACATGTTGGGTGTGTATGTGCACATGCCCAGAATCCCAGCATGTCTATTCTCACAATGAGGGCTGGGGGTGGGGGAGGGGGGTTCCTACTCTCCGTCCCTGTGTCTGATGAGTGTATGTGTCATCTATCAAATTTAAAAAAAAGGAAAAAAAGAATATACATACATGAGATGGAAGTAGGAAATTAAAAACATCTTGAATGGAGGATGTTTGTTTTGTTGGCTTTTGTGTATGGCTTATTTTGGGATTGAAGGCTAAACCAAGTTAACTAATATTCTCAGTAGCCAGGAACCTGCAAGGTTCTGCCCCTTCCTGGATCAGTCTCATTGAAAATTAAAAAATCTGTCCTCCTTTTAAGCTTAATTTACTTCCAAATATGAGTTCAGGACTTTGAAAAGTGCTGATTCAACTGTGAGAAATAAAACCTCAGGTTCTTACTTGAAACAAGGTCATAGCCGCTGTTTGAAGAGATGCAGGCATCTACGGGGTCCCAGTTTAGCTAGGTCGCTTGAGGAAGGGTTTGATTTGACTCCTCCTCATACCTGACTAGATTATGTTAGTACTAGAGATTTAGTAATACTAATTACATGTGTTAGGATGGCCATAGGGACTCGGCTGTTATCCACATCACGGGATTGTTTCAAAGATTAAAGGAGGTAACAAAGATGAGATGGGTGTCTGGCACATAGTAGGTCTTGACTTTGATTTTTATTTTTTCATTTATATAAGCCAGGATCCACTGTGTGATGCTGGAGCTATGTGGAAAGGCCCAGGTTTGGATCCTGGGCAAACACAGTGTTTAGGCATGGCAGGCGCACTCCACCCTAAATACTCAGCTCAGCTGTTGTCATGTGAAAGCAGCTAGAGACAGTGGTACCTACTTGATGGTGTGTACATGCGCCAGTGATACTCTTTACAAAACAGGCAGGCAGGGTTTGTCCCCCAGGCCATAGTTTGCCAACCTCTTACGTATACAGTAAGTACAGTTCTTTATGTCTAGTATTTCCCTGGTGCTTTCTTCATAAAAGAGCCATCATTTTACTAGTTCAAACTTCCCACACTGTACCCTAAAGTCACACTTGGACTTGTATGTACTCACGTATTTTTTAACAACATGCAAAAGAGAATGGGAAATTACAGTGCCAAAAGTTCTAATATATTAATTTTCAAATAAAATTGCACCTGTCACATGAGATAAAATGATGTGACATTTTGAAATGTCAGGTTGCATCTGCAGAGACTCATGTGTTGCCTAATAAAGGTAATATGTGGGGGCCAGCAGGGGGTGTGATGGTTAAGGGCACTGGACTCCCACATGGCCAACCATGGTTCAACCTGGCAGCTTGCTTTCTCACTTTCCCTCCCCCTCTCTCAATCTC
Source organism: Tupaia tana (assembly GCA_026018925.1). NCBI lineage: Eukaryota > Metazoa > Chordata > Mammalia > Scandentia > Tupaiidae > Tupaia > Tupaia tana. The sequence continues at coordinate 848,131 of JAKSZU010000008.1, forward strand.
TCTCTCTCTGTCCCTCTCTGGTCAAATTAAAATAAATAAAGTTAAATAAAATAATTCTTTTAAAAATTTTTTAAATAACGGGAATACATGCTGAGGAATATGTCTTCGGCAATTCTGTCAGTGTGGAACCACACAGAGTATTCTCACACGAACCTAGATATGCTATTCCTCGACTGTAGACCTGTACAGAATATCACTGAATACCATGAGCAACAGTAACAGTAGTAAGTATTTGTGTCTCTACACATATCTAAATATAGAAAAGTCACAGCGAGGATGCAGTAAAAGGATTTGAAAAGTAGGCTCACTGTGGAGTCATGTGGGAAGGCCCAGGTTTGGATCCTGGGTTGACATACTGGAGAGCTAATGGAAAGATCACATGTGGCAAGATCCTGTCAGGGCTGGCGTGCGCGCGTGTGTGTGTGTGTGTGTGTGTGTTTGAAAATAAAAGAAATAGTGCACCCAAATGGGGAATTTGCCATGAATGGAGGTTGCAGGACTAGAAGTTGTTCTGGGTGAGTCAGTGAGTAATGGTGAGTGAATATGAAGACCCAGGACATAACTGCACACTCCTGCAGACTTTATAAACATGGTACACTCAAATTACTCTTAATTTATTTTTAAATGTATCCCTTTTTTAATAATAAATTAAACTTTAGCTTACTGTAACATTTTTTACTTTATAAATTTTTAACTTTTGACTCTTCTGTAATAACATTTAGCTTTGCACAGTCATACTAAAATATTTTTTGTCTTTATACCCTTATCAAATAAATATTTTTTATTTCAAAAAATTTTTTTAACTTTTTAAATTTTTTTTAGTTAAAAATTAAGACACAAACACATGTTAGCTTAGGCCTGCACAGGGTCAGGAAAGCACATGTCAGTCTCTTCCTTCTCCCTGTCTTGCCATGATGAACAAACAGCATGAGAGTAAATCAAGCACAAGATATATGAGGCTGGGGGCCAGCAGGTGGTGTGGTTATTAAGGCACTGGACTCTCACATGGCTGACTGCAGTTCAAGTTCCAGACCTATAGGCTTGAAAATCGTGCTAGGGGTGTGTGTGTGTGTGTGTGTGTGTGTGTGTATGCCCAAAATCTCTGGAGGAGAATGGAGAAGAAGGGATTGTGTCATGGCCATCTCCCTCAGGGTGATTTCTTACTTTCCCTCTCTCTGTCTCTCACAAGTGCATGCACCCTATGATAAAAACCTTTAAATAAATAAATAAAAAGATATATGAGACTGCTGCCTGTATAACATGTATACTGTTTTATAGTAATTTTTTTTAGTAAGTGGAAGGATTCTATTCTAAAATAACAATAAAAGTGTAATGTAATAAATACATAGACCTGTGATACAGTCATTCTTGCCGTTACCACGTACTCTGCACCGGAGTAACAGTGTGTACTGTACGCAGGAGCTTTGTGCTACTGGCGGCACAGGATTGATCCCACCAGCATCACCACACACATGTGTGTAACTCACTATGCTCCAGCACTAAGAGACCACGATGCCAGTAGGTGATGGGAATTTTTTAGCTCCACCATAAACAGGGGACTGCTGTTGGACATGCAGTTCATCATTTTGTGGAGCATGACTGTACTTGGTCTTTCAAATCTGTTGAATTACAAAGTGATATGGGCAGCAGTTGAATTTATGAACCAAAATAAAGTAAAAAGTAAAGGCTTTGTTGAAATGTTATGACTCGCCAGTGTGAGAAGCACTAGAGCAAACGGGAGCCCTGAGGGAGCGATGTGAACAGCACAAAGCTGTGAATGAGAGTAGCCAGTTCTCGTAAGCAAAGGCTCTGAACGCTGTCTGTGGTCTCCGCACAGGCATGTGATTGACCGTAGGTGACTTATTTAATTGCTCCGAGTTTAATTTCCTCAACATTAGTCAGAGAGAATAATATACTTTACATATTGTTTATAGTGTTAAAGTGATGAACGAAGGGGCTTGGAGCTTTAGATTGCTGTAAATAGTGTTGCCTGTCCACAGACCAGCAAGCTTACCCAGGTCTGGAGCTCTCGGAAGCTGCCTTGGGAAGTGTAGCCGACCTTTCTCGGACTGGGAATGTGGCCCTCACATTCGCCTTGTCTGTCAGATTCAGTCTCTTCAGAAGCTTATAGATAAACTGCTCTAGTGAAGAAGCATTCACTAGCACCCTACTTGGCCAGTGTCACGCAACCTGTGGCCTGTGTGCTGTGTGGATGCATGTTTATGGATGTTTTGACTTGCCTAGCTCTTATTTGCATGTAGATTCAATCCATTTTTTATGCCCTGATGACTCAAAAACACTACAAGAGCTACAACCACTGGGAGGAAATCGTAGGACCATTGTCATAATGAATGTGAGAACTCCTTAAAGGAAACTTACAGACTTCTAGAGCAAGAACTAACCTGGGAGTACCAGTTAGTACTGAGGGCAGGTAGAGGAATGCATGAGGAACTCAGGTAGGGGGTACCCCGCAGGGGCACCTGCAGCTTCTCCCTGAGGTCACCTAGCATTGGATCTGGGAGGCAGGGTCTGAGCCCTTTGCTCTCCCAAGTCTCTGCCCTGCTTCAGGTAGTCCTCTGATGCCCCACCACCATATGGCTAGAGGAGTTCTCTGGACCCAGATTTGGGGCTGCCCCAAGGCCTTAAAACAAGGGAGGGGGGATAATCTTTGGTTTAAGGCTTAGAATTCCCTGTGCCCTCAGTTATAACAGTAGATTTTAAGGAACATTTGCATTAGAATCAGTTTACACAAAGTTGTTAGAAATGAGAATTTAGGCTTTTGTTTATAATCCCATGAGTCTTACCACATGATGGTTGCATATTTCACACATTAATTACTGAACTATAAAAATAACATATTTTTAAATTAAAAAGTGAGAGAGAAAAGTACTAAGCTCATGAATTATGACAACAAAAATCAGGGAAAATGGGAAAAGGAAATTTGTACCTCAAAAACCAATTCAGTGCCACCTCCATGGGGCAGCAGTAGCGTAGTACTGACGAGAAGCTGGCTCCCACATGGTGATACCATATTGAATCCCAGTCAGCCTGAAGTGTGCCGGGCATGGGCATGGGCACTCATGTGAGTGCCCAAGATCTGTGGGCTGGAAGAAAGGGATTGTAGCAGAGCAGACTCTGTGGCAGGGATCTCTGTCTCTGTCTCTCTCTCTCTCCCTCCCTCCCTCTTTCCCTCTCTTCCCTTCCTTCACCCACATGGTCTGTCATACTTAAAGAAAAAAATTTAGATTTTATTTGTTCAAGACGTACAAAAAAAGGAATGAAGAGTTGAATAATTCATATTTGATTCACCTAAAATTCAGAGACTCAACATACAGTTTTCATTTATAATTGTAGTTTATTTTCTGGAAAGCTGGAGAAATACGGTTCCTTGATATTTAATGAAATTTATTCTGTGGTAAACTGAAATCTTTTTAGCAAGACCAGAGCCCAGAATTCAGCCATTACCTTGGGATGATCATGAAAACTGAGGCCAACTGTTTTTTGCTTTGTTTTGTGTTAGATTAGTAAGGTGATGATAACCATGAGCATTTATAATATTCTTTTAAAATTGGCCCTGTGAGGTTTTAAGACACAGAACTGAATGTACTGCCAGATACTTCTGCAGGAATCACAGATGTAAAAGAGTTCTGCACACATATCCCCATCTCCAGCACCCAAATGAGACATATTTTGAGTTAAATCCTTTGGAATAAACTATTTTTAGAGAACTAACAGGGGGGTAGGAAACATTCTTCATAACCTTTTTCATAAAAAAAAGCCATAATAGATATTTACATTTTAGTGACATCCTACACTGATTTGCCCTGTGATAGAGAAAGCCAAGCTGAACTACCATCATACCGTTTTTTGAACAAGCTGCAAAGTTTTGCCTACTCTGAAATTTGAGAGTTAACACATGATTCCCAGGCATGGGCATGGCTTGGCAAAAGTCAGAATACAGCATTGCTCAACATCATACTCTGTGCTCCCAGCCCAGCTTGTGCAGAAAACAATCTGGCCACAGAAGGGACAATCTGGTCGTTTAGCATTTGTAGTATAATTTTAAGCGCAATAGACTTTAAAATTGGCAAAGATAGAAAAATAATTCTAATTCTTCTTCCTATACAATTATTTTATATGTTGTCTTCTAATGATGTTTATGTTAGGTTGAAATCCTGAAACATTTTGTTCTCAGCCCAAAGAATGTTAGTAAAATGTGGTCATCTTCACTCCCACTGTGCCACGTTTCAACTTGACGTTCAGAGAAGGGAGCTTGGCCACAGCCCACATGCTTGTGTCCATGTTGTTTCGTCTCGTTTACCTAAAGGACTAGTGAGATAGAGCACATGGAGTATCCATGCAGCACCTGGCCCCTGGAACGCTATGCCTCCATTCTGGAAAGGCTAAGCCCCGCCAGAGCGGCAGCTGAATGGGCCTGTGGCTAAAGATTCCCAGGCTAGGCTGGACGGGCCTGTGGCTAAAGGCTCCCAGGGTAGGCTGGACAGGCCTGTGCTAAAGGCTCCCAGGGTAGGCTAGACAGGCCTGTGGCTAAAGGCTCCCAGGGTAGGCTGGACAGGCCTGTGCTAAAGGCTCCCAGGGTAGGCTGGACAGGCCTGTGCTAAAGGCTCCCAGGGTAGGCTGGACAGGCCTGTGCTAAAGGCTCCCAGGGTAGGCTGGACAGGCCTGTGCTAAAGGCTCTCAGGCTAGGCTGGGACTTGAAACAAGCCTGTCTGGAGCACTGAAGTCAGCAAGAGCCCAAAGCAGTTTACCTTCAGAAATGCGGCAGCCAAGTCACTCCACATTCTGTGTGCAGTAGAGCAGCTACTTGGAACTGCGGTTACAGCATAAAAGCAGTTACTCTCAGCCTCACCAGCTCATGCAAACCACTTTCAGGACAGATAACAGAAAATTTATTTTTCCCAAGTAGTATATAAGTAATATTTTTTATTTGAGGCATGAGTAGTTGTCGTCAGTTTCACTTGTGAGGCACTGAAGCTGTCAGAATAGATGTCCGTACCCAGTGGCCAGGCAGCATGTTCATTCTTGATGTCATGAGTCTACATGGTCATTGTGGACTCTGGTGAAGCCAGGAGGGAAGCATGCATTTCTTTGTGACCTCTTGCTGCTTTGGACTGTGAGTAGCAAGGGAGGGCCACAATGCTTTTTCTTAGGAAGAAACGCCGCAGCAAGGCCCTGAAAGCAGGAAGAATGTTGTCCCCTGTCAGACCTCTGTGCTGTGCTAGCTCAATGTGTATGAAAGAATCAGAGAGAAGTTTTGTTCTTCCTCTTTATGACCAGATATGTAAATAATTAAAACAATAGGTATAAAGATGTAAAAGAGTGGGTAGCAAACCTGAAGTAAGGCAAGAAAAGCAAAAAAGAATCATTTCTCATCAGACACACCATTCACGTATATGAGAGAAGAGCGTTACCAGTTAGCTGAAACCTGGAGTGAGAGCAGCCCGCACATTATGTCTGTGTCTGGCTCTGCCTGGATGTGGTTGCATCCATTCTTCCCTCCTGTGTGCTAAGTGGAATAGCCCACTCAGTGCTTTGGAGGGATGTGAGCTGGGAAGGGCCCATTCCTACCCTTTCCTTTTTTTATTTTTTTTTCCTTCTCTTTAAGCTTATTTTATTCGTGAGAAAGAACACATGTGTGCACATATGAGAGAGAAAGGCACCCCTACAGGATCTCAACACACCACATCCCCCTATCTCAGCCCTCCAGCAGGTCAGGGTTAGGGGTGCCACATACCTACATGTTTTCAGACCAGCTTGGGATCTCGGCCTGCAATGGGCCACATAGCTTCCAGCTCTGTAGATCAGTGCACTTGCTAGCTGGGTCTTCCTGTCCTTTCTGAGAGCATCTTCTACACAATAGCCAGTCTCCATTGGGATTCTGGATGGTTAAACTCGCTCTGGTGTTAAGTCAAAGTTGTCATGGAAGGGTACTGATTAGTCCACTTTGACTCTCAAGGTTTCTTGAGTGTTTGTTAGTGAGTATCTTTATGATGAAAGAACAGTTATTTTAGTTACTGTCACACAGAGCTCATAGGGATGTTTCGGTAGTGAATGTAATTATGTTCAGTAGTTTTTGGTTTTGGTTTGGTTTTTAATTTTTTTTTATTTCATTTTCTTTTACTTTTTTTTTTGGAGAGATTTTCTCTATAGGGCACGTGTGCTCGCCAGACAGAGAGAGAGAGACATAGAGACAGAAAGCGAGAAATCACCCCCCAGGGGGGATGGTCACACCGCAATCTCTTCTCCTCCATTCTCCTCTCGGGATCTTGGGCACGCACGCACACGCGCCCAGCGTGAGTTTTAAGCCACTGGGTCCGGGACGCGAACCGCGGTCGACTACGTGGGAGTCCAGCAACATAGCCATTACGCTAACTGCTGGTTCCCTACATTTTTCATTTCATTCATTTTCAAACACATTATTTAGCTTTCAAAGTGAATATTTCAACATGTGAACATTTCTCCTTAGTCCAGTTGATAAAACTATAAAAGTATCTTCAACAGATAATACCACATTTCTTTGTCCCATTAATGCTTTGCCTCTCTACTTTTCTTCTAAACATCCTTCCTCAGACTCTCCTCTTTCACACACGCTATATCTGGTATTCACATCCATTTACTGTGTTTCTGTATCCTTCAGTTTTTAACGTCATATTGTTTTGAGAAGTTTTTCCTTTTAATTTGTCTTTCTAATTGAAATTTTTATTGAGGCAATTGTAGAATCCCATGTAGTCACTGGAAGTACTGTAATACAGACGGCCTGGCACAGTGCGGTATCCTAGGCATGCTGCACAGTGGGCCGAGGACGCACTGGAGGCCTGGCTTTTATTCCTGGCCTGCTCAGAAAAGCTGGGCAGTGGCACACGCCTGGAGTGCCCACAACTTGGGAGACTGGAGCAGGGCGATTACAGTGTAGTGAGGGCCTGTGTACAAAGTACACATGCACTTTTACACACACACACACAGAAACACACAAAATAAGGCAGAAAGATCCCATGTATCCTTTACTCATTTTCTCATAGTGAAAACATTTTGTAAAACAATCGTACAGTATCACAACCAGGGTATTCATTGGTTACCATCCCCTTCAGACTTAGCTGTACTTGTGTGTGCACATTTAGTTCTGCGCAAGCTTACTACACACATAGGCCAATACGTGCATTGCTTCATTCAGACACGGAGCAGCTTCAGCACCACAGAGACCCTTTCTGTTGCCCTTTCTAGCTGCACCCACTTGATTCCTGCCCCACCCTCCCCAACCCCTCCCCTAGTCCCTTTCCCAACCCCTCTTCCCACCCAGCCCACTAATAGGTTCTCTCATTTCTCTAATTTTCTCATTTCAAGAGTGCTACATAAATGGGGTATAAGTGCACATTTGTTTGCAATCATTTGGGGTTGGCCTCTTCACTTAGCCTACCTCCTTGGAGAAGCTGCTGTGTGTGTCAGTCGTTTGTGCCTTTGTGCTGCTCAGTAGTTGTCTGGGGCACACCTGGACCACAGTTTGCTTACTCATTTACCTACTAAAGGGCATCTCAGCTGATTCCAGGTTTTGGCCATTGAGAATGTGGCTGCAATGAACATTTATATACAAGTTTTTTTGTGAACCTAAATTTTCATTTCTCTGTATAAAAACTCAAGAGTGCAGCTGCTACTACGATCAAATAAAAATATTTAGTTTTGTAATTTTTAGTTTTGTTTGTTTTGCCATAGGGTTTGTGCACTTACTAGAAAGAGACAGAGAAAGAGAGAGAGGGAAAGTGAGAAATCACCCCCCAGGGGTATGGCCATGCCCCAATACCTTCTCCTTCATTCTCTTCTCAGGATTTGCGCACATACATACACATACCCAGTCTGATTTTCAAACTACCAGATCCGGGACTTGAACCGTGATGTCAACCATGTGGGACACAGCGCCTTGAACACCATGCCATCTGCCGGCCCTAGGTGTTTAATTTTATAAGAAACTGCCAAAGTATCGGGTCATTGGAAAAGTCATGATACATTTTTGCATAGGAACACAGAGAAAACTATGCATAACTTTTCTGACAACCCAGTATATTCCAGAGTGGCTATACCATTTTACAGTCCTATCAGCCACATATGAATGTCCTTAACATTGAGTGTTTTTAGTACTTTTTAAATTTCTTAGCCATTCTGCTTGGTATGTGTATATTGATTTTTAAATTGAAAGTTTTAGTTTTTTTACTACTTTTTACTTTTCCCACCTTAGACCATATTTTTTAGTTACTTTTAAAAATCTTTGAATACTGGGACCAGCAGATGGTGTAGTGATTATGTCGCTAGACTCCCACATGGCTAACTGTGGTTCGAGTCCTAGACCCGGTGGCTTGAAAATCACACTGGGAGTGTGTGCATATGTGCCCAAGTTCCTGGGAGGAGAATGGAGGAGAAGAGATTGTGGTGTGGCCATCCTCCCTAGGGAGCAATCTCTCACTTTCCTCTCACTGTCTCTGTCTCTTTTCTCTCTGGCAAGTGCATGCACACTAAGGCAAAAACCTCAATTAATTAATTACTAATAAATAAATAAAACAAACTTTGAGGCTGGCAGGTGGCATGGTGGTTAAGGGTACTAGACTCCCACATGGCCAACCGTGGTTTGAGTCCAGGATCTGGTAGCTTGCTTTCTCTCTTTCCCTCTCTCTCTCACTCTGTCCCTCTCTGGTCAAATTAAAATAAATAAATTCATAAATAATAAATAAAAATAAAGTTAAATAATTCTTTTTTTTTTTTTTTTGGAGAGATTTTTGCTATAGGGCGCATGCACTCGTCAGAAAGACAGAGAGATACAGAGAGACAGAATGTGAGATATCACTCCCCCCGGGGGGGATGGCCACGCCACAATCCCTTCTCCTCCATTCTTCTTTCAGGATCTTGGGCATGCACGCATACGCGCCCGGCGTGAGTTTAAGCCACTGGGTCCAGGACTTGACTTCACTCAACTACATGGGAGTCCAGCAACATAGCCATTACGCTAACTGCTGGTCCCAATAAAATAATTCTTAAAAAAAAAAAAAAAAACTTTGAATATTATCTTTCTTTAGATAAACTTCATCAGTATAGGAAACTGATATCACTGTGGTTTGCATCCACAGTCCTGGGACAGGGCAGACCCTAGGGAATCACAATTGGGAAGCTGGAGCATCGGAGGGAGAGAGTGCTTTTACTACTGTGTTCCTTACAACCATCAGCTGATGTCAGTTAGGTACAAAGCATATGGCAATGTTATAGCTAGATAAAAGCATAGTGAATGTATTGATCATTTAAAAACCTTAGAGGGCCAGTCAGTAGCATGGTGGTTAAGGCCTCTAGATCCCATACAGCTGCCAGTGAAGTTCAAGTCCCAGACTTAGCACCTGGAAGAACATGCCAGGCACACATGTGCATGCCCAGATTCCCAAAAAGAGAGAGGAATGGAGAAGGGATTGTGGTATGACCATGCCCCACAAGAGGTGCTTTTTCACTTTCTCTCTCTCTCTTTCTCCTTCTGTCTCCAGGAAACACATGCACCCTCTGGCCAAAAAAAAAAAAAAAAAAAAAAAACTCTAATCTTGTGTAGATTCTCAGCTAGATTTCAAATGCAGTCTTAAAAATGAAGAAGAGGGAACCAGCAGTTAGCGTAATGGCTATGTCGCTGGACTCCCACGTAGTCGACCGCAGTTCGCGTCTCGGACCCGGTGGCTTACAACTCACGCCGGGCGCGTGTGCGTGCGTGCCCAAGATCCCGAGAGGAGAATGGAGGAGAAGGGATTGCGGCGTGACCATCCCCCCTGGGGGGTGATTTCTCGCTTTCTGTCTCTATGTCTCTCTCTGTCTGTCTGGCGAGCACACGCGCCCTATAGTGAAAAACCTCTCCAAAAAAAAAAAAAAATGAAGAAGAAAAAAAACATTCCCAAGTACAAAGTGACAGACAAAATTCCTCCTATTTTGAATCACTGTGTTCCTCCTAAGTTCTCAAGAAACTCCTGGAATGTTCCCCAAAGCCAAATTGTTTTTCTTAAGGCATCATACGCCACCTGAGAGCCAGAGGACAGCCTAAATGTAGGGCCTCATGGACTTAGCTTGCAGCAGGGGCCTCTTTACCCACAGCACAATGCCAGCTGCCGCCTGGCCGAGAACTCGGTCCTGCAGCCTCACTGCCTTCACTTCCTCAAACGTTGGTTAGCAAGATTACCACTTCCATTTCCTGCTTTACATTTTGTTGCCCCTCCCCCGAAATGAAATAAAATAATGAAGAAATAAGCTGGAGGAAATTTTTCATCATCTTCAGTTTCTGGTGAATTTATGACCGTTGGAATCGTAGGTATCATCAGGTAACTCTTCTCTAGAGTGGGGCCGTGAAGTCTGCTCTGTTACCAGCTGAAAGAACTGCAGAAGAACTGTAACCAAGAATCCAAAGCAGATTGCCCTAGTAGGAAGACCCTCTGAGCGCCCAGCAGGAGTAGGAGGCCGGCATGCTCACCTGTCCCAAGAGATAAACACTGGGCACACACACATGTTGGCTTCTGTGCAGCCTTGGGCAAGATAGCCCACGAGGGTGACTTTCCCTGTGCATAGAGAAATTTAGTCAGAAAAAGGTCATCCTAGTCAGGAACACTGTTGTCCCGTCCAATATGTCTATCACCAGATCTCATCGCCAGCCTGAGCCATACACTAAGGAGTCTTGGAATCTGCAAAGACATTATCGTTGTCTACTGAAATAATGTGCCAGACACTATTCTACTTTTGTAAGGTGTGTACATGTGATTTTTTTTTTTAACTAACAAAAGTCTGCGCTCTGCACATATTTCCTTAATGTTTCCCCTAGCATCACTTACTCCTGCTTCCAGCCCCATCCAGGATTCCACATTACACTCAGCTCTCATTTCTCCTTTGGCCCTGCTTGACTATGATGGTTTTTTACATTTCTTTTTTCTTATGATGATGATGATGATGATGATCTTGATAGTTTGGAGGAGTACTTGTCAGGGATTCTGTAGAACCTCCTTAGAATTTGCCTACCTTATCATGCATGATGATGAGGCTGCGGCTGGAGCTCTGTGTTCTCAGTCAGAGAATCCTGGGGTACAGAACACAGGCTTCATAGTGTCCTGTCAAGTGTACACACTGTCAACACAACATAGTGCTGGTGATGCTGGCCTTGGTCACCTGGCTCAGGCAGTGTTGGACAGAGTTTTCCACTGCAGAGCAGCTCTTCTCCCTTCCCGTCCTGCAGTCCTGGGAATGTGCAGCCTACACTTAAGGAAGGGAGAAGCTGACCTCTCTGCAAGATGGTGGAGGGATTGTCTGGAATACTCTGTGTGGGAGACCTGCCTCTTCTCCACTATTTACTGATTCATTCAGTTACTTCTATCACTATGGACTCAGAAATATTTGTTTTACACGTTGACTTATAATCCATTAGTGTCTTGTTGCTTAAATTGTTCCAACTTTTGTCACTGGGAGCTCTCAATTTGAACCATGTGTCCTTTCGACATACTCCCATCACTGTGGGGTTTTGTTTTGTTTCATTTTGAGCACTTCCCTACTTTCTGGCAGTACAAGATGCTCCAGTCTTATGCTGTATATTTCCTGTCCTAGTTCTTGAATCAGTCATTTCTCCAAAGAGCAACTGGTCCCTTTTCTTAAAGAACAGTACTAGGTACCAAGAAATGCAGGAAGATTAAGACAATACAAGTTCACTTTAAGGCATTATAGAGTTGATACCAACTTCAGAAGTCATGGCTGGCTTCAGAAGCAGGAATGCTGTCTTTGGAATGTTTGATATGTAGCTCTGACCACGAGGAGGGACTGTCTGGAAAAGGTGCTTTTCACAAAATTGTTCTGTAGATGGAGCTTTTTTCAGTTGTTTACTCATTTACAATTTCTTTTCTGCTACTTGGTTTTTAGTATCACTGGCAATCTTTCTGTCAGTGATACGTGCATTATTTACTATCGTGTCCAGCATTTCTGGAAGAGCTAGCGTGAGATCACCTCCTGCACATCAGCGTCAGTCTCGGGACCGTTCCAGATACCGGTGGGCCTCTCTTCTTTATCTGCTCTGCTGGGCTTCTAAACTGCGTGCCAGCACTATCACCTTCTCTAAATCATTTCAAGATGTCATCCACATGAAAGGTCTGTTCAAAATAAGGTTCCTTGTGATGGTCTAACATTCTTTTTATGAGTCTCTGATGCCTAGATGCCATGGTTTCATGATCTGTGATGATATTGAAAGAATGTGCATTCTCAAGTACTTCTTAAAATATGGTTTGACTAGATATGCAGTAGGTATTTTAACTCTTAGTTGTCAAATAGCTTTCTTTAGCATCATAAATTTGGCTTAAGAATTATTTATTTAATTTTATATATTATAATTATTATTATTTTCAATTTGACCAGAGAGGAAAGTGCAAAAGCAAGCCACCAGGTCTGGAACACGAACTACAATCAACCATGTGGCATCCAGCATCTCAACTACCACACCACCTGCCAGCCCTGATAAATTCTGTTTTACTAGAAATCTGGCATCCTAGCTGAGGAGAATTTTAGCTGTGGTGTCTTTGGTGAAGTTGTACTAGGCAGTAAGTGGGAATTAAGATAAAATTATCTGGGTCTTCTCTTCCTTTGTTGTGCTTATTGTTCCCCAGTATAAATCTGTAGTTCTTTTTTTTTATTTAATTAGGTTCTTGGCAAAAAAATCTAGAACACCAATTTGTGAGGATAAACTCCATTTGTAAGGGCAAACACGGATCGCAGGTAGCCCTGGAGCTGAGAAACAGCTTTGACTTTTGGTAAAATTTGCAAATCCACAGCTTTCTGATCAATCTTGCACTGCTCTGAAATCTCGTATTTCTCCTTCTCTGTGTCAAAGATCTCATCTTCCTGGTGTCTGGGCTTCCACAGTTTCTTTTTCTTGAAGTAAGCATTGGTAAGGTGCTTTGGAATTTTTACTTTGCTAATATCAATTTTCGTGGAGGTGGCAATGACAAGTTTCTGGTGTGTTCTATGCAGTGGAACTCCATTGAGAACCAGTGGTCCAGTTACAAGTAGCAAGCCACTGCTCAGCTGCTTCAGGAAAACCACTCTCCTGCCTCTGTGGCGTCCAGTGAGGATGATCAGAATGGGCCCAGGAGTGATGCTAGCTCGCAGCTTTCTCACAGGCTGACTGAAGGGTTTTTTGCCGTGGCTCAACAGCTTTCGAGGCACATCTTCAATAGGATAATACCTAGGCATTTTGCACAGTTTAACCACCCAGGTACCACCATTCTTGTCTCCACCAACCGGTTTTGTGACAGTCGCAAGAACCTTCTCCTCCTTTTTCTTTTCGATCCGGGATTTAGTGACCGAGTATTTCCTCTTGTACATGGCCTTCCTGGAACACATGGCAGACCGGGAGTATCTGCCGATGCCCCCGACTAGGACGGGGTTTCGGCTGCAATGGGGCTTCCCCTTCTTGGGCGTTTTAGCCTTGGGGTCACCCTTTTTAACCTTGCCACTGGCATCAGTCTTCTTGGCTTCAGGTTTCTTCTCCTTAGTATCCTGATTTGCAGCTTTATCACCTGCCATCGTGTATAGTGGGAAAGAGCAAAATCTGTAGTTCTAAGACATAACATTTTATGACAGATTCTTAAGTCATAACAGTGATTTTATACATTTTTCTTTTTAAAGATTTTTTATAGGGTGTGTGCACTTACCAGAGAGACTGAAAGAGACAGAAAGACAGAAAATGAAAACCATGCCCCTGGGGCGGGGTGGGTGGCCACATCCCTATCCCTTCTCTTCCATTCTCCTCTTGAGATTTTGGGCACACACACACAGGTGCCTGGCAGGAGTTATTTTTTGTTTTTGTTTTTGTTTTGTTTTGGTTTTGGTTTTGGTTTTTGGTTTTTGGGTTTTGTTTTTTTTTTTTTTTTTAGAGATTTTTTCCTATTGAGCATGTGTGCTCGCCAGAAAGAAAGAGAGAGTCAGAGAGACAGAAAGCAAGAAATCACCCTGCCCCCCTCCCCCAGTGGGGGAGAGATGACCATGTTGCAATCCCTTCTCCTCCATTCTCCTCTTGAGATCTTGGGCACACACACACGTGTGCCCAGCCCCTGGATCTGGGACTTGAACTGCAATCTACTATGTAGGAGTCCAGCGACATAGCCATTACTCCAGCTGTTGGTCCTGGCCTGGCAAGAGTTTTAAGCCACCAGGTCTGGGACTCAAACCATGGTCAACTACATAGAAGTCCAGTCACATAACCATTACATCATCTGCTTTTCCCAGTGATTAGATAATAAAAGGCCTCAGTTCAAGAGACCAGCAGTTAGCATAATGGTTATGTCGCTGGATTCCCATGTAGTCAACCGTGGTTCGCGTCCCGGACCCGGTGGCTTAAAACTCACACCTGGCGCATGTGCGTGCGGGCCTAAGATCCCGAGAGGAGAATGGAGGAGAAGGGATTGCGGCGTGGCCATCTCCCCTGGGGGGTGATTTCTCGCTTTCTGTCTCTGTCTCTCTGTCTGTCTGGCGAGCGCACGTGCTCTATAGCAAAAACCTCTAAAAAAAAAAAAAGGCCTCAGTTCAACAAATTTATTAGGTCCCACTCTCTAGGGATTTTCAGGCTAGGTAAGCAAAATGTTCTATTTTTTTCAACTGTCTCTCAAAAAGGTAGATTATTTCTATAAAAGTCACCAAATTGTTTGATTTGCCCATGACTTTTTTCTCCTCTTGGTCATAGTTGTCCAGAAAAGAGTATATAGAGCTCCCTTTTCAGGAAGGGACTACATGTTGATATCAGGCTCAGGACAAGGAAATCTGCTTCACCTTAAACAGAAAGATTTACTAAGGGAGTTGTTTATTTGTTTTGTTTTAATTTTTGAGATACTTTTGCTATAAGGTTTGTGCACTCACCATAGAGACAGAGAGACAGAAGGTGAGAAATAACCCCCTAGGAAGATCACCATGCTGCAGTCCCTTTTCCTCCATTCTCCTCTCGAGATTGTGGGCATGCACATACACACGCCTACTGTAAGTTTTAAGCCGCTGGTTCTGGGACTCAAACCACAGTCTACTACGTGAGATCCCAGCAATGTAACCATTGTGCCATTTGCTGGTTCCTTTGTATTTTTTCTAGAGAGAGTTTTGCTGTAGGGCACATTTGCTTGCCAGAGAGACAGAGAGAGACAGAAAACAAGAAATCGACCCCATGGGGGATAGCCATACCTCAATCCCTTCTCCTCCATTCTTCTTTTGGGATTTTGGCATCACACACACATGCTCGACCTGAGTTTCAAGCCGCCAAGTCCAGGACTAAAACCACGGTCGGCCATGTGGGAATCCAAAGATGTAACCGTTATGCAATCTGCTGGTCCTACTAAGGGAGTTTAAATGGTTAATCGAATCTTTGAGTAAACTGAAGAAATGGACTCTAAGTTGAACTGTTAAGCAACTTGGAAGAGCCAGATGGCTCTGGGACTTTAGCTGGCCACGTAGGCCCCTGAGCCACAGCTAATAGCAAGGAGTTGTGTGATCCAGAAGCTGGTGCTGCTGCTTCCATTCTAAAACCACTCAGTGTGGGCCACAGCTGGATCAACAGACTGCGTGCTTCCGTGCTGCCTTTTGTGCCTGCAGAGCTAGCGGCAGCCCCTGACATTGTTGGTCATTTTATGCTCCTTGGCAGAAGTAACGCAGTCAGGCCAGGTCCTTTGCCTGATTAACAGGTCCTGAGTCACAAGGGAACAGGGAGGTTAGAGTTAGTCTCCTGCCTCTGGAGTTCAGTGAGGCCCAGAGGTGATGGAGCTCTTCACAGCCACCAAAGGAGCCCACAGGAATTCATCAGAAAGAGAGAAGTAAGATGTGTGAGAGAGCACAGATAACAAGAAAGCCACAAATCCTGCGATTTTGTCATGGAATACCATTAGCTGTGCAATGTGGGATGCGTAAACTTGTGTTTTTATATTTTAACTTAATGCTCTACTTTCTTTTTTAAAAAAAATTATTTAATTTTATTATCTTTTTATAGTTTATTTAATTTTATTATCTTTTTTTAAAAAAATTTTTCTACAGAGAGGGAATGAGGGAGAGAGAGAGAGAAAGCAAGCCACCTGGTCCAGACTCGAACCATGGTCAGCCATCTGGGAGTCCAGTCCCATTAACCACCACACTGCCTACTGGCCCATCATTTTTTTGTCTTTTTAATTTTACCAGGGAGAGAGACAGAGAGAGAGAGAGAGAAAGAAAGCAAGCCACCAGGTCCAGGACTCGAACCACAGTCCGCCATGTGGGAGTCCAGTGCTTTAACCATCATGCCACCTGCTGGCCCCATGTTCTACCTTCTTAAAAAATTCAAAGCTCAATCTTGTCAATGCATACACTACTTGGTCATAAGTATTCAAACTGAAATTTTATCATAGGGACTAAACCATTGAACTGTGATTTAAAAGGAATTCTTTATTTACAGAGGCTGAAAGCAGTTATGTATATTTGAAGTACATTTTAAATTCTCTTAAATAAGCAAGCCTTTGTGAAAAGAGGTATTGCAAACATTAAGAAATTAAATAAATATAAGATTAATCAGTTTGGACTTTTCCTGTGCTATTTGCTTGCTACTCCACTGTGTGAACTTGTGTTATTTGGGGAATTTTTTTTTTAATTTCTACAGCATGTAAAATGTGATAGATTCATGTCTGCTCTTTATCTGTAGCGAGATTCAAATCCACAAATCAACTCAAGCACCAGCTGTAAATGAGACCTTGTTTAAAGACTGTGTGAGCACAACAGATAATGTGCTAATGATGGGATTATTAAGTAGTAAGTCCCAAGGGCTTAATAGCTCTTGAATTTACAGGCTGCAGGTGGTGATATGAAGTCTAAAAATCGGCCACTGCCCTGTCCAGACTCCCCACTGACTGCTGCAGCACGGCCCACCCAGCATGCAGACAGGCTGGGGAAGAGGATAGTGAGTTCCCTGAAGACCTGCATGCTCAGTGGTGAGATGAAATAGAATCCTTGCAGGTTGGCCAGGGAGAGAAAACCAGTGCCTTTAGACATAGTCTTGACTTTGCTATGGCCTGCTACAGATCCACACAGAACCCCAGGTCCTAGTATGGTGGCTAGGCCCATGCGGCTTCCAGGTACTACCTGAAACTTCCTGGCGTGTGAGGATTTAAATTCATGGCTGTAGCTGAGAGTGCCCTGAAGAGGGACATGTGTTGAGCAGTGACCTTCAGGGACAAGGACTTGACTTGGCTTATTGTGAACTCACCCCCAGGTTCTGCATGCACAGGTCAAGGTACCCCATGGTTTTCTATGGAATCTGTCATAAGTGACTCTTCTAAAGCAGTCATTGTTTTCTTATTCAAAAAAAAAAAAAAGAGCTCACTAACAAGAGAGGAAAGTTCAGTGATTGTTTAAATAGCAGGGTTTTTTTTTGTTTTTGCCTTAGGGCACGCATGCCCTGTAGAAACAGAGACAGTAAGAGAGAGGGTGAGAAATCACACCCCAGCAGGGATGGCCATACCACAATCCCATCTCTTCCATTTTCCTGGGTTTTGGGGCATGCACACACCTGTGCCTGGTATGATTTTCAGACCACTGAGTTCGGGACTCAAGCCATAGTCAGCCATGTGAGAATCCAGTGCCTTAACTACCACCTCACCTCCTGGCCCCCCAAAAAGCAATTTTTAATTATATGAGTCTGTTGCTTAGAAAACTCAACAAAATGCAGTTTGGTGGAAGATAGTACAGATTTGGGGGGACTAGTAGATGGTGTAATAGTTTCATTGCTGGACTCCCACGTAGTTGACCACAGTTTGAATCCTTGAACCGGTGGCTTGAAACTCATGCCAGGAGCATGAGCATGCATGTGTGTGTGCCCAAAAACCCAAGAGGAGGATGGAAAAGAAGGGATTGCAGCTTGCCATCTCCCCTAGGGGATGATTTCTCACTTTCTGTCTCTATCTCTCCAGCGAGCGCCCTCACCCTATAGCAAAAGTCTCTCTCTAAAAGAGAGAGAAAGAGAGAGAGAAAGAGAAATAAGGAAGGGAGGGAGGGAGGGAGGGAGGAAGGAAGGAAGGAAGGAAGGAAGGAAGGAAGGAAGGGAGGGAGGAAAGAAGGAAGGAAGGAAGGAAGGAAGGAAGGAAGGAAGGAAGGAAGGAAGGAAAAAAAGAGGAAGAAAGAAAGAAATTTTGGAAATTATAGAGGTCTTAAAATGGATCTCATTCATACATGAGGATTTGTGTATATGAGATCTTGTAGACTGAACCTGGAATATTCTCTTTTTTTTTTCATTTCCTATTTGTATTTAATTGTTGTACATCCTTGTACGGTACAATATGGTCCTTAAAGCGTGTATACACTGTGTGGAAATAAAATTTAAAATATTATCATATTCATCATCTTCAACAAAGAACATTACATTATTAATGTATCTTTGATTTTCATTCTACCAGGTTTCATGTATATATAATGACGCATATAATTGCAAAGTCCTTTTTCTTCCTCCGTTATAATATACCATTCTATTGGGTCACTGGAAAAGTCATGATGCATTTTTGCAAAGAAAAAATACGTCATGACTTTTCCAACAACCCTATATAACCTATTTGCCTTGTTTACGTGTATTCTTGTGTCTTGTAAATGTTTTTTTCTCAGCCCTAGCCCTTATGCAGTCTCTGGAATCTTCAGTTGTCCTCTCTACTTTTATATTTTAGACTCTTTCAGTTTCTGACATAGAGTATAGATATTCAGCACATAGTAAGTGGAGACATAACAGTGTTTGTCCTTCATAGCCTGGCTTATATCACTTAGCAGTGAATCTTCTAGATTTATCTACTTTAGGCCAAATGACAGGATCTCCTTTTTCTTTTTAGCTGAGTAGTAGTCTACTGTGTATATGTGCCACATTTTTTTTTGTTGTTGTTATAGGGCGCGTGCGCTCGCCAGACAGACAGAGAGAGACAAAGAGACAGAAAGCAGAAAATCACCCCCCAGGGGGGATGGCCACGCCGCAATCCCTTGTCCTCCATTCTCCTCTCGGGATCTTGGGCACGCACGCACACGCGCCCAGCGTGAGTTTAAGCCACCAGGTCCGGGACGCGAACCGCGGTCAACTACGTGGGAATCCAGCGACATAGCCATTATGCTAACTGCTGGTCCCAATATGTGCCACCTTTTCTTAATCCAGTCATTGATCATTGACTCTTAGGTTGACTCCATGTCTTAACTGGCATGAATAATGTTGTAATAAAAATGAATGAGCAAATATCTCTCCAATAGTCAGAAAATAAGAGTGGAATTGGAATCATATGGTAGTTCTATTTATTATTATTATTATTTCACTTTTTTCTAGAGGGTATGAATACCTGCCAGAGAGGTGGGGAGCACTCCCTATGAGGAATGGTTATACTATAATCCTTTCTAGCCATCTCTTCATTCTTTGAGGATTTGGGGCCTGGTGCATGTGTTTCTCAAGTTACCAGGTCCAGGACTCATACCACACAGTCGGCCATGTGGGGTCCAGCTGTCTTAACGACTAGGCCGCGGAGCCATCCCAGTAGTTCTTTTTTCTTTTTTCTTTTTTTTTTTTTTTTTTTGGAGAGGTTTTTGGTATAGGGAACATGTGCTCGCTAGAAAGACAGAGAGACAGAAAGCGAGAGATCACCCTCCAGGGGATGGCCACGCCGCAATCTCTTCTCCTCTAATCTCCTCTCGGTATCTTGGGCACATGTGCACACACACCTGGCTTGAGTTTAAGCCACCAGGTCCAGGACTCGAACCATGGTTGACTACATGGAAGTCCAGCGACAGCCATTATGCCAACTGCTGGTCCCATCAGTACTTCTATTTTTATATTTTTTAGGAACCTCTATATTATTCTCCACAGTGGCTGCACTAGTTTACATTCCCACCAACAGTGCATGAGAGTTCCTTTTCTCTACAACTTCATCAGTACTTATTCTTTCTTTTTTTAAATCAGAATTTGGAATATTGTAACACTTTGTTCTACTTCATTGAAAACTATTGCTAGTCTCTTGGTCTTCTCAGCAACATCTTACACTTAAATAATAGCCAAATTTGTAAAAGTCTTAAAACTTGAATAAAATACACACAACTTTTTTTTTTTTCTTCTCCCAGCCAAGCTGGGCTCCTTTATTTTCAGGGGTGGGGACCACAGAAACTGCTCTATTTACAGGCCTCAAGGACAGAACCACTGGCCCTACTCAGTGGGCACCATCTTAAGCCCTGCGACTCCAAGGACGCCAGTGCATTTTGGGCAGACCGATGGGCTGGCTTGCTAGGTCAGCGCTCCTCTTCCCTGACAACTTCTCTTTTTAAGTGGGATGTTGTTTCTTAGCCAGATTTGGTCCTGTATTATTATTTACCATAGAAATACTAATGTTCAGGAGTTGGGTGGAGTAGAGAGTAGGGGGCGGTAGTCGGGGGTGGTAGGAGAAGGAGGAGGCAGCAAATCACTTATAAATGGCACCGAAGCAGGATCCGAAGCCTAAATTTCAGGAGGGTGAAAGAGTGCTGTGCTTTCATGGACCTCTTCTTTATGAAGCAAAGTGTGTGAAAGTTGCCATAAAGGATAAGCAAGTGAAATATTTTATACATTACAGTGGTTGGAATAAAAATTGGGATGAATGGGTTCTAGAGAGCAGAGTACTCAAATATGTGGACACCAATCTGCAGAAACAGCGAGAACTTCAAAAAGCCAACCAGGAGCAGTATGCAGAGGGCAAGAGGAGAGGGGCTGTGCCAGGAAAGAAGACATCGGGTCTGCAACAGAAAAATGCTGAAGTGAAAACAAAAAAGAACAAACAGAAAACACCTGGGAATGGAGATGGCAGCAGCACCAGTGAGACACCTCAGCCTCTTCAGAAGAAAAGGGCCCGGATAGATCCTACTCTTGAAAATGAGCAAACATTTATGAACAGAGTTGAAATTAAAGTAAAGATTCCCGAAGAACTAAAACCATGGCTTGTTGATGACTGGGACTTAATTACCTGGCAAAAACAGCTCTTTTATCTTCCTACTAAGAAGAATGTGGATTCCATTCTGGAGGGTTATGCAAATTATAAGAAATCTCGAGGAAATCCCGATAATAAGGAGTATGCTGTGAATGAAGTTGTGGCAGGTATAAAAGAATACTTCAATGTCATGTTGGCACTCAGCTGCTCTACAAGTTTGAGAAACCACAGGATGCCGAGATCCTTGCAGATCACCCTGATGCGCCATGTCCCAGGTGTACGGAGCACCTCATCTGCTGAGATTATTTGTACGGATTGGTGCGATGTTGGCCTATACGCCTCTTGATGAGAAGAGCCTTGCTTTATTACTGAATTATCTTCACGATTTCCTAAAGTACCTGGCAAAGAATTCTGCAACTTTGTTTAGTGCCGGCGATGATGAAGTGGCTCCCCCCGAGTACCACCGGGAAGCTGTGTGAGGGGCTCACTCGCTCACCTCTGTTTGGATCTCTGTAAACACATTTTCGTTCTTAGTCCTTCTCTTGTACAAACTATGTACTTTGAAGATGTTAGTGTACAACAGAATGGATGTTTGTTTCTGTTTGATTTTAAACAGAGAAAATAAAAGGGGTTCGGCTCCTTTTTCCTTTTCTTTCTTTTCATTTCAAAGTTGCTGCCAGTGTATTCCATGATGGACAACAGAGACATGCTGGAGAGTGTTTCATTGCCTAGTTGACAAAGCTGCTTTGAATGCTGGTGGTTCTATTCCTTTGACACTATGCACTTTTATAATATGTGTTAGTGCTATGTGACAAAATGCTCTGATTCCTAGTGCCAAAGGTTCTATTCCATGTATATAACTGAACACACTTACCCACTTGTGCTCCTTTTTTTTTTTTTTGAATAGTGCTTAAAGTAAAGAGCCCATCCTTTGCAAGTCATCCATGTTGTTCCTTAGGCATTATCTTCACTCAAATTGTTGAAGAATGGTGGCTTGTTTCATGGTTTTGTATTTGTGTCTAATGCACGTTTTAACATGGTAGACGCAATGCATTGTGTAGCTACAGTTTTCTGAAGTCGATCTTTTAAGAATTGTTTTTCAGATCTTCAATAAATTTTTTCTTTAAATTTCAAAAAAAAGGAAATATTAATGTTCAGATGATTATTAAGTATACAACTGTATTGTCTTCTGCTCTAGGTAGTGTTAGTCTTCACACTATTAGAACTCTGACATTCTTTTTTAGAGAAAGCTGCAATTTGATAATTAGTGGAATATTTCCTCTGTGTATCATATAAAAAAAAACTTCAAACTGCTTTAATATAAACAGTATTATTCCAAGTGGAAAGCCTTTCCTTGCCACCCCCATGAAATAGGAATTTACCTACATGTTACCATGACCTGTTAGAACAATACTAACACATCCTTGCTGTTTACTGACGGTTGGTTTTTTTCCATGATATGTTTTTAAATATATAAACTTTTTTAGGTCATTCATCATAGTGCATGACATGTAGATGCTTTTTAATTGCAGTATTTAAACTCAGAGCAGTGTCAACAGTGGCTTAGGGTGTGGTATTCACAGTTCTTGAACCTGTGGGCTCCACCCTCTACCCTGGATGCAGCTGAGAACAGCATGCTGGTGGCTAGTCCTCAGCAGTGACTCCAGCTCACACCTGTTCAGCTAGTTGGCCAAGCCAGTCCTGTGGTGGTGTCCAGTGAAGGGCCCTAGGGATTGCAGGCTCCCCTGTCTGCCTCCCCAGTTACCCCCCTTAATTCCACACCTGGCAAGGGAGGTTCTGTTCATGCACAGCAGATTGAAACAGAAGTTGGTGCTGTCTTCTTAGCACCCTCACTTCCCAGCATCCAAGGCATTTCACAGAGAATGTTCCTGCAATGATGGGGCAAATATGTCGCCTTCTGTTTAGTTAATGCTAATTGAACACTTAGGAACATTATGAAGGCCTCTGTGTAGGTCATGTGGGCCTAGGGGTATAGAGCATTGAACAGAGAAGGAGCCAACTGTTGAGAAGTGTTCTTCTCAATGAGGCAGAGACAGGCAGTAAAGTAGATATGATCATTTCAGTTGGTTTGTAGCTATGCAGCTTTGGACAACTTATCAGTCTACTTTCTGCATCACTTCTCTCATCTATAAAATGGAGATTGTAATGGTCTCCCTTCATGTGCCTGAGGTAGTAATGAGGGAACACTCACAGAACACACAGAGCAAGGACTGGCACATGGCAAATGTTAAGTGCTCAGAAAACACCTTCTCTTACTGTGAGAAGTAGTGTGCATGCGATGGAGTAGCCTCGGCAGGAGTGTGAAAGTGACCTTGGAATAATAGTGAGGGAAAGCCTAGGAAGGAGACCTCTGAGGTCGGTCCTAAATGATGAGGTGTAGCCAGCCATAAAAAGTACTGTGAGGGGGCCAGCAGGTTACAGTATGATGGTTGAGGCACTGGTCTCCCACATGGCTGACCTCAGTTCAAGTCTCGGACCAGGCGGCTTGCTTTGTCACTCTCTCTGTCTCTCTTTCTCTGCTGAGAACCCATGCTCTGTAGCAATTTTTTTTTTTGTATTTCAGTTTTTTCTTTAGTAGTATTATTATTTATACATTCAGTTCCTATACATCATTGAGATTTTAAAGAGACTTTACCCAGCATGATTTATACCTCAGTTCTCTGAAGCAAATTTTAAAAATAATAATTATTATTATCAATAAACTTGAAAAAATAATTCTTTAAAAAAAATTCTGTGAGACCAACTTTCCAGACAAAGGGATTGGCTGTTGCAAAGGAAAGGATGGGCTCAGTTTGCTCGAAGTGCTGAAAGAGCACTGGTCTTCCTGGGCCAAGGGAGCCAGAACCCATGATGGAAGATAAGCACAGAGAGGAGGCCATGGCCAGGAGTCTGCTTCATTACAAGGACACCGAGAAACCTCGACGGTTTACTTTTTCTCTTTTTTTTAATTATTTATTATTATTTATACATTCAATTGCTATGCGTCATTTAAATTATAAAGAGATTTTGTCCAACATGATATGTGCCACACACCCTCAAAGGTTTTCCACATGGGATGGATGTAATCCAGTCTGGCTGCTCTAGATCAAATGGAATGTGGAAGCACAAGAGTGAAGACTGCGAAAAAGTTGGGCTATTTCAGGAATCCAGACAGGCCAGACTGGTGCACTGGGTCAAATGCTAATGGGCAAACAGAGAAAAATAGACTCGGGATCTAGCTTAGAAACAAAGCTCATGGTGCTCGCAGAAGATTGGATGTGGAGTGACAGGAAAGGGGACTCGGGACAGCTGAGGTTGTTGGGTTGGTGGTTTGATTATTGGGGTGGTGGTGACAGGGAGATTTGGCTGTGGGAATCTAGAATTCTAGTGCTGGCCTGCCAGGATGGAGAACAGCTGGAGAAAGTAAAGGTGCTACATACTTGTAAGGAGGCGGAGCAGTCAGCCAGGCAGGAGTGATCTTTCTTCTCACAGAATATCATAAAGTAGGTCACATCTAGCCATTGTAGCAGAAAACTTTTTAAAGTTGATTTTAATTGATGGATTTTCTTCCTTAAAGTAATACATAGGCCAGTGTAACAGAGACACCTAAATATATACAGGCATTTAGTAAGTTACATACATACGTTAACGTGTGTGTGTGTGTGTGTATATATAAACACACACATAAATATATGGATCAAAGGTTTAAACATACAAACTAAAACCATAAAAGTTCTACATCAACAGCCAGCAGGTAACATGGTAGTTAGGGCGCCAGATTCTCACATGGACAATTCCACAGTTTGGCCAATTCCACAGTTTGAGTCCCAGACCCAGAGGCTTGAAAAACACCCCAGGCACGTATGTGTGTGAGCCCAAAATCCCAAGAGGAGAATGGAGGAGAAGGGATTGCACTGCAGCCATCCCCCTGGGGGTGATTTCACACTTTCTTTCTCTCTTTCTCTGTCTTTCTATAGCAAGTACATGGGCCTTATAGCAAAAATAATTTTTTTTAAAAAGTTCCGAACAAATTATGGGAGAATTATCTTGAAGTACAAGTTTTTTTCTGTGAATCAACATCCATGAATTCCAAATAAAATATTAATAAATTCTATTAAACCTGCATGGTAAAGTGAAAAAGTTAAATGCCAAATTGGGAATATATATTTGTAATTCATATTTTTTTCTATCTTTCCTTTTAATCCAATGGCCACAGCAGGAACTTAAAAAGGTACATATTTTTTTCCCTGGAATAAGTCATGTTTTTCAAAGCAAAGCAGAAGTCAAGTTTGAGTGATTTTTACACAGAAGCAGAGACATGTAAAACTCCTAGTGTATTCATCCCAATTATCTTAAATATTAAGAGAAGAGACTTGATGCTTCTAACCTAACTTCCTAGAGTTTTTATAGAAGATTACAGACTTCAGAATCAGATACTTCTACCACTGTTTGTTTCAGGTACTAGTTGATTTTTTTTTATTTTTTTATTTTTTTTCTTTTATTTTTAAATTTTTTCCCATTTCATTTTCTTCCATACATTCAATCACATTATCACATTATTATTAGTCTTACAAAATGGATATTTCAATAGGTGAACATTTCTCCCTAGTACTATTGATAAAACTACAAAATATCTTCAACAGATAATACCACACTTCTTCGTGCCATTAATGCTTTGCCTCCTTGTCCCTCCTCCAAATGACCTTCCTCTTTCACACACACTATATCTGTTATTTACATCTATATACTGTGTTTCTATATCCTTTAGTCAATTAGTTTCAGTCATAGAGTGCAGACACTCAGTATATATTAAGTGGGGACATACAATGTCTCTCCTTCATAACCTGGCTTGCTTCACTCAGCAGTAAGTCTTCCATATTCATCCACTTCCTGTCAAAAGCCAGGGTTTTACTGTTTTTTTATGGATGAATAGTATTCCATTGAGTATATGTGCCACAGTTTTTCTAACCATTCATCAGTTCGTGGGCATTTGGGTTGTTTCCATGTCTTAGTAATTGTGAATAGTGCTGCAATAAACATCTATGTGCAAGCACTTTTCCGATTAAGTATTCTTCTGTCCTTTGGGTAGATACCAAGGAGTGGGATTGCTGGATCATATGGTAGTTCTATTTGTAGATTTTTGAGGAATCTCCAAATTGTTCTCCACAGTGGTTGGACCAATTTACATTCCCACCAGTAGTGTAAGAGAGTTCTCTTTTCACCACACCCCCACCAGTACTTATCATGTTTTGTTTTTTAAATCTTAGACATTCTGACTGGGGTTAGGTGATATCTCGTTGTTTTTATCTGCATTTCTCTTACAATGATGGATGTTGAGCAGTTTTTCATTCATATTACAAAGAGCCACTCTCTCCTATCCATATAGACTTTAAAAATGGAATTAAAATATGAGTATTTTGGTGAAAAAATAAAATATGCGAATAATTTTTTATAGAACACTTTTGAAGACCCCTCATGAAGCACTAATAGAAATTAATAGGAAAAAGACCAAGTCTAAAAAATGGGCAAAGGATCTGAACACAGAGTTCTTAGGGAAAAATTTACATTTGGAGCCAGCAGGTGGTGTCATTAAAGCCTGGACTCCCACATGGCTGGCCATGGTTCCAGTCCTGAATGTGGCGGCTTGAAAATCATGCGAGGTGTATGTGCAAGCATGCCCAAAATTCTAGGAGAAGGGATTGCTGTGTGGCAACCCTCCTGGTAGGTGATTTCTCACTTTCCCCCTCTCTGTCCTCTCTGCAGGTGGCCTATGGCAAAAAAAAAAAAAAAAAAAAAAAAAAAAAAAAAAAGAAAGAAAGAAAAACTTACATATTAAAAGGTGCTCAAAGTTTCATGCTAGTGAACTGCAAATTAAAATAACACTGTTATCTGGGATGAGCATTTGGTGTAATGGCTATGTCGCTGGACTCCCATGTAGTCAACCGTAGTTCAAGGTGGCTTAAACTCACGCTGGGCACATGTACATGTGTGCCCAAGATCTCAAGAGAAGAATGGAAGAGAAGCGATTGCAGCATGACCATCCCCCCTGAGGGATGATTTCTCTCTTTCTGTCTCTCAGTCTCTCTCTTTCTGACAAGCGCATGTGCCCTAAAGAAAAGAAAAACAAAACTCTCCCCACAAAAAATAAACACTGTTATCATTTCTTCTCAATTTTGCAGAAATCCAGAATTGTAATAGCATTTGTTTGGTGAGGCTGAGATGAACACTCTCCTAGATAGAGGGAAAGTAAATCAAGAGCACTTCAGTGGTTTGTGTGAATGCAAGTATGTGTGGTATGTGTGTGTGAATCACACCCACAGAGCACTTCCACTTTTTGGAATTTATCTTACAGATACTCTTGCCTGCAAGTACAGGTTATTCTGTGGCCTACTATTGGTGATAGCAAGAAGTGGAAGTAGCTGTTGGGGTCAGCATGGCACAAGCACATGATGGAGTGCTGTGCAACTTCTCCACAGCTGCAGGGAAGAGTGAGGAAGCACTCCACAATCCAGGAGAGGAGCATCTATGTGTTGGTTAAATTGAAAAAGCAAGGAATAGCCAGGTGTGTAGCATGTGCTATGTTCCTTGGATACGTAGAAACTCTAGAAGGATGTGAAGGAAGCAAGTAGCTGATTGCCTGTGGAGGACAGATGGGAACCAGGAGAAGGGAGGTTAGGAGTGGGAGGGGAAACTACTGTTTTCCTCTATACTTTGAAACTTGTAATTATATATGTTACTTACTTAGAACACCTAAAGGCATTTTATACATAGTATTTGCTCTTGGGATTTTTAAACTTTATTACTATTTTGGAAAGTAGCGAATAACATTTAGTAATAAAGATACACTGATCTAGTAATCCCTGAAATTTAATTCACAAGAAAAAAACAAAAACTAAACATGTACACTATTCTTGTTCATAGTAGCAATGCATATAATAATGAGGGGCAAAAATCAGAAGCAACCTCAATGTACAGTGTTGAGAGAATTATTTAATTGATGATGACATACAGTTTGATAGAATATTAAATCATTACATAAGTTAATTAAGGCCATAATGAAACATTTATTTACTCAAGCAATTGTATGCCTGCTATGTGTCAGGCATTTTTCTTGGTGTTAGGGACATAGCAATAAATAACCCCCCAAAAAAGAAGAGAGAGAGAGAAAACTCAGGCATTCCTGGAGCTTCTATTACTTTGGATAAGACTGGCAGCAAATAGTTACAAAAGTAATAGTGATTGCCACCTAGATTAAGTTGGATAAGGAAAGAGTGAGGACCAAAGGGTTGCTGTTTTTACATAAAAATTAAGGAAAACCTCATTGAGAAGATAACATTTGCGTAAAAACCCAAAAGGAGGTGATTGAGCAAGCCATACCAGCGTGTGGGACGAGCAAGCAGAGAGAGTGTGTATGAAAGGTCATGATGCGGAGATGTGGTTGGCATGTTTATAAAGTGGCAAGGAGGCCTGTGTGTTTGTTCATCACGTTACAAAGGTCAAAGGTAGAAAAGGTTGGGTAGAGGTTCTGGTTCTGAGAAGGTCTAGAAAGCTATGGTAAGGTTTTTGGATTTTGTTCCGTATGAGATACAAAGCCATTAGACATTTTGGAACCCAAGAGAAAGTGACTATAAAGGCCAATGTGAGAAGCAGGAAGGTCCAAGCCCTCTCCTGGGGCAAGCTGGAAGCCAAAGAGGGGAAACATACCTAGAAAGAGTTGAAAGGTTGAAAATGTAGCACCCTGTGAGTGAGTGGTACAGAAAGTGGAGGAAAAGGAGGGATCTAGAAGGATCTGGAGGGTTTAAGCGACAAGGTGAATGTTGGTGCCATTGAATGAGAGAACATTCAGGAGGGACAACAAAGGTGGAAAGAGCTGGGAGGATAATTCCTTTCACTTTAGACATGCAGAGTTTAGGTACCTGTGAGTCACAAATGCAGAAAGGGAGAGAAACTGAAATGAATCCTGTGGTGTTTGGTCAGAACTAGAGGTAGTGTAAGCTCATGGTTTGCAAGATGGTTGGGTGTTGAATAAGCAGACAAGTAATGTGTGAGAGAGTGTGTCCTACTAGGTGGTCCTGGAACAGTGAACATCAGTAGCGATAAGCATACTTAACACCCAGATATTAGCTTCTAAATACCTGAAAGAACCCAGGGCTCTTGGCAAAATGGCTGATTCTAGATTCAGATGAGCCTTGGACATCTTGTTATTTCGGAAATTAAGAATCTTCTCAAAAAATGATGGGAGCAGTTGGTAGCAGGCAGTGGCCCTGTGATAACACAATTGGACCCACGTGGGAAGGCCCTGGATTGCCTCCTGGATCCTCCCTGTGGTGAGTGTGTATTTCTATGCCCAGAATCTGAGCTGGCTAGAGTGTGGTGGACTGCAGTGTGAAAATCCATGGGATTGCCTGCCTCCTTTCCTCCACTTCTCTGTCTCTCTCTCTCTCTCTCTCTCTCTCTCTCTCTCTCAGAAGAAATACATAAATAAATTTTGCAAAAAAGAATCAAAGGGATACAGGAGGTAGCCTGAAAGGGGGTCCCACTAGCCAAATCTGGGACAATTTGAGCATCAAAGTAACTGACAGGTATGGATCATTGTGGCGCGCCCCCGCCCATCACCAGTATCGCAGTACCCAAGATGGCGCTGGGCGGAAGCCCCCGGATGGCCATAGATGTAAACAACTTTGAGGAAGTAGGCAGGAGTGTGCATGATCAGCACGGGAACAGTGCATGCGGCCAATCCCAGAGCTGAGGTCAACTTCCTTACGCGTGGACAGTATGCTGATTGGCTAAGGGCCCTATATAAGGCCTTGGGAGGGAGCGGGAGGGGAACTTCTGTAATACAACCTGGGAGAATAAAGGGCGGAAGAGAAGACCGTCTCCGGGTCGTCGGTAACGCGACAGATCATAACCTGTTAGATAAGAATCCTTGAGTCTACATTGAATCTATGTTTTTCCATGGAATGTACTTAGAAGTACATGCATCACAGGACCGGCAGGTGGTGTGGTGGTTAAGGGCGCCAGATTCCCAAATGTCCAGCCGCAGTTTGAGTTCAGGACCTGACAGCTTTCTCTCTCTCTCTCTCTCATACACACACACACTCACTCTCTCTGTCCCTCTCTGGTCAAATATAAATAAAATAAATAAATAAATAAATAAATAAATAAAAAATTTTAAGATAAAATAAAAATAATTCTTTTTTTAAAAGTACATGCATACTTTTATGTTATTCTCACCAATGATTCTCAGCCAAAATCATGAGAACATAGCAGACCAACCTAAATTGAGGGTTTGTGTTCTACAAAATGACTGGTCTGTATCCTTTGAAAATGTTAGGGTCATGAAAGTGAAAAAATAACTGAGAAGGCACTCCAGATCTCAGGAGATTGAAGAGATTTGACAACTAAGTGCCATACATGATTCACAACTACCTCCTTGTACCAGAGAAGAGTTTACTTGGGACAGGGAGTGCGTCATGATTGGGCACGAGAATGATGTGGAGGGAATGAATAGCAGGCTCACGTGGCCACCCAAGGGCTTAGCAGCTATGTAGGCAAAATCCTTATTTGTAGGAAACGTAGTTGAAAGTACTTGGAATGTAAGGAACTTCTCTCAAATAAGTAAGGTAAAAAACATGCTATGGGATGTATTTAGAACTTATTAGTAAATTTGAGATTGTTTTTTAAAATTTGTTTAACATAAAAGTGACTAGGAGGTGAGTAAATGGGAGTAAGTAAGGCCCACTTTATTATTTTTTTTTAGAGAGAGATTTTTTTTGCTATCGGGTGCATATGCTCACCAGAGAGACAGAGAAAGACAGACAGAAAGTGAGAAATCACTCCCTGAGTTGATGGCCACACCCCCATACCTTCTCCATTCTTCTCTGGAGATTTTGGGCATGCACACACACACACGCCCAACATGAGTTTCAAACCTCTAGGTCCAGGTCTTAAACTGTGGTGAGCCATGTGAGAGTCCAGCAACATAATGTTTACGCATCTGCTGGTCCCAGTAAGACCCACTCTTAGTAGAGGGTTGTCAAGGGAGGATGGCACAGATCAGCAGCCAGGGGGCTACTGCGAGTTTCCAGGACATGGCTGTCTGCCTCACTGGAGACCTGGGCGAGAACAGCAACAAGTGTAGGTGAGATAGTGATCATTGCAAGATGAAGTCCTGGAGCAGTCTGTGTCCTGGGTGCCCAGGCCAGACTGGGCAGGGAGCCACAAGGGATGTCAGCCGATGTGCAAGCAGTCTGCCGACCAAGGTGGGCAGGCTGGCCTGGAGCACATTTCTACCTGAGTACCTTCTCCTCTAAAAAAGAGAGTTGTCTTCCAGAAGTGGCCATATGCCTGCTCTCTTGAGCAGTAGGAAGGCTCAATCTTTGAAATCAAAATTACTCCACTGTAAGATACAGTGAAACAAACCAGCAGTTAGCGTAATGGCTATGTCGCTGGACTCCCACGTAATCGACCGCGGTTCGCGTCCTGGACCCGGTGGCTTACAACTCACGCCGGGCGCGTGTGCGTGCGTGCCCAAGATCCCGAGAGGAGAATGGAGGAGAAGGGATTGCGGCGTGACCATCCCCCCTGGGGGGTGATTTCTCGCTTTCTGTCTCTATGTGTCTCTCTCTCTCTGTCTGGCGAGCGCACGCGCCCTATAGCGAAAAACCTCTCCAAAAAAAAAAAAAAAAGATACAGTGAAACAATGTAATATTTTTGAGATATTATTCCTAGAATGTGTTCCTAAGATTACAGAAGAATTTAGAAATTTACTATTGATGTTTAACAAAGTAAAAACCTTGCATGTACACATTTTGCCAAGGCAATCTCATTCAGATCAGCACAGGTAGAACATGTATGTGTACTTTGTAAACATAGGTAATTTATAAGCCATTGCTTTAGACAAGACTGGTTTCTCAGCCAGTTAAGCAGCTTGAGTATGAAACCCTGAGTCAGAAGTAAGTCACCTAAGAGTAATTCAGCACTGTTCCCCGTCGTGCAATAGGCCGACTACAGAGGTGCGCTGACCCCACCCCATCAAGTTCACGTAGACTCTTAGCCGGCTCCTGCATGGGAACCACAGAACCCTGGAGTCTGTAGCTCTACTAAGACTGTGCATAACTAATGCCACTGCAAATGCACACGAGGACATTAACCCAGTACATGTAATGGGGCATACAGTTGGGGTCTTCATTCTGTCATAGAAATTTGGCCAAGAAAGTCAGTGATAATTCATTTTGCTGAAACACTTTTTGGTGGTCCAGAGGAAACCACAGCCAATATAGCTTACCCCTGGCACTACCATAACATGTGCCCGTGGTTGGCATCTCCACCCTGTTACAGACCTAGTCCCTTCCAGCTCCAGTGATGAATAGGCGTGGGAAAGTGGGAATGCCAAATGACCCCTTGTCTGGAAGTAGGCTAGGGAATAAAAGAGAAATAAGACCATAGTATGCCCAGAGCTGCTGCATTGATTGCCACATTTATTTTTTGAGAGTTTTGCTATAGGGCGCGTGCACTCGCCAGACAGACAGAGAGAGACATAGAGACAGAAAGCAAGAAATCACCCCCCAAAGGGGATGGTCACACCGCAATCCCTTCTCCTCCATTCTCCTCTTGGGATCTTGGGCACGCACGCACATGCGCCCGGCGTGAGTTTTAAGCCACCGGGTCCAGGACGCGAACTGCGGTCGACTACATGGGAGTCCAGCGACATAGCCATTACGCTAACTGCTGGTTCCCTTGATTGGCACATCTTGAGTTTTAAAAAAATGTTATTAGAATACATCCCTCTTTCCTTCCGTCCTCCCTCCTTTCCTTCATTATTCTTGTTCTAATTTAGAAGTTTCTAGGATACTACTATTTCCTTCCTCATCCTTATGCTTAGTAGTATATGTCCTATTTTGTGAAGTACCTGTGTAAGGCATTTTAGTGCCTGTTGTCCCTGCAGACAAAACCTATACCTTCTTTCCCCCAAAAAAACTGAATAAATACCTTGATGATTAATTCAACTTGGTACAACAAGCATATACTGACCATCTGTATTACAGAAGTCTGGGCCAAGGGCTCTGATCAGTACATGGGGAATAAGAAATATGACCTCCTACCCTCAAGAAATATCCAGACTCAAAGGAGAGAGGAAAGTTGTTATAATACAGAGTAGAATGTGTTAAGAACTAAAATGAAGACAAAAAATAAACTGCTTTGAGTACAAAGGAGAAGGAAGGTTTACTCATACTGTGGGGAGGAGTGACGCCTTAATGAAAGACATGGAGTTGGAGTTAAGAAAATGAATGGACTAGGGGCTGGCTGGTGGTTGGGGATTAAAGGTGCTGCATTTCCACATGACCAACCAGGGTTCATGTCCTAGACCTGGCGGCTTGCTTTCTTGCTTTCCATTTCTCTCTCTGTCTCTGGTCAAATTTTAAAAATAATAATAATGAATGACAAATAGAATTAAATAAATAAATAGTTCTTTAAAAAATAAAATGAGTGGACTAGAGGAGTGGAGGTGGCAAGAACTCCCGGGTTTGATTAGAGGAGGAGATGGGAGCATGTGTGTGTCCGACATGCAGGGACCACCGGGATGCTTTTGATGTGTGCCTTGTGAGTGGCATGATTGCCTCTCCCTTCAAAAAGGGCACTGAAGAAGGAATTGGAAGAAAGGGTGGAGGTCAGCTGGGACATGCTCACCTGGTCCAGGCAGGTGGCAACAAGGGCCACACCAGAACAAGACAGTGACAGGACTGAGAAGGAGGAAGAGTTTGAAAGGGCCATACAGAAGGGAAATGGACAGCCAGGTAGTGACAACCAGGTGTGAATAAGGAAATAAGAGTGCTCCCAGGATTTGAGACAGAGGCACTGGGAGAATGGTGAGAGCACGCAGAAGGAGGAGCATGTTTGGACTAGGAGACTGAGAGCAGGGGCACCCTCTGCATACGACGGTGAAATGACAGTCACGTTTGCTCTGTATTCACTAGTCTGAATAAATCTAGTAACGACTGCAGTCTGAGAACCCTGGAGAGCATAGGTGTGGTGTACTTGTATAACGTCTTGCTCATGGTAGACTAAAACTCTGATTAAACCCTTACTATTTCTTAAAGACCTACACTCTTATAAGACATTATTTTTTTAGATGTCTTTGGCTTGATGTATATATCCTTAAGAAAGTCTAATACTAGGACCAGCAGATGGCACAGTGGTTATGTCACTGGACTCCCACATAGTTGACCGTGGTTCAAGTCCTGGACCCAGCAGCTTAAAACTCAGGCCAGGCACATGTGCATGTGTGCCCAAAATTCCTAGCAGAGAATGGAGAAGGGACTTCAGCATGGCCATCCCTCTCGGGTGACTTTTCACTTTCTGTCTCTCTAGCAAGCACATGTGCCCTGTAGCAAAAATGTCTCTTTAAAAAAAATGAAATTCTAATACCTCAAATTTTTGGTAAATTGACTTTTTTTTAAGGTTTGCTATAGGGCATGTGCTCTCGCATGAGAGACACAGAAAGAGAGAGAGAAAGAGAGCAAGAAAGTGAGAAAGCGAGAAAGCACACCCCAGGGAAAATGACCACACTGCAGTCCCTGCCCCTTCACTCTCCTCTCAGGATTTTGGGCATGCACACACACATAGCAAGTGTGTTTTTTTAAGACACTGGGTCCAGAACTTGAACCATGCCTTTGGCCATGTGGGATCCAGCCACCCTAACCAGTATGCCACCTGGCTGGCTCTTTTAAGTTTATTTATTTCATAATTGAGAGAGAGAGAAAAAGCACCCCCCCAATAGGATCTTGCTTGAGCCCTAGCTTCAGCCAGCCTGGATATATGCTTGTCCAGGATACTAAGGGAGGTCCAGATGTAAACCAGCAACCTTCCTGTGTGGGTCGGCTTCACAGAGAACCACCTTTTACCTCTATACCACTGCCCAGCTCTCATAGTCAAGTGACTTTTGACAAGGATGCCAAACAATTTACTAGGGAAAGAATAGTTATTCCCACAGAAGATTCCAGAATAATTGGGTAGCCACATCCAAAAGAATTAAACTTGACCCCTGCCTCACACCATACATAAAAATTAACTCAAAATAGATCATAGACCATACATGAGAACTGAAATAGAAAATAAAACTACACAAGATATCTTCAAAAAGTTAGTGCAAAACATGTATTATGAAAAAAACTGTAGATTTCAGAAATTTTTTGCACCAAAATAAACTTGTATGATAATTCCATTTTTTAAAAAGAATTATTTTTTATTTAACTTTATTTTTTTTAATTTCACCAGAGAGGGACAGGAAAAGAGAGAGAGGGAGGGAAAGTGAGAAAGCAAGCTGCCAGGTATGGGCCTTGAACCACAGTCAGCCATGTGAGGGTCCAGTGCCCTTAGCCACCATGCCACCTGCCAGCCTCCATAATTCCATTTTTCCACAGACTTTTTGAAGTCCCCTTTTATATGCAAAACCTTATGTGTTAGGTAATGTTTTCTTGGGAACAATATAAAAAGTGTAAACAAAAGAAAAATATTTAAGTAGGACTTCACCAAAATTATAAAAATTTGTGGTTCAAAAGACATTATTGGGGCCAGCAGATGGCGTGGTGGTTAAGGGCGCTAGATTCCCACATGGCCAACTGCGGTTCAAGTCCAGGACCTGGTGGCTTCTTTTCTTCCTTTCCCTTTCTCTCACTCTCTCTATCTGGTCAAATAAAAACATAATAATAACAAATGGAATTAAATAAATAATTCTTTTAAAAAAATACATTATTGAGAAAGTGAAATTTTTTTTGCCAAAGATATATCTGACAGAAGACATATATCCCAAATATATAAATAACTTTTCCAACTCAACAATAAAAACACATCTCGAATTTGAAATGGTCAAAAGATTTGAGTAGAGGGGACCAGCAGTTAGCGTAACGTCTATGTCGCTGGACTCCCATGTAGTCGACCGCGGTTCGCGTCCTGGACCCGGTGGCTTAAAACTCACGCCGGGCGCGTGTGCGTACGTGCCCAGGATCCCGAGAGGAGAATAGAGGAGAAGGGATTGCGGCGAGACCATTCCCTCTGGGGGGTGATTTCCCGCTTTCTGTCTCTATGTCTCTCTCTGTCTGTCTGGCGAGCACACACGCCCTATAGCGAAAACCTCTCAAAAAAAAAAAAAAAAAAAAAAAAAAAAAAAGATTTGAGTAGAGGTCCACCCAGTGATGCAGCATTTAAATGCAATGGTCTGTGTTTGCCCACAAGGGAGGGTCCCAGGATCACATCCGGCAACCTCTCCGAGTACACTGGATATGCCCTTGCTCATAAACCAGGGCTGGCTGGAGGTGGATAGCAGCATCAAGACCCTGTTGAGGGGGCCTCTTTCATTCCATCTCTCTCACACATAGAAGAGCTAAATAAATAAACTTAACAAAAAGATCTGAGTAGCCATTTCTCCAGAGAAGGTTTACAATGGCCAATAAGCACATGATGATCAACATCATCAACCGTTAGGGAAATGCAAATCAAAAGTACGATGAGGATCAGTGGTTAAGCACTGTGTATGGAAAGCTGAGTCCCACATGGCTAACTGCCGTTCGAATCCTGGCTCCCGCAGTTTGAAAAACATGCCAGTCATGTGTGCATGCATGCCCCAAATCTTGATGGGACAGAGATGGATGAAAGGATGACCATGCCCCATCAGGGGATCCTTTCACTCTCTGTCAAGCACACATGTCCTCTGACAATTAAAAAAGAACCATAATGATGCAGCTAGCAGATAGCATTGCAGTATATCACTGGACTCCCACATGGCCGACCATGGTTTGAATCCCAGTGGCTCGAAACTCATGCTGGGCATGTGTGCATGCATACCCAAGATCCTGGGAGGAGAATAGAGGAGAAGAAATTGCAGCGTGGCCATTCTCCCTCCCCGTACACTCACAGTGTGTGTCTCTCCGGTGAGCACACACATGCTAAGGCAAAAACCTCTACCAAAAAAAGAGAACAACCATAATAAGGCACCACTTCAAACTCACCATGATGATAATAAAAAAGAACAGTAACAAGTGTTAATATAAATGTAAAGAAGTTAAACCCTTCATAAACCACAGTGGGCATGCAGGATGATGCAGCCACTTTGGAAAACAGTCTAACAGTTCTTCAAAAAGTTAAACACAGAGTTACCAATGACCCAGCAATTCTACTCCTAGTGTGTGTGTGTGTGTGTGTGTGTGTGTGTGTGTGTGTATGTGTACACATACCCACAAGAACTACATTCATAGAGCCACATACCTTCTACACAGATGTTCATAGCAACATCTCTCAAAAATGGAGAAAAGCCCAGTGTCCACCAGCTGGTAGATAAATAAATGTGGTACCCATGTAAAGGATATTATTCAGGAACCTGAAAAGGAATAAACCACCAATCCATGCTACAGGGTGAGCCTAAAAAACATGCTGCATGAAAAGAAGCTGCAGACATAAGGCCACATACTAGCTGCTTCTGTTTATGCAAATATCTAAAATGGGCAAATTGCTATTAGAAAGTGGGTTCATTGTTGCCAAGGACTCCAAGGAGCAGAGAGTGAGACTATTTAATGAATAGAGGTTTCCTTCCAGGTTCTAGAGCTAGCTAGTGCTGATGGTTGCAAAATATTGCAAAGTGCCTGAAGCCACCATTGTACATTTTTAAATGGTTAAAATGGTAAATATAATGTGTATTTTGCCATAGTACAGATAAATTTTATGATTTAAAAAGCTTGTATTAATCACCAAGGAGGTGTGCTGAGGGGGGAAATTGCAGTCCCAAAGATTATATACTGTAGGGACCAGCGGTTGGCGTAATGGCTATGTTGCTGAACTCCCATGTAGTCGGCCGTGGTTCGAGTCCCAGACCCGGTGGCTTAAACTCACTCTGGGTGCATGTGAGTGCATGCCCAAGATCCCGAGAGGAGAATGGAGAAGAAGGGATTGCGCTGTGGCCATCCCCCCTGGGGGGTTATTTCTTGCTTTCTGTCTCTGTTTTTCTGGCGAGTGCACGCGCCCTATAGCAAAACCTCTCCAAAAACAAAAGATTATATACTGGATGATTCCATTTTTCAAAATGGCAAAATTGTTTAAAGGACAGATTGGTACAGATGTTCAGGGTGCGAGGCGGAGGAAGGTGGGGGAGAAGAAGCCACAGGAGGGACTGTTTTGATGTTGGAACTGTTCAGCATCCTGAGTGGGGGCAGAGAAGGGCCCCACCACGGTGCTAAAGCTGTATCAGACTAGATGCACACACGTGTGAGTGAGCGTGAAACTCAGATTGATGTACCATTGCCAGGCCCCTGGTGTGTTGCACTCTGGGTTGTAGGTCTGTGGTGTATATTGGGGTGCACTGAGCGTTGTATACACAGCATCTCTCTGTAGTATTTCTTATTGCTGCATGTGACCACAGTTATCTCAAGAGTAATTCAGTTAACGATGTAAAGGTATCTTTGAAAGATTGCTCTATAGGTAAACTTGTATGAGATTATAAAACGTCTTATCTTCTCTAGCCACAACCAGAATCAAAGTCCAGGCTGGCAATGATTGATGTGTCAGCGATTTTCGCGTGGGCCTTCCTTAAAGCCCATGCTTGTGGTAGGCTTTTCGTTGTTTGTTTCAGCATTGCAGTATTTTCCAGAAACAAAGAGGATGTGTAAATACAGAAGAGGCCTTTCTCAGGGTTTTTTAAAGTTAAGTCACTCTTGGCAAAGAAAGATTGTTATTCCTTCCTGTTCACTGATAAAGGAAAGTTTCTGTGTCACATTTTTCTTTCAAGCAAAGAGAAAATGGGATTTTTCAAATGAGTAAAAGGCACATCGGCCGTGCAGCAGAAGCTGTGCCCTTGCCGTCTCGCACGTAAAAAGATAAACAGCAGGATTAGCTGTTTGCTTTGGGAGCGGAGGCTGGCTGTTTCGGGAGGGGAACACGATGTCCCGCCATCTCTGTTCTGCAGGCGCTGCCGGCCCGCCCCGCCGGGCGCCGCCTCCCGCACCCCTCCGAGGGGCTCCGACTCTCTCTCTCCCCACGCCCCGTTCCCCTCCTCACTTTATTTTGCCCGTTCATCCTGGAATCCCTTCTGCTTTGTCCACGGGTGAGGTCAGTGAGTCTAGACGGGAGGGAGAGCCTGCTGACCCGCAGAGGCTGCTCCCGGACAGTGACCTGGAGCCCTGCGGCCGCTGACTGCGATTCCGGGAATTCCTGGTAGCCTGCTCAGAAGTGCTCCGACTGCGTAAACAGCGGGGCCCAGGCCGGCCAGGCCCCCGCCCGCCCGCTGCCCGCGCCCCTGGGCCCTCTGTGCCAGCTCCTGGCTGCTGCGGCCCGCCCGTGGCTTCGGGAAGGGGGGAGAGGTGCTTACAACTTCCAAGAGGAATTAAACTGCACTCCCCCAAACTCCTACTCAGCAGCAGTTTTGTTTTCCTTGTCCTCGTGATTCCTTCCGTGATTCGTACTGTTGCTTTTACAGATGAAGAGGACATGTGTTTTTAGAATTTTTGAAATATTTGTTAATTGGCATGATGTGACATTAAGGGAAAGACAAGAACATTCTTAAAGACGGATATTAACCCCATGATGGACTTTCATACTTCCAGCAGGACTGACTGAGCATGAGCTTCTTATCTGTGTAACCCGCTGCTGCTGGGAAGCTGGGAATGCCCGGGAATGGGATGTTTCCAGCTGTCCTTCCAGCTGGCCCAGGCCTCACCCTCAGGGCTCAGAATTGCATGGAATCAAAGCCCTGCCTGGAGGCTAGGGCTCTGGAGCTGAAGCTGAAAAGGCTAGCGCCTGCTGCTCTGGGCTGCTCAGAGGCCTGGCTTTCGTTCGCAGGAGAGACGAGGCTGCTGGCCTCTTCATTGCCGTGGGGGATTGGAGCTTCACCTTGCAAAGCAGAACTGGGTAGTCACAGGCTGGTCCCCTGTGACAACTCATTTCTGTGGGAACCTGCTTCCTTCTGCTAGTCAAGCTGCTTCCTCGGAGCCCCTTCGTACACAGGACCATGTACCCCTATGAGAGAGAAAGAGACAGGCACCCCAAACAGGGTCCTCACATGGCAATCTACTCCTCTTTCCCGCCAGTCCAGATGGCAGGCCCAGGGCTGCCAAGTGGAACCTAAAACCTTTCCCAGTGGGTGCTGTTGTATTTCTGTTTCATGACCTCCTAGCCTCTCACCTCTTTCATAACACTGCAGACTCCCTGCTTCATGACTTAGGAGAGGGGCCAGCAGGTGGCATGGTGGCAAAGGCACTGGACTCCCACGTGATTGTGATTCAAGCTAGACCTGGCAACTTAAAAATTGGGCCAGGCGTGTCTGCATATGTGCCCAAAATCCCAAGAGGAGAATGGAGGGGAAAGCTATGTGGCCATCCTGCCTGGGGAGTGATTTCTCACTTTCTCTCTCTCTCTCTGTCTCTGTCTCTGGTGAGCACATGTACTCTATGGCAAAAAAAAAAAAAAAAAAAAAAATTAGGAGTGCTGGCAAATGCAAAGAGAAAACCATATTTTCTTCCCAGTAAGCTGCACCTCTGTCATCACGCATGTGCCTGGTGAATGAGGACAGCTAAGCTGTGCTGCACACAGGGCTCAGGCACTGCGCTGCTGTGAAGCGGCTGACGCCGCCCAGTCCTGCTGGCGGGCTCAGCGCCCTTCACAGGTCATGCTGCTCCCTGCACCAGTGTTCACAGTCATGAAAAAGGCGTTTCTTGGGATGAGGAACTGCTTTAGGCATGGGAGGAGGACTGATCTTAAATACTAAATACGTGGAAGCCACGTGCTACCCTGCTGTTCCCAGAACTCTGCAATGGCAAGCTCTGTCTCATGAAATGAGTGCATTGGATGCTCTTCTAACCACTAATGTCCTACTTCCTCCCTGTGGGGCATTCGCTCTTTGCTGTCCTAAGCACTTAGCTAAGTTCATCACTCCTCAGAATAGCAGGGTCCATATCACATAAGGGACACAATGCCCACCATGCATGCCTGGTGCTGCGTGTGTGGGTCGTAGAACACCACCTGCCCGAGCTTAGCTGGCAGCAGCAGGGAGTTTAGTGTTACCGATGGGGTGCACTTTTTACTTACCCAATGGGAAAGCTGTCTGGCGACAGCTGAAAAATGCACTCAGCCACTTCCCGGAGCGGAGGCTCTGTCTGATGAACCCTGGTCCATTACATAGCTTTACAGGGTGGTTTTCTAAGCCAGCTGTGGCCCCCACATACAGTGTGTCAGCTTGCCAAGGTCAACAATCCTGCAGGGTGGTGGGGTCTGCCCCTGCCACTCAGGTGCTGGGACCTGGGCCATGGCTCCTATATAGATAGCTCTCTCTGGCCTTCATCTTTGCCTTCTCTTTCTTCCTTACTCTCCTTTCTCCTTCCCCTCCTTCTCTTGCCTGCACTTGCCAGGGAGAGACAAAGAGGAAAAGGGAGAAGGCAACCCCAATCGGGTGTGGTTACACCACAATCTCCCCCATTTCATATCTGTCAAGATTGGGGGCATGCATGTACACAGTGTGTGATTTTCATGCCATCTGGGGCTGGGATTCAGACTCTATTGGCCATATGGGATCCAGTTCCCTGAACCGCCAGGCCATGTGGCCAACCCTCTATCCAATCTTCTTTTGTCCTTCTAAAGGACTCAGTCCAGAGAGCTCCCACAGCTTGTCAGTGCTCGCAGCTGGGCCAGGATCCCAGCCCGTGTGTACTAGGTGGCCTCTGCCACCCAGTGAGTCACATGTTCCCCCAAGCAGGCTCAGGTTCTGTGCTGATCGACTCGGTTCAGGTGTGCACTCAAGTGGAGTTCTCAGAGCAACCTTCAGGTTCCACAGTTTCTCTGAGGTGAGGCCTACATGAACTGCCTGACCTCAAGCCTGCTCTGTTCTCCACAACTACTCACTCCTTGGACCTTCAGCCAGTGTTGACTACCCTGGCCTCCATCACCCACTAGCACACTCTCCCATCCCCCCTTCCACATGTTTCTCTGTCTCATCCCCATGTGCTGATAGAGGCCAGAGAGTCAGGTAGCAGTTGTGGGAGGTATAGGGCCAGCATGGCGGGGAAGTCACAGGGATGAGCTGACAGGTCCCATACCAGGGCCAGGTGTGAGGGCTCCCAGTGTCTCCAGAACTGCATGTTGCTTGAGATAATAGGAAACTTGAATTTTGTTTGAAAGTTTCCAGTGTTTAAAAATTTACCAGAGAGCACATGCACTTGCCAGAAAGAAAGGGGCTGAAGGAGAAAGAGAAGCACCCCTAATTTTTTGAGCATAGTCACGTCCAAACCTTCTTCACTTCTCCATCTGTCATTGTGCACAGGATTTGGGGCACACATGTACACGGCTGCCATGTTCCTCAAGCTGCCAGGTCCAGGACTCAAACTACCTGGTCAGCATGTGGGATCTGTCCCCTTAACCACCAGGCTATGGGCCTGGCCCAAGTCTTCCTATTTGTAATTTACTTTTTAATTTAAAATTGTTTAACACTTTATAAACCAAAAATATCAACTGTTGGTCTCAGCCCATGGACACTTTGCAGCTTTACTCCTCTCTGTCAGTGTTTGTCATTGACCAGGGTGGCAGTCCCCATTGTCCCAGGGGACTGGGACCCAAAGAGACTCTCCAGTTGTCCTCTATTCAAGCCAGCCCCTACCTTGCCCCTAGAGCTATAGATCTGAAACAGCCTCCATCTGGCCCTTCTTTCACCCAACATCTTTGAATGACACCACAGCGTTGGTTCATGCATGGCAGGAGGAGGTGTGCTGCCTGTCACCTACCACCCTGGCCCCCAGTTGGTTCAGCCCCTCGTAAGCACCTCCCCGACAGTGAGAGGGACTGGCCGTGATCACCCACAAGGTGTTCCCTCACCCTCCCACACACCCCTTTCCCTTTCTATCCCCATTTATTCTCTTCTCAAGTGCTTTGTCACAATTTTAATGTTTTCATAAGTATTATTGATTTTAAATTAAGAAAAATGCGTTGGGGCTGGACAGTGGTACAGTGATAACATGTGAGCCTCTGTGAGGGAATGTTCCAGGTTCATGTCCAGAGAGCTCTCTGAGTACACTGGGCACAGGCATGCCCATGATCCGGGGCTGTCTGAGGCTGAGGTATATTGCAACATAAAGGCCTTGGTATGAGTGCTGTCTCTATTTCTCTCACACGCACACACTCATGGAATAAACAAATCTACATAATTTTTTGTAAGAATAATACATTGGAGGGGTCGGCAGGGCACCGGACTCCCACATGGCCAACTGCGGTTTGAGTCTCAGACCTGGTAGCTTGTTTTCTCTCTCTCTCTCTCTCTCTCTCTCTCTCTCTCTCTCTCTCTCTCTCTGTCTCTCTCTCGCGCTCTCTCTCTTGCGCTCTCTCTCTCTCTCTTTCTTGCTCTGTCCCTCTCTGGTCAAATTAAAATAAATAAATAAATAAATGAATAAATTTAAATAAAATAATTTAAAAAAATAAAAAGAATCATACATTGGAATCCCTCAATATTAGTTTTTCCCCTTGCCTCTGCTTTCTCTTATTGCCATGGGCTGAGTGTGTGTGTCCTCCCAAAAATTTAATATGATGAAATCCTAACCCCAGGGTGATGCTGTCAGGAGGGCAGGCCTCTGGGAGGTGAGTCTGTCATGGTGGCAAAGCTCTCATGAATGGGTTAATGCCCTCATTAAAAGATCCCAGAAACAGCCCTTGCTGCCACTACCATGTAAGTTTGAAGCAAAAAGGCTGCTGTTTCTGAGGAAGCGAGCCCTTGCTAACCACGGAATATGCTGGTGCGTTTA
The DNA here is from genome assembly GCA_026018925.1 of Tupaia tana. Taxonomy (NCBI): domain Eukaryota; kingdom Metazoa; phylum Chordata; class Mammalia; order Scandentia; family Tupaiidae; genus Tupaia; species Tupaia tana. The sequence continues at coordinate 891,866 of JAKSZU010000008.1, forward strand.
TCTGGGGTGCCCCCACCTCCCGGCATGTGAGGAATATATTTTGTTGTTTGTGAGCCACCCAGTCTATAGAAGCTGTGTTACAGCAGCTCAAACAGATTAAGACGCTCATCTTTTCTTTTCTTATTCTAGTCTTTCAGTTTCTCAAACATGGAAAAGCTCTTTCCTGTCCTAGGGCTTTGTGCTGTCCCCTCTGTTGTAAATACTCTTCTCTCTACTTTTTGCATGGCTGGCTGCTGCTCCTTAGGTTCAGCTTAAAAATCATTTCTTTTGTTTTTTTTCTTTATTTTAAATTTATTTACATTAATCACATATTCTTTACAGTGTGCAACATTTCTTTTTCCACACAGATACCATACCTGTCAGTTAAGACAAAGATTACTGTATACATCAGCAGCAGCAAATAACTTCTTTTTTTGTCAATTAAACATACTTTTACTTTTTTTTTCCTTCCCCCCTTCACTTCCATACTAAACTTTTTTTTTCACCTTTTATTGATTCACAAAAGATCTTAAACTAAAAATATGGACAAAGCTAAAAATCCAGTAACAAATGCACTGTAATTTTCTTCTGAAACATTTTTTTCTCTCTCTCCATTCCACCCTTTACTAGAGAGGTATAAACTAACTTACTTGTAAAAAAAATTAAGTTAGTTTCAATTTGGTCTGTTATTTACTCAGAGCCCCATAAGAATACAATTTTCTTTTTTTTTCTTTCTTTTTTTTTTTTTTCTTTTTTTAGAGGTTTTCGCTATAGGGCGTGTGTGCTCGCCAGACAGACAGAGAGAGACATAGAGACAGAAAGCGAGAAATCACCCCCCGGGGGCATGGCCACGCCGCAATCCCTTCTTCTCCATTCTCCTCTCAGGATCTTGGGCACGCACGCACATGCGCCCGGCGTGAGTTTTAAGCCACCGCGTCCAGGACGCGAACCTCAGTCGACTACTTGGGAGTCCAGCAACATAGCCATTACACTAACTGCTGGTTCCCAGGAATTCAATTTTCTGATGTGCAAGGCAACAAATACTATTGTATTACTGAACTTATGCAAATGACCATTCTGCCAAAATATAAGAATGCTTACAAATATTTTCCAATTGCAAAGTGGGGGGGGGGGGGGTTTCTGTTTCAGTTAAAAATTAACAAATTACTGAGCCTATCAACAAACTCACAAGAAAATCAAAATCCTTAAATCTGGAAGAAAAAGCATTGAAGAAAATCAGTAATGTTTTAGAGAAAAGTCATAGAATTCTATTTCGCCAGTTCAGTCTCATGTAATCTCTCTCGTTGAATTTGCAGTGTTACTGTGATCGAGCTTTTCGTTTAAATCCTGGAAGTTAACATTCAACATTATTATTACTTCTGAACTTGTCCCTACCATTAAGTTGGCCTTTTTCGTGGTCATTTTTTGTTCTCTTATTTCTGTCTGTCTACTGCTTCTCAGGCTCAGCTTAAAGATCACTGATAAAGGGACTGTCAGAGTGGTGTGGTGGACTGCCACATGGTTGACTACAGTTCGAGTCCTGGACCTGGCGGCTTGCTTTCTCACTTTCCATCTCTCTCTCTCACTCTGTTCCTATCTAGTCAAATAAGAATAAAAATAAGAAATAAAGTTAAATAAGAATAATTCTTCAAAAGAAAAAAGATAATTGGTATAGCACTCCCTTCAGAACTTCTCGAAGAGCTGGTCTGATATTGATAAATTCTTTCAGGTTTTGTTTATCTCAGAATGTTTTGGGCTCTTCCCATATGAAGGATAATCGTGCTAGATATAGTATTCTTGGTTGAAATTGTTTTCCACTTAACATTGTGAATATATTTTTCTGCTCTTTCCTTGCTTGCATTGTTAGTGATGAGAGGTCCAATGTTAGCCTGATGGGATATCCTTTGAAAGTAACTTGACGTTTTTCTCTTGCCAGTTTTGGTATCTTGTCTCTGTTTTCTTCCAGGATATTATGGAATAGATAGTCAATGATTTAATTAGTTTCTTCACCTTCTGGGATACCAATTATCCAGATGTTTGGGCGTCTAATGGTGTCTAGTACTAGTCATATATTATGCTCACTGATGATTTTCTCTGTAATTTTGGTGAAATTTTTTTTTTTTTTTTTTTGGAGAGGTTTTTGCTATAGGGCGCATGCGCTCGCCAGATAGACAGAGAGAGACAGAGAGATAGAAAGCGAGAAATTACCCCCCAGGAGGGATGGCCATGCCGCAATCCCTTCTCCTCCATTCTCCTCTTGGGATCTTGGGCACGCACACACACGTGCCCGGCGTGAGTTTAAGCCACCGGGTCCGGGACGCGAACCGCGGTTGACCACGTGGGAGTCCAGCGACATAGCCATTACGCTAATCGCTGGTCCCTTTGGTGAATTTTTCTATATCAGAGGTTCTGTCTTCTACATCTGAGATTCGATCTACTGCATGATCTAATCTGTTTTTTTTTCTCTTTAAATTTATTTATTTTTTACATTAATTCACTAGACATCATTACAGCATACAAATGAATTTTCCATCCAAAATACACTGTGTATTGGCTCAATCAAGCACATCAATATACATGTTATCAGCAAATAATTTTCCAATTCTTATGTCTTGTATACTTTGGTTTTTGTTTTGCCATCCTTGATTCCTAATCCCTCACCCTCTGCCATGTCCCACCCTCCTCCCACATTGTCTCTGGTATCCATGGTTGCTTTCTATGCCTCCCCCCCCCATTTAATTGATTTGCTAATGAACTTAATTAGTCTAAATATATCCAATAGCTAGCACAGCTGATATATACCTATACATGAACCCAAGTCTGACTTTAGGCATAAACCCAAGTGAGTAGAATGAACATATTATAAAGTAGTACCCAGCTGGTGCTATATAGCTTACTGCAGTCATCAAATATGCATTTTTTTTAAAATTTCTATATGAACAGTTTTACCGTTTTTTTTTCTCTTGCAACTTTTTTTTTTAATTACTTAACATTCATTCCCTGAGCATCATCAGAACGTACTAAATATGGTTTCCCATCTAGAATAAACTGCATAGTTGCTTAATCATGATGTTATCATCAATAGTATTCCATTTCTACTTTCATACATATGTATATGTATATATATGTTTTTTACCCCATGTTTGACCCTCTGCCCTTTCCCACTCTCTTATTACACTATCTCTGCTATATATAGTTGTCTTCAATTCCTTTTTCCCCTACATTTTGTTCATCACACAATATCATAAGTAATCTAACTACTTTCAGCAGGTAATTTCAAGAAGAGTAATTTTGAACTGGTAATGATATTTCCTTGAAACTTAAAGCCTAGAAACAGGTTAGTATTCTGTTCAAATAGTAGGTACATGCGCATATCAACAGCTCAAGACAGGACAAAAATCTTTTACAACCGGAAAACAAAGCTTAGGAGAAAAGCAGCAATAATTCAGTCAAGTTACAGAATGTTGTTTCATCAGTTCAGTCTCATGTACTTAATCTTTCTTCTGTTAAGGTTCGATCTTTCAGATTGAATTCTGGGATATAATATTCATCTCCAAACATTGTCCCTTCAATTAAGTTGCCCATTTTCTTAGTTTTTGAACTCTTATTTCTGTATGTCTGCATTTAATTTTACTGACATAGCACTCCCTTAAGAACTTCTTGGAGATCTGGTCTGGTGCTGGTAAATTCTTTCAGATTTTTTTTTTCTGGGAATGTTCGTGTCTTTTCTTCCCAAATGAACGATAACCTTGCTGGGTACAGAATTCTCGGTTGAAATTGCTTTTCCCTTAATACTTTGAATATATTTTCCCATTCTCTCCGCGCTCACATTGTTTCCGATGAGAGGTCTGCCGTTAGTCTGATGGGGTACCCTTTGTAGGTAACTTGCCTTTTTTCTCTTGCCAGTCTTAGTATCTTGTCTTTGTCTGTGGTTTTGGTCAATCTGGCTATAATGTGTCTTGGAGAAGATCTTCTTGGGTTGATTCTATTTGGGGTCCTCTGTATTTCTTGGGACTGAATCTTTGAGTGCCTCTCCAGGTTTGGGAAGTTTTCTTGCAGGATTTCATGGAATAGATTATCAATGCCCTTATGAGTCTCTTCACCCTCTGGGATGCCTATTATCTGGATGTTTGGACGTTTAATTGTATCTAGTACTTCTCGCATATTATTCTCAAATTTTTGGGCCATTTTCTCAGTCTTCATGGTGGATTTTTCTAGGCCAGCCATTTTCTCTTCTACATTAGAGATTCTATTTTCTGTATGATCTAGTCTGCTTTTAATACTTTCAAGGGAGATTTTGACTTCTTGTATTATAGCCTTCATCTCTAACAGTTCCATCTGATTCTTTTGTAAAGTGTGAAATTCCTCTTTTAGATCTTGCATGAATTTCCTCACCTCCTGGAACTCTTCAACTCCTTTCTCCTTCCTCTTCAGCAGTTCCTTGTCTCTCTTCTCTTCCATCTCTGTTAGCTTTGCCATTATGAATGTTCTGAATTCTTTATCAGACATTTCCATGATTTCCATTGAACTGTGGATGAAGAGGAGCTATCCGTTTCCCTTGTGGGAGAGGTATTTTCCTGCTTTCCCATATTTCTTGTGGCCCTGCAGCGATTTCTAGTCATCTGGTGGATGGTCGGTTTCTTCCCAAACTTGGAAGTTGAATCTGAGGGTCGAGGAATGTGCAGAAAAGGAAGCAGAGAGAGGGAAACAATACCAACAACAGAAAAAAAACAGACAAGAAACAGAAAAAGAAGAGAAAAACTTTTCAATAATTCTAAAAAAAAATATATTAATAATCAAAGAATTTCAATAAAACTCAAAAATTAGAAAACCGCGTGGCACGCAAGCGCGCCGTGCAAAATGGCTAGATCACAGGAGCCATGGAGCTGTCTGTTTCTTGAAGAAGGGCTGTTCTGGGAGGAGGAGAGGGGATTATTAACAAGATAAAGGCCTAGTAGGGGCCAAAGGGCCCTGTAAAATGCCTCACCTTAAAAAATTCTAAATGCAAAAATTTAAAAAAAAGACAGAGAGAGAGAGAGGACAGAGACAGAGGTAGAGAGAGAGACAAAGACTGATACATAGACAGGAGACTTGAAAGGGGTCTTCCTACCACACGGGTTTTGTATGCTGGAGTACCAGTTACCAGTAGGACATCTTCCTTTCTCCCAAAATGGCTAGATCACAGGAGCCATCGAGCTGTCCGTCTCTTGAAGAAGGGCTGTTCAGTGGAACATCTTCCTTTCTCCCAAAATGGCTAGATCGCAGGAGCCATGGAGCTGTCTCTAATCTGTTTTTAATACTTTCAAGGGCAGTTTTGATTTACTGTATTACAGCCTTCATCTCTTACATTTCTGTTTAATTCATTTTTATGGTGTGTATTTCCTCTTTCAGATTGTGCAAGAACTTCCTCATCTCCTGGAAATCGTTGTCTCTTTTCTCCTGTATCTTCTGGAGTTCATTGTCTCTCTTTTCTTGTATCTCTGTTAGCTTTATCACTATGAATATTCTAAATTCTTTATCTTATATTTTCATGACCTCCATTGTTTTGTCTGTGAATGATGAAGGGCTGTTCTTTCCCCTTGGAAGAGAGATATTTTCTTGGTTTCTCATATTTCTTGTGTCTCTGCAGTAGTTTCTGGTCATCTGATGGATTATACATTTTTTCCTTTCTTGCTTCACTAGATGTTGGACTGGAAGACGAGGTTTGGAGCAGAGGCTTTTTTAGTTAAAGGAGCAGGGCTGGGCCCACCTCAGATGCACATAGATTCTTCCCTCACTAGATATTGGGCTGGAACTTTTTTTTTTTTTTTAAGGAGAAATTTTTGCTATTAGGGCACTTATACTTGCTGATAAGAGACAGAAAGACAGAAAGTGAGAAATCACCCCCTTAGGGGTGATGGCCATACCATAATCCCTTCTCCTCTATTCTCCTCTCAGGATTTTTGGTATACACACATGTGCACCCAGCATGAGTTTGAAGCTGCCGGGTCTGGGACTCGAACCACGATTGGCCATGTGGGAGTCCAGTGACATAACCATTACGTCATCTGCTGGTCCCAAAATCATTCCTCTGACAAGCCTTCCCTGGCCACCCCAGCTAGACCATCCCACATCACCCACTGTTCTCCCTCCCGGTGCTCTGCTTATTTCCTTCCTATCATGCACAGTTTTTGATTGCCTAGTTCCCTGTGTATGTTAGCTTTTTCTCCCTGAGGAGATACAGAGAACCAGGATTGATCAACTCACTGCTGTGTACTTAGTACCTCACAGAAAGCCTAGCCAAGAGACAGTCCTTGGATGGGCCAGAGGTTTACTAGACACCCCCAGAAGGTCAAGGCACTGTTTTGGAGCACAGTGACAAACTCCTAAGTGTTTGTGTTAATAAGCGTCTTGTGACACTAGTATGGCTCTGCAACCCTCGTGCCTTTCTGTGTCTGCTGTGCTTCCATTATCTGGCTTGGTAAATTTGTACTTGGCTGATTTATTGTGTTTAAGCAAATCAAGATGTCTCTTAGGAAGAAAAGAACAGCTCATACTGAAGTCCCCAATTCAGAATGGATGTTTTCCAAATACTCTCAAAAGAGCCATCGTGTTTACTCAGTGACACATGCTAAGCTTCCAAAGGATTTTTATTTCCAGTGGAAGTAAATCAAAAAAAAAGAAAAGAAGACCAACTTCTAGAATAGCAGAGTAAGGACACAGTGGATTCTCTTCTCACAAAACAAATATTTAACTGGATAAAATTATAAAAGCTAATCATTTAATGTCTGAAAAGCAGTACCAGCAACCCCACAACACCTACTCTGGAGCAGGTTGTCATGGCAGGAGAAGGCACACCATCCCTACTCTCAGCTCTATGAAGTGCTTTTGCCTGGGCAAAAACAGGCTGCAGGGAGGAAGAGCACTATAGTGGTGCCTGAGGGACTGACTTTGGAAGAGAGCAGAATTCCATGTCCAAGGATATTGTTTAAAACAATGGGGATCTTGATAAAGAGCAATTCAAGACCAGTGGTGTCATGGTGGTTAAAGCAATGGGATCCCACATGGCCAACTGCACAGTTCAAGTCTCAGATCCCATGGCTTGAAAAACATGCCAGATGGGAACCAGCAGTTAGCGTAATGGTAATGGCTATGTCGCTGGACTCCCATGCGACCGTGGTTCGCGTCCCCAATCCGGTGGCTTAAAACTCACGCCGGGCGCGTGTGCGTGCGTGCCCAAGATCCCGAGAGGAGAATGGAGGAGAAGGGATTGCGACGTGACTATCCCCCCTGGGGGGTGATTTCTCGCTTTCTGTCTCTATGTCTCTCCGTCTGTCTGGCGAGCGCACACACCCTATAGCAAAAAAAAAAAAAAAAAAAAAAAAAAAAAAAAAAAAAAAACCATGCCAGACACTTGTGCATGTGTATCCAAAATATCAAAGGAAGGGAGATATAGGAGGAAAAGGGATTGTGGCATAACCATCCCCCAAAGAGAAGGGATGCTTTCTCACTTTCCCTTTTTCTCTCCCTCTCTCTCACACTTCAGCGAGTACACACACCCTCTAGCAAATAAAAATGAACTTTTCAGAGTCTTTGTAGCCCCATGATACAAGGAGTCTTCAAAAGTCCATGGAAAATGTGTATTATGCATTTTACCAAAAAAAAAAAAAAGTGAGAATTTCAAAGTAGTTTTACACCAACGTAAACTCATACTTAAAATCCATTGTTATACAAAAATTCTGAAGTATCTTCATGTTGTAGCAACCAGCAAGTGGCAATGCTGTCGTTTTAATGGAAAATCAGAGAAAAGAGAGAACCAAGAAGAGCTCTCCAGAGGTTATACTCAAGCTGTGGTCCGGATGTCTGTGTGCAAATGCTTGACTGCACCCACTCAGGAGCAGTCAGAGAAGCACTGGGAAGACCTGAAAGATACCAGCCAACAAAGGGTGAAGGCATGGGCCTCTGCAGCTTCAGCACCACCTCTGACCACCCTGAGTGAACAATAAGGTACTCTGACTCAGGACAGCTCTTGGAATCCAGGATTTAAAAGAAAGTCATGCATCCTTCTGCCGGCCTGACCTTCCCTAGTACATGCCCTCCCAGGAATAATTTGAGAGGAAAAATTGAGCCCTCCCTGAGGGAGCAGAGAGGGCAAAAATCATACTCCTTGACCTATGATAGCAGTTTCCAAGCCACATATATTCAATGAGAATCAGTGAATTTAAAGCTAAGTAATCAAGATCATGTAGTCTGGAGAGAAGAGGAGAAGAAAATACTGGGTCGTTGGAAAAGTCATGATGCATTTTTGCATAGAATAATATGTCATGACTTTTTTGATGACCCAATAAATGAAGAAAGCAAAACACAGAAATGTAGCATCATTAAATATATCAACATATGTAAGTGCCAGAAGGAGTGATAGTGCAGAAAAAATATTTGAAGAAATAATGGCAGAAAACTTCTCAAATTTGATTAAAAAACTTGGATTATAATCCAAGAAGCCCAGTGAACTTTAAGAAGGATAAATTCAAAGAGATTCACACTCAGACACTTGATAATTAAAATGTCGAACTCCAAAAAGAAAAGAAAATCCTAAATGTCGAACTCCAAAGAGAAAAGAAAATCCTAAAAGCAACAAGAGAAAAATGACCCATCACATACAAGAGACTCAAAAAGATACTACCCTCTCATCAGAATCATGGAGGCCTAAAGACTGGGGCATCTTCAAATTTCTTTTTTTTTTTTTTTTTTTTTTGAGAGGTTTTTGCTATAGGGCGCGTGCGCTCGCCAGACAGAGAGAGAGAGACATAGAGACAGAAAGCGAGAAATCACCCCCCAGAGGGGATGGTCACGCCGCAATCCCTTCTCCTCCATTCTCCTCTCGGGATCTTGGGCATGCACGCACACGCGCCCTGCGTGAGTTTTAAGCCACCGGGTCCGGGACGCTAACCGCGGTCGACTACGTGGGAGTCCAGCGACATAGCCATTACGCTAACTGCTGGTTCCCATGGGCATCTTCAAATTTCTGAAAGAAACAAATTAGTTACACCACACTCTTTTTGGCCTTTAATTCCTGAGATTATATTGGTAAAATTTAATGTTAATTATTTCATCATAGGCAACTTAGCTTTTCATTTAGGTAGAAGTGAAAAACAGTAGTTGTTCATGTAGAAGTATCGTAGCTTCTTATTTGTTTGGGCCAGACCTAATTATTAACCATAGAACCCTAGTTTTTGTACAAAATTTTTTTTCAAATCACAGAACCATGAGAAATGTGTTTGTATGATATAAATGTTTTAGTAGCTATTACAAATGAAATATGGCCCACACAAATGTGTGCAAAAATTAAGAATAGTATCTTAAGATAGATGGGACATAGTTCTAGGGATCACTTGCCAAATATTACTTGTACACGATGTGCTTTCCTAAAATCATGTGTTTATACATCAGATGACTACTCAGTGATTTCCTCATGTTCTTGAGTATAAAATATATTTTTAAGGAAGTTGAACATAGTTACATATGGTTCTTATTTTTATTCACAGATCTGCTAAAATACGTTTTAGCAAAAATATTGCTAACAACATTTTGGTAATAGGAATGATTTTCAAGGAACATCTGTTAACCTCTTGTAAAATTAGTGTTTCTCCCTTTTACAATAGCCACAAGATGTGTAAGATACCTAAGGATAAACCTAACCAAGGAAGTTAGAGACCTTTACAAGGAAAACTATGAAAATCTTTAAAAAGACATTGAAAATGACACAAAAAAAATGGAAGGACATCCCATGTTCCTGGATTGGAAGAATTAATAAAATCAAAATGGCAATTCTACCCAAAGTAGTCAACATATTTAATGCAATTCCAATCAAATTACCAGAGACATCCTTCACAGATCTAGAAAAGCTAATCATAGAATTTGTCTGGAATCATTAAAAAAAAACCATATTGCCAAAGCAATTTTGCACAAGAAAAGTGGAGTGGGTGGCATCTCACTCCCTGACCCCAAAATATATTATCAAGCTGTGATAATCAAAACAGCATGGTATTGGCATAAAAACAGACAGGTGGATCAATGGAACAGAGACTCCAAAAATAAACCCCAAAACATACAGCCAACTAATTTTTGACAAAGGATATCAGTCAATCCAGTGGGAAAAGGGAACCTCTTTAGCGAATGGTGCTGGAAAAACTGCAAAAAGATGAAACTGGGCCCCCATCTTTCACCATTAACAAAAAACAAATCAAAATGGATCAAAGATCTAAACCTAAGACCTCAAACTAAAACTACTGGTAGAAAACACTGGGGAAACTGTGGAAGACATTGGGGCAAGCATAGACTTTTAAAATAAGGCCCCCAAAGCACAGGCAATAATCCCAAAAATAGACAAATGGGACTATAACAGATCAAGAAGTTTCTGCACAGCAAAAGACACAGTAATTAGTGTGAATTAACAGCCTTTGGAATAGGAGACCATTTTAGTAAACTATGCCTCAAATAAAGGACTGATGACCAGAATTCACAGGGAGCTCAAACAGCTTACCCAAAAGGAAAGAAAAAAAAAAAAAAAGATTACCCCAATTAAAAGATGGGAAAATGAGTTGAACAAAAACTTTCTTAGGAAGACTATATGAACAGCCAAAAAGCATATGAAAAAAATTCTCTCAACATCCCTCATCATAAGGGATATACAGATTAAAACTACAATGAGATACCCCCTAACCCCTGTCAGAATGACAAAGAAAAAACATACCAAAAAATAAGTGTTGGCAGGGTTTTGGTGAAAGGGGAACTCTCCTACACTGTTGATGGGAATGTGAATTGATTCTCAAAGGCCTACAAATATGATCCAGCAATTCCATTCCTGGGTATCTACCCAAAGGACAGGAGAATGTTCAGTCGAAAAAGTGCTTGCACCTCTATGTTTATTGCAGCATTATTCATGATTGCTAAGACATGGAACCAACCCAAATGTCCTCGAACAGAAGAATGGATTGAGGGACCAGCAGATGGCATAATGGTTGCGCTGCTGGACTCCCACATAGTGGACCGCAGTTTGAGTCCCAAACCTGTTGGCTTAAAACTCACACCGGCTGCATGTGCATGTGTGCCCAAAATCCTGAGAGGAGAACAGAGGAGAAGAGATTGCAGTGTGGTCATCCCCTTTGGGGAGTGATTTCTCACTTTTGGTTTGCCTGTCTCTGTCTCTCCAGTGAGTGCACGCACCCTATAGCAAAAACCTCTCTTTAAAAAACGAAAATAAAAAAAAGAAGAAGAATGGATTAAAAAAGTGTGGCACATATGCTCCATGGAGCATATTCACCATTAAAAAAAAAAAATACCCTGGCATTTGATAGAAAGTGGGCGAATATGGAAGGTTTATTGCTGAGTAAAGTAAGTCAGGCTATGAAAGAGAGACATTGTATGTCTCCACTTAACATATACTGTCTGTCTGCACTCTATGGTAGAGACTGAAAGACTGGAGAACATAAAAGCATTAAAAATAGTTATGGACACTGGAGACAGTGTGTAAGGAGAGTGGGAGAGGGAAAGAGTGTAGGGAAGGAAGAATTAGGGAGAAAAATAGAGAAGTAAGACATTTGTGGGACACAGAAATGGTTTATTACCTGTTGATGATAACGTGTATAATATTTTCAACTGGACTGGTCTGAGGTACATTTTATGTTGGGTAAATTCTCTTTATAAGCTAAATGATGTATAGCAATTGAATGTATAAATAATGATAATAATTAAAAATAATATATTTAGTGTTTCATAAAGCAGAATTTGGAAATGTTTTAAATGAAAGGCAATATGAAATAATCTCTTGTTTACTTCAGCTGTGGTTTTTCTAATGTTATCTGTCACTTTTTGGTTACTGCACTTTGAAATGTTGATCAACCAATTAAGTAGCCATAGTTATAGGTTCCTCTAATTCTTGTGCCTTTAGACTGTACTGTCCAATAGGGAGACCATTAGCCACATGTGGTTCTGTATATTTATCTTTTTTTTTTTTTTTTTTTTTTTTTGAGAGAGAGATTTTTGCTATAGGGCACATGCGTTCACCAAAAAGACAGAGAGACAGAAAGTGGAAAATCACCCCCCCAGGGGGGATGGCCACACGGCAATCCCTTCTCCTCTGTTTTCCTCTCGGGATCTTGGGCACGCATGCACATGCGCCCAGCTTGAGTTTAAGCCACCGGGTCCAGGACTCAAACCACGGTCGACTACATGGGAGTCCAGTGACAGAGCCATTATGCCAACTGCTGGCCCAGTTCTATATATCTATCTTTAATTAAAATTTTAAAAATTGGCCCTGTTGTGGTGATGCACACTTGCTAAAATGCTGTGCTTTGCAAGCCTGGGTTCAATTCCAAGTTCAACCTAAAGGCCAGATGAGGTGGCATGCACCTGTAATCCCAACAACTCAAGCTGAGACATGAGAATCTCAAGCTCAAGCCTGGCCTGGACAACATAGGCAGACCCTATGTAAAGAAGAAACAGGTCTGGTTGCACATACCTGTGGTCCTAGCTGGGAGACTGAGGCAGGAGGATCATGACAGCAAGACTGTTTAAAAAAAAAACAAAAAAAACACACACATAATTTTTGGCAACCAGCAGTTAGCATAATGGCTATGTCGCTGGACTCCCACGCAGTCAACAGCGATTTGCGTCCCGGACCCAGTGGCTTAAAACTCACGCCGGGCGCGTGTGCATGCGTGCCCAAGAGCCCGACAGGAGAATGGAGGAGAAGGGATTGCGGCGTGACCATCCCCCTGGGGGGTGATTTCTCACTTTCTGTCTCTATGTCTCTCTCTGTCTGTCTGGCGAGGGCACACGCCCTATAGCGAAAATCTCTCAAAAAAAAAAAAAAAAAAAAAACACGTAAATTTTAAAAATTAAATAAAATTTGTAATTCAGTTCCTTAATCATGTTAGCTACACTTCATGCGCTTAGCCACCAGTGGCTGGTGGCTACCACATTAGACTGCACAGAGACAGCACATTTCATCAGTGCAGATTTTTCTCAGCCCACGATACTCTAGACTGAAGATCTGTTACTACTGCTAGCGACAATGGCAGCACATAGATCAATTTAACTTGCACTCAAACTCATGGAGATTTCGCCCCAGTTTGGCTGGTAATTCAGTACCTTTATAAATTTAAAGAGATATTTATGTCAGAGTTCCTTATGACTTTATTTCATTTTACCTTGTTTTAGAATTTTCTTATTTAATACTGTATGGTCTTGAGCAAGATAGGAAATCTCTTTGATCTTCAGTATGTGAAAACTAGGAATAATAACAGCCTCTTTTTTCAAAAATTATTTACTCATGTATTATTATTATTATTATTATTACTATTATTCAAGTTTTGCAATAGGGCACATGTGCTCACCAGAGAGAGATGCAGAGAGAGAGAGAGGGAAAATGAGAAAACAAGCCACCAGGTCCAGGATTTGATACACAGTCGGCCATGTAGGAGTCAGGCACCCTAACCACCATGTCACCTGCTATCCCTAACAGTCTAGCTCTTTAAAGATCTTTTGAGGATGAGATGATATAAATCAAGCTGGATTGGCACTAACCAACTGCCCTCAAGATAATGAATCTTTAACCAAGATTCATACAAGATTTCATACACTGTGAAAAAATAATTAATAATTTAAGCTTCTGATTTGTGGGTTAATGTATTGAATAACAATATATCACTAATGCATTAACTGAACAGTGAAACAGACCAAAAAGTAGTAAAAATATAGAAGGTTTGTAAAACACTTAACTAACTTGATTTATAAGTCACATACAAAACCCTGTAATAACAACTAGAGCATATGCATTCTTCTCACATGAAACATTCATTAAAATTAATTATGTAAAAGGCCATAAAGTACTTCTCTTCAAATGTAAAATAATTATTATTAAAGAACACATTTTTTTACCTCAGTGTAATCAAATTGGAATTAATGACAATTTAAATCCTTATAGAAAATTTTGTAGAAATATTTTCAAATAATTTAGGGATTGAAGAATAAATGATAATGGAAATTTAAAAATATCTAAAGGACCTGCCCCATAGTGTGGCTCTGTAGATGGGCACCATGTCTAGGGAGCTGGATCTGACCATAGTTCAGGTCCCAGCCCCAGCAGCTTAAGTGATATGCTGGACACATGTGCGTGCATGCCCTGTGTCCTGAAGGGTTGGAAAGATGAAGGAGCAAGGATTATGGGGAGTGCACATGCCCTCTAGCAATAATAAAGAAATACTTAAATAAATAAAAATACCTAGAAGTGCTAAGTAATAAAAACACTAAGTATCAAGATGTATGTTATGTGATTAATTATATATTCAGAATATTATTCTTAATTGTCAGAGGGTATGTGTACTCCCCAGAGAGCACGAGCAGCAAGTACCACCACTACCAGCTGCCCCCACCTCTTCACCAGGGTTATGGTCCTCTTACAACCCGTTCTCCTCCATTTCACTATCCCATCACAATCCCTTTTCCTCCATTTCTCCATCCTGTCAAGATTTGAGGGATATAGACACACTCATCCAGCATGTTTCTCAAGTTGCTGGGTAGGGATTCACACCATAGTCAGCCAGGTGGGATCCAGTTCCCTTAACCACTTGGCTATGAGGCCAAGCTGCCATGAGCTTTTTGAAGGCCTCTTGTAGTAGTTGTGATAACAACGTGGTAATAGTGATATGGACAAACATCTGGTAAGACTTAGCATGTGCATTAGTGCACATGTGCATTAATATTACTAAACTTTATTACTTATTCTTTTTACACAGTTTTATGCAATTATTTCATACTGCCAATTTTGCTTTTTTCTTCCCAGTCCTTACACATGATTATTGTTTTATTCATTTTCTGATGCCTTTATGATCTTTAGGTATAATACACACAATCCATTGACTTTCTGTGTGGACTTTTTTGTTGTTTGTTTTTAATTTTTCCAGAGGATACATATACTCACCAGAGGCAGGGGAGGCAGTCCCCATGGGGAAATAATCATGCTGCAATTTGTTCTCTTCCATTTTTCCATCCTGGAAAATGGATCTTGGTCCTGCACATTCACATGCCTGGCATGTTTCTTTAGCTGCCAGGTCTAGGACTCAAACTGTGGTGTTAACCATGTGAAATCTGGCTGCCTCAACCACCAGGCCGTGGAGCTGGCCTGAGAATCTGTTGACTTTGGGCATACTTAGCTTGTTCTTGACTTCAAAGATAATGCCTTCAATGTTTTATAGTTAAGAAATTTACAGCCCAGCTACTGTGGTGTGCTCTCCTAAGACACTATGCTCCAGAGGCTAGGACTACATAGGAGGCCTGTGTTCAAATCTTCATCTAATCTAAGCACCAGAGTTGGTGGCATGCACCTATAATCTCAGCAAGTCAGGGAGACTGTGGCAGTAGAATCTGGAGCTCAAGGATCATCTGGGAAATGAAGAATGAAAAAAGAGCTGGCGCGGCACCGTGGCTTGTGCCTAGAACCTCAGCTAGAAGGTTGAGGCAGGAAGATTATGACAGCAAAACAAAAGGAAAGGTTTGCTTTTTTGTTGCTGTTGTTGTTTTTGAAGATAGCCTTCATCCAGTTATGGATCCCTAATTTGTTAAGAAATTCTTTAGCATGAATGGGTATTGGTATCAAGATCATTTCTATTGGCTGGGTTACAAAAGTTGAATATCCATGTCAGTCTACTTCAATACACCAGCAATACATGACCACAAGCAATAATACGATTTCAAATAGCAAGGAGAGCTCAACTCTGGTGGCACACGTGATACAGCACACGCTCCAGGAGCTAAGTGGGAGGCCCTGTATTTGGATCCCAGACTGACCTGAACACACTGGACTCTGATCCTAGCTGACTGGGAAGCTGGAGATGGGAGAGATTCACAGCATGATCAGACTCTATGACTGGTGCTCATCTGTCTCTATCTCTGTCTCATGTGAACTAAATAAATAAACTTTTTAAATAATATGTAAACAGCAGAACCATAGGCAATCTAGGCATAGGTCTAACAAAACATATGTAAGACCCATCCAGAGAAAGTTCTAAAATGTGATTGTGAAAGTTGACCTAATAAACCCAGCACAGAGAGACTCATCCTCTGTGCAAGTTGCTGAGCCATCCTGGAGTGTGTGAGTGATTCCCAGGCTCACACTGCTCTCTAAGCCAAGTTCTTCAATTCCCCTGTTAAAAGGAGAAACTTCAGGGGCAAGCAAGTGCCATAGTGGCTAAGGCATTGGACTTCCATGTGGCCAACTGTGATTCAAATCCTGGACCTGTTGACTTGAAACTCATTCCAGGTGCGTGTGTGCCCAAAATCTTTTTTATTCTTATTTTTTTTAATTTATTTTCTGAAACATTTTCTTAATTAATTTACATTCATTCCCTAAGCATTATCACAGCATACAAAATGTGATTTCCCATCCAGAATATACTGCATAGTGGCTTAATCATGTATCATCTTATCATCAATAATTTTCCATTTCTAATTTTATATATATACATATATATATATATATATATATATGTGTATATGTGTGTGTGTGTGTGTGTGTGTGTGCGCGCACACACACACACACACACACACACATATATATATACACAAACATATATATGTGAAAGTTCTGAAAGTTGACCTACTAAATATAGTGTGTGTGTGTATACATTTTTTTTTACCCCTATTTCTGGCCTTATGCCCTTTCCCACCCATTTACCACACTATTTACACTATCTCTGGTGTCTATAGTTGTCTTCCATTCCTTTTCTCCCCACATTTTATTGATCACACAATTTCTTAAATAATCTAACTACTTTCAATAGCACAGTCAGCTGGTAATTTCAAAAAAAGCGGTTTTAACTTTAATAAATCAAAGAAATGCTAAGGAACTTTGCTTAAAACTTAAAGCCGGGAAACAGATTTGGATTCTGTTCGAATACTAGGTACATGAACCTATCGATGGCTCAAGACAGGACAAAAATTCTTAAAATCGGACCACAAAGCCTAGAAGAAAATCAGCAATGTTTTAGTCAAAAGTCATAAAATGCTATTTCACCAGTTCAGTCTCATATATTTAATCTATCTTCTGTTGTGGTTCAATCTTCCCGATTAAATTCTGGGATATAATATTCAACTCTAGACTTATCTCTGTGATTAAGTTGGCCATTTTCTTAGTTTTTGAACTCTTATTTCTATGTGTCTGTATTTAATTTTCCTGATGTAGCACACCCTTGAGAACTTCTTGGAGATCTGGTCTGGTGCTGCTAAATTCTTTCAGGTTTTGTTTATATGAGAATGTTCTTGTCTTTTCTTCCCATATGAAGGATAATCTTGCCAGGTACAGTATTCTTGGTTGTAATTGTTTTTCCCTTAACACTTTGAATATATTTCCCATTCTTTCCTCGCTCACATTGTTTCCGATGAGTGGTCTGCTGTTAGCCTGATGGGATATCCTTTGTAGGTAATTTGCCATTTTTCTCTTGCCTCTCTTTGTAACTTGTCTTTGTCTGTGTTTTTGGTCAATCTGGCTATAACGTGTCTTGGAGAAGATCTTCTTAGGTTGATTCTATTTGGGGTCCTTTGTATTTCTTGGGACTGGGTTTTTGAGTGCCTCTCTAGGTTTGGAAAGTTTTCTTGCAGGATTTCATGGAATCAATGAATCTTCTCCTTCCGGGATACCAATTATCTGGATGTTTGGACCTTTGATGGTATCTAGTATTTCTCATATATTCTCATTTTGGGGGGGCAATTTTCTCAGTCTTCATGGTGGATTTTTCTAGTCCAGCAAATTTCTTCTACATCTGAGATTCTATTTTCTGTTTGATCTAGTCTGCTTTTAATACTTTTTTTTTTTTAGAGGTTTTTGCTATAGGGTATGTGCACTCGCCAGGCAGACAGAGACAGACAGAGAGATAGAAAGCGAGAAATCACCCCCCTGGGGGATGGCCACGCTGCAATCCCTTCTCCTCTATTCTTTCGGGATCTTGGGTACACACGCACACGCGCCTGGCATGAGTTTAAGCTACCGGGTCTGGGACTTGAACCGTGGTCGACTATGTGGGAGTCCAGCGACATAGCCATTACACTAACTGCTGGTCCCTGCTTTTAATACTTTCAAGGGAAATTTTGACTTCTTGTATTATAGCCTTCATCTCTAACAGGTCCATTTGATTCTTTTTAAAGTGTGTAATTCCTCTTTTAGATCTTGCAAGAATTTCCTCACCTCCTGGAACTCATCAGCTCCTTTCTCCTTTCTCTTCTGCAGTTCATTGTCTCTCTTCTCTTCCATCTCTGTTACTTCGCAATTATGAATATTCTAAATTCTTTATCAGACAATTCCATGATTTCCATTGAACTATCTGTGGATAAAGAGGAGTTATTCTCTTCCCTTGGGGGAGAGGTATTTTCTTGCTTTCCCATATTTCTTGTGGCCCTGCAGTGATTTCTAGTCATCTGATGGATGGTGTGTTTCTTCCTAATTCTTGAAGTTCAATCTGAGCGTTCAGAAGTGTGCAGAAGGAGGTGATCTGGAATTTCTTTGCCATTTCATTTTTATCCCTTTGTGTAGCAGAGTCAGTGGATATTGAGGAATATGTTCACCCTGGTAGTATTTGGATGTTTGGCTATGGTTCCCATAGATCTGTCGCTTGAGTTTGTGGGCTGAAGGCTGAATTATCAGTAGAAAATCTTCATTTCTCTTTTTCCCTTGAAATCACTAGTTCTCAAGAGCCATGGAGGAATCTTCTTCTGAAGGCCTGCTCCTTACCTCTCGTGCCCAAAATCTTGAGAGTAAAATGGAGAAGAAGGGATTGTGGCATGACCGTCTCCCCTGAGGGTGATTTCTCACTTTCTGTCTCTCTGACAAGCACATATAGGAAAAAACTTTCTCAAAAAAAAAAAGAAAAGAAAAACTGAGTAACTCAAACTCATACTACCTCCTTGGGAAGTCGTCTGTGTTCCATTGAATATAATATCATTTATGGTAAATGTCTTGTGTTTCAGGAAAAACAAGCTGATTGTGGGGCCCTTTTCTGCTCAGACCTGTCCCACCAGCATGAGTGTTAGGCGATAGTGTTTCACTGAGCAGGAAGCATTGGCAAGTGGGTGGAATTCAGGGTGTACTGCCAATCAGCTAAGCCCAGGTGGGGCCGTCAAATGTCACTGTTTTCAATCTTGTTGAACCAGTGGGGACTGTGACTCCACCCCAGGCCTGAGCCAGCATGCCACTGAGCCACAGCTGTGTGCACAGAACAAGACAGGAGGCGAGGGTGGCCAGCTGTGAACAAAAAGAGGAGAAGGAGAGAATGGTGATAACTCATCTCTAGAGTGGAACGATAGACAAGCACACCCTTGTTATGTAGGATAAGGCAAATGTCAGCATAAACTTAGGGCAGAGGTACTAGGTGGTTCCCCACCTTTCCCTTTTCAACACCTATCTCTAAAAAAAAGTTTGTGTTTAGTTGGATGGGGATTTACATCAAACTTACAGCAGGCTCGGAGGCAAATCAGCAGTAGATGAGCAAGCTGTAACGTGACCACGTGCTGCGGCGAGAAGGCCACTTTGCATCTGACTCAATCTCCCCATTTATAAATGGATATAGAATGGAGAGAAAGCTGGTGAGGAGGGTGCTAGGGAGTAAGGAGGCCTTGAAATGGTCTGGAGACAAAAGAAAGGCACAATAGATTCAACAGAAAAATGAATACATTTATTCCTTTCCTCACATAGCATATTGGAAACAAAAGCAGACCTCAGCTCCCAAAGAAAAGGGAGGGAAACAGAACATGATTGGACTTCAAATAGGAAAGTTCCAATCTAGAAATCTGTACCCAGCCAAACTGTCCATAAAAGTTAAGGACAGATTACTGACAATTTCATGAATGATTTCAAAAATTTTACTCTCTTTTTTTTTTTTGGAGAGGTTTTCACTATAGGGCACGTGTGCTCGCCAGACAGAGACAGACATAGAGACAGAAAGCGAGAAATCACCCCCCAGGGGGATGGTCACGCCGCAATCCCTTTTCCTCCATTCTCCTCTCGGGATCTTGGGCACACACGCACACGCGCCCAGCGTGAGTTTTAAGCCACTGGGTCTGGGACGCGAATCACGGTCGACTACGTGGAAGTCCAGCGACATAGCCATTACGCTAACTGCTGGTTCCCAAAAATTTTACTATCTTTTAAGAAACTATTGGAGAAGTCAAGAAAGAAAGATAGAAGGCATGGGAAATAGGAGATCCATAGTAAACAGCAAAGGGGCATTCCCATCTCTTGAGACAAGAAATTCTGGGATGACTGCATGTCCAGGTACAGATAAGAACCCATCCGGGTGGGAGCAGAGCAGAGGGCGCCCAGAAAGTGCCTCAGGTGGAATGCCTGTGAGGTCCCACATCCCGAGGGAGATGTCGGTAATTGACAGAGGTTTGGTGTAGAATTCGTGGTAAGTACAAGCACATGTACTTTCTGACAAAGAAATGTTTAATACTTATGGGAAAACTAACCATGTTTTATTATATTGAAGGCTATAAATTCCCTAATTATTTTAATTTATAGGTTTAAACGTGATATTTTTACTATCAACTAGTTCAAAACATTGTCTCTTTTTCACTGTGATTTATTTGACCCATGAGTTGAAAAGAATGTAAAATTTTCAAAAATAAGATTTTTTTAAATATATTTTTGCTTGATTTCTCATTTAATTATAATGTAGGCAAAGAATATGTCCTGTATAATGCAAATTCTTTGAAATTCATTTAGGCTTGCTTTATGTCCACTGTGTGTGATCAGATTGTGCAAATGTCCCATGTGTACAAAAATGCACTTTTTCTAATCATTTGCAGGAGTTTTTTATTTTTTTAAGAATTTATTTATTTGTTTGTTTATTTGTTCACTCTAGGGCACATGCACTCACCAGAGAGAGAAACAGACAGAGAAAGAGAGAGAAAGTTAGAAACCAACCGACCAGGTATGAGACTCAAGCCACAGTTGGCCATGTGGGAGTCCAGTGCCTTAACTACCATGTTAATTTGCTAAAGAGCAGTTGTGTTCAGCAGAGAGAGACAGAGAAAGAAAATACTCCCTATGAGGAATGGTCACACCACAGTCCCTTCTTCAGCTCTTCCTCCTTTCAAGATTTTGGGCATGCATGCACACACACCTGGCATGTTTCTCAAGCTGCTAGATCCAGGAATCAACCTTGCAGTTGGCCATATAGGAGCCTTAATCGCCATGCCACCAGCTGGCCCATTGTAAGCAGTTCTTCTGTGTTTTCCACACATCAAACTTGTTATGTACATAAAAGTTTTTTAGTTCTTTATTTTCTGTTGATTTTAAAATATCCCACAGTAATGGTAGATGGCTGCATTTCTCTGTGTGGTTTTATTAGTTTATGTTCTATTTATTTTGAGGCTATTTGTAGCACAAAGTTCTAGAATTATATGTCTTCCTGGTTATTTAAACCTTTTCATCCATATTAGTAACTTCCTAAAATCCACTTTATTTATTCTCAAAACCACTTCCTTGGCTTTCTCTTGGTTTATATTTACCAGAAATATTATTTCCATCTTATATTTTGAACATCTCTGTGTTTAGGTTTCCTGTTTGTTATTTGTTTTCCCTCCTGTGTTTTACATCAGTTGGAACAAAAATTCTCAGTCACTAGATCTACAGAGTCTCACTTTTTATTTTCTTCTTCCAGGATTTCTTTTTTTTTAGATTTTTAAAATTAATTTATTTTTTATTTCATTTTCTTTTGTACATTCAATCACATTATTTGTCTTACAAAATATATATTTCAACAGGTAAACATCTCTCCCCAACACAGTTGACAAAACCACAAAACATCCTCAACAGACAAGACCACACCTCCCTGTGACATCAATACTTTGCCTCCCTATTTCTCTTCTAAATGTCCTTCCTCAGATCCTCCTCTTGCACACATACTATATCTGGTATTTACATCTATATACTGTGTTTCTATATCCTTTAGTGAATTAGTTTCAGTCATAAAGTGCGGACACCCCGTATATATTAAGCGGGAGCATACAGTGCCTCTCCTTCATAGCCTGGCTTGCTTCACTCAGCAGTAAGTCTTCCATATTCATCCACTTCCTGTCAAAAGCCAGGGTTTTGTTGTTTTTAGGGCTGAATAGTATTCCATTGAGTATATTTGCCACAGTTTTTCTATCCATTCATCTGTCGTGAGCATTTGGTTTGTTTCCATGACTAAGCAATTGTGAATAGTGCCGCAATAAACATCCATGTGCAAGCACTTTTCCGATTAAGTATTCTTCTGTCCTTTGGGTAGATAACAAGGAGTGGGATTGCTGGATCATATGGTAGTTCTATTTGTAGATTTTTGAAGAATCTCCAAATTGTTCTTCACAGTAGCTGGACCAATTTACATTCCCATCAGCAGTGTAAGAGAGTTCCTCTTTCACCACACCCCTGCCAACACTTATCATTCTGACTGGGGTTAAGTGGTATCTTATTGTTCTTTTGATTTGCATTTCCCTTACAATGAGGGATGTTGAGCATTTTTTCATATGCCTTTTAGCAATTCGTATGTCATCTTTGGAGAGTGGTTTTTTCAACTCATTCTCTCGTCTTTTTTTTTTCTTTTTTTTTGAGAGGTTTTTGTTATAGGGCGCGCGTGCTCGCCAGACAGACAGAGAGACAGAAAGCGAGAAATCACCCCCCAGGGGGGATGGCCACGCTGCAATCCCTTCTCCTCCATTCTCCTCTCAGGATCTTGGGCACGCACGCATACGCGCCCGGTGTGAGTTTTAAGCCACCGTGTCCAGGGCATGAACCGCGGTCGACTACATGGGAGTCCAGCAACATAGCCATTGCGCTAACTGCTGGTCCCATTCTCTCATCTTTTAATAGGATGGATTGTCTTTTTTCGAAACAGTTGCTTGAGTTCCTTGTGAATTCAGATTATCAGTCCCTTATCTGACGCATGATTTACAAAAATACTTTCCCATTCTGTGGCTGTCTATTCACATTAGTTACTGTGTCTTTTGCCATGCAGAAACTTCTTAGTCTGATGTAATCCAACTTGTCTATTTTGGGGGTTATCAACTGTGCACAGGGGATCTTATTTAAGAAGTCTTTCCCTACCCCAGTGTCTCCCAGAGTTTCCCCAGTGTTTTCCAGGAGCAGATTTATAGTTTGGGGTCTTAGATATAGATCTTTGATCCACCATGACTTGATTTTTGTCAGAGTTGAGAGGTAGGGGTTCAGATTCATCTTTCTGCAAGTGGAAATCCAGTTTTTCCAGCACCATTTGCTGAAGAGGTTTTCCTTTTCCCACTGGATTGACTGGTACCCCCTTTTCAAAAATCAGTTGACTGGGAATATATTTCTGAGGACTCTATTCCATTGGTCCACCTGTCTGTTTCTGTGCCAGTACCATGCTGTTTGGATTTACCACAACTTTGTAGTGTATTTTTGGGTCAGGGAGTGAGATGCCGCCCACTCCACTCTTCTTGTGCAAAATTGCTTTGGCAATACAGGGTCATTTATCATTCCAGAAAACCTTTATGATTGTCTTTCCTAGATCTGTGAAGAATGTGTCTGGTACTTTTATTGGCATTGCATTAAATATGTAGATTAATTTGGGTAAAATTGCCATTTTGATTATATTAATTCTTCCAATCCAGGAACATGGGATATCCTTCCACTTTTTTGTGTCATTTTCAATTTCTTTTTTATCTTCTCGTAGTTTTCCTTGTGGAGGTCGTTAACTTCTTTGGTTAGATTTATCCCTAAGTATCTTATACTTTTTGTGGCTATGGTAAATATAACAACTTTTCTCAGTTCTTTTTTTTCTCTTTAAATTTATTTATTTTTTACATTAATTCACTATACATCATTACAGCATACAAATGAATTTTCCATCCAAAATACATTGTGTATTGGCTCAATCAAGCATATCAACATACATGTTTTCAGCAAATAATTTTCCAATTCTTATGTCTTGTATACTTTGTTTTTTGTTTTGCCATCCTTGATTCCCTATCCCTCAACCTCTGCCATGTCCCACCCTCCTCCCACATTGTCTCTGGTATCCATGGTTGCTTTCTATGCCTTCCCCCCCCCCCATATACTTGATTTGCTAATGAACTTAATTAGTCTAAATATATCCAATAGCTAGCACAGCTGATATATACCTATACATGAACCCAAGTCTGACTTTAGGCATAAACCCCAGTGAGTAGAATGAACATATTATAAAGTAGTACCCAGCTGAGGCTATATAGCTTACTGCAGTCATCAAATATGCATGTTTTTTTAAATTCCTATACGAACAGTTTTACCGTTTTTTTTTTCTCCTGCAACTTTTTTTTAATTACTTAACATTCATTCCCTGAGCATCATCACAACATACTAAATGTGGTTTCCCATCTAGAATAAACTGCACAGTGGCTTAATCATGCATGTTATTATCAATAATATTCCATTTCTACTTTCATACATGTGTATACATATATATATGTTTTTTACCCCATGTTTAACCCTCTGCCCTTTCCCACTCTCTTATTACACTATCTCTGCTATATACAGTTGTCTTACATTCCTTTTTCCCCAATATTTTGTTTCCCCAATATTCCTTTTTCCACAATATCATAAGTAATCTAACTTTCAGCAAATAATTTCAAGAAGAGTAGTTTTGAACTGGTAATGATATTTCCTTGAAACTTAAAGCCTAGAAACAGGTTAGTATTCTGTTCAAATAGTAGGTACATGCACCTATCAACAGCTCAAGACAGGACAAAAATCCTTTAAAACCAGAAAACAAAGCTTAGGAGAAAAGCAGCAATAATTCAGTCAAGTCACAGAATGTTGTTTCATCGGTTCAGTCTCATGTACTTAATCTTTCTTCTGTAAAGGTTCGATCTTTCAGATTGAATTCTGGGATATAATATTCATCTCCAAACATTGTCCCTACAATTAAGTTGCCCATTTTCTTAGTTTTTGAACTCTTATTTCTGTGTGTCTGCATTTAATTTTACTGACATAGCACTCCCTTAAGAACTTCTTGGAGATCTGGTCTGGTGCTGGTAAATTCTTTCAGGTTTTGTTTATCTGGGAAAGTTCGTGTCTTTTCTTCCCAAATGAACGATAACCTTGCTGGGTACAGAATTCTCGGTTGAAATTGCTTTTCCCTTAATACTTTGAATATATTTTCCCATTCTCTCCTCGCTCACATTGTTTCCGATGAGAGGTCTGCCATTAGTCTGATGGGTTACCCTTTGTAGGTAACTTGCCTTTTTTCTCTTGCCAGTCTTAGTATCTTGTCTTTGTCTGTGGTTTTGGTCAATCTGGCTATAATGTGTCTTGGAGAAGATCTTCTTGGGTTGATTCTATTTGGGGTCCTCTGTATTTCTTGGGACTGAATCTTTGAGTGCCTCTCCAGGTTTGGAAAGTTTTCTTGCAGGATTTCATGGAATAGATTATCAATCCCCTTATGAGTCTCTTCACCCTTTGGGATGCCTGTTATCCGGATGTTTGGATGTTTAATTGTATCTAGTACTTCTCACATATTATTCTCAAATTTTGGGGCCATTTTCTCAGTCTTCATGGTGGATTTTTCTAGGCCAGCCATTTTCTCTTCTACATTAGAGATTCTATTTTCTGTATGATCTAGTCTGCTTTTAATACTTTCAAGGGAGATTTTGACTTCTTGTATTATAGTCTTCATCTCTAACAGTTCCATCTGATTCTTTTGTAAAGTGTGAAATTCCTCTTTTAGATCTTGCATGAATTTCCTCACCTCCTGGAACTCTTCAACTCCTTTCTCCTTCCTCTTCAGCAGTTTCTTGTCTCTCTTCTCTTCCATCTCTGTTAGCTTTGCCATTATGAATGTTCTGAATTCTTTATCAGACATTTCCATGATTTCCATTGAACTGTGTGTGGATGAAGAGGAGCTATGCTTTTTCCTTGTGGGAGAGGTATTTTCCTGCTTCCCCATATTTCTTGTGGTCCTGCAGCGATTTCTAGTCATCTGGTGGATGGTCGGTTTCTTCCCAAACTTGGAAGTTGAATCTGAGGGTCGAGGAGTGTGCAGAAAAGGAAGCAGAGAGAAGGCAACAATACCAACAACAGCAAAAAACCAGACAAGAAACAGAAAAAGAAGAGAAAAACTTTTAAATAAATCTAAAAAAGAAAAATTAATATTTAAAAATTTCAATAATATTCAAAAATTAGAAAACCGCGTGGCACGCAAGCGCGCCGCGCGAAATGGCTAGATCACAGGAGCCATGGAGCTGTGTCTCTTGAAGAAGGGCTATTCTGGGAGGAGGAGAGGTGATTATTAACAAGATAAAGGGCTAGCTAGGAGGGGTCAAAGGGCCCTGTGAAATGCATCACCTTAAAAAATTCTAAAAAGCAAACATTAAAAAAAAAAAAAAAGACAGAGGACAGAGACAAGGTAAAGAGAGACAAAGACTAATACAGAGACAGGAGACTTGAAGGGGGTCTTCCTACCACACGGGTTTTGTATGCTGGATGCCTAGTGATCAGTGGGACATCTTCCTTTCTCCCAAAATGGCTAGATTGCAGGAGCCATGGAGCTGTGTCTCTTGAAGAAGGGCACGTGGGTTTTGTATGCTGGAGGCCCAGTGATCAGTGGGACATCTTCCTTTCTCCCAAAATGGCTAGATCGCAGGAGCCATGGAGCTGTATCTCTTGAGGAAGGGCTGTTCATGCGGGTTTTGTATGCTGGAGGCCCAGTGATCAGTGGGACATCTTCCTTTCTTCCAAAATGGCTCACAACTTTTCTCAGTTCTATCTCAGTCTGCCTGTTTTTTGTATATAGAAATGCTATAGATTTATGGATATTAATTCTGTATCCTGGAACCTTACTGTATTCATGTATTACTTCCAGAAATTTTTTCATGGAAACCATTGGGTCTTCTATGTATACAATCATGTCATCCACAAATAGAGACAGTTTTACCTCTTCTTTTTCTATTTGGATGCCTTTTATTTTTTCCTCTTTTCTGATTGTGTTGGCCAGGACTTCCAAGTACTATATTGAAGAGGAGTGGAGAAAGTGGGCAACCTTGTCTTGTACCTGTTTTTAGTGAAAAAGCTTTCAGATTTTCTCCATTGAGGATGATGTTCGCTATGGGTTTTTCATAGATAGCTTTTATTGTGTTGAGAAATGACCCTTCTATGCTGATTTTGCTGAGAGTGTTGATCATGAAAGGATGTTGTATCTTATCAAATGCTTTTTCTGTATCAATTGATGTGACCATATGGTTTTTATCTTTCTTCCTATTAATATGGTGTATTACATTTATGGTTTTGCATATGTTGAACCAACCTTGCATTCCTGGAATAAAGCCTACCTGATCATGATGTATAATCTTTTTTATAAGTTGTTGGACACGATTTGCTAGTATCTTGTTGAGAATCTTTGCATCTATATTCATCAGGGGTATTGGTCTATATTTTTCCTTCCTTGTCCCATCCTTATCTGTTTTAAGGATAAGGGTGATACAGGCTTCATAGAATGAATTAGGGAGAAATTCACCCTTTTGGAGCTTTAGAAATAGCTTGAGCAGAATGGGGGTTAACTCTTCTTTGAAAGTTTTGTAGAATTCAGAGGTGAATCCATCAGGGCCAGGGCTTTTCTTTGTTGGGAGGTTATTTATTACTGATTCAATCTCCTGGCTTGTTATGGGCTTATTTGGACTTTCTATATCCTCCTGGCTCAATCTAGGTAGATTATATTTGACCATTAATATGTCCATCTCATCCAGATTATCTTATTTCTTGGCATACAGATGTTCATAGTATCCTCTAATAATGTTTTGTATTTCTACTATGTCTGTTGTTATTTTGCTTGCTTCATTGCAGATCTGATTCACCTGGTTCCTTTCTCTCTTTTTCTTAATAAGTCTCACTAGTGGTGTTTCAATTTTGTTTATCTTTTCAAAGAACCAGCTTTTACTTTCATTTATTTTCTATATAGTTCATTTATATTCTATTTCATTTATTTCTGCTCATATCTTTATTATTTCTTTTCTCCTGGAGTTTTTTTGGATTTTTTTGCTCTTGCTTTTCCAATTCTGTGAGGCATGATGTTCGGTGATCCATTTGCATTCTTTCCGTGTTCCTCTTATGTGCACTAATTGCTATGAACTTCCCTCTTATTACTTATTTTAGCAGTGTCCCAAAGATTATGGAAACTCATGTCCTCATTGTCATTAGCTTCTATGAATCTTTTGATTTCAGTCTTTATTCAGTAGTTGTGGAGTCATTCTGGAGTAGGTTATTTAGTTTCCATGTATTTGAGTATTTTTGAAGATTTCTCTTGCAATTAAACTCAAGTTTAATTCTATCATGGTTGGAGAAGATGCTGGGTATAGTTTCTATGCCTTTGAATCTGTAGAGGCTTGCTTTGTGCCCTATGATGTGGTCAATCTTGGAGAAGGTTCCCTGTGGCAGAGAGAAAAAAGTGTATCTCGTGGTTTGTGGATGGAAAGTTCTATAGATGTCTGTTAAGTCTATTGATTTATGGTATCATTTAGGTCCTTTATCTCCTTACCTATTTTTTGTCTAGATGATCTGTCTAGAGGGGATAGTGCAGTGTTGAGGTCTCCAACTATTAGTGTGTTGCAGTCTATCTCTCCTTTTAGATCTAACAGTCTTTCCTTCACATATTTGGGTACTCCTGTGTTAGGCACATAGATATTAATAAGCGTTATATTTTCTTGATTGATTGACCCTTTTACTACAATACAATACTTCTTTATCTCTTTGAACAGTTTTGTTTTAAAGCCTATTTTGTCAGAAATTAGTATTGCAACTCCAGCTTTTTGGTTCCCATTTGCATGGAAAACCTTTTTCCAACTCTTCACTTTCACTCTATGTATGTCTTTTTGTTTGTCAATCCATTCAGCCAGTCTGTGTCTCTTGATTGGAGAATTTAATCCATTAACATTCAATGTAATTATCAATGTTACTGGACCTGTCCTGACATTTAAGTTGGCCATTGTCTTGGTTGCCTTTTACTACTTTGTTCTGGCTGTTACTTCTTTAGTTTTCCAGGAACAGTACTTTCTTCAGGGTTTCTTGGAGAGCTGGCCTGGTGCTGGCAAATTCTTTCAGATTTTGTTTGTATGAGAAGATTTTAATCTTTTTTTCCCATATGAAGGATAATCTTGCAGGACATAATAATCTTGGTTGAAACTGTTTCTCTCTTAACACTTTCAATACATCTTCCCATTCTTTTCTTTCTTGCATTGTTTCCGTTGAGAAGTCCGGAGTTAGCCTGATGGGGTGACCTTTGTAAGTCACTTGTTTCTCTCTTGCCAGTTTTAATATCTTATCTTTATCTGTGGTCTTTGCCAGTCTGGGTATTATATGTCTTGGGGAAGATATTCTTGGGTTGATTCTATTTGGGGTCCTTTGTATTTCTTGGGTCTGGATGCTTGAGTGCCTCTCTAGACTTGGGAGATTTTCTTCCAAGATTTCATGGAATGGGTTTTCCATGCCCTTATCAGTTTCTTCATCTTCTGGGATATCAATTATTCGGATGTTAGGACGTCTAATGGAATCTAGTGTTTCTCGTATGTTATCCTCATTATTTTGTTGTTGTTGTTATTTTCTCGATCATTTTGGTGTTTTTTTCTAGGTCAGAAGTTTTATCTTCTACATCAGAGATTCAATCTTCAGCATTGTCTAATCGACTTTTAATACTATACTTTCGAGAGAGTTTTTGATTTCCTGTATTACTGACTTACCGCTAGTATTTCCATCTTATTCTTTCTTAGCGTGTCCATTTCTTCCTTCATATCATGGAAAGACTTTCTAATCTCCTGTAGTTCATTGTCTCTTTTCTGTTCCAGCTCATAGTATTTGTTCACCATGAATGTTCTAAATTCTTTCTCATCCATTTTGGTAACATCCTCTATTTTTTCAAGAAATGGAAGGGAGTCAGTGTTCTTTTGATGGAGACATATTTCCTGCTTTATTCAGACCTGAGATTCTTCCTCTACTTCTAACCATTGGGAGATGTGTTCCTTTTGAATTACCTTCTAAGAGAACATTTCCTCAAATAGGAGCAATTGTGTTTCCTTTTTGCAGTGGACTGAAGACTGCCAAAGTCTCTCTTCTGTTTGTATTTAGCAATGTGATCCAAGGAGGAGTATTCTCTTCAGGTGTACAAAGAAAAGTATCTCCTTTTTCGCAAGTGGTTCAGTAAAAGGGAGGATCCCAGAGAGTCTTAAAATAATAGAATATTTCAAAACTGTAATTCTAGACCTATCTAACCCACCAGGGATGGTGTAGATAAAGGAAGTGAGGACCAAATAAGTGGGAAGAAAATAATAAGGAAAATAAAGAAAAGGTCGCACACCACACGCTAGCGATTTCACCAAGGGTCTGAAGTTGGAAGTGGGGTGGCTGCAGAGCTGAGGGCGTTCCTGTGTGGCAAGGAGAAGTGAGAACTTTACAAATGAAAGAGAGGAGAAGGAAAAAAATCCTACCTTGCTGACAGAGATAGGGGTCTCTGGCTTGGGGGTCCTGGGGCTGGAGCTGGGTCGGGGAGCCCTGCCTCAGTATCCCTTACGTCAGGGAGGGAACCAGGATTTTACTTTACACACATTAGAGCTTCTCGTTTTGTTCTCATATGTTTCTCTCATCCTCTCTCAGATGTGGCTGTCTTGGTGCTCAGGCTGCATGCTGGGTAACAAATGCAGATACAGAACTCAGATGCCATGTAGGTTCTCTTTAGATGTACGTAGCCAGGCATTGCACCTATTCAGTGACTTTTTTATTCACTAAGTGTAACTTTCCTTTGAAATTTTTATTTCATTCTTTTTCAAATCTGCCAGGTCATTTTATATAGTTCATTAGCTCCCATCTATATTTTGTGAATTTACCTTTTTAAAATAGTTATTCTGTATTTCAGATCTGTTAATTTTAATATCTCAAATCCTCAATAGTCTGTTATTTCTTTAGGCTCTTGCCACATAATGGTTTTCTTGCATGTGTTTGATGATTTTTATTGGAGCACATCTTTGATCTTCCTCTGTAGCAAAGTAGCAATTAAGGGTACTTAGTTTCAGACAAGATATACCTTTGCTTCTCTTGCAAACCAGGGGCCCATAGACCTAGAGTCTCGAGTTCTTGTCCCTTTTGTCAAGTTAGAGTTTAAGGCCCATGTCCATTGATTCAGTTTGTCACCTACTCTTCCAATATGTACTTTCCTTTGAAGCTTTTAAATAATTCTGTGTCCTACTATCTATTTTGTGGTATTATTTACTGACTAGATATTTTCAAGTTCCTTTAAAATTTTTATGAAAATGTATCATTTCATGATAAATTACACCATTTACCTGAATTATGAAGTGAGAGGATTGGAAACTCTGCCTTAAATAGTCTTTCATGACTACTGCCTTCTGACTTAAATACTAGGGGGATACCTGTGACCCAGATGTCTATCAGGTCTGTTGCAGCCAGCTGAGACACGTGGGTTTTTAATCCCACACATGGGATATGCATCTGTAAAAACGGACATTCTCAGAGAAAGCCTCTCATGGTTTCCTATAATACTATTACACTGAAGCCTTGCTCAGCATGGAGCATCTACACAAATGTACATGTTTCCTTTCATGAGGAGTAGACTAAACATGGGGAAAGTGGACACACTGTTTCTGGGCATTAATGATAAATTTGGCTCAGTTTCATTCATGCCAAGAAAGAACCCTGTCTCCTGTATTTTGTGGGTAGTGAACCAAATGCCTACATGTACAAATCCAAAAAGTATGTCCCTGAGCCCTGTCTCATTTGCCATGACCTATACATTTGGGAAGATGACTCCAGTGAGTTTCTAGTGAAGGAGCAGGAAATTCTGATCTCTTATTGATCAAACTGCCTCCTCAGAGAACAAATGTGTATGCTGTCTTGCAGAACCTGCCTTCTGGTGCAAGATGCCTGTGGAATGTTTGGCGAAGTGCACGTGGAGGGCACCATCTTGAAAGACAGAGAGCTGGAAGGGAAGTCCTGCAGCTTAGTGGGAATGAAGGTTCTGCAGAAAGCCACAAGGGGAAGGTAAGGATGCACTGGCATATACTTTGTGACAATGGCTGGCCCTTTTATTAATTTTTAATTTTTAATTTTTTTAAAGAATTATTCTTTCTTTCTTTCTTTCTTTCTTTCTTTCTTTCTTTCTTTCTTTCTTTCTTTCTTTCTTTCTTTCTTTCTTTCTTTCTTTTAATTTGACCACATTGAGACAGTACAAGAGAGTGAGAGAGAGAGAAAGTGAGAAAGCAAGTCACCAGGTCTGGGACTTGAACCACGGTTAGCCATGTGGGAGTCCAGCACAATTAACCACCTCGCCACCTGCCGGCCCCAATTTTTACTTTTTTTTAATTTATATTTAGACAGGGTTTCACTGTGTCATGATCCTCCTGCACAAGCCTCCCAAGTTGCTGGGACGACCAGCATGTGCCACAGTGCCTGGTTTTTAGGGTAGCTCCAGTATCAACATTGGACCTCCCATGTAGCCTCAAGCTACCAAGTAGCAGCATTTGTCAGTGCATGCTACCACGTCTGGGCCTAATTTTATTTTTAATGACAATAAAGTAGGACCTTAGAGTTTGTCTGTAAAACAAAGTCAGGGGTTTAGTAGAACCCGTAGTTAAGTTGAACCCACAAAGTATGTCTAGGGGAACACTTATAATGGGTAATAAAAAAAAATATTCAATCCTGGCTCCATGGCACAGTAGCAAAGCACTCCTTAAGTGAAGCCAGACTTCATATGGTGACCATGGTTCCAATCCCTGTCTTGGTCAGCCCAAAACATGCTGGGCACATACACAAGTGTCTGTGGATCCAACAGGCTAGAGGAAGGGAACTGTGGCATGACCACTTTCTTTTTCTGTCTCTCTCACTCTCTCGGCACATACACACAATCATAAATGAAGGGGAAAATCATATTTAAAAAGGTGGTATGCAGGGTTTAGTAATTTATAGTTTTACTGAAAGGAAGATTGAGCTAGCTCGTGTCCTAGTGGTTAAGGCAGCTGGATTCCACATGCCCGACTAGTAGGTTTGAGTCCCAGACCCATTGACTTGAGAATCATGCTGGGCATGTATGCATGTATGCCTAAAATCCTAAAAGGAAAGAGAGATGGAAGAAAGGGGATTGCAGCATGACCATGGCCCATGTGGGGTGCTTTCTCGCTTTTTCTCTCCTTCTTTCTCTCTCTGGTTAGCACACATGCCTTCTGGCAAATTTTAAAAATTGAATTAAATTAAGAATATTAAAAGTGTATATAAAAATTATAAAGGTTTGTTTTCTGTATGTTTTTATAACTATAACATATCATGTAACAGTTCATGGAAATTAAAATCTCATTTAGTAAAAAGGAATTTTGTGCACTTTAAGCAAAACTCTTAAATTGTCACACCTTTGTGCTCTCCCTGGTGGGCAAGCTTTGTTCTCTGTCAAGTTTCTTGACACCGCACATCCAAAATGTGATTTTGGATAGGCAGAAGTAGAATAGTATGAAGATCTGTCCCAAAATGTGGCTGTTACTTCTCTAATATGAATCCTAATCTGTGCCATAGAGAAAAGAAGAAGCATTTTTAATGGAACTATCCAGCCACATAGTGTATTTGTATAAGAATTATACTGGGAATTTTCTTAATCTTGTTGTTACCTCTCTTTCTTCAAATAGTATGTCGCTTTAGCTCTCTTGATGTTGATGTTTTTAATTATCGTAACGCGAGTTTATAATAGTGTCTGAGGCAGAAGAATCCCACCGTGTCTGACGTTCTCATTTGGAGGCAGTGATTGACAGCGTCTCTGGTGGCTTGCATAAGGCTATCTAGCATGGCCATTGGACTCTCCAGCAAGTGCCAGGCATTTTTGAGCCAGCCTCAGCAAGCGGCAGACTTCCCACACCACGTGCATGTACATGATTGACAGTTCTGCCCTGGAACTTGTTTTCCTGTAGAATGTGTATTTCGTAAGTGATCCCCTGCAAGCCTGGAATAGACACAGAACATTTGACTGATCTGTTGTGCTGTGTCTTCCTTTTTTGTAAACAGGCAGCTGTATGTGATGTAACTGAATTGATGATTGGGAGGGAGGGCTGCCCAGACCTTTGGAAAACATATCTGGATATCTAGAAATGAGAAATGCTTGACTGGGCCACCTGAACTTTGTCATTATTACGCCTGAACCTCCTTTTAGTCCTCATTAGAATATGCCTTGTAAGTAGTTTCAGACTTAAGCATCTGTATAAGGAGAGTAGTTAGGTCAGAAGGATATCCCTGCCTCAAGACTAACTGACTGATGGTAAAGCCTGGAGACCAACAGTCCCATGGTCGGCCTAAATCAATGAGGGCTGCGTGGGGAGTGCTCCTGACACAGGCTCCTCACCTGAGCTGTCTCCAAGCCTGCTGTGGCGTGAGATGGGACCCAGCATGGGAAACCACAGGCCAAGGGGCCACTGGAAACATAGGACACATCTTGAGGAAGTAGTGCTGGTGAAGGACCCTGTCAGGGCGGCGACTGGCCTGTGTGCCTGTGGAGCTCAGGACACCTCACCGTCATGCTCAAGGCCCTACCCCTGTACCGGACAGCTAGCCTCGCTTCCTGGGTTGCACTAGAAGCCTCATACCAACTGTGCCATTTCCACGGAAAGTGCACTGAGTATCCCAAATAATCATTTACCACTAGACTTTGGAGCCCCTTTCCATGCTCAAGTGATAACTAAATATTTGTAGCTCTTTTAGGTTTGGATTATTTTATATATTTAACTTTATTTTGGCATACAGGCATCCAAATAAATATTTAGATGATGCTTTTGTTCTCTTGGAAGCTATATTTCTTCAAAACAAATTGTTCAATAGTTTTGGAATGCTGATGCTCTAATTGCCTACCAGGGACATCACCCATTGCCAGTCATCCATCCATGCCCAGTAAACACAACACTGTCTCTCTTTTTTCTTTTTTCCAAATTGTGTTTCATAGCAACTCATAAACTTAAAACAAAATACACTTCTTGTAAACCTTGACAAAATATGCTTACTTCCCAAAATTCAAGCTAAAATGATGAATTTTTTAATTCCAGTATCTAATAAAGAAAATTACTTCTTCCTTTTGGAAGATGGTTATATGATTGAACCAAGTCAGTCTTTTTGGATCTGGTCTACCAGCTTTTATCTGGTGATGGAACATTCCTTATACCTTCTTGTTTAATATCTGTGCTGAGGGGACTGATGACCACAGAGCTGTCTAGGCAAACATGCGTGCTGCCAGCCCACTGCGTAGGGAACACCACTCCGGCCACCTAGAAGGTTTGCAGAAAACCAGCCATATAGCCTTTTTTTTTTTTTTTTCTGATGTATTTCTGGATTTGAACGTCTATACTAACTGGTCAGAGTAAGAGTAATCTGAAAAACAGCCTGCATTTGGATTTTAAAGCTGTATGGGTTCTTAAACACCAGTGCTGCATGCTGGCTGGCTTCCTCACTCTCAGAAGCACTCACTGCTGTCCAGTGATGCTCAGACGCAGCATCCCTGGACCTTTCTCCTCCCAAGTGGCCTGTGCAACAGTTTAGTAGGTCACCCAAGCTGAAAAGTCACCTTGCTCTACTGTCATAGTCATAGTATATGGGCTTTATCATT
Organism: Tupaia tana; assembly: GCA_026018925.1. Lineage (NCBI taxonomy): Eukaryota > Metazoa > Chordata > Mammalia > Scandentia > Tupaiidae > Tupaia > Tupaia tana. Next base: position 927,496 of record JAKSZU010000008.1, read on the forward strand.
TTTTATGACAGATTATTATGTTTTTATTTTTATAGAGTGATACTGTGAAAAACAAAAAATACCCTGAGAATGTTAACCTATCATAGGTATGGAAATTATAGGTAGCAAATTCTTTTGGCAGGGGGAAGGTCGAGGGACCTCTTTCAGTTAAAAAATCCAACTAGTGGGGTCAGCAGGTGGCATGGTGGTTAAAGTGCTGAACTCCCAGGGGGTGACTGCAGTTCGAGTCCTGGTGGTTTGCTTTCTTACTTTCCCTCTCTCTGTCCCTCTCTGGTGAGTGCACATGCCCTATAGCAAATATTTTAAAATAATAATAATAAATACAATTAAATAATTATTTTGTAAAAAATCCAACTAGTGTTTCCTTCTCAACTTATTAAAACAAAACCACTCATCTCTGAGGCTAAAATATACTATTGTTTATAGGTGCTATTTTATGTAGATCTCTTGGAGGATCCATTTAGAGTAATGTCATAGAGAAGTTTGATTTTTTTTTTCTTTTTTTTTTGTCGTAGTTCCAGAGAGTATGTGCACATACATGAGAGAAAAAGCAAGAGACAGAGAACACACTCCCTCCGGTGGATCTCATCATTGCCACAATCCCCTCTCCTCCAATTTTCAACCCATTAGAATCTTGGGTATATGAGGGCATACACCAGTGTGTTTCACAGGGTCAGGACTCAAACCATGGTTAGCCATTTGGGATCCCGCGTCCTCTGCACAGTACTTTATCAGCTGTACTCTGGGGCCAGCCTTAGAGAAGATTTTGTTGAAGAGAATTTAGTGAGTACTCAGTGTATGAGGGGACTTCAAAAAGTTTGTGGAAAAATAGAATTAAAGTACAAGTTTATTTTGGTGCAGTAATTTTTTCAGTCCAAATCTGTCTGTCTTTCTCTCTCTCTTTCTTTCCTTCTTCCTTTTCAGTTGCCAAAGAGTTAGAGAGAAAGCATCTCTCTTCAGGGTGTGGTCATGCAGCAATCCCTAATCCTCCATTTCTCCATCCTGTTGGCAATTTGGGGCATGCATGTGTGTGTGTCTAGTGTGCCTCTTAAACTTCTAGGGCCAGGACTCAAACTGCAGTCAGTTATGCAGGATCCAGCTTCCTTAACCAATATGTTATAGGGCTAGCCCTAGTTGTTTTCATGATATGTGTTTCCCATGCACTTTTTGAAGATCACTGTCTACAGAGTACTGCCTGGGTGCTGAGATGACAAAGGAAGTATTTGACACGTTCCCTTACCTTGAATTACATCCTTTTGAACTAAAAACCAGACAGGTGCAAGTATTGGTACAGTTGATGATTCCAGGGCTAGTTGTTGCGACACTGAGCTGTATGCTAAATTTGGGAGATTTATCTCAAACCAGAATATACCAAGTATGAAGTCAGTCAGATGAAACCTTAAGTCCTATTACTGGGAATTTCACATTGATCCAAGAAACATCAGCATCATCATGAGTTTTTAAGAGAAGAAGAGTTTATAAAAGATGAAAATGCTGTCTGATGATCCTTACTGCTGTTGCTGTCATGGACTGGGGAAGGGAGGGCTTGGGAACTTCTACCACGATTGAGGGAAGAACAAGCAACCAGTTACCAGCAAGTTCTGGGTTTCTGGTATATTCAGTTTTATTAAGGGCTGTGGCAGATGCTAAGCGTACAGAAAAGCCCATTTCCTCCACGCACTCAGAAAGCATATCGGGAGCCACAGGGAGCACAAGGACAGCTGGTGGCTGCCTCGGTGACACGCCAAACGACTATGCTGGGAGCCAGGTGGCTAACCACTGTCCGGATCCCAGATCGACATGCAGGGATCCTGAGGAGCTAGAGGGCTGAAAAAGGGGTCACGGTGGTTCAAAAGGGGGCTCACGGGGTGCTTCTCTTTCTCTCATACATGCTATCATGAATAAAATAAGTAAACTTTTTTAAAACACTGATGTTTCAAAGCGCTGACTGGTGGTGCTAACACCAAGTGAAGCTGAGGGTTCTGAAGGTAGGTCAAACTCGGGAGGAGGGCAAGCGTCTGACTGCCATTCTATGGAACCAGCATTCTGCCCTCAAAGCCATGTGGATGAGAAGAGGGCTACTCTGGTCAGTTTCAGCTATAGGGCAAGAGGTCAGGGGCTAGGGGCCTGTGATGGGGGGAGGTGCATTTCAGAGATTGGCCAAGTTATTCATCATTTAAGCTTTTGTTTTTATGGTAGTAAAGTTCTGAAAATTTTATACCAGGAACCAGATTTACTCAACATGTTCAAAAATTTCCCACTCCATGGTCAGGATACAAAAGCGCCTTAGAGACTCCCACCCCTGGGACCAACAGATGGCATAGTGATTATGTTGCTGGACTCCTACTTGGCCAACCACGGTTCGAGTCCTGAACCTAGTTACTTGAAAATCACGCTGGGCTAATGCATGCATGCCCAAGATCCTGGGAGGAGAATGGATGAAAGGGATTATGGCATGACCACCCCCCTGGGGGTTGATTTCTCCCTTTCCCCCTCACTGTATCTGTCTTTGTCTCTGCCTCTGTCTCTGTCTCTCTGTCTCTCACGTGCCCTAACGCAAAAAACTCTCAAGAAAAGAAAAGCTCCCACCCAACTGCACTGGTAGCCTCTGCACACATGACCTGGGCCCTGCGTAAGCCCCACTTTTCCCTCCAGCCCAGCAGCCCACACCAGACCTTTCTTCCTGTGGAGGTTTCCACTGGCCGCAGTCCCCTTTCCCCCACTTGGCCCACAGTGGTCATGGTACTGCTCCCTCAGTGCTTCTGCCTGGACCAAGTGGACTGACTACGGCCTGCATCCCTCCCAGGAGACATGTTTTCATGTAAATGAGAGCGAGCTCCCAGGCATGGGTTGGAGGTGCCCCGTTTTGATGCGCAGGCAGACATCTGCATCACAGGTGGATCACGGACCGCTGCCCCCAGGGCTGCCCCACACCACTGCTAGGCACCAGGCTGAGCCCTGTCATGGCCATCCTGTTTCCCTGTCCCTTGCACATGTAGACAGCCAGCAAGGTGGTCTCGAGTGCACTCCTGTCCCCAAGATTCCAAAGCTGCCTGCTGTCTGGCAGCTGTTTCTCATTCTAGTCGTGTCTCTGATAGGCAGCAGGGTGTCTGGCACATGACAAGCATGTCATAAATAATCTTGCCATGAACATTAGCTTCTTTTCCCAGGTTCACGGGAAGTTTCTTCAGCAAGATTTGAATGTGTATTTTCTTACTTTATAGAATGACTACGGGAGCTCCATTTTGGCAGGAGTGGAGACATGCTTGACTCAAGAACCTTGGACAGCCTCAGCCTGCTCCTCTGCACACAGCACAAAGCCACGGTCCCCTTGCCCAGTCTGAGGGAAGAGGGAGAAGCACGGCTTTGAGGGTGGCAAGAAGGAGTATGATTACCAGTGTCCACAGAAAGACAGTGTGTGGGTATCAGCTGTTGTTGATTTGTCTCTCCTAGTCCTCATGGAAGTCAGTGAGAAGGAGGAGGCCTGAGACAGGCAGGGTCACTGCCCATTGTCCTGTCCAGCTGAGGTGACCTACATTCAGGGAGCATGGTGTAGGGATCCCTAGGGACTATCCAGCCAACTTTAACAGGAAGTGTAGTGGCACAGGCGCTTCTTGGGTAAGAAACTTCATTAGTAATTTCCTTCCTTTCATTTTCCCTCTTCAAACAGGCCACCCTTTTTAAAAGCCACACATTTCCCTTAGGGTTTGAGGTCCAGAACCCTTTTGCTAAATTGCTATATTTAGAAACCCTGCTTTCTTAAGTATTCTTTTATGATTTTTTAAAATAAAATTGTTCCTGGTGATTTCCCACAAGTTTCTGGAAGAGTAGAGTGTTACTTGGACAGAGTGCTGACTGTGAGACCCACGAAGCTCAGAGACAAAGCTAATCCTTTCCTGGGCAGCATCCCACCACTTCAAGCCCTTCTTCAGTTCAGAACTATGTTTTATATTTTCCTGTGTGTTTTATTTTTCTCTTTCTGCCAAATGTTTCCTACCACTAGTATTTTTAAGTCAATAGCAAATCTTTTTATTATATTTTAAGAGTGAGATTTTTTCTTCCATATTTGTAGAGAAGCATAAATAACCGTAAAACAGTAAACAGAAGTTCCTGTAAGCAACTGCTTTTAAGATTATATCCCATCTTTTTCTTTTTTCTTTTTCTTTTTCTTTTTTTTTTTTTTTTTTTTTTTTGAGACATGGTCTCACTGTTCAGGCTGGCCTTGAACTCACAATCCTCCTGCCTCAGCCTTCTTAATACCTAAGACTACTGGCACATACTACCAGAAAAGTAACCAACTGGGAGTGGGGTTTGAGCACCGTTTCTGGTAATGAGTACTTGAACATGGCCGTTCTTGGTTGTTAATAGTGTGTGTGCATTGGTTTTGTGTTCTGATGTACTTTTCTCTTGACATTATCTTACAGATTTTCTTGTGTGTGTGTCGTGCCCAAACCTCCTTATTTTGTTGCTGTGGTGGTCTCTAATTTGAGGGTACTTGGACACTCTGTGTATGGTGAAGAATATTGTTTGAAATCAAGAGACCCTAGTGCTCTCCTGGTTGTGATCCCAAACCAATAGACATGGCTCCCAATTTGTCAGAAAATTAAAGGACTAAATGAATTGACCATTAATAAGCCTTTTTAGGGTTTGAAGTTATTAATTTCTCTTTCAAGATTTGTAGGGTGGGCTCTTTTAAAAAAGCTTTGTACAGATAGATCCTTTTTCTATTTCAGTGTCTTACTTAAAGGCAAGATTGAGTCTTCCTTACATTTTCTTCCAGAAGAGCTGGAAAACTTGCTGTCTGTCAATTTTGTAACATGTATTTTTGATAATATACATAACTGAAGAATGTCTTTATAATATCTCCCACTAAAATACTGGATTCTAATAATCTGGATTGTGATTTTTAAAAACAGAGCATTTTGGAAAGTAAAATAAGCTTTGCAAAACTACAAAAAAAGCTATTTCCTTGAAATAGCTACATTTTAGGAAATTGAAATCTATTTTCCTAATTATCATGTGCTTAATCACTTTGTTCCTGAGTGACTTTGTTGTTATTATGACTGTTCTTTTTATTTTAGAGGATAGGTATTTTTAAAATCTTAGGTCTTAGTCTAAATCATGACCAGAATTTATAACACTCTAAGGTTTCTCCTGTTTATCCCCTTATATATTTGGTTAATTTGCTTTAATCACCTTAATTCTGATACAGGGAGGTCTTTACTGAAAAATGTAATCTAGTTGAAATAGTTCAATACTGTATATTTTGCATAAGAACAGTCAGGGGCCACCAGGTGGTGCGGTGGTTGAGGGCGCTGGACTCCCACGTGGCATATCTATGCTTTAGCGTTAAATAGTCATGAATCTTTAATGGTTTAAATAAGGACTAAAAAAAAAAAAAGGAGGAATGTATGTGCCCGAGTCAGAAGAATATGGGTGGGGCATAGCAATAGTAGTAAAATTTAAAGGCATACAGTTACACCAAACATCATTGTCCCTAAAACATTGTCCCTCTGCAGAGACAGAAATAGAATCAGAAGTGAAGGAAGACCCAAAGTGGCTACAGAGGACGTTTTTTGTAAGTCAGAGTGAACTAAGGAACAAGTGACAGCTTGAGTGGACCTCAAAAACAGTGCTGCCTGAAAGAAGTCAGACAGTGTCGCCCACTTGACTCCATTTGTGTGAAGCATCCAGGACAGGCAAATCTGTGGAGATCGGGAGCAGAGCTGCAGGTGCAGGACTGGAATGAGGGCAGTGGAGTGCCTGCTGGTGGGCCAGGTCTGAGGGCAGTGAGATACTGCGGAAGGAGACAGAGGTGGTGTGGCACAGCTCGGAAGTGGCCAAAGGCACTGAATTATGTGCTTAAAATGGTTATTTTATGTTAGCGCATTTGCCTCAACTTAAAAAAAGAAACCGGTTGTATAGAAAGTACTTGCCTGGAATTATCACAGTGACTGCACGTCTCCTTCTCAGGTGGAGGAGAGTTTCTAAATGGAACTTTTGGGCATAATTCCACATACATCAGAAAGACACATTATAGAGGATAGTGGTTCAAAGAGGAAATGCCAGCTATTATACTTGGGCAATGAGGCTCTTTGGGGAAGTAAGGGTAAGAACTTATTTATTAAAATGGGCATTCCCTGCCTTTGGGGCCAGCAGGTAGCATGGTGGTTAAGGTGGCTGGGTCCCACATGGCCAACTGCCCAATTCAAGTCCCCTACCCAGTGGCTTGAGGAACACACTGGGCACATGTGCATGAGTGCCCAAAATCCCTGGAGGAGGAGAAATGGAAGAGGAGGTTACAGTGTGACCATTACCCATGGAGGTGAGGGTGCTTTCTCTCAGTCTGAAGCAAGCACATGTGCCCTCTAATAAATCAAGAGAAAAAGAGGGACCAGCAGATGGCATGATGGTTACATTGCTGGACTCCCACATGGCCAACTGTGGTTCCAGCCCCGGATCAGGCAGCTTGAAACTCAGGCATGGCACATGTGCGTGCATGGCCAGAATCCCAAGAAGAGAAGAGAGGAGAAGGGATTGTGACGTGGACATTCCTCCAGGTGGAATAATTTCTCGCTTTTCTCTCTCTCTCTCTCTCTCTCTCTCTCTCTCTCTATCTCTCTCTCCAGTAAGAACACGTGCTATACAGCAAAAAAATAAAATAAAGGAAGAAGAAAACTGATTTTCTATCTGATCTGTTTTCACTATCAATGAGGGTGAAAGCATGGGAAGGAAAAGTGATAGTCTGCAGGCCTGGCACACCTACCCAGCAGATCACATGAAGAAGGACAAATGAGAACCACAAATTGCCTAAATGATTGTAGTTGAACGTGCCAGCATTACTGGCCCAAGTGGCTACCTTTCAGCTACTGAACTAACAAGTATTTACAACTATTAGAAAACACATACCAGGACCAGCATATGGCATAATGATTATGTCACTGGACTCACACGTAGTCAACCACAGTTCAAGTCCCAGACCTGGCAGCTTAAATCTCACACCGGGCACATGTGTGTGTCCCAAAATCCTGAGAGGAGAATGGAGGAGAAGAAATTGCTGCATGGCCATCCCCAAAACTCTCCCTTAAAAAATTAAAAAAAAAAAAAATACACTTACCACTACCTGATGAGATTAAGTTGCATTGTCGGGACCAGCAGATGGCGTAATGACAATGTCACTGGACTCCCACATAGTTGACAGTGGTTCAAGTCCCAGACCCAGCGGCTTAAAACTTGTGCCAGGCGAATGTGCATGTGTGCCCAAAATCTCCAGAGGAAAATGGTGTAAAAGGGATTGTGATGTAGCCATCCCCTCAGGGGGTGTTTTCTTGCTTTCTGTCGCTCTGTTTCTCTTTGTCTCTCTGTTTCCCCGGCGAGCACACATACCCTGTAGCAAAAATCTCTCTCAAAAAAAAAAAAAAAAAAAAAAGCATGTCATCAGTCAGAAGTTCTGCTTCAACTGCAGCCTTTTGTGTGGTGCCGTTCATGAAACAGCCCCTCAGCTGGCTGCAGGAGGGAGGCAGAGGCCTCTGATGTCTCCAGAGGACTGCAGGTTAGAAGACCTCTGCTGGGGTGGGTGGATATCTCTCACTTGCTCTGCACCTAGAGGAGGCTTGACCAAGAGGAGGCCTTTGGGTGGGATGTGTAGGTTTGTGTATCTAGGCTGGCACCCATGGGAGGATATTCAGGATGAGCTCATCCTCCTACCCATAAACTCGTTGTTCTGATATCTTTTGAACAAAAACAGGCTGACATCCAGGGGCCAAGTGTTGTATTTCTTTGTGTCTGCCATAGAAATTAGCAGGTTCAATAAAAACTTGATTAATAAATGATTAATCTGATCCAGTATAAAAATTTTAAGGGAAGCCAGGCAACGGCGCAGTGGTAAAATGCAACACTGTGCAAGGCCGGCCCACAAGGGGAATCCTGGGTTTGCATCCAGAGACCTCCCCAGGACTCAGGCATTGCCTAGTACTTGTGACCGACTCAGGCTGGCGATGGAATGCAGTGTCAAGACCCTCTTGAGGTGCCCTCTCTCCCTGTCTCTTTCTGTATCTCTTGCTCATGGAAGAAAAAAAAACTTAAAATATTTATTTTCTAGCCAAAAAAGTTTTTATCATAATATTCTCAAAAGTGGCTTTGGGGACCAGCAGTTAGCGTAATGGCTATGTCGCTGGACTCCCACGTAGTCAACCGCGGTTCATGTCCCAGACCTGGTGGCTTAAAACTCACACCGGGCGCGTGTGCATGCGTGCCCGCCCAAGATCCCGAGAGGAGAATGGAGGAGAAGGGATTGCGGTGTGGCCATTCCCCCTGGGGGGTGATTTCTAGCTTACTGTCTTTCTATCTCTCTGTCTGTCTGGAGAGCACACACGCCCTATAGCAAAAACCTCTCAAAAAAAAAAAAAAAAAAAGTGGCTTTGGTATTCCTCCCTTACTGCCTACCCTCACATCACCCAGGGACAAAGTAGAACCAAGAGTCTACTGAATTATTTGACTATGTGGGTCAAACTATGCAAGGGCACTTATTGGCTTAACAAGGCGAGAGATTCCTAGGCCCTGGTCACTGAAGGGAGGCAGCTGGGATTCAGCACTGACTCAGAGCCTGGGCTTAACCAAGGCAGGCTTCCTTTCTCATCCCTCTGCCTCTCGCTCTCTGCTGAGCACACGTGCCCTATAGCAAATTAAAAATAATAATAAAATTAAATCTTAAAAAAAAATAGCCGAGGCATACATCTCTGTCCCTACATTGAGTCTTCTGGTTTCTGACTGACTGATTCTAATCCTGTCCTCAGTTACAGTCAGATAAATACCATCTATTTCCCAAGGTTCAGGAGAACGTATTGAGTTCATGTATACAGAAGTGCTGTGTACCCCATAAAACACCATGTAAGTGGTCCTTCCTCTGACATTTCTTTTTCTTTTAATTAACTGAAAAGTAGAAGTCTTGCTAGTATTGATCCAAAATGCCATTGTGTTTTAAAAACAGAATGGGAAAGAAAGACAATCAAAAGTACCTTAGAAGAAAGATGATTAGAGTTTAGAAGTATTCTGTTTTTTTGTTTTTCAAGAAAGAAAATAAATCCAGTTGGAAATTGCTAGGCCTTGTCAATTACCTAATAAAAATGAGAAAGAATGGATAATAAAGGCAATGGAATTAAAAGTACAGAGAGAGTTAAAACAGAGATAAAAAGAACCAGAAGGAAAATCCACTTGAAAATAAATACCACCTGTCCCTCTGGCTGAGTCACTAGTTAGTTTACCTTGCAGCGCAAGTCCAGAATTCCATAAATGGCAGCAGGTTTTCATCCTTCTCACTCATTCCTTCTTTTCAAAAGTTATCCCCCTGGCGCCAGCAGGTGGTGTGGTAGTTAAGGACTCCCACTTAGCCAACCACAGTTCAAGTCCTGGACCTGGCAGCTTGCTTTCTCACTCTCTCTCGCTCTCTCTCTCTCTCTCTCTCATAAAACTTAAATACATAAAGTTAAATTAAATAATTCTTTAAAAAAATTTGTCCCCCACCTCATCCTTCTCCTCCCCTGCAAAAATCGTAATTATCTATCAGTGAAAGACCAGTGGTTTTCAAATGTCCAAACTTGTTTTTTAATAAAAATCTTAAAAAGGGATGCAGTCTTACAACCAGTCCTCACAGGGGTGTTCATTTGAAACTAGGCAGTGGGCCTGGTGGACCACTGTAGCCTCCCACCCAATGCCTTGGACTCCAGCAGCATAGTTTGACTACAACTGTGAAGGATTCAGTGTGCCTGTAAACATTGGATGTATTCCTTACAGTATTTCTCTCTCCGCCTCTGGCTCATAGCCTGTGCCAAAATTTGTTTCATGGGGACATTGGGTGGCAATGTGATTCAGAAGCAGAATGAAAATGCCCCTTTGTTCATCTCAAATGTGAAATTCAAATAATCAATTTAAATAAGCCTTTTATTAGCTGCCTTCTCAAATTTAGAGAATCTTGTAGATTTTAATTTTGGACAGAACACTTAAGTCTTTATAATTCGATAGCTGAATACCTCTCTGTTAATATAGGATGCTGAAAGAAGAAAGAAACAAAGTTTGGGATCACTGTAGTTACTCTTCTTCTCTTTCATATAGCAATCAAACAAGCTGGAAAATTAGGTCATGATGTGCGCCCTTTCATAAGGACCTTGAAGTTCCATGAGATTCAGCAATTTGACTCCACATTTGAGCTGGGCCTAGAGCCAGTTCCATAGAATTCCAAAGCCTGCATTTTCACTACCAAAGCTGACGTTTAATTATTCCCACCTTAGGGGAATTCATTTCTGTGAACTTCCCATTCGTTTTATAGTTGTAATCCCTGGCCCTCAAAACAGGAATCTGATTATTTCTTGTCTGAGATGTTGATATTAATTTAGATTCTTGGTGCTTTCCAATGTTTTTCTTAAAGAACAACAATAACTATACTAGAACTGTCTTAAGGAGCCAGGAAGAGAATTGAATCCATCGTGATTAATTTCATTCCATACTTTAGCTATCGGTAGGGTTGGTTTTTCTTTTTTTTTCAGTTTACTTAGACACTTACTAATAAAATAAAATACAAATATTTAAGAAAGGTGACCTTTATTACTATTAACAAAAATAAAACCAAGAGAATTTACTTCTCTCCCCAAAACCACCAACTGGATAGGCTGTCATGAAGCCATGGAGCCTAGCTCTTACAGACAGGACTTTTTTTTTTTTGTACATTTTCCCACAGACATTCACTTTACATATCAAAAATATTTTTCCTTTACTCCATGTTCTTTACAGTTAATAAACAACTCTCAAATACCCAGAAAACTGAATTTTAAAAAATAACTTTCAAAGTATTTGTTATAATTTTGTTTGGGACTCTGTAACAACAGAGACAGTATGGTTTTAAATGTTTTTGAGAAAATATTTACATATCAACTACTCAAACTATCGAGAAGCAAACACGCAGCACACAGCTCACACATGAACCCTCCCAGCTCGGTTCTGCCTACTAAGTAGTCTGTGGTTTACCGTCTGTAAGCAGAGACCAGTCTCTTTTTCTTTCTTCAAAGTCTTCCTCAAGGTAATCCTCTGGTTGTAGCTGCTCTTTTGCAATCTCTGCTGATTACAGTGCTGGGATAGAAGAGTCCAGGTTATTTTATGGAATGAATTCTTTCATATGGCTTCTCTAATCCTCTCTGCCAGGCAGAAACATTTATGGTGCCAGGCCATCTTTCCAGGTGCTTCTGTTAACTTTCTTGAGATCTACCTTAGTTCTATAGTTTTCTGGTCAACCTTCAGATATGACCTTCAAGTAAAAACCCTGACAGTAACTAGTATTTACAATTTCTTATGCAAGGCATCAGGTATTATTGAGCTTATGTAAATAACCCTTCTGCTTGTTAACCTAATGGAATAATCTTTGTAAGTAACCTGATGTTTCTCTCTTGCCAATTTTAGTATCTTGTCTTTGTCTGTGAATTTGGCCAATATGGCTATGATATATCTTGAAGAAGATCTTCTTAGATTGCTTCTACTAGAGATCTTTAGTATTTCTTGGGTCTGGATATCTGAATGCCTCTCTAGGTTTGGAAAGTTTTCTTTCAGGATTTCATTGAATAGATGATCAATACCCATATTAGTTTCTTCACTTTCCGGGATACTAGTTATCTGGATGTTTGTGTCTTAATAGTATCTAGTATTTCTCATATGTTATGCTCATTTTTGGGGGTGATTTTCTCAGTCTTTTTGGTTATTTTTTTCTAGGTCAGAGGTTTTATCTTCAACATCTGAGATTAATCTTCTGCATGGTCTAATCTGCTTTTAGTACTTTCAAGGAAAGTTTTGGTGTCCTGTATTACAGCCTTCATCTCCAACACCTCCATTTGATTCTTTCTGGTGGTGTGTATTTCTTCTTTCAAATTGTGAAAGAACTTCCCCACCTCCTGAAACTCATGGTCTCTTTTTTCTTGCACCCTCTGGAGTTCATTGTCCCTCATCTCTTGCATCTTGTTTAGTTTTGTCACTATTAATATTCTGAATTATTTATCGGACATTTCCATGACTTCCATTATTCTGTCTATGAATGATGAAGGATTCTTTTCCCTTGGGGAGAGATGTTTTCTTGGTTTCTCATATTTCTTATGAGAACCTCTGCAGTGGTTTCTGGTCATTTGATAGGTTATATGTTTCTTCCTAATTTCTTGGAGTTAATTCTGAGTGTTCAGAGTTGTTCAGGAGGAGGTAATCAGCAATCTCTCTGCAGTTTCATTTCCCTGATGCTCATCAAGCAACTTACACTTTTTACTTTGGAACTGGATATTACAAAGCCCTCACAGTTTCTAAGAATAGGTGCACCTGGGCTGAGCTACAGGGTTTCAACAGAGTTCAGAGGCGTGTGGGAGGAGATGAGCCATGCTCTCTCCAGCTCCATACTTCTCCCTGCTGCTCTCTCTGTGGTCTCTCTTCTCTAAATTTTAGTCATTTGGTGGTGTGTTCAATTTTGGCTAATTGCTTAGAGAAGGTTTCTGCAACTGTAAGATCATGTGCTTCCCTTTACTGTAAGGTATTTCTGAGATAATTTCTTTACTGTATTTTGCAACGTGGTATCCACAGAAAGAGATAATTGAGTTCAGATTTACAAAGAGGAGTTTCTTCCTTCAGGCAGCAGGTTCAGTAAGGGTCGAGGATTTCTATGACCCTAGAGTATTTAGATGCTTAGCTACCGTGCACCTAGGCCTGTCAAGACACTCAGTGTATGGAGGCTGAACAGCAGAGTGAGAAAGTAGTTTTAAAAAAAGAAAAAGAAAACAAAGGGGGAAAAGAAGAAAACAAAATTTTTAACAGTGAAAAAGGAAAACTGTGTGGCACTTGTGCAAGACAGCACAGGACACACCTCAGATTGAAATGGCTTCTAAAATTAGCAAGAGAAAGGAGAGGTCAGAGATGACAAGTGCTTTAAAAATTTTTTTAAAAGAAAAAAATTAAGTAGAGAAATAGAGACAGAAAGAAAATGGAGGTTGTCCTAACTGTCTGAGCTTTTGGGGGGTCTGGAAGATGGGGTTTAGAGCAGAAATTCAGTTGCCTTGGTCTCTGAACACAGTAGGACACACCCCAGATTGAAATGGCTTCCATCTGAGCTTTTTTAGGGTCTGGAAGATCACAGATAGGACTTTTTATAGATTAATAATAATATACCATTGCTTTTGTTCATTGTTGTTCAGATAATCAACATAAACTCTAAACAAAATTTAATCACCTCCATTTTGCCCTTTATCCACTGGATACTCCATTAATTTAAACCTATCTAAGCACACAGATATGGTCTGTTTGCTTTACACTCTTGCAAGGCTGTCTGTCTCCTGATAAATATACAGGTTGTTTCCAGTTTTCACCACTTCAAAGCAACTCTATGGATACCTTCTGGTGTACTTATGTACATGTCTCCTTTATCTGTTGATCTTTATATGAGGACACTACAAAACATTTCTGGAAAAGTGAAATTAAAATATTAAAATGGGCCCAGCCTCGTAGCGCAGTCAGTAGCATACAAGACTGCGAAGCTGGAAGCCACATGCCAATGCACCTGAAGTCCCTGGCCTCGTCAGACTGAAAATGTGCTGAGCACGCAAGCATACCCAAAATCTTAGTGTGCTTGAGAACTGGAAGAAGGGGGTTGTGACCTAGGGAACCCTGTGGTGGGTGTTTGTCTATCTCTCTTCTCATGCACACACATGTTCCATCATGAATTTTTTTCAGAAAAGATAAAAATAAATATGAATGTTATTTCTCAACATAAGCTCCATCACGTTCAAGAAACTTTAGTAAGCAATGGTACCAGCCTTTTAGTCCAGCCCTTAAGAACTGGGGGTCCTGAAAATTTAACTGTCACTGCAGTCTTTTTTACACTATTAACTAAAGAAAAATGAGTGTTCTTTTTTCTTTTTTTTTTGGAGAGGTTTTTCCGCTATAGGGCGCGTACACTCGCCAGACAGACAGAGAGAGACACAGAGACAGAAAGCGAGAAATCACCCCCCGGGGGGATGGTCACACCGCAATCCCTTCTCCTCCATTCTTCTCTCGGGATCTTGGGCACGCACGCACACGCGCCCGGCATGAGTTTTAAGCCACCGGGTACGGGACGCGAACCGCAGTCGACTACATGGGAGTCCAGCAACATAGCCATTACGCTAACTGCTGGTTCCCAAAAAGAGTGTTCTTTAAAGACTTTTTTAAATTCTAAAACAAAAAAATCAAAAGGCACCAAATTGAGCTGTAATATGGATGCCTAATGATTTTCCACTGACACCCTCACAAAACTGCCCTTGTTTGATGAGAAAAATGAGCAGAAGTATGGTTAGGCTGGAGAAGGACTCTCTGGTAAAGTTTTCCAGGGCTTTTTTCTTTTCTTTTTCCTTAAGAATTATTTTATTTAACTTTATTTATTTATTTTTAATTTGACCAGAGAGGGACAGAGTGAAAGTGACTGTGAGTGAGAGAGAGAGAGAGAAAGTGAGAAAGTAAGCCATCAGGTCCAAGACTTGAACCACAGCCATGAGGGGAGTCTAGCACCCTTAACCACCACACCACCTGCCAGCCCCATCCAGGGCATTTTTCTACTAACACTTCAGCTAACCCTCTCATAATAAGAAGACATTGTTCTTTGCTTCACCAGAGAATCAACAAGCAAAATTCTTTGAGCATCTCCAAGCACTGTTTCCATGACCTTTGCTCTTAACTGCCTTTGCTTTGACCGGACTGCTTCTACTTGTTGGTAACCACTGCTTTCCTGTGCTTTGTCTTCAGCATCATCCTGGTAAAGCCATATGTCATCTCCTGTTAACAGTTCTTCAAAGAAATCAAAATCTTGATTCTCTTGTTTAAAATTTCTTTTGAAAGCTCTGCCCCTCTCTGCAGCTGATTTGGGCACAATAGCTTTGGTACCTTTTGAGCAGAAAATCTCTCAACTTTCCCTTTTCAGTTGATCAAAACTGTGTAAGCTTAATCAGTTAGGTTGTCTATAGTGTTGACTATTTCTGCTGTTTATCACAGATCATCTTCAGTTCGGGCATAAAGAATATTAATTTTTTCTCACACATTGATATGGATGATCTGCCACTGAGGGCATCATCTTCAACATCAGCTTATACCTTCTTTGTTTGTGTATTTGTTTTTTGCCAGAGGGCATATGTTCTCACCAGAGATAACAGGAGAAAGAGGGAGAAAGCACTCCCCAGTGGGAATTTTTTGTTGTTGTTGTTATTGCTCCCACATTGATTTATTTTTTTAAGATATTGCTCTGATTTTTTTATACTTTATATTTAATTTTCTTTTATACATTCAACCTCATTATCTAGTTTACAAAGTGAATATTTTAAACAGGTGAACATTTAAAGCACACCTGCACACATCCTTTAGGGCTGGGATTCAAACCATGCGGTTGGTCATGTGGTATCTCGCTTCAGGGTCAGCTTCCATTTTGCCCCTTCTTAAAATGAGTTATCCATTTGTAAACTGCTGATTTCTTTGAGGTATTGTTCCTGTAAAGGTTTCATAAAGCATCATTGATTTCATCATTCTTCCACCCAAACTTCACCATAATTTCTTTTCCACTTATTTTTACGTTTTCCACAAACATTTACTTTACATATCTAAAAGTGTAAAGTATTTTTACTCATACTCCGTTGTTCTTGACAGTTAAACAACTTTCAAAATTTCAGAATACTGAATTTTAAAGACAGTGTTCAAACTATTTCTTATAATTTTCTATAATTTTGTTTGTGACTCTATAACAACAAAGACTGTATGGTTTTAAATATTTTTTCATTTTATTTTTATTTTTATTTTTTTTTAGAGAGGTTTTTGCTATAGGGCGTGTGCGCTCGCCAGACAGACAGAGAGAGACAAAGAGACAGAAAGCGAGAAATCGCCCCCAGGGGGGATGGCCACGCCACAATCCCTTCTCTTCCATTCTCCTCTTGGGATCTTGGGCATGTGCGCACATGCGCCCGGCGTGAGTTTTAAGCCACCGGGTCCGGGACATGAACCGCGATTGACTACATGGGAGTCCAGCGACATAGCCATTACGCTAACTGCTGGTCCCTAAATTTTTTTGAGAAAATGTTTACATGTCAACTACTCAAATTGTTGAAAAGCAAACACTAGTCACACATAAACCTTCTCAATTCAGCCCTGTATACCAAGTATTCTGTGATATACCATCTGCTAGCAAAGATCAGTCTCTTTTTCTTCCTTCAAAGTCTTTCTCAAGATAATCCTCTGGTGTGGTTGCTCTTTTGCAGTCTCTACTGATTACAATGCTGTGCTGGAAAAGTCCAGGTTATTTTATGCTATAAATTATTTTATATGTCTTCTCTGATCCTCTCTGCCAAGCAGGACTATTTATGGTGCCAGGCCATCTATCTAAGAGCTTCTGTTGGTTTACTTGAGATATACCTTAGTTCCGTAGTTTTTTGATTAATCTTCAGGTATGACATTCCATTCAAAGTCCTATCCAATAATGAGTATTTCCAATTTCTGATTCAATGCAACAAGAATTATTGAACTTATGCAAATAACCCTAATGCCACAAATTAAGACTACTCCCAAATATTTCTAATTCAAGAGGGGTCAGGAAGGAATAAAAGTTTATGTTTCCATTTAAAGAAACAAGAAATATATTTTAACAAATTGCTGAACCTATCAGCAACTCAAAAGAAAGTAAAATGTTTAAATCAGGAAAACAAAGCATAGTTTAAAAAAATCATTAATGTTTTACTCAAAAGTTATAAAATTCTTTTTTTTTTTTGGAGAGGTTTTCACTATAGTGCGTGTGTGCTCGCCAGACAGAGAGAGAGAGACATAGAGACAGAAAGCGAGAAATCACCTCCCAGGGGGGATGGTCACGCCGCAATCCCTTCTCCTCCATTCTCCTCTCGGGATCTTGGGCACGCACACACACGTGCCCGGCATGAGTTTTAAGCCACCGGATCCGGAACACGAACCGCGGTCGACTACGTGGGAGTCCAGTGACATAGCCATTACGCTAACTGCTGGTTCCCAAAAGTTATAAAATTCTATTTTGCAATTTCAGTCTTAGGGTCAAACACTCTTCTGTTCAATATGCATTGTTACTGTGGTCCAATCTTTTTGTGTAAATCCTAGAAGTTAACATTCAATGTTATTATTGATATTTCTTGTCCCTAGCATTAAATTGGTCATTTCCTTGGTTGCCTTTTGTTCTCTTGTTTCTGTATGTGTCTTTAGTTTTCCTGGTAGAGCACTCCTTTCTTGAAGAGTAGGTCTGCTATTGGCAAATTCTTTCAGTTCTTGCTTATCTGAGAATGTTTTTTATCCTTTCTTTCTGTGTGAAAGATAATCTTGCCGGGTACAGTATTCTTGGTTGAAACTGTTTTTCACTTAACACTTTGAATATATTTTCCCATTCTTTCCTTGCTTGCATTGTTTCTTATGAGAGGTATGAGGTTAACCTGATTGAATAACCTTTATAAGTAACCTGACGTTTCTCTCTTGCCAATTTTAGTATCTTGTCTTTGTAGATTTGGTC
Organism: Tupaia tana; assembly: GCA_026018925.1. Classification (NCBI taxonomy): domain Eukaryota; kingdom Metazoa; phylum Chordata; class Mammalia; order Scandentia; family Tupaiidae; genus Tupaia; species Tupaia tana. The sequence continues at coordinate 945,050 of JAKSZU010000008.1, forward strand.
AGTCTGGCTGTGATGTGCCTTGGAGATCTTCTTGGGTTGATTCTATTAGGGGTCCTTTGTATTTCTTGGATCTGGATATTTGAAAGCCTCTCTAGATGTGGAAAGTTTTCTTCCAAGATCTCATGGAATAGATCATCAATGCCCTTGCTAGTTTCCTCACCTTCTGGGATACCAATTATCCAGATGTTTGGGCACTTAATGCTGTCTAGTATTTCATGTATAGTATTCTCAATTTTTTTGGTTATTTTCAGAGTTCTTTTGGGTTGTTTTTTTCTAGATCAGAAGTTTTGCCTTCAACATCCAAGATTCAATTTTCTTCATGGACTAATCTGCTTTTAATACTTTCAAGGGAGATTTTGATTTGCTGAATGGCAGTCTCCATCTCTAATAGCTCCATTTGATTCTTTTTTTTTTTTTTTGCTTTTACTTGTTTATTTATTTATTTGTTTGTTTTATTTAAATTTATTTGTTTACGTTCATTCACTGTACATCATTACAGCATACAAAATGAGATTTTCCATCCAGAGTACATTGTCTCAATCAAGCACATCAACATACATGTTATTGTCAACAAATAATTTTCCATTTCTTGTTTCCTGTATGTTTTGCTTTTTTCCTCCCATCCTTGATTCCCTATCTCTTACCCTCTGCCATCTCCCACTCTCTTCCCACACTGTCTCTGGTATCTACGTTTACTTCCTATACTGTTTCCCCCCCATTTTTTATTGAATTACTAAAGATCTTAATTAATCTATATATATATTTTTTTTTTTTTTTTTTTTTTGGAGAGGTTTTCGCTATAGGGCGCGTGCGCTCACCAGACAGACAGAGAGAGAGACATAGGGACAGAAAGCGAGAAATCACCCCCCAGGGGGGATGGTCACGCCGCAATCCCTTCTCCTCCATTCTGCTCACGGGATCTTGAGCTTGCACACACACGCGCCCGGTGTGAGTTTTAAGCCACCGTGTCCGGGACACGAACCGCGGTTGACTACATGGGAGTCCAGTGACATAGCCATTATGCTAACTGCTGGTTCCCACCACTTTCTTAGTTTTTGAACTCTTCTTTTCGTGTGTCTGTATTTAATTTTCCTGATGTAGCACACCCTTGAGAACTTCTTGGAGATCTGGTCTGGTGCTGGTAAATTCTTTCAGGTTTTGTTTATCTGAGAATGTTCTTGTCTTTTCTTCCCACATGAAAAAGAATCTTGCTGGGTGCAGTATTCTCGGCTGAAATTGCTTTTCTCTTAACACTTTGAATATATTTTCCCATTCTTTCCTCGCTCGCATTGTTTCCGATGAGAGATATGCTGTTAGCTTGATGGGATATCCTTTGTAGGTAACTTGATGTTTTTCTCTTGCCAATCTTAGTATCTTGTCTTGTCTGTGGTTTTGATCAACCTGGCTATAATGTGTCTTGAAGAAGATCTTCTTGGGTTGATTCTGTTTGGGGTCCTTTGTATTTCTTGGGACTGGATCTTTGAATGCTTCTCTAGGTTTGGTAAGTTTTCTTGCAGGATTTCATGGAATAGATTATCAATGGTCTTATGGGTCTCTTCACCTTCTGGAATGCCAATTATCTGGATGTTTGGACGTTTGATGGTATCTAGTACTTCTCGTATATTATTCTCAAATTTTTGTGCCATTTCCTCAGTCTTTGTGGTGGATTTTTCTAGGCCAGCAATTTTCTCTTCTACGTCTGAGATTCTATTTTCTGTATGATCTAGTCTGCTTTTAATACTTTCAAGGGAGATTTTGACTTCCTGTATTATAGACTTCATTTCAAACAGTTCCGTTTGACTCTTTTGTAAAGCGTGTAATTCCTCTTTCAGATCTTGCAAGAATTTCCTCACCTCCTGGAACTCGTCAACTTCTTTCTCCTTTCTCTTTAGCAGTTCATTATGTCTCTTCTCTTCCATCTCAGTTAGCTTCGCCATTATGAATGCTCTAAATTCTTTATCAGACATTTCCATGACTTGCATTGAACTGCTTGTGGATGAAGAGGAGTTATTCTTTTCCCTTGGAGGAGAGGTATTTTCTTGCTTTCCCATATTTCTTGTGGTCCTGTGGTGACTTCTTGTCATCTGATGGATGGTGTGTTTCTTTCAAATTCTTGAAGTTCAATCTGAGTGTTCAGGAGCAATCAGAAAGAGATGATCTGGAATCTCTTTACCATTCTGTTGTGATCGCTGGTGGAGCAGATTCAGTAGATATTGAGGAATATGTTAACCCTAATAGTATTTGGAAGTTTAGCTACAGTGCCCTCAGATCCATCTAGAAACACATTAAATGGATATTGAAGAGTGGAGAGACAAGAAAAAAGAAAATGAAAAAGAGAGAGAGAAATGACAAAGAAAGAGAAAAAAAGACAAAAAAAAGAAAAATATTGTAATTATTGTTTTTTCTTTTAAAAAAAATAAAAACATAGAAAACCGCGCAGCACACTAGCGCGCCGTGCGAAATGACTAGTTCACAGGCGCCATTAGGAATCCTCTTCTGAAGGAAGGCCTCAACTCTCCTGCCTGGGCAAAAGGACCAGAGGGGATTATTAACAAAACAAAAGGTGGAACTGAGAGCAAGAGAAAAACTTTACCTTTAAAAAAATCGTAAAAAGGAAAAATTACAAAAAAAAATGAGAAGACAGAAGCAGAAAGAGACAGAGACACAGAGACAGAGAGAAAAGGCCAGAGGGGCTCCCTACCACACTAGCTTTGTTTGCTGGAGGCTGAATTATCAGTAGAAAATCTTCATTTCTCCTGTCCCCTGAAATGACTAGTTCGCAGGAGCCATGAGGAATCCTCTTCTGAAGGAAGGCCTCAACTCTCCTGCCTCCATTTGATTCTTTTTTATGATGTGTATTTCCTCTTTTAGATCATGGAAGAACTTCAACACCTCTTGGAACTTATTGTCTCTTTTCTCCTGCATCTTCTGGAGTTCATTATCTCTCAGCTCTTGTATCTCATTTTGTTTTGAGTTTCTCTATCAGCCATTTCCATGAGATCTACTGTACTGTCAATGGATGATGAAGGATTCTTCTTTTCCCTTATGGAAGAGATATTTTCTTGATTTCTCATGTTTCTCATGCCTCTGTGGTTGTTTCTGCTCATTCTGTGACAAAATCTGTCCTCCACTTGTCTGAATATTTTGGGAGTCTAGGAGATGGAGTTTAGAGCATAGCTTCCCTGAACACACCAGGACACACCTCAGCTTTAAAATGGCTTCTTGTCTGAGTATTTGGGATTCTAGAAGATAGAGTTTAGATCATAGCTTCCCTGAACATGCCCACTTTACCATAAATTTGATGTTTGTTTTTGATTCAATTTTAGTAAAATTAATGTTGTTCTGATAGGGTCCTTTTCAAACTGATGTGTTATCCTTTGTAGTGCCTCAAATTGGATCCTATTCAGACAAGTTATTATGAGTTTATTTTAATACAACCAAATTTTTAAAGCAATGCATAGGTTTCTCATAACATGCATTTCTCATTGTTTTTTAAAGTCTATTTCTTTCATGTGAAAGAAAAACAGCCTTGGGACCAGCAGTTGGCATAGTGGCTATGCTGCTGGATTCCGATGTAGTTGACAGTGGTTCAGATCCCAAGTCCAGTGGCTTAAATTCACGCCAGATGCATGTGTGTGCATGCTCAAGATCCCAAGAGGAGAACGGAGGAGAAGGGATTGTGGTGTGGCCATCCTCCCTGGGGGGTGATTTCTCACTTTCTGTCTCTCTGTCTTTCTGGTGAGCACATGCGTCCTATAGCAAAAACCTCTCGAAAAGAAAAAGAAAGAAAGAAAGAAAGAAAGAAAGAAAGAAAGAAAGAAAGAAAGAAAGAAAGAAAGAAAGACAGCTTACCCCCCAGTAGTGTCTTCACTCCATGATCTATTCCCAGCCTCAGGAGCACGATTGCGGCATGGATGTGTGCACCTGGTGGGCACAAGGAATCTTGGGATATAAATGCTGGACTATTTCATGCTGCTCTAGAATCATGACATATTGGCGTTATCATTCTGCCAACTTGACTGACTTCCATGAAGTTTTTGAAGACCTCTCATTTTTTAACCTTTTTTACTGTGAAATATAACAAACATACGAAGGAATACATAGTTATAGAGTAATTGATAATAAGTGAATAAATAAAACATACCCATAAAATCACCACCAAATGCAGGAAACAGAACATGGCCAGTGTTCAGAAGCCACCTGTTACGTGTCCCTCCTAACACTACTCCCTCATCATAGAGCTCCTAGCAGTCTTTCACACTTTTACAATTTTGTGTATATCCTTAAATAAATATTTAAGTCGGGGCCAGCAGGTGGTGTGGTGATTAAGAGCACTGGATTCCCACAGGGCCAACCACAGTTCAAGTCTTGAACTTGGCAGCTTGCTTTCTCATTCCCCTCCCAATTCTGTCCCTTTCTGGTCAAATTAATTAATTAATTAAATATATTTTTAGATCTCTGTTTTAGAACTTTATAGAGATGGCATTGTCCTTGTGTATTTATTTATTTGTTGCTTCTTTTGCTCACCAGAGATTCTTCCAGCCCAGCTGCACATAAAAGGACCCCAGTGTGAGGGATGGACCCCAATGTGGGAGCGGGTGCACTGACTCCTATGTGAGTGTGTGTGAATTGCTAGTGTTTTGTTGGACTATATATTTTGTAAGGGTGATCCATTTATTGTAAATAGCTCTGGCTTGTTCATTTGCATTCCACTTTACGCATTTGGCACAATTCGTTTATCCATGCAGTTGTGTCAGCATTTCTAGCCAGTATAGGCAGAGGCATGAGCCCCTAATATGTGTCCCCTGGAGTACATGTGTACACATGGTGGAGGGCAGGGTGTCCTTTGCCTTCAGTAGATAATACCAACTGTTTTTCAAAAATACGAGTTCCAGAGCCCACGGTGGCATGGGGGTTAAGGCGCTGGACTCCCACATAGCCAACCATGGTTCAAGTCCCAGACCTGGTAGCTTGAAACTCATGCCATGCACATGTACATGCATACCCAAAATCCCAGGAAGAGAATGGAAGAGAAGGGATTGCACAATGGCCATCCCCCCAGGGGGTGACTTATCACTTTCCCTCTCACTATCTCTCTCTGGCTCTTTCCAGTGAGTGCACACATCTTATAGCAAAAGCCTTAAAAAGAAAAAAAAAAAGTAGGACTTCTGGATCAGTTCCATAGCCTAGTGGTTGATGGAGCTGGATCCCACATGGCTGACCATGCAGCTCAAATCCCAACTCTGGCAGCCTGAAAGGTAAACTGGACACATACGTGTGCATGCCGAAATTCTGATAGGATGAAGAAATGAAGGAGAGAGGATCACAAAATGACCACACCCCATTTGGGGGTGCTCTCTCTCTTTTTCTCTCTTTTTCTCATGAATGCACATACCCTCTGGCAACTTAAAAACAGAAAGTGGGGGTTCCAGTCACTATTCTTGTTGGCATTATGGCATGTTCTTTTTTTTTTTTTAAAGTATTGTGCTCTTTTTTTAAATTTTATTTATTCATTCATTTATTTTTAATTTGACAGAGGGAGACACAGACAGGGAGAGAGAAAGAGGGGAAGTGAGAAAGCAAGCCACCAGGTCCAGGACTTGAACCGTGGTCAGCCATGTGGGAGTGTCCAGCACCTTAACCACCATGCCACCTGCTGGTCCCATTATGGCATGTTCTTAATGCCCTACTTTACTTTTATTATTTGGTATATTGGGATGTCTTTTTTTTTTTTCAAATTTTGCTTTTTTATTCTTCTAATATTTCCTCTTTCATGAAGTGAAAAGGAGGTATCAAGCTTAAAAAAAAAGAATTATTTACTAGATTTCATAGATTTATCATTGTCATTATTATTATTATTATTATTATTATTATTTTAACCAGAGAGAGGGAAAGTAAGAAAGCAAGCCTCCGGGTCTGGAACTTGAGCCATGGTTGGCCATGTGGGAGTCTAGCACCCTAACCACCACACCACTGGTCTAAGAAATTATGAGACCAGCAGTTGGCATAGTGGTTAGGTCTCTGGATTCCCACATGACCAACCATGGTTCAAGTCCCAGACCCAGAGGCTTGAAACTCATGCTATGCTCATGTGTATGTCTCTCTCTGGAGAGCGCATGAACTCTATAGCAAAAATTTCTCTTATAAAAAGAAATCTTTGTGTGTCCTGAGGTCATGACTGGTGTTTCTGGCTGAAGAATATATAACTGGACTTGTTTTCCCAACCACAGGCAGGGCTATGGGAAGCATCATAAGCATCTTGGAAATGGCAGGCTGAATTTGCAGCTCTCGGTCTGGTCACGTTCAATGGGACACTCCTGGGTTGGAGGCTGTGTCTCTTTGCCCCACAACCCCATTAGCTATTGACAGGTCAAGCAAGTGTCTATAACAACCGTTATCACATCAGACACCAGCTGTGTCCTTTGTTGTGCATGATCCTCCAAACAGCCACTCAGGATGCTGCTGCTGTGTCCATTTCACAGATGTGGAACCTAGAGCTAGTAAAGAGTAAAGAGTAGTTACCCAACAGGAGTCAGGTGGGAGGTGGAGCCAAAATCCACTCTCTAGTGGCTGGAAGGCAGATCCTGCCTTCCTGGGCGACTGCAGTGCTGTACAACTCGGTTACCCTGGGTGCCTGAGGGTTGAGAGTTGTGCAGAGTGCTTTGCCACGAAGCCCTGTCCTTGCCCTGCCGACTCATGTAGACTAATGACTAGATGGGACAGAACTCACACCAGATGCAACTGCCTCAGACCAGGGTCCACATGAGGCAGCCAGGTATCCAGAGCGGGGAACAGGTTGTTGATGATTTAGGTTGAAGCCCATCTCTTGCTAAAGGGTGTTTTGTTGTTTTCTACTTCATTATTTGACAGAGCAATGTAAACTATTTGTAATAGGACTCACAGGTTCGTCTCTGGAACCTTTTGAGACATAAAAGAGTGGACCAGCAGTTGGCATAGCGGTTATATCACTGGACTCCCACATGGCTGACTTCAGTTTGAATCCTGGACCTCATGGCTTGAAATAGCCAGGCCCATATGCATGCATGCCTAAGGTCCCAGGAGAAGAATGGAGGAGAATGGATTGTGGCATGGCTATCCCCCCGAGGGGTGATTTCTCTTTCCATATCACTGTCTCTGTCTCTATCTCCCTCTCTGGCCAGTTCTTGTGTCCTGTGGTAAAAACTTCTTAAGAAAAAAAAAAAGAGAGAGAAAATAGGAGAGGCTACTTGATATGTAAATTTATGATAGTAGAATTAATTGTAAGGAGGCAAGGTTTTTTTTTTTGTTGTTTTCTATTTTTCTTTCAATTGTCAGAGCACAGTTGAAATACCGTTTGCTGGGGCCAGCTCTGCAACCTGGTGGTTAAGGCAGCTGGATCCCATGCGATCCTTCAATTCAGGATCCAAGACCCACAGCTCAAGATAGACATCAGGCACATATGTGCCTGCCCAAAATCTCAGAAGGAGGGAAAGATGGAGGAGAAGGGGTTGTAGCTTGACCATGTCCCACTGCAGGGTGCTTCCCCTCTCTCTCTGTGTCTCTCTGTCTCTCTCTAGTAAGTGCACATACCCTCAAGAACAAAAAAATAAATAAATAAAATGAATGTTTGGTAAAAACCATTTGTGTGGGTGTTCCTGCCTCCGTGCAGGTGAGCAAATGGATCATGCAACACTTGTGAAATAACATGTACCACCAGGAACAGGAGTAGACCAAGAACTGGTTGCAGAGTCCCAGAAAACAGCATATTGCAGGAGTTCTGTATTTCCCGTGCAGTTGAATGTGTGTCTGTCTGTCTGTCTGTCTGTCTCTCTATAATTTCTGATGAGACAGAACAGAAATGTGTAAAGAACTTGTTTTTTTCCGGTTATACTACTTGGTAATTTTGTATCCCAAATCACAAGGTAAAAGTTGATATTAGCGGGACCAGCAGATGATGTAGTAGTTACGTCACTGGACTCCCACATGGCCAGCCGTGGTTCAAGTGCCAGACCCAGTGGCTTAAAACTCAGCACTGGGCATGTATGCATGCATGCCCAGAATCCCAAGAGGAAACAGGAAGAGAAGGGATGTGGCTTAGCCATCCTCTCTGAGGGGTGATTTTTCACTTCTATCTCTGTGTCTCTCTCTCTTGCTAGTGCACACGCCTAATATCAAAACTCTCTCTCTAAAAAAAGTTGATATAGCAAGGACATTTTTTAATATAACTGGCAGATGTCCCTTAAAATGCAAGATAGTCCAGAGTTACAAAATTACTTTACATCATTTTATAAATTTAAACAGTGATACAAAGGAACAGTGCAAATGGCATAATTTCAGATGTGTGGGGTTTTTTTTTTAAGACACATTTATTCAGCATCATGATCAGACTATTAACATTTAGCAATCAACAGCATGGGTGCAAAAAAAAAAAAAAAAAAAAAAAAACACTACATTAAAACCCTTTGTTGGAATGCATTACACTTTCCACAGAACAGAACTAAAATAACCTGTTATACAATTAGTCACAAACATAGTCCTCGTGTTTTTTGCCCATGCACATGAGTATTGTCTGAAACACGTCTTCTTTGCAGCAGCTCAGCCCCACCACTGCTGTGCTTGGCTGAGTTCACAAGTCTGTTGTAACCTATCGCTTCCCTGTCACTCTTCTGGCTCTCCTCTCCTGCTAAACTTCGTTTCCTGGCAGTTAATTAAAAACTTCTGCCGCTGCCAAAGCTACTGCTGCTGCTGGAACCGCCACAGCCACCTTAATTTCATGGTTGGGCAAAGTATTGGCCTGTACCACGATAAGGGCCAGAGCTTCTGCCTCCAAAGTTTCCACCCTTCATGGGTCCAAATTTGAAAACCTATTGTTGTAATTGCCAAAATCATTGTAGCTTCCACCACCTCCAAAATTGCTTCCATCATTACCAAATCCATTATAGCCACCCCCACTTCCACCGTATCCGCCACCACCACGGCTGCCACCAAAGCCACCACCACCACTGAAGTTTCCTCCATGATCAAAGTTACCATTACCACCAAAAACACCTCTTCAACCACCACCGATGTTTCCAGAACTACTTCAACCTCTTGGGCTGGAGGAAACACTAGCCATTTCTTGGTTTGACAGGTCTTTCCTTCACAGGTGTGGACATTCACAGTATGGTATTTCTGAATGACATTCTTATCCACAGTCATGACCATCAAAGGTTATAAACCAAAGCCCCTCTTCTTGCCACTGCCTCAGTCAGTCATGATTCCAATCACTTCAGTTTTTCCATACTGTTCAAAATAATCTCTTAGGTGGTGTTCTTCAGTGTCTTCTTTAATGCCACCAACAAAGATCTTTTTCACAGTTAAGTGGGCACCCGGTCTCTGCATTTTCTCTTGAGACAGCCCTCTTTGGTTACACAGCTCTTCCATCCACCTGTGTGGTCCTGCTTTCATGGCTGTACCCACCTCCACAGTGGTACAGGTGACAAACCCAAAACCCTAGAGCTCTCGGTGTTTGGATCTCACATTACCACGCAGTCTGTGAGCGTTCCCCATTGCTCAAAACAGCTCCTCAAGTTCACATTGGTTGTTTCAAATCTCAACCCTCCAATAAAGAGTTTCCGCAGCTCTTCCAGCTCTTTGGGAGACTCCAACTTGTACATGATGCCAGTGGGAAGAGAGACTTCAACAATGCTTCCCCAGCAGCGTTCACAGGCAGAAAGGAGTAAGCTAACAAACTTATCTCTTAGATGTGTGTTTTAATTTCCTTTTCCTCAGTTTCTTCAAATAATGACAGTTTAGAAAGTATCTTCCTGAAATTCAGCAAGCTAGCTTTGGGAACTACTGACCAGTCCCCCACATCTGTATGGTATTTGCAGGACAGTCTTTGCAGGGAACAGTCTATGGATTTAGAATGGTCTGGCCTAATGCTCTTGCTCCTCTCCCACCCCAGTGGTTGGAGACCTGAGCTGCTGCTCAGGGCCCAGTGGGTGATGCGTCCTCAGTAAATGTAAACCTTAGCCACACTGCCATTGCTGTCATCCTCCCTGCAGCCTGAATGGAGCACTGGTTTGCATTTTCTATCATTTTGCAGTACCTTGCATCATCACTGTAAAAGATTTTAGCATGGAAGTCACTCATCAATCAGGACAGCCTGTTTTAAAAGCTGGCCACAGCTTTCTATAGGTGTTTGTGCAACTCAGGGTGGAATAATGTACTTTTGTTCATATTCTAAACTATATTCTAAAACGTGTTCTCTGTAGTTCCCAACACCGGCCCAGGCCATGGGGGAGCCCCAGTACAGGGGAGCCTGTCTGGTGCAAAGACCCACCCCTTTGGCTTCACAGAAGTTCTGGCAGCAGTGTGTGGGTCTGACCAGGCCAACGGGCACACTTGTGAGATAGTTGTGGGCAAGCACTGGAGGTTACATGGAGCTTGTGTCCCAAGGTCTGTCTGTTTTGACTTAGGAAAAATAAGGAAGAGTGGCCATTCCAGAAGGGCAGTAGAAGTTGGCCAGCTCTCCCCGGCCTCTTTCTTCTTTCTCCTGCCCTGTGCTTGCCCACTGGGTCCTGAGTAAGCTTTCCAGTAAAATAACAGTATTACTATAATATTTCACTGCAGAAGTCCCTAGCTTTTTGTTTCCTGGAAGCTTCAAGATTAGTTTGGGTGGGGGCTGGTAGGAAAGTGAGAAAGATAATGTTTGTAGCAAAATCATTAAGCAGAGCTGAAGAAGGTGTAATGAACATCTTTCAGGCTGCTTTTTGCTAGAGACCTTTGTTTTAAGTTAATGATATGTTTTAATGACAGATTTATTGAGGTATAATTTACATGACAGAAAGTTTTTAAACTGTGTAAATCATTGGTTTTAATTCACAAAGCTATACAACTAATACTACTGTCAAATTCCAGAAAGTTTCCATCATCCCGAAAAGAAAACTCATGCCCATTAGCTGCCCTCCCTATCCCCAGCCCCTGACAGCCCACACTGTTTTCTGTCTCTACAGACCGCTGTTCTGGACATTTCATGTAAGTGGAAACATATCAAGCTTTTGTTTCTGGTGCAGAATGTTTTCAAGGTCCCTCTGGATGTGGCATGTGTCAGAATTTCATTCCTTTGTGAGGCTAAGTAGCATTTCACCCTATAGCTATAGCAGATGTATTTATCCATTCCTCAGTTGCTGGAGAGTTGGGTTATTCCAGCTTTCTGGTTAGCATGAATAATTTGGCTGCATGTAAATTTTTGGTTGTAAGTTATTTATTTACATTCATTCATTATACATTATTACAGCATATAAAATAAGATTTTCGATCCAGAATACGCTATATATTGGCTAAATCAAGCACATCAACATAAGTGTTATCATCAACAAATAATTTTTCATTTCTTGTTTCCTGTATGTTTTGCTTTTTTTCCCATCCTTGATTCACATTCTGCCATCTCCCACCCTCCTCCCACACTGTATCTGGAATCCCATGGTTGCTTTCTACGCCTTTTTCCCCTCACATTTTATTGATTTACTAAAGATCTTAATTAATCTAAATATTTTCAATAGCAAGCACAGCTGATATATACAAATACATGAACACAAGTCTGACTTTAGGCATAAACCTCAGTGAGTAGAATGAACATATAAAGTAGCACCTAGCTGGGGCTATATAGCTTACTGCAGTCATCAAATAGATATTTTTAATGCATTTTTGTTAATTTCAAGAAAAACAGTTTTAGGGGTTTTTTTCTTAAAAGTTTTTTTTTAAAGTAATTAATTTATATTCATTCCCTAAGCATCGTCACAGCATACAAAATATGATTTCCCATCCAGAATATACTGCATAGTGGTGTAATCATGCATGTTATCGTCAATAATTTTCCATTTCTAGTTTCATATATATATATGTGTGTGTGTGTGTGTGTGTGAAATGTATTATGTATATATGTGTGTGTGTATATGTGTGTGTGTGTGTGTGTGTGTCTGAGTGTGTGTATATATATATATATATATATATATATATATATATAACCCCTATTTCTGACCCTCTGCTCTTTCCCACTCTCATCTCACATCATCTCTGGTGTCTACAGTTGTCTTCCATTCCTTTCCCCCCCACATTTTATTGATCACACAATTTCTTAAATAATCTAACTACTTTCAATAGCAAGTTCAGCTGGTAATTTCAAAAAAAGCAGTTTTAACTTTAATAAATCAAAGAAATGCTAAGGAATTTTGCTTAAAACTTAGAGTCAGGAAACAGGTTAGGATTCTGTTCAAATACTAGGTACATGAACTTATCGACGGCTCAAGACAGGACAAAAATCCTTAAAACCAGACAACAAAGCCTAGAAGAAAATCAGCAATGTTTTAGTCAAAAAACATAAAATGCTATTTCACCAGTTCAGTCTAATGTACTTTATCTTCTGTTGTGGTTCAATCTTCCCGATTAAATTCTGGGATATAATATTCAACTCCAGACTTGTCCCTATGATTAAGTTGGCCATTTTCTTAGTTTTTGAACTCTTATTTCTGTGTGACTGCATTTAATTTTCCTGTCATAGCACTCCCTTGAGAACTTCTTGGAGATCTGATCTGGTGCTGATAAGTTCTTTCAGGTTTTGTTTATCTGAAAATGTTCTTGTCTTTTCTTCCCATATGAAGGATAATCTTGCCAGGTACAGTATTCTTGGTTGTAATTGCTTTTCCCTGAACACTTTGAATATGTTTCCCATTCTTTCCTTGCTCACATTGTTTCCGATGAGAGGTGTGCTGTTAACGTGATGGGATATCCTTTGTAGGTAACTTGCCATTTTTCTCTTGCCAATCTTCATAACTTGTCTTTGTCTGTGCTTTTGGTCAGTCTAGCTATAATGTCTCTTGGAGAAGATCTTCTTAGGTTGATTCTATTTGGGGTCCTCTGTATTTCTTGGGACTGGATCTTTGAGTGCCTCTCTAGGTTTGGAAAGTTTTCTTGCAGGATTTCATGGAATAGATTATCAATGCCTTTATGAGTCTCTTCGCCTTCCGGGATACCAGTTATCCGGATGTTTGGATGTTTGATGGTATCTAGTATTTCTTGTATATTATTCTCTTTTGGGGGGCAATTTTCTCAGTCTTCTTGGTGGATTTTTCTAGTTCAGCAATTTTCTCTTCTACGTCTGAGATTCTATTTTCTGTATGATCTAGTCTGCTTTTAATACTTTCAGGGGAGATTTTGACTTCCTGTACTACAGCCTTTGTCTCTAACAGGTCCATTTGACTCTTTTTTTTTTGAGAGGTTTTTGCTATACAGCACGTGCGCTCGCCAGACAGAGAGAGACAGAGAGACAGAAAGCGTGAAATCACCCCCTGGGGGGATGGCCACGCGGCAATCCCTTCTCCTCCGTTCTCCTCTCGGGGTCTTGGGCATGCACGCACACGCGCCCGGCGTGAGTTTTAAGCCACCGGGTCCAGGACGTGAACCATGTTCGACTGCGTGGGAGTCCAGTGACATAGCCATTACGCCAACTGCTGGTCCCCATTTGATTCTTTTTTAAAGTGTGTAATTCCTCTTTTAGACCTTACAAGAATTTCCTCACCTCCTGGAACTCGTCATCTTTCTCCTTTCTCTTCTGCAGTTCATTGTCTCTCTTCTCTTACATCTCTGTTAGCTTTGTCATTATGAATATTCTAAATTCTTTATCAGACATTTCCATGATTTCCATTGAACTGTTTGTAGATAAAGAGGATTTATTCTTTTCCCTTGGAGGAAAGATATTTTCTTGCTTTCCCATATTTCTTGTGACCCTGTGGTGATTTCTAGTCATCTGTGTGTTTCTTCATAAACTTGAAGTTCAATCTAAGCGTTCAGGAGCATGCAGAAGGAGGTGATCTGGAATCTCTTTGCTGTTTTGTTTTGATCCGTTTGTGCAGATTCAGTAGACATTGAGGAATATGTTAACACTAGTTCCCTTAGATCCGTCTAGAAACACAGTGAATGGAAATTGAGGAACAGAGAGATAAGATAAAAGAAAAAGAAAAGGAAACAGAGAGAAAAAAATAACAAAAAAAAAGAGCAAAAAGGAAGGAAAAAATTAAAAAACAACTAAAAAAATTATTTTTAAAAAAAAGCAAAAAATAGAAAACCACATGGCATGCTAGTTCTCAAGAGCCATGGAGGAATCTCGTTCTGAAGGCCTGCCCCTTGCCTTTCTTGGGTGGGAGGGGGAGAGGGGATTATTAACAAGATAAAGGAGGGGCCAAAAGCTTAGAAAATACTTTACCTTAAAAAATTTTTTAATGAACAATTACAAAAAAATGAGAAGACAGAGGCAGAGAGACAGAGACAGAGAGAAGGCTTGAGGGGCTTCCTACCACTCGAGTTTGTGAGCTGGAGGCTGAATTATCAGTAGAAAATCTTCATTACTCTTTATTCCCTGAAATCACTAGTTCTCAGGAGCCAAGGAGGAATCTTCTCCTGTGGCCCTTTTTAAGTTGTGTGGACATATGTCTTCAGGACTCTTAGGCAGACATGGAGAAGTGGGGTCCTGGGTCACTGCCAAATTATATTTATCAATATTTACCATATTAGAAATTAAAATCTGGGGACCATATGGTGATGCAGCAATAGAACACAGCACTCCACAATGCAGATGCACATGGCAAGGTTCTGAGTTTGAAATTTACTTTGGGAGACTTCCTCGAGTATGCTAGTCACATGCCCACAAGCCAGGGCTTACCAAGGCTGGGGATAGATCACAGAGTTAAGATGCTGTTGGGAGTGCTATCTCTCTTTCTCTCTTTCTGTCTCTCTCACTCATGGAAGAAATAAGTAAACTTCAAATAACACTGTAACTGGGACCAGCAGTTAGCGTAATGGCTATGTCGCTGGACTCCCACGTAGTCAACCGCGGTTCGAGTCCCGGACCCGGTGGCTTAAACTCACGCCGGGCGCGTGTGCGTGCATGCCCAAGATCCCGAGAGGAGAATGGAGGAGAAGGGATTGTGGCGTGGCCATCCCCCCTGGGGAGTGATTTCCTGCTTTCTGTCTCTCTGTCTCTCTCTGTCTGTCTGGCAAGCGCACGCGCCCTATAGCAAAAACCTCTCAAAAAAAAAAAAAAAAAAACACTATAACTGAAAAAAATTTCAACATTAGTTTACCTAAAGGTTCCAATAATAAACCTATTACATGATAAGTAACAGTTTTTCTGAAAAATATTTTCTGAATACAAACAATTTAGTGAGCAGAGTGGCTATTTTGGTTTAAATTATGGTTTGTCTTCCAGAGTTTTGTTTTAGAACTTGGTGTAGGGAAGTGGTGAGGCCCACTGGGTGGTGATTGGATTATGGTGATTGCGTCATGGAGACGATAATCTGATGAATAGATTAACGATGTCTTAAAAGACCCAGTGACTTCTGGCTCTCATGAGAAAGGGTTAGTTCTCATGAAATCTGGTTGTTATAAAAGAGAGAGCTGGGACCAGTAGTTAGCATAATGGCTATGTCGCTGGACTCCCATGTAGTCGACCGCGGTTCGAGTCCCAGACCTGGGACTTAAAACTTAAAACCTGGGGCTTAAAACTCACGCTGGGCACATGTGCATGCGTGCCCAAGATCCCAAGAGGAGAATGGAGAAGAAGGGATTGCGGCATGGCCATCCCCCCTGGGGGGTGATTTCTCGCTTTCTGTCTCTCTGTCTGTCTGGCGAGCGCATGTGCCCTATAGCAAAAACCTCTCAAAAAAAAAAAAAAAGAGAGAGAGAGAGCCACCAACAGCTCACTCACTCTGCACAAGCCTGCCATCCTTTGTGCCTCATCAGCCATCTTATCAGCCCACCTGAGGCTAGGCCTATGCCTTCAGACTTTCCAGCTACCAGGATTTCATAATCAAATCCAACCTGTGTTTCCTTCCAGTCACACAGTCTTAGCAATGCAAATAATTAACTAAGAGGGCCAGCAGGTGGCGTAGTGTTTAAGACGCTGGACAGCCTACTGCAGTTCTAGTCCTGGATACAGAGGCTTAAAACTCTGACCAGGCACATGTGTGTGCATGCCCAAAATCCTGAGAGGAGAATAGAGGAGAAGGGATTTCAGCATGACTACTCCCAACCCCCAGGGGTGATTTTTCACTTTCCCTCTCCCTGTCTCTCTCTGTCTTTCTGCAAGCATGTGCATCCTATAGCAAAAAATCTCTTTAAAGAAATGAACTAAGATAGTGGCACTATTATTATTATTATTATTATTCTTTTGTAGAACTCTTTATGGTCTGGTTTAATATAAGGAGTCTTATATTTAAAAAATTAATTGAAAATATATACTAAATGGTTGGCCCTGTGGCCTCACGGTTAAGAAAGCTGGATCCTACACGGCCAACCATATGGTTTGAACCCTAGCCCTGGAAGCTTTAAAAACATGTCATGCATGTGTATGTGCATGACCAAAATCCCAATGGGGTTAAGAAATGGAGGTGAAGGGATTGCACTGTGACCATACCCCACTAGGGTGTGCTTTCTCCCTCTCCTTCTCTCTGTCTCTGACAAGTGCACATGCCCCCTGGAGGGGAGGGGGATGGTTAGTATGAAGAAACTATTTATGAATTTTAAAAAGTTTTGGCACCAAAGTAAACTCATAGTTTTATTCCATTTTTCCAAGAATTTTTTAAACTGCTTTCATAGAAGACAGTGAATTATCATCTGTGCTCTGACTGCAGCCTATTATAATAGCATGCATCAGGAGCCTTGGATAATGCCACTATACACCTGTGTGAGAATGAAAGTAAGAAAAAAATAAGGTCTCAGTTAAAAAAAAAAAAAAAAAAAAAAAAAGTTCTGGCTTTAGAAGTCTTTGCCTACCCCAATGTCTCCCAGAGTTTCCCCAGTGTTTTCCACCAGTAGTTTTATAGTTTTCAGTCTTAGATTTAGATCTTTGATCCACTTCGAGTTGATTTTTTTTAATGGTGACAGATAGGGTTTCAGATTCATCTTTCTGCAGGTGGATACCCAGTTTTTCCAGAACCATTTGCTAAAGAGATTCCCCTTTTCCCATGGATTGACTGGTACCCTCTGTCAAAGATGAGCTGTCTGTATGATTTGGGGTTTATTTCTGGAGTTTCTACTCTGTTTCAGTCTTCATGTCTATTTTTGTACCAATACCATGCTGTTTTGATTATCACAGTTTTGTAATATATTTTGGGGTCAGTGAGTGAGATGCCACCTAATCCAAATGTCCACAAACAGATGAATGGGTTGAAATATTGTGGCACATGTACTCCATGGAATACTATTCAGCCATAAAAAAAAAAAAAACAAGGCCCTGGAATTTGATAGAAAGTGGATGAATATGGAAGATTTGTTGCTGAGTGAAGCAAGTCAGACTATGAAAGAGAGACATTGCATGTCTCCACTTAACATATACTGACTGGGACACAGATAAGGTTTATTATCTATTGACGAAGATGTGTATGGTGGTCTCAACTGGGATGAACTGAGGTGTATATCATGCTGGCTATAGTCTCTTCACAATCTAAATGATGTATAGCAATTTAATGTATGAATAATTATATATATAAATTAAAATAGTTCTGGGGCTGGCAGGTAGCGTAGTGGTAAAGAGTGCTGGACTCCCACATGGCCTACCACAGTTCAAGATCTGGACCTGGTGGCTTGCTTTCTCACTTTCTCTCTCTGTCACTTTGTCACTCGCTGGTCAAATTTTTAAAAGTGTAAATAAATAAAGTTAAATAAAATAATTATTTAGAAAACATAGTTCTGGGGGCCAGCAGGTAGCATGGTGGTTAAGGTGCTGGACTCCTACATGGTCCACCTTGGTTGAAGTCCCAGATCCAGTGACTCGACTCGCACCAGTGTGTGTGTGTGTGCATGCCCAAAATCCTGAGAGAATGAAGGAGAAGGGATTGCGGGGGGAAGGGGGAAAGGTGATTTCTCGCTTTCTGTCTCTCTGTCTCTCCAGGGAATACACACACACTTTATAGCAAAAATCTCTCAAAATAAAAGTAATAATAATAGTAAAGAGAAGAGAAGAGAAGAGAAGAGAAGAGAAGAGAAGAGAAGAGAAGAGAAGAGAAGAAAGGAGTTCTGCCCTTGTGGGATATCTGAAAGGCTCTCACACCTCCGGGGTTCCCAAACCCTACTTTGAGAACCATTAGTTTTAAGTATTCCATGTTCAAGACAAACTATTTTGAAGAGGTGCAAGTATTACCACAATAAGTGCTAGAGAAATTAACAACTTCATGACAGATTTTATATTTCACACCAAAATATATGGTTGATTAAAAAAAAATCTGAGGTCTCCAAGGATGGATTTGATTGGTGGGCCCGGCCAGGCTGGCTCCTTACATGTTGTCAGTATCACCACCGTGGGTTAGATCTAGAACAAATTCCACGCTACCCACACCCAAAGACAGTGGTCTAGGCAGTCTTGGATTGCCCTTGGTTTGAAGATTTGGGAGCAGAGAAGGCAATATCAGATGGGAAAAGCAACTAAGAAAATAGACGAACGGTAGTACCAGTAATGGCCTCGGGTGCGAGGGGAAACGTATATGTTTATTTTCTTCCGAGGGGCAGAAGTTTATGGGAATTTTGGCTACCTTTCCTTTGAGGTTGGTTTTCTTTTTTCTTTTAGAGTCATTTTATTTCACTTTATTTATTTATTTTAATTTGATCAGAGAGGGACAGAGTGAAAGAGAGAGAGGGAATGTGAGAAAGCAAGCTGGCAGGTCCAGGACTCGAACCACGGTTGACCACGTGGGATAACCACCACACCACCTGCTGGCCCCAAGGTTGATTTTCAAATGATACTTGTCACCTATCTGTCAAGATGAATAATACCAGTCATAATGAAGACAGAGAAAGTCCCTCATTTAATGCACAAAAAAATGTATAAAATATGTGTAAAAATATGTAAATATAATGCTCTTTCAAATGGCTGTGAGATAGGAACCCCATTTCCATTCTTATCTATTTGCATGTGTTTCTAAAATTGCTCTTTGATGATATGTTCAGTCACACCATGCTCTTGCTGCCTAGTACTGTGCCCAGATCTCATGTACTCTCCGAAAGACCAAGAGCTCTGGTACTCTAGGGCTGGAGCTGCCTCTCTAGGCTGGAAATTCAGGCAGCGAGTGTGCCCTTTCGAAGGTCTCAGCACACATGTAGCTTCCTCAGCCTCTTGCACCTGCCCCGTCCCATGATGGGAACCTTGGCTCCTACCAGCTCCAGGAGAAACATCTGTGTATTGACATCATTTCAGACTCACATAGTTTCAGACTTGGATGGAAAAAAGTTAATTCTTCAGAGTTAATTGTGTTCCATGTAAGTATCTGTTTGTTTATTCCTAATCTTTTATAATCTGTGAGTATTTTTTTTCTCTGTTAAGAGCCTGGATGGGAACCAGCAGTTAGCGTAATGGCTATGTTGCTGGACTCCCACGTAGTCAACCGCGGTTCACGTCCCGGACCCGGTGGCTTAAAACTCACGCCGGGCGCGTGTGCATGCGTGCCCAAGATCCCGGGAGGAGAATGGAGGAGAAGGGATTGCGGCGTGGCCATCCCCCCTGGGGGGTGAGTTCTCGCTTTCTGTCTCTCTGTCTCTCTCTGTCTGTCTGGCGAGTGCACGCGCCCTATAGTGGAAAACCTCTCCAAAAAATAAAAAAAGAAAGAAAGAAAGAGCCTGGTAATTATTTGTGACAAATCAAAAAAATGTTTTTAAAGTTAACCATTCTATATTTATATATTTTTTATTACAAATGAGCTGGAAATGGCCAGATTCAATTTTATTATTTCAATTAATATCCAGTCCTTTGCAACATGTGAAGCCTTCAGGTAGCCAGGCTTACAAGTCAGCCTACAGAAGGCTTTTGTCACAGAAGGTGGCCATTATTAGCACTCTATACCATGGACTCTTGGAGGAAGAGCATATGCCTACTGCCTGCTCCTCTCCTTCGGCTCCACCCCCTCATGTGACGCTGGAGACTATGGAGTCAGCATTCCTCCTCAAGCAGAGACACATAGCCTGGCAGCAAGGGATAATAACAGCATTGGAAACTGGAGAATCAGAGGATCCTACACAGGAGGAAAATAAAGTCAAAATAGATCTCAGAATTCTCACCTTTCAGGTGAAAGCTTTCCTGTCCACAGTCTGTCATGCCTCTAGCACAGAGCATATACCCATCTCCAGCAGCCTCAATGGGGTTGGAAATCAGCAACCTGAGCCTAAAGGACATGACCTGGCAGGGTCCCCTTCTGAGAGACCCTCATCTCCATCACGGCCCTCAGTCTAATCACTCTATGGGGCATTTACTTGTTTGTTTATTTATTTTAATTTTTTAAATATACATTCAATCATTTGTTTAGCTTACAAAGTGAACATTTCTTTTTTTAATATTTATTTAATTTTATTTATTATTTTCTAATTTGATGAGAGAAGGAGAGAGAGGAAGAGTGACATAGAGAGAGAGAGAGAGAGAGAGCGCAAGCCGCCAGGTCCAAGACTTGAACCGTGGTCGACCATGTGGGAGTCCAGCACCTTAACCACCACACCACCTGCTGGTCCTCCAAAGTGAACATTTCAATATATGAACATTTCTCCCCAGTCTAGTTGATCAAAATATCTTCAACCGGTAACACCCCACCTCCCTATCAGTCAATGCTCTGCCTCCATATCCCTCCTCCAAATGTCCTTCCTTAGGCCCCACTCCTCCACACACACGACATCTGGTATTCACACCTATCTTTTGTTTGTACAAACTTTAGTCAATCAGTTTCAGTCATAGAGTGCAGACACTCGGTATATATTTAGTGGGGACATACAGTGTCTCTCCTTCATAGGCTGGCTTGCTTCACTCAGCAATAACTCTTCCATATTCTCCCACTTTCTGTCAAAAGTCAGGGTTTTGTTGGTTTTTATGGCTGAATAGTATTCCATAGAGTATATGTGTCACAGTTTTTCAATCCATTCATCCATACGGGGGCATTTGGGTTGGTTCCATGTCTTAACAATCGTGAATAGTGCCACAATAAACATTGATATGCAAGCACTTTTCCGATGAAAAATTCTTTTGTCCTTTGGGTAGATACTGAGGAGTGGGATTGCTGTATCATATGGTAGTTCTATTTGTAGATTTTTGAGGAATCTCCAAATTGTTTTCCACAGTGGCTGGACAAATTTACATTCCTACCAGAAGTGTAAAAGAGTTACCCTTCTATGGGGCATTTATGATCCTTAGTATATCGCTCTTGAGAGATCTCTCCAAGGGTTCTTCATGAGTGAGAACATGTTCTCTTACACTTCAGTTCCTAGTCACACGTAGGGATGGCCCTTGCTTTTGAGAGTGTGCAAGAGCTGAAAACTACCTTAAAGATGATCTTTTATCCAATGCTGTGAAGACAGCAGACTGCGACACCTTGTGTCTATTAGCACCTGGTTGCTAGATTGTTCTTGTAGAATGGTGCACGTCTTGACTCTGGTCACTGGCTGTGTTTGCTCACTCTTTGGAAAGTTTAGATTTCAAGTTTATCCATCTTTCCTACTGGGAAGGTTCATCTTTGAGTAACTTTTATAGTAAAGTCTAAAATTTAAAGAAGCCAGCAATAGTGATAGCCTGTTAGCAGATAAATTTATGGAGGGATACATGAGGGCAGAGAGAAAAAGAAGAGAAAAGAAATGACAGAAGTCATCTTAGAAAAATGTAAAAGAAGACTGCCATGTGAATTTGACTTTTAAATGTCAGCCTTGTTCTCTGCATGTGGCTTTTCCAGTGTCCCGTCATCCTCATCACATCCACTGTCCCCTACACGCTCTTTACGGTATTCCCTGGCCTTGGTATCTGCATACAGAGTATCTTCTATATCAGACATGGCTCATAGTGGAAGTCAAATGTCAGATTCTGACATGTTTTAAAAGTAAAGAGAAAAAAGGCGTACAGACCAGAAAGGAAGAAATTAAACAGTCTCTAGTTACAGGTAACACACTATGTAGAGAATCCCAAGAAATTTGGAGAAAAAAAAAAAAGGAACTACCCCCCAAAAAAATAAAACACAAAGAATCACCCTTCCCCATCAAAAAAAATCTGGTACTAAGAAGTGAGTTTAACAAAGTCCCAGAATGCAAAATTAATATACAAAAATCAGTTACATATCCATATGCTAACAATGAAACCTTAGAAACAAAAATGAAAAACACAATAGCATCACTTACAGTTGCTCTAAAAACTAAAACATTTAGATATAAGTCTAACAGAACATGCACAGGACTTGTATGACAGGAGCTACAGAATGCTGACTGAAGGGATCCTAAAAGATCCAAGGAGGTGGGGAGGCATGAGTGGGCATCAGCTGAAGATGCAGCATTGTCCACATGTCAGTTCTCCAGAGGACATGTACGCTTGATTCAATGCACATCGAAATCCCAGGAAAAAGTATTTGTAGATAAAGACATTTTTTCTTTTTTTCAGAGAGGTTTTTGATATAAGGTGAATGTGCTCACCATAAAGTCAGAGACAAAAAGCGAGAAATCACCCCCAGTGGGGATGGCCACACCACAATCCACGCTGCAATCCCTTCTCCTCCATTCTCCTCTCGGAATTTTGGGCACAGCCTCGCGCCTGGCATGAGTTTAAGCCACCAGGTCCGGGACTCGAACTGCGGTCGACCACATGGGAGGCCAGCGACATAGCCATTATACCATCTGCTGGTCCCAATAAAAACATTCTTACATTAAACTTATATGAAAATGCAAGAGACTAGGGAAGAAAAAACAATTTTGTAAAAAAATGAAGTGGGAGGAATCAGGTATACAATTTAGAAACCTAGGATATGGTTGATACAGTGGTGGAGAATAGTATAGTGAGCTGGTATGAGTCAGTGTAGCAAGCACAGCTGAGCTGGTACGGTGGAGTTGCTATGGTTGGTAAAGGGAGAACTGCAGATCAATGGAGAAAATAGAGAACCTGCAGATAAACCAACAAAAGTATAGCTAAATGATTTTTGACCAAGGCACAAAAATGACCTTTCAGTGGAGGGAGGATAATCTTTTCAGCAAATTGCACAGCCATAGACAATAAACAAATAAATAAATCTCAACCTAAATTTTACACCTCAAAACTCATTCAGGGCTGGCCCTGTGGCCTAGTGGTTAAGGGATCCGATCCCACATGGCTGAACACATAGTTCAAATCCAGCCCAAATCCAGCTTCAAAGGCATGCTGGGTGCATGTGTATGCATTTGTGTGCACTTCTCAAGTCCCAGGAGGATAGAAAAATGGAGAAGAGATTGTGATGTGAACACACTCCATTGGGAAATGCTTTCCCTTCTTTGTCTCTCTTTCTGGCAAGCACATGCACGTCTGGCAATTCAAAAAAGTAATTAAGGGCCAGGCAGTGGCACAGGAACTCACCCGGACCCACATGGCAAGAACCCAGGGTTCATATCCTGAGAACTGCCTGAGCCTGCCAGGTGCATATATGTCCCTGTGATCCAAGTTAACTGGGACTAGAGGTGGATCACAATGGCGCTGCTGGAGGTGCCAGTCTCTCTCTTTCCACTGATGTATTTCTTGGACATGGTAGTATGTCATCATCCATTGACCTTGTCAAGCGTGCCTCTCTTCCTCTCTGCTTTAAGAAATAAATTTTGGGGGGCTGGCAAGTGGCATGGTGATTAATGGTGCTGGATTCCCACATGGCCAACTGCAGTTAGAGTCTAGACCTGGCAGCTTGCTTTCTCACTTTCTCTCTTTCTCTCATTCTCCTACTCTGTCCCACTCTGGTCAAATTATAATAAATACATAAATAAAGTTTAAAAAAATAATTCTTTAAAAATTTTTATTTATTTTAGGTTTTTGCCGTAAGTTGCATGCACTCACTCGAGAGAAACAGAGAGAGAGAGAAGATGATAATTCACCCCCCAGGGTGGGTGACCACACTGCAATCTCTATTCCATTCTCCTCTCAAGATTTTGGGTATGCATTCACACACATTCAGCACAATTTTCAAGCCACCTTGTCTGTGACTCGAACCATGGCCAACCATGTGAGAGTTCAGAACCTTAACCACCTTGCCACTGACTAGCCCCAGTAAATAAATTTTCTAAAGGATTATTTATTTGAGGCAGTCAGATGGTATAGTGGTTGCATCACTCAACTCCCACATAGCCAATCATGGTTTGAATCCTGGACCTGGGGGCTTGAAAATCACACAAGGCACATGTGTGTGCATGCCCAAGATCTCAGGAGAAAGTATTGTAGTGTAGCCATCCCTGAGAGGTGATTTCTTACTTTCCCTCTCACTGTTTCTGTCTTTTTCTCTCTGGCGAATTCACACACCTGAAGGCTAAAAACCTCTAGAATTAATTAATTAATTTTGAAAAATAAAATTCTTAAAAGAATTATTCAATTTTATTAATTATTATTATTAAATTTGCTATATGACACACACCCTCACCAGAGAGGGACAGAGAGAAAGAGAGTGAGAGAGAGAGAGAGAGAGAGAGAGAGAGAAAGCAATCCACCAAATCTGGGACTCAAACCGTAGTCAGCCATGTGAAAGTCTGGCACTTCAACCTCCACATCACCTGTTGGCCCTCCCAGTAAATTTATCTTTTAAAGGTGATCTGGGCCAGCTGGTGGCATGACAGTTAAAGCAGCAAGATCCCACAGGACTAACTATATGCTTTGAGTCCCATACCAGCAGCTTGAAAAGCACATCAGGCATATGTTAGTGAGTCCCCAAAATCCTGCAAGGAGACTAGAGGAAAAGGGACTATGGCCTGATCATCTCCCATGGGGGTGTTTTCTCATTTTCCTCTCTCTCTTTCTCTGTCTCCAGCGGGTGCACATGCCCCCAAGCAAACTTTTTTAAAATGAAATAAAAAGTAATCTGAGGTTACATATAAAACATAAAATTTTCAGGTGGAAACCTTTATTACATAGGAGCAGTTGACTGGTTCTTAGACTTAGAACTAAAAGTAGGATCCATAGAAGGAAAAAATGGTAAATTGAACTTTATCAAAATTAAAAACACACACCCTGAAAAAGAACCTGTTAAGAGACAAGCCACAGACCAAGAGAAAATACAATATGGGCCACCTCTTATCTGCAGTATATAAAGAACTCTACAGACTCAGCAAGAAACACAGCCATGCACATAAACAAGGAGGTCGATCAGAAAATCTCAAAGGCTGACCAACTGGTGCCTGGTGGTTACATGTGGCTGAATCCCATGTAGCCAACCACATGGTTCCAGTCCTGGACCTGGCGGCTTGAAAATGGCCAGAATCCCAACAGGAAGGAGAGATGGAGAAGGGATTGTAGTGTAACAACACCCCATCTTACCTCTCCCTCTGGAGAGCGCACACACCTTCCAGCAAAATGGAAAAGCAAATGGCAAAGGACGTGAAGAGACAGTTCCCAAATGGGATGGCAAATAAACAAATGAAGAGAGGTTCACCATTGCTAGCCCTTAGGAAAAAGCGCAAGCAAGACTGTCAGGCGACATCAATACAGTCCTACTGGAAAGATTCAAGTAAAAACACATTTAGAACGAGAAAGGATGCAGAGAAACTGATCTCGCAGATTGCTGCTGAAACTGGGAGCTGGTGCAGCCACCCTAGAAAATAGTTGTTTTTTTAAAAACTGAGTATTATCTTACCCAATTAAAGTTATATTTACCAAATGATACACTGAAATGGTTAAAATATGATGAATATTAAAAACTAATTGCAGATTCTCTGAGAAGATTCCACATGGATACTGGGAACTAGATATTTCAGGGCACAGGCGAAATGAAGATTTTCTACTCATAATTCAGCCTCCAGCAAGCAAAGCTAGTGTGGCAGGAGAGTTGAGCCATTCTCTGAGAAGATTCCACATGGATACTGGGAACTAGATATTTCAGGGCACAGGCGAAATGAAGATTTTCTACTCATAATTCAGCCTCCAGCAAGCAAAGCTAGTGTGCGATCACTACAGAACGGCAATCCGATTCTAGAACACCTCTGTCTGCTTGCTCCTGAACATTGAGGCTTAACTTCAAGAATTTGAAAGAAACACGCCATTCATCAGATGACAAGAAATCACCGTCGGATCACGAGAAATATGGGAAAACGAGAAAATACCTCTCCTCCAATGGAAAAGAGTAACTCTCCTTCATCCACAAACAGTTCGGTGAAAGTCATGGAAATGTCTGATAAGGAATTTAGAGCATTCGTAATGTCGAAGCTAACAGAGATGGAAGAAAAGAGAGATAATGAACTGCTAAAGAGAAAGGAGAAAGAAGTTGCCGAGTTCCAGGAGATGAGGAAATTCTTGCAAGATCTAAAAGAGGAATTACACACTTTACAAAAGACTCAAACGGAACTGCTAGAGATCAAGTCTATAATACAAGAAGTCAAAATCTCCCTTGAAAGTATTAAAAGCAGACTAGATCATTCAGAAAATAGAATCTCAGATGTAGAAGAGAAAATGGCTGGCTTAGAAAAGTCCACCACGAAGACTGAGAAAATGGCTCAAAAATTTGAGAATGATATGCGAGAAGTACTGGATACCATCAAACGTCCAAATATCCGGATAATTGGCATTCCAGAAGGTGAAGAGACCCATAAGGGCATTGATAATCTATTCCATGAAATCCTGCAAGAAAACTTTCCAAACCTAGAGAGGCATTCGAAGATCCAGTCCCAGGAAATACAAAGGACCCCAAATAGAATCAACCCAAGAAGATCTTCTCCAAGACACATTATAGCCAGGTTGACCAAAACCGCAGACAAAGACAAGATACTAAGATTGGCAAGAGAGAAACATCAAGTTACCTACAAAGGACATCCCATCAGGCTAACAGCAGATCTCTCATCGGAAACAATGCGAGCGAGGAGAGAATGGGAAAATATATTCAAAGTGTTACGAGAGAAACAGTTTCAGCCAAGAATACTGTACCCGGCAAGATTATCTTTCAGGTGGGAAGAAAAGACAAGAACATTCTCAGATAAACAAAACCTGAAAGAATTTACCAGCACCAGACCAGATCTCCAAGAAGTTCTCAAGGGTGTGCTGTATCAAGAAAATTAGACACAGACACACGGAAATAAGAGTCCAAAAACTATGAAAGTGGCCAACTTAATCAGAGGGACAAGTCTGAATTTGAATATTATATCCCAGAATTTAATCAGGAAAATTGAACCAGAACAGAAGATAAAAGTACATGAGACTGATAGGTTCATGCACCTTCCATTTGAACAGAATCCTAACTTGTTTCCTGGCTTTAAGCAAAGTTCCTTGGCATTTCTTTGAGTTAAGTTAAAACTGGTTTTCTTGGTAGTAATGAGTGAACTCACCATTGAAAGTAGTTAGATTATGTAGGAAATTGTGTGATCAATGCAACGTGGGTGGGAAGGGAATGAAGGACAATTGTAGACACCGGAGGTGGTGTGAGAGGAGGGTGGGAAGGGACAGAGGGTCAGAAAGAGGGGTGGAAGTAATTCTAGGAACTAGTAATGGAAAATTTTTTGTAATGTGCATGATTGTATCACTATGCAGTGTGTACTGGATGGGAGATTGCATTTTGTATGCTGTGATGAAGCTTAGGGAAGGAATGTAAATTGAGTTACAAAAAAAAAAGTTTCAGAAAAAAAAATATATATATATTCAATGACTGCAGTAGGATATGTAGCCACAGCTAGGTGCTACTTTATAGGATGCGTAAAGTAAGACTTGTGTTCATGGAAATGTGGGTATCACCTGTGTTTGCTATGAGGGTATTTGGATTGATTAGGGTCTTTGGCGTTACAATAAAATGTGAGGAGAAAACAGTATAGAAAGCAAACATAGATACCAGAGACTGTGGGAGGAGAGTGGGAGATGGCAGAGGGTAAGAGAGAATCTAGGATGGGGGAAAAAAGCAAAACATACAGAAGACAAGAAATGGAAGATCATTTGCTGACAATAACATGCTTGTTGATGTGCTTGATTGAGACAATATATAGTGTAATTTGGAGGGAAAATCTCATTTTGTATGCTGTAATGATGTTCAGAGAATGAATGCAAATAAATAAATTTAAAAAAAAAAAAAAAAAAACTAATTGCAGTGATTTGCAGTTGCATTCCTGGGCATTTATCCAGAGAAATAGAAATTTATGTTCACACAAAAACCTTGGGGCCAGCAGTTAGCGTAATGGCTATGTTGCTAAACTCCCATGTAGTCAACCGCAGTTCGAGTCCCAGACCCGGTGGCTTAAACTCACGCTGGGCGTGTGTGCGTGCGTGCCCATGATCTTGAGAGGAGAATGGAGGAGAGGGGATTGCGGAGATGCCATCCCCCCTGGGGGGTGATTTCTCGCTTTCTATCTCTCTATCTTTCTAGCGAGCACACGTGCCCTATAGCAAAAACCTCTAAAAATTATTTTTTAAAAGTCCATCACTGGATGCATGTGTAAATAAAATGTGCTTATCTGTACCATGGGAGAGTAGACAGGGTGAAGTACTGACCCGTGCTGCAGCATGGATGACACTGGGGCCATCACGGAACACAGGCACTGGGAGTCATTGCGGAAATGTGCAGAATGGGCAAACGCATAAAGACAGGAAGCAGCTTAGGAAATAAGCAGCTGCACAGTTGATCCAGAGTGTGTGTGGATGAAGTCAGAGGGCATTGGACACACGATGCCGGAGACACACCAGAAGCCAGTGCGCAGTACTGTCCCCTTCCCTGGATGGGTTTTTGGTATGGGTATTAGCTCCATTTTGAAAATTGAATTAATACTTTTTATATTTCTATGTTACAGCAAAGAATTTGGGATATTCATATTGCATTGCATTAACCATTTTTAGTGTATGATTTGGTAAATATAATTTTAGTACATTGATGTGTGTCAACGCCTTTCTACTTAAAACATACATTGTTTACTATAAATAAAAACAGCTCTAAGGAGTGTTCCTTTTTCCTGGGCGAGTGTAGGCAAGCTCCTGCCACCCCACTGTCCGCCTCCGGCTTCCAGAAGCAGCCTGTCTTTCTGCCTGTGCAGTTGGTCTTTCCATCACCTCCTCCAAGCAGAGGCGCAGAAGGCTCTCAGGCCACCCTGGCTGGCCCTGCCACCCTTTCTCTCCAGCCATCCAGACTCCTCCCTTCCTCCTGTTCGTCAAACGCAGTTCTTTTTCTTTCTTTGTTTTCTTTTTTTTAAATGTTTTTTGCTACAAGACATGTACTCCCTCCAGAGACAGATAGAAAGGGAAAGTGAGAAATGATCCTCCCCCTGCCCCCACCAGGAATAGCCATACCACAATACTTTCTCCTCCAGTCTTTTGTTTGGATTTTGGGCACACACTCCCATGACCCTCTGGGCCAGGACTCCAGCCACGAGTTGGCCATGTGAATCCAGCTGGCCCAGACAAACTATCTCGATGGTAGAGCAGACTGCAGTTGAGACCTGCCTCCTGAAGGTGCTCAGCAGCTGGGCCTGCGCCCTGGGTAGGCTGAAGGGCATCTGCCTGGCACAGCACAGCCAGCCACTGAGCCCTGCCACCAGGACAGTCGGGTCCCAAGCTGGCTGCCGCCTCTCCTGCTCCTGGCAAATGCAGAAATAAGGATGGCAGAACTTGCGACCAACCTTGCTCAGACTATGTTGTCCCCATTTAATAACCCAGATATTTCACACATTCTTTTTGAATAATCTATAAATTAATGTATGTCCCTGGAATGTTATTCTGGCATTATGATGTCATCAAACTTCTCTATCATATCATAAAGACTCAATCTGGAGAGGCCAAAGTCGGAATCTGACGATATGGCGGGGCTGCCCCGCAGGATCCTCAAGGAAGCCCAGCGTGTGCTCACAGAACCGGTCCCTGGCGTTAAAGAAGAATCAGATGAGAACGTCACCGCTATTTCCACGTGGTCATTACTGGCCCCCAGGATTCCCCCTTTGAGGGAGGGACTTTTTTTTTTTTTTTTTTTTTTTTTTTTTTTTGGAGAGGTTTTTCGCTATAGGGCGCGTGCGCTCGCCAGACAGACAGAGAGAGACATAGAGACAGAAAGCGAGAAATCACCCCCCAGGGGGGATGGTCACGCCGCAATCCCTTCTCCTCCATTCTCCTCTCGGGATCTTGGGCACGCACGCACACGCGCCCGGCGTGAGTTGTAAGCCACCGGGTCCGAGACGCGAACCGCGGTCGACCACGTGGGAGTCCAGCGACATAGCCATTACGCTAACTGCTGGTTCCCAGGGAGGGACTTTTAAACTTTACCTGTTCCTTCCAGAAGAATACCTAATGGCAGCCCCTAAAGTACATTTCATGACCAAAATTTATCATCCTAATGCAGATAAGCTGGGAAGGATATGTTGTAAGATAAGTGGTCCCCAGCACTGCAGATCCGCACAGTTCTGCTATCAGTCCAGGCTTGGGGAGGTGCTCCTGTTCCAGATGACCCGTTGGCAAACAACACAGCAGAACAGTGGGAGGTCCAGGAAGCCCAGAACAGTGGGAGGCCCAGGAAGCCCAAGCCGTAGACACAGCTAGAGCACGCGCTAGGCTGTATGCTGTGAATAATATTTAAATTGGTCTGGTCATCACATGGGCATCACTTCTGTTCTGCCAAGACTTCTTCCTTTTCTGTTTGCATGTAACCGACACAGTCTTAGAAACATCACAGAATAAAAGCCCAGGCATTTTCAGTCCGTTGTGATTAGCACATTAGCAAATCTATGTCATCCTGACTCACTGCTGTAGAGCATGAGCAGAGGCTAGAAATGTCATCTGGGTTGTTGTGACATGTTTAAAAGCAGTGGCCCCTTGACCTCCCCCATCGTGGTTTAAGTATAAAGCACTGTGAATGAAGGTAGTTGTCAGGGTTAGCTGCAGGGGTGAGGGTGTTTATTTTATTTTATTTTGTTGAGGGGGGAGGAGGTTTTATTTCTATTTTATGGGCTCCTTTCCCCCTTTGTATGGTGATCTAATCACATTGGTTAAAAGCAGCTAGCCATTCTTTAGAATATACTCTCTAGCCAAGTCTAACTTTATTTAGACGCTGTAGATGGACAAGCTTGATGGTTTGAACCAAAATGAGAACATCAAACACACATCACAGCCCTCATTCTGCTGTCAAGTGTAGACCCCTTCGAGAAGCATGTGACCATTTTGCATGACTTGTCTGGAAACTTCTGTAAATCTTGTGTTTTAGTAAAATACTTCTTGTTATTCTAAAAAAAAATCTATAGTTTTTTCTTTAAACATTTATTTCATTTATTTATTTATTTATTTATTTATTTATTTAAAATGCTTATTTTATTTTGTTATTGTTATTTTTTTAATTTGACGAGAGAAGGAGAGAGAGATAGAAAGTGAAAGAGCATGCTGCCAGGTCCGAAACTCAAACTGTAGTCAGCCATGTGGGAGTCCAGCACCTTAACCACCACACCACCTGCTGGCCCCTTCAAATATATTTTTTAAGAGAGATTTTTACAATAGGGTACATGTACTCACCAGAGAGAGAGACAGAAGGCAAGAAATCACCCCCCAGGAGGGATGGCCATGCCACAATCCCTTCTCTTCCATTCTCTTCTCAGGATTTTGGGCATGCACCTACATATATCCAGCGTGAATTTTAAGCTGCTAGGTCCAGTACTCGAACCGTGGTTGACTACATGGGAGTCCAGCAACGTAACCATTACACCATCTGGCCCCTAAACATTTTAAAAATATTTTAAAGCAATACTTTTATTAACTTTGAAAAGACACACTTGTGGTAGCTTCTTTCCTGTTAGGCAGCTTGTTTGTTGTTTAAACATATTTTAAAGGAAAAGTTTTTAAAAATAATGTTTCTTCTGTAATATAATGAAAACTTATGCATAAAGTATGAGGTGGGAGGGTGGCACAGTGATATGCGTAATACTCTGAGAGACCAACCCAATTGGGAAGGTTCTGGATTCGCATCTGGAGACCTCCCTGAGTATGCCAGGGACACATGTACCTGACTGACTGAGTCCAGGATGGACAGAAATATCACTATCCTGTGGGGGTTCTATCTTTTTCTCTCTGTCTTTCTCTTGCTCATGGATAAAGTACAGTTTTTTAAATTGTACAGTAAGAAAGCCAGCAGGTGACATGGTGGTAAAGGTGCTAGACTCTCACATGGCTAACCATGGTTTAAGTCTCGGACCTGATGGCTTGAAAATCACACAAGGCACATGTGCATGCGTGCTCAAAATCCTGAGGGGACATGCAGGAGAAGGGATTCCAGCATGGCTATGCCCCCTGGGGGGCGATTTCTCACTTTCCCTCTCTCTGGGAGAATCATACATGCTCTGTGGCAAAAACCTTAAAAAAAAAAAAAAAAAGTGTGTGTGTGTGTGTGTGTGTGTGTGTGTGTAGAGAGAGAGGAAAGGAAAAGGGAAAAAAATGAGTAGTAGCAGGAGCAACAATATACTTTGTGCCAAAAGTCAAATTCTGCACCCGGTTTGTCCCCAGCAGAGGTTAGAGTCATTCAGATGAGTGTGAGAGGTGCCCAAGACAACCACGCAAGTTCACAGAGCAACAGCAGCTGTCTGGCCAAAAACAGCGAAGCCAACTCCTCACGAGACTAAGCATTTTACCTAACATGTAGACATCGCTTATCTGAAAATCTGCATTAAATGCAAATGCGTAAATGTCCATACCTTTTTTTAAGAATTACTTTATTTAACTTTGTTTGTTTGTTTTCATTCTTAATTTGACCAAAGAGGGACAGAGTAAGAATGAGAGAGAGAGAAAGAAAGTGAAGCAAGCTGCCAGGTTTGACACTCGAACCATGGTCAGCCATGTGAGAGTCCTGCGCCCCCAACTACCACGCCACCCACTGGCCCCTGTCCATACCTTTTAATCAGGGGCAGCCTCAGAATAAGCAGATGTCAGTGACATCAAGCAACAAGGACTGTGTATTTGAGGGGTATTTCTCAAAGATAGCTGCAAGAGGTCTAGTTCCTTGGGATGTTGTTAGTGATCCCACCACAGAGGGCTTCGTGTTGATAAGTGGAACTGGTTTCACGGGATGTTACGAGTGTCTCTGTACAGAGCTTTCTAAGACTGCTCCCGTCCTACAGTCCCAGTAGCAGCATATGACAGCATGTCCTGCCCAGCCTCCAACGTGCTTTGCACAGCACCTGACTGACCACAGAATCCTGTCTTCGTGAGTGGACTCTGTAGAACATTTTTTGGGAAACTCCCAAGAATTTAGCAGAATTGATATTGTAAAGGGTGTCTTGTTTTTCCACTCTGTACAAATGAGAAAGTTGTTTTGTCTTCATCTTTTTTTTTTTTTTTTTAAGAATTATTTTATCTAGGGCCAGCAGTTGGCATAATGGCTATGTCGCTGGACTCCCATGTAGTCAACCACGGTTCTAGTCCTGGACCTAGTGGCTTAAACACATACTGGGCATGTGTGCGTGCGTGCCCAAGATCCCGAGAGGAGAATGGATGAGAAGGGATTGTGGCGTGGCCATCCCCCCGGGGGGTTATTTCTTGCTTTCTGTCTCTCTGTCTCTCTCTGTCTTAATGGCAAGCACACACGCCCTATAGCAAAAAACCTCTCCAAAAAAAACAAAGAAAGAAAAAAAGAATTATTTTATTTAACTTTATTTATTTATTTATTTATTTATGTTATTTTGACCAGAGAGAGACAGAGTGAGAAAGAGAGAGGAAAAGTGAGAAAGCAAGCCACCAGGTCCAGGACTCAAACCATGGCCAATTATGTGGGACCCCAGTGCCCCCAAACACCATGCCACCTGCTGACCCCTGTCATTATCTTTCATCATACTCATTTTTTTTGTTTGCTATGGGGTACTTGCACTTTCTGGAGACAGAGAGACGTAAGAGATTATCCTTAGGGGAGATGGCCATGCTGTAATCTCTTTCCTCCCATTCTCCTCTCAGGGTTTTGGGCATGCACACACTTGCCTGGTGTGTTTTGCAGGACGTCACGTCTAGGACTTGAACCAAACAACTGGGCATATGGGATCCAGCCGCCTTAACCTTCATGCTACCTGCTAGCTCTTTCCCTCACCTTTTATTGTACTCTTACTTTTACTGTCTTCTTTCACAAAATAACCGTGGATTATAGTCCTGTCTTAAATTGATTTTTGAGGGACCAACAGTTAGCGTAATGGCTATGTCGCTGGACTCCCACGTAGTCGACCGTGGTTTGAGTCCCGGACCCGGTGGCTTAAACTCACGCCGGGCGTGTGTGCGTGCGTGCCCAAGATCACGAGAGGAGAATGGAGGAGAAGGAATTACGGCGTGGCCATCCCCCCTGGGGGTTGATTTCTCGCTTTCTATCTCTCTGTCTCTCTCTGTCTGTCTGGCGAGCTCACGCGCCCTGTAGCAAAAACCTCTCAAAAAAAAACAAAATTGATTTTTGAGCAGACACCAGCATGGAAGTTCATGGTTTTCCAGCCTGTGACAACACTAGCATTGCAGTAACAAGCAGGCGGTGGGGTGGGCTTGCTCCAACCAAAGAAAGGTCCAGCAGCTGTTTCATTTTCCCACTCCTCACAGTAACACCACAATGACGTACTGACCTCTCCCAACTCTAAAGACGGGGAAACACAAGGCACAAGAATTAGGTGATTTTTCTTAAGATCTCCAGTGTGGAAAAGGAACTAGAGGGAGGCAGGGCGCCATCTGAGGCCCACACCCTTAAAAAGAGGTTTGAGAAGGGGTCGGCAGGTGGCGTGATGGTTAAGGCGCTGGACTCCCACATGGCCAATACTGTTCGAGTTCCGGATTCAGTGGCCTGAAAATCACACCGGGCGTGTGTGTATGTGCATGCCCAAAATCCCAGGAGGAGAATGGAAGAGAAGGGGTTGCAGCATAGCCATCCCCCCATGGGATGGTTTCTCACTTTCCCTCTATTTCTCTGTGGCTTTCTCTTCACTGGTGAGCACAGACACCCTATGGCAAAAACCTTAAAATAAAAGTTAAATAAAGGGAGTTTGAGGAAGGGCCATGTCTGTCTTGCTTTTGAGAGCCATGTATGTGGAATCATACAACATCTGTTCTTTTGCATCTGGCTGTGTTTTTTATTTTTGGTACTTTTTATGATATAAGTAATATATATTTTGGAAAGAAATAGAAAGCACATAATCCAAAGGAAGAAAGTGAATATTCAAGTTCTACTCAGATAACCACTAAAAACATTGTTTTGTTTTGTTTTGTTTTTATGAGAAAGTTCAGGAAGGGGAGAGTCAAGCAGACTGTCACCTATGTCATGGTCCTCCAGCTCCAGGCTTCTAGCCAGCCAGCATCACAGCCCCAGCCTGCTCAGAATGGGCCACCTCTCGCATGGCCTGCCAGTGAACAGCAGCACCCTCCCCCCTGCACTGCCACACTGGGCCCTGAGAGCATTTTTGTCTCTTTGTGCTCTCTTTTCCTTGGGTTGAATTTTAATGGGAGCACCAGAGACATACGCGTGATGAGGGTCATTCTAATGCGTTGCCTCTTTCCTCTTAGCAAGGCATCATGAACTCATTTCCATGTCCGTAAGTATTTCTGTGCAGCCACTGCACTGACGGTGTGATCCTTCTTTATGGGGGTGGATCATAATTTAACAAACACTCCTTTTCTCGAACAGCTGGGCCCGTGCGTGTGTCTTTCTGCCCGTGTACCCTCTGAATTCCCCACCTGGATTGCCGTGGAGTCTGGATTGGGGATTAGCCCCTTGGCATTGGGGATGGTGTTTGCTGGGTGTGTGACCAGCTCGCTGACCAGGCACTTTATAGGTGACATTTGATGGTGATTGCCTTTGATAGTGTCGTTTCTTCTTCCAGGACGGCAGGGCTTTTCAGTTTGATTGACACCTTGTGGCCCCCAGCTGTGCCTCTGAAAGCGCCAGGCCGCAGCCAACCCTGTGAAGAGGTAAGGCCAGTATCAGAAAGGCTTCCTGCCTGGTGCCAAGCCAAATCTCCTCACCCCTGCTGCATAGGCTGCGTCCCTGCAGTGCCATGGGGACTGTGCAGCTAGCCACTCCTGTCTGCAGTGACACGTGGTCATGACCCAGAACAGACCCAGAGCCCAGGCCCTTGCTGCTCTCCTTCCATGTGGCCTCACTGATGAAGGTTTAAACCACAGTCATCATACCTTGCCACAGTTAGGGCTGTCACTTTGGGCTACACAAACACACAGTGCATTTCCCACCACCTTCCTCTCTCACGGGCTCACACTTGGCTCCCAACTAGGGCAGGAACTCGCCCTCACCGCGAGTATCTGTACCATCCTCTGGAGCCTGGACTCTGTCATCTCACCCTACTAGCTTGTCTCAGGAATGACTCACAAGCAGGTGAACGGATGAAAGGTGCCCCCCATGCTCCTGAGCCCTTTCCTGTGCTGACCAGTGGGACTCCAGGCCATAACCCCCTTCTTAGTTTATTACTGTGTTATCAGATAGAAACTCCTGAGACTGGGTGGTTTATAAAGGATGCAGGTTTGCGAAGCTCACAATTCCAGTGGCTGGAAAGCCCAGAAGCATGAGCCTACTATCTAGCCAGCCTCTGGTGCTGGCCCCAACATGGCCCAGAGAAGCTGCCAGGTCATCAGCCATTGGCAGAGAGAAGGGCAGGCACTAGAGACAGGGAGGGAGAAGAAGAGGAAACAGACTTTTTCACTTCCTGCCTGTCCCTCCCACATTCCCAAATGGATTGGATGATGCCTGCCCACTAGCCCCACCTCTTAAAGTCTCACCACCTCCTAAGGCCATTACACTAGGGGTCAAGCTATTGAACAGGAGCCTTTGGGGATGAACCCAAAGCTGAAAACTGGGACTGTCTTATTTATTTAGTAACTGAATTCTTAGCATAGTGCTGAGTCGCTGATACTGTACCAGACAGCATGGTAGCCAAAAATACCCAGTTCTAGGTTATTTAAAATGAAGTCATTTAAATGTTTTCTGTATACTGTGAAGAATAAATTTCTGAAATGAACAGAATCCTAACCTGTTTCTTGGCTTTAACTTTTAAGCAAAGTTCCTTAGCATTTCTTTGATTTATTAAAGCTAAAACTGCTTTTCTTGAAATTAAAAAATATATTTAAAAATACCTATTTAATGACCATACTAAGCTATATTGCATCAGTCAGGTGCTACTTTACAGTATATTCATTCTACTCATAGTTTCACACCTAAAGTCAAACATGTGTTCACAGATATGTGTATATTAGCCGAACTTGATATTGAAAGTAGTTAGATTATTTAAGAAATTTTGTGAATCAATAAAATGTGAGAAAAAAAGGAATGGAAAACAACTGTAGACACCTGAGATAGTGTGGGAGGAGGGCAGGAAATGGCAGAGGGTGAGAAATAGGGGAAAATTTATATATATATATATGTGTGTGTGTGTATGTATATGTGTATATATATGTATGTATATGTATGTATATGTATATATACATATACATATATATGTATTAAACTAGAAATGGAAAATTATTGATGGTAACATGTATGATTATGCCACTATGCAGTGTATTCTGGACGGAAAATCACATTTTGTATGCTGTGACGATGCTCAGGGAATGAATGTAAATTAATTAATTATTTAAAAAAAATATTTTAATTTCTGAAATGAAATTTTGAATTGGTAATATACTCACAAGTACAGAAGTTCTCACACCTGACCCAACAGGTAAACAGTGCCATCCGTTACTTATGTAGCCTTCTGGAGTGGACGTCTGTGGACAAACAGGCGTGCATTTAAGCCTTGATTTTTTTTTTTTTTTTTTTGAGAGATTTTCGCTATAGGGTGCGTGCGCTCGCAGACAGACAGAGAGAGACAGAGAGACAGAAAGCGAGAAATCACCCCCCAGGGGGGATGGCCACGCCGCAATCCCTTCTCCTCCATTCTCTTCTCGGGATCTTGGGCACGCACGCACATGCACCCGGCGTGAGTTTTAAGCCACCGGGTCCGGAACGCGAACCGCGGTCGACTACGTGGGAGTCCAGCGACATAGCCATTACGCTAACTGCTGGTTCCCTAAGCCTTGATTTTAATGGTGTATTTGAGTCTTTTAACAACATATCCATTTTTTACCTTTGTCATCACATTAAACAGGTAACAGCTCACCTGCCTCCTCCTACCTTCTGTTACATCCTCATGGCTCAGCCAAATGTGGGGCGCATTGATGTCACTGAAGAAGACCCTGTTTCTGAGCTTTACCGGCCCCCAGAACCCTGCTGCTTAAGAGATGTGCTTCAGGTAACATCGTGTTCCTAAAACGTTCTTCAGGTTCTTCTGCTCTATCTCTGCGTTTCATGTTCTGTTAACCATTCTTTTCCAATGCCTTTCCAGACTGGTGAGCTCAGTACCCGCTGCAGTTTCTATGCCACAGTGATTTATCAAAGACCACAGGTAGTATCTCTCCCTCTCTCTCTCTCTCTCTCTCTCTCTCTGTCTCATAAGGTGTAAGGTGTTATAAATTTGTTCAAGGATAATCTCTCTTAGAACATAACACAGTGCCAAATGAGAAAAGCCGTTTTGAATTCAGGGAAGCCTGCTCCAGGCCAGAGCAGTGGTGAGTTCATTCCTGTGCAGGTGTGGACTGCCAGCCACTGTGCTAAGCCTGCCCTGGAAGATTCTTAGCCCAGGAATGTTTGTTCTTCTCTGACACATAGGCAGGTTGAAGAAAGGAAAGAGAAGCTGGAAACTTGTTAATGGGATGGAAGTGGGAATCTCAGGATGAGATCAGATACTTCTGAGAACTCCGAGAGCCTTGGCTTCTCAAAGGGCAACCCTGCCATCTCTAAGAGGCTCAAATAGTGAACTATACAACATGGAGGGGGAGGTCAGTATGCCAGAACTGATGAAAAATCCAGTCATCAGCGATAAATTCTTGGTATCAAACTTAGTGTGCACACCTTAAGCCAGTCGCTATTGGACAGAAGGACTAAGAGCTGCATCTGTGCTGCTTTGAGTGAGACTATGACCATGATACAAGAGCTACAGAAACATACAGACGTGGAGCTGGCAGCACTGACTGAGGAAGGGAAAACTGCAGCAGAGCAACGAAAATCTCACATGCCAGGTTTATGAAGACATGGACTTGGAGAGAACTCTACTGGAGAAGAGAACAATTCCAGAGAAATTTAGGAAGATGTCTTTTAAACACTTGACAAGTAGAGGAAGGGGGCTGGTGAAGAAGGTTTGACTCGAGACTAGACAGCAATGTCCTTTGTAAAAGAGGAGAGTATAGGAAGGGCAAGAGCCAGGATCAGGCGTCCAAGCCTGTAGTCCAAGACTGGGGAGGCTGAAGCAAAGGACTGTTAGTTTGAGGCCAGCCTTGGCAACATAGCAAGACCATGTCTCAAAGAAAAAGAAAGAAGGGCATGTGTACTGTTATATAAGAATGAAGTGTTGACTAAGGGATTTAAACATGTTACCTGAATATACATGTACGTAATCTTATAATTTTAGGCAACAAAGTCCCTAACATTAACAAAAAAAAAAAAAAAAAAAATGAGGCTCAGTTAGTTCTCAGGAACAGTAGCCCAGAGGAGCTTGGCTGTTGGGCCAGCTGGGAGGAGACGGGAAAGGGGTGTGCCGGGCAGCCTGGACCCACACGGACTTGCTCTGCAGCCTGCCTCTACCGGACCTCGCCTCCTGGGGGGACATCCAACCGTTAAATCCTCACCTCCTCTGGATGATGTGCAGACACACCTGTGGGGCAGGAGAGTGCAAGTGTCCCCAGCTGCCCACCACGGGTCTTTGTGGGAAGCAGGCAGAGCCCTGGATGCATCTGTGTGGCCATGGTGCTGCCTGTGCCCAGCCAGGTCAGAACATCAGGAAGAGGTCCAGCGAGGAGTGGCAGGGGAAGGCAGGAAGCTGAAGCCAGCTTCACACGCTGTGTGGACTAGCTAGTGCCTGTCGGATACACATAGCATGTTGAAGTTCAGATACAAAGCATTTGTATTTCTGCCCCAGAAACAGAAGTCCGAGTACATTGTGAATATGCATGAACTACACTGGCCTCTCTTTTTTCTTACTTAGGTTCTTGCCATAGGGCATATACATTCACCAGAGAAACAGAGAAAGGCAGAGAGGGAAAGTGAGAAGTCACCCCCTCCCCCGAGGTGATGGGCACATCTCAATCCTTTATTTTCCTCTTGGGATTTTGGGCGCGCACACACACACACACACACATGCCCAGCATGATTTTTAAGCCACTAGGTCCCAAACTTGAATCTCAGTCAGTCATTTGAGAATCCAGTGTCTTAACTCCCACACCACCTTCTGGCCCCTGCACTGGCTTCTTACTGTTTATTGTCTGTATTTTGCCATCTTTAATTTCTGTGCAGGATTTCTCAGTTTTCCAAATGGTTATCACATAGACTTTTTTTTTTTGGCAGAGAGAGCATGTGCTCACTGAACATAGTCAGAGAAATAAGTAAGAGAGAACAAGCACCCTCTACAAGGCATGGACTCGCACGCATACGCACACACTCCTGGCATGTTTATCAAGGCACGGGGTCCAGGACACAAACCACAGTCAGCTATGTGGACTCCAGCCACCTCATGCACCAAGCCCTGAGCAATAGCATCTCCTCAGCAATAGCATCAGCCTTCCCACTTCCAGGAGGGGAAGATAGGCCTGTTTCTCGGACACATGACCAAACCCTGTTGCACCTGGCTCAGGTTTCCTAAAGTCTGCTCAGCCCAGTCACCCGAGATGCCTCTTGATTCCATGGCCCCTCAGTCCCTGGGAGCCCAGGTGGGTGGATGGCAACAGGGATGCTACATCCCCACTGTCACATGCTGACTGAGCTGGAGCAGACTACCTTGGGTTCATTGTCAGATGGGTTTGACATTTTCTTAACCATAGTGGGCTATTCTAGGATAAACTTAATGGTTTTTAAGTGTCCCCCATTTCCCTTTATCTTTTAGTCATTTGACAGCTAATTGGTACCTATCCTGAGGCATTAGAGAATGATTAACATTAGTCATTGAACGGTGTCCCTCACAGCCATCCCAGTGCCCAGCGAAGGCAAGATCTGAGCCCAAGATGTCTCTGACCTTCCAAATCTGAGGGCACCCACAAGCTGCCAGCAGGTTTTGCCCATCCTCAGAGCACTTGGTGTGCGAAGATGCACTTGGCATCTGGCACTCACCTCTAATTCCAGAACACATTCCAGTTCTGGGGCCAGGCAGTAACTCGCTCTGCCCAGGCCAGTCACTGCAAGTAGAAGGGTGTCCTTGGGCACACAGCAGGTAGGGCTATTCTAGCACATGCTTCGTCCGGCCCTCCTGCCGCAACCAGAGATTGAAATGAAGAAGGCAGGTGTCGAATGTTCCACAGACCCAGGTGGAGGAGAGCTCTGGGGTAATAATAAAGACAGACTGAGTCATATGCCTCTCAGGTGGGGGGACCCTGCCTTGGGCTGGGGGAGATCCATGACCTTCTAACTACAGATAGTTTCAGTCACACACAAAACAATCCTCACTGTAGAAAGATGCCATTAAAATAGTCACTCTAGCCAAAACATAATCCCAAAATCAGGCCTTGAGAGGTAAAAGATAATTTCCAGAGATGATCTCCACCCAATTGTGAAATACAAGGAAACCACTTCAGACAGAATTCACATTTCTGTAATCAACCAAATTTCATTGTAGAGAAATACTATAAGTGTAATATGTGTGAGAAAACCTTTATTAATACCTCATTCTTTTATAAACATGAGAATAACCATAATGGAGAGAAATTATTTAAATGTAAAGAATGTTCGAAAGTGTTAAGCCAAAGTTCTGTTCTTATTCAACCTCAAATAACTAATATAGAGAGAAGCCTTGCATGTGGGAAAGCCTTCACTCTTAGTATATCCATTTATAAACTTTTTTTAAAAGAATTTTTATTTAATTTTATTTAGTAGTATTATTATCATCATTTTTAAATTTGCTGTAGGGTATGTGTATTCACAAGAGAGAGGAAAGGTGAGAAAGCAAGTTGCCAGGTCCAGGACTCAAACTACAGTCAGCCATATGGGAGTCCAGCACCTTTACCACCATGTCACCTGCTGACCCCAAGCCTTCATAAACTCCTAAGAACCCATACTGTGGAGAAATACTATAGATGTAATAAATTCTTCAGCCAAAGGTCTGGCCTTTTTTTGAAAGAATTATTTCATGTAATATTTGTTTGTTTGTTTGTTTTAATTTGACCAGAGAGGGGCAGAGTGAGAGAGAGACGGAAAGTGAGAAAGCAAGCCACCCAGTCTGATACTTGAACTGCTGTCTGCCATGTAGGAGTTCAGCACCCTTCACGATGCCATTTGCTGGACCCAGTCAGGCCTTTTTATACATTAAAAAAACCCATGCTGGATGGGGCCAGCAGGTGACTTGGTGATTAAGGTGCTGGACTCCCATATGGTCAAGCACAGTTTGAGTCCCAGACCCAGCAGCTTGAAAATCGTGTGTGTGTGTGTGTGTGTGTGTGTGCACACGCGCATGTGCACACGCCCAAAATCCGTGGAGGAGAAGTGATTGCAGCGTTGCTATCTTCCCTGGGGTGTGATTTCTCATTTTCCCTCTCACTGTCTCTCTCTGGTGAGCACGTGTACCCTATGACAAAAAAACAATTTAAAAAAAAAAATGCATGCTGGAGAAAACCCTTATAAATAAATCTAAGTAGAAAGGCACAGTCCTTCCCAGATGTCAAGGAATTCATTCCAGAAAGAAGACCTCTGTTTATGTAACGAAGGTGGCAACACCTTAAGTCTAGCTCATCCCTGCGTTATCATCAAAGAATGAGCACCAGAGAGGAAACTTTTAAGTGCAGTGACCATGGCAGAGCCTTCAGTCAGAGTGCATTTCTTATTCAGCATGAAAGAATTCACTCTGGAGAAAAACCCTATAGGTGTAATCAATGTGAAAAAGCCTTCATTTCTATTTTAAAACTTAATAGACACCAAATAATTCATACTGGAGAGAAGTTTTATAATTGTAATGAATGTGGCAAAGCCTAAAGTTCCCACTCCACACTTACTGTTCATGAGAGTATTCATACTGGCGAGAAACCATGTAAATGTAAAGTTTGTGAGAAAGCCTTCAGACAAAGCTCAGCTCTCATTCAGCATCAGAGAATGCTCTGAACACTCTATATATGTAATGTGTGGGAAAAACGTTCAGATGTAACTTATTTCTGTAATCGGCAAGAAGTTATATTGGAGAAAAACCATGTCCATGTAAGGAATGTGGGATCTTATTTGGCCAGAATTCAGCTCTTATTCAACATCAAAGGATTCATAAAGGAGGGAAATCCTCTAAATATAATATATGTTGGAAAACTTTTAAACAAAGCTCATTGCGCATCGCCCATCAGAGAATTCATACTGGAGAGAAACCGTATGAATTAAACACATGTGGGAAATTCTTCTATTACAGATCATCACTTATTAATCACCTTAAAATCCACTTTCAAGAGAACCCCTTGCATGTGTGAAAGTCTTAAACCAAAACTCATCAGGGAATACATGGTAACTGTAATGGATGTGAAAACCCTTTGACAGTTCAGTCTTCATCAGATGCTTAAAGTTCACAGATAAACCTTGACTGTGTAATAGATAAGAGGAAAGTGTTCATGCCTGTCAGACACTTTTTAAAATAACCTGAGATGAAGAATTTACAACGAGAGGGGCCGGCAGGTGGCATGGTGGTTAAGGCACTGGACTCCCACATGGCCTACTGTGGTTTGAGTCCTGGACCTGGCAGTTTGCTCACTCGCTTGCTTGCTCGCTCGCTCTCTGGTGAGCACACATGCCATATAACAAATTAAAAATAATAATAATCATAAAAGTAAAGTAATTCTTCTAAAAAAAAGTCAAAACTGGAGACATTGGCTTTGGGCATTTGTACAGTAAATATGTTTGTTTTACTTCTTTCTACAGCAATCTATGCTGAATATGTGTGAGCATTATAAGCATTGCATGGGTGGGCAGGCATGTTCTGGATTTCGTATTTGAAAAACATCAAACTGTAATCATTGGTGATATTTTTTATAACTAACATCTTAATGAAAGAATTAAATTTTACATTTCATTACATTTTAAGGAAAGAACTGATCAAAGAAATTATACGTTTTTAGAGAAAAAGACCAAAATAAAAGTTAAAGAATAAACTGTAAAGTACGTCTCAGTCTCTGGGGTTTGTCTTTTCCTGGCCTTATGTCAAGTTTTGTGCATGAATTGCATTAAAAAATGAAAAAAAAATCTTCTGACAATCTTCAGAAATTTTAGATGTTCTTAGAAATACCCTGATTTTGCCTTTGCTCTCAATCTAGTGATGAACCAAAATGTTCCAATTTCCTTTGGAAGTAACTCTCAAAATCTTTCCTGTTACAGTTATGAACACAGTTGGTAACAACAAAATCTTCTGTAAGAAGACATCAGTAACCACGTAATTTAAAGAAGTATTACCAATTTATTACTAAAATTGTATTAAAAATAGATCTCTTCTTCTTTGTAACTGCCAAAATTCTGAAACAGCCAAAATGTCCTTCAGTAGCCCCCTCTTCCTGGGCCTGCTGACCAGCCGTGCAGAATCCTCAGCCTGACCATGCCATCCATGCCAGTGACACCAATTGAACATTAAGTAACTGAATCCTCAGACCCCAGCCATGCTGAACACTCCAGGCCCCTCTGCATCTATGGAACCCTAAA
Source organism: Tupaia tana (assembly GCA_026018925.1). Taxonomy (NCBI): domain Eukaryota; kingdom Metazoa; phylum Chordata; class Mammalia; order Scandentia; family Tupaiidae; genus Tupaia; species Tupaia tana. The sequence continues at coordinate 989,656 of JAKSZU010000008.1, forward strand.
TCCTGAGTGAGGGGAAGGAGCAGATCACCAGTTTCATGGAAAGCAAAAAGTCATAACCCCTTCTGCAGATATAAAAAAATGAAAAAGAAAAAAATATAGTAAAAGGAAAGAAGAAATAAAATTAAAAACTGTTGCAGGTACAACAAATATGTGCCATCTGATTTATACCAAGGCCCTGCATGAAGTCTAAGGATGAAGAGATGTATTCCTGACCCCTTAGGAAATTCACAGCTACAGGAGAGAAAAGGTGCATGCCCTAGATAGGAAACAGTGTGGTAGTTAGCGTTCCAGGTGTGTACCCCAGGAACAGGAGGGAAAAAAAACATGGATTCTACGTGAATAGCCAGAGAACAAGTAGAACACTGCCAGGGAAGGTGGGTTGGACCTGACACAGGGGTCTTCAAAACAGGCGCACAGCGGTACAGCTGTGTCGACAGGAGCTAGTGACCAATGTGCAAAGTCTATTATATGTTTGTTTTTTGTGGGGGGGTTTTGGAGAGATTTTTGCTATAATAGTGTACATGCACTCACCAGAGAGACAAAGCAAGTAACCAACCCCCAAGGGGGATGGCCACGTCACAATCCCTTATCTATTCCTCTCTCAGGGTTTTGGGCACACACGTACATGCACACGCACCAGGCGTGAGTATTATGCTGGGTCCAGGACTCAAACTGCAGTCAATTCATGGGAGTACATCAACATAACCATTACACCATCTGCTGGTCCCCCTCTATTAGGGATCACTGTTTTCTATCTTGGGTTACCAACAGACATAAGCATGTTCTTGGTTACATTGCTGAACTCCTCGTGGCCAGCCACAGTTAGAGTTCCAGATCCGGAGGCTTGAAACATGCTGGGCACATATGTGTGCATGCCCAAAATCCTGAGAGAAGAATGGAGAAGGGATTGCAGCATGGCCACCCCCCAGAGGGTGATTTCTTTCTGTCTCTGACTCTTAGCGAGTGCATGTGCCCTATAACAAAAATCTCTCTTGAAATAATATCTTGTTAGTGTTAATAATAGTCCTCTAAAATTATTGTCTTTAAAAATTAACTTTGGATATAAGAACAGTCAAGTGAATGGTCTTTACTGTGTCTTCAAACTGTAGCTGAAAAGTCTGCTACTTCCTGAGCAAAGGGAGATTTGGCTGTTCGTGACTGACATTAGCCTGCAAGCAAATGATGAGAGTGACCCCAGGCTCCCCAGAACCCTGCCGGTCTGCGTGGCCCCCTCCTGTGTGCTGGGCCCAGAAGTCCTGGAAGCACTCACCGTGGCTCAACCTCACCATGTCCTCTTCAGAGATGCTCTGCGAGACCAGGGTACGTCCGCTGCCTGGTGCCCACCAAGTGCCTCCTGGGGTCTGGGTGCCTCCAGCTTGCTCAGCACTGCTGACCCAGGCCGGCCTCAGGCCTTTGCCAACCCCACCGTGGCCCCACCATGGCCACTTGGCAGATCCAGCCCCCAGTGGTCAGCCCCACAGAGGCAGCTGTGTTGGTGCAGAAGCCACCTGAGGCTGTGGCCTGGAAGAGCCCTTTCTAAAACAAAGCAGGAGCTAGAATATACTAATGTATATGCATGGTCAGTCAGCCTTTTTTTCCTGGACTCAGTGTAAAATCCTGCCTATATATATTTTTTTTCTTATTTTGAGATATAACTCACATACTATAAAACTTACCCTTTCCAAATTGAATTTGAGTCTAGTATTTGTCTTTTCCAGCTGAGCTCCCAGGGCCTAGGGTTTGAGTACTCTGCAGAGCACGTGTACTGCCAGACGGCCTGGTACCAGAGGCAGATGGCCCCCGCTTGTCCTCTTGCCTACATGACAACCTGGGAGACCAGCAAAGCAGATGGTCTTTACTGGCAGGAAGACTCACTTTTTCTCAGTGCTTCCCTAATCTGAAGTGTCTCTTGGCAGGTCTAATTGTCTGTATTGAACGGACTGTCCTCTTGCTTCAAAAGCCCCTTCCGTGTGTGGCCTCTGGAGCCGGCTCCCAGGAGCTGCTCGCCCCGGTGACGCTCGATGCATTGAACCCTGGCACACCTATCAACTCCATCTGCAGAGTTCAAGGTGGGCAGCCATCTCATTGTAAATGTTTTTGTATTTTCGTAAATATCATACTTTGTGTTCACCTCCTCATCTGTTTAACAAATGTTTGTTGAGTGCCTGCTGTGTTTCAAATTTGGATGCATAAGGAATGAAGTGAGAACAGCTACTTGCTCTCTGTAGAGAGGAATTAGAAAAGCGCACAAGTAAGCATGCGCTGTGACCTTGTTAGGGAGGTCGAGGTAGGCTTCGCAAAGACAGGTCTGAAGGGTGGATGGGACTGAGTAGGGCACAGGCAGGGGTGGCAGGAACAGATCACGGGGGGAACAGGACTTACATAGGCTGCTGGTCAGAGAGAGCTAGTAGGCTGGGGCTCAGGGAGGTAGCGGAAAGGCAACCCAGTAGACGGCGAGACGAACCACAGGGCACCTTTTGGTGCAGAGTCGGGGGACCAGGTGGCGGTAGAGGTGGTGGTAGAGAAATAAATGCAGGAGGGAGACTGACAGGCTGGGAGGTGAATGGGCATAGGGCACAGACCAGGGGAGGGTGTGTGGGCAACCTCCCAGCTGCTGGCTCAGACCAGGAGGCCATGGTCGTGCTATTCACTGAGGTAGGGAATGGTGGGCCCCACTAGCTTTGAGGGCTCCTCATCTCAGTGCTGTCTGGAGACTTGGGTATTTCTGCTGCACCTGCATTGTTTCAGCAGCAGTAGGAGGGTCGTTCAACCAGTAGGTCACCATGGGCTTTCCATGTGCATCTCTTTCAGAAAGTGAGGGAAATGTTAGGCAAGCACTGTTGGCATCCCTTAGTGGAAACTTCCTGCCCAGGCCCCAGCCAACATGTCCATGCCTGGGACACTGTGGGGCTGGAGCAGCCAGGCTCCCTGGCCCAGGTCAGCCCGCCATGCTGCAGGTATTAATTCCAAAGGTTCGATCTGGGTCTGACCCTCATCCGAGGTTTGGTTAGTGGAGGCGGGCTCTCACTGTTGGTGTCAGGTGCTTGCTTCCCTTGGGCAGTGAAAGGGTGTGTCAGTTACAGAGACTCCTCCTTGTCCATTTTTGATCCAGTTCTCTTCCCAATTTACAGAATTCAGTAAATAGAATATTTTCTCAGATGTTATTAGTGTAGAAGGAGAATAAGACTTCTAAACAGTGGAGCAAACAGGCTCTGGTTGGCTCCTATATTTTTCTTGTGTTAAGATGAGAAGTTCTGGGAACCAGCAGTTAGCGTAGTGGCTATGTCGCTGGACTCCCACGTAGTCGACAACGGTTTGTGTCCCGGACCCAGTGGCTTAAAACTCACGCTGGGCGCGTGTGCGTGCGTGCCCAAGATCCCGAGAGGAGAGTGGAGGAGAAGGGATTGCGGCATGACCATCCCCTCTGGGGGGTGATTTCTCGCTTTCTGTCTCTGTCTCTCTCTCTGTCTGTCTGGCAATCGCACGCGCCCTATAGCAAAAACCTCTCCAAAAAAAAAAAAGAAAAGATGAGAAGTTCTGGGTTTTTTCTTTTTCATTCCTGTGCCCTCATGTTATAAAAATCAGTGGGATCGGGAACCAGCAGTTAGCGTAATGGCTATGTCGCTGGACTCCCACGTAGTCGACTGCGGTTCACGTCTCGGACCCGGTGGCTTACAACTCACGCCGGGCGCGTGTGCGTGCGTGCCCAAGATCCCGAGAGGAGAATGGAGGAGAAGGGATTGCGGCGTGACCATCCCCCCTGGGGGGTGATTTCTCGCTTTCTATCTCTCTGTCTCTCTCTGTCTGTCTGGCGAGCGCACACGCCCTATAGCGAAAACCTCTCCAAAAAAATAAATAAATAAAAATAATCAGTGGGATCTACATTTCTGTTTAAGCCAGTTCTGGTAGGTGCTTTTTCCTTTGCTTCATAATTATATGTACACTATTGTTCTTACCGCGGCTCTTTTTTAATAGACAAAAGTTGGAGGCACTCACAGTCCTCCCTACAAGAGAGACACAGTAGAGGTGATGAACAGGATGGAGGGTCTCCAGGCAGGGCGTTGGCCTTCAGGGCACAGAGCAGCGCTGAACACAGGTGCCCCTGGGCTGTTGACTAGAAGTTCTAGTCAACAGGCTCTTTGAACAAGTCATTTCAAAAGTGCCTTGGGAACCCAGGTCACTTGGGTGGCCTGAGCAGGGAGGCAGCCCTGCCATCCTACGTGTCATAGAGGGCTGTGAACATCAGCTGGGTTCCACCCATTGCACCACAGCCAGCATGGTCAGCAGCGCTTGGGAGACCAGGACAAGCGCCCAGGAGCCAGACTGGAGCAGCCAGAGCCTCTGCCTCCCCACACCAGGGAAAGTCACCGTCCACTTTGTGCGACACCATTCTCTGTGTTTGACAGGGGTGCCCGCCATTACCAGTACCACACGGAATAGATTCCTAACCCTAAAAATCCTCTGGGCTCTGAATCCCCATGCCTCCCACCTGACTCCTGGAAACCACTGATCCCCATAATTTTGCCTTTGACAGGATGTAATATAGTTGGAATCGTACAGTATGTAGCATTTTTAGACCATTCCATGTAAAGTGATTATTGATAGGATTTAATTAATATTTATAACTTTTCTGTTGTTTCTGTTCCTTTTTATTTGTCTTCTACTCTGTCTACCTTTTCTCATTTTAATAGAGTAGTATTTGGGGAGAGGAGAGGTCTTCAAAAAGTTCACAGAAATGCCTGTTATGAAAAATGCCTGCATTTCAAAATTCTCTTGCACGAAAATAAATTTATATTTTATCTATTTTTCCACAAACCTTTTAAGGTCCCCTCACGTGATTTCATTTTTTTTTCTTAGCATATCAATTCTATTTATTTTTACAACTTTTCCAATAGTTTCTCTAAAGTTTGCAGTATATATTTACAATCAATCAAGACTGGTTTTGGACAGCACCATCCCACTGCACAAGTAACACAGGCACTTTATAACCGTATGCTTACCCTTCCTCTGCCCCTTAGAACATTGCTGTCATTCATTCACTCACCCACAGACTGCAATCACTGAATGCATTATTATTGTTGTTATTTAAACATACCATTGTTTAGAGAAAGTGGAATGAAAAAGATGAGTATTTTACCTTCACTCTTCCTTGTCTAATGCTCTTCCTTCTTTTTTTTTTTATAATTACTTTATTTATTTATTTACCTGACCAGAGAGAGACAGAGGGTGAGAGAGAGAGGAAGTGAGAAAGCAAGCCACCAGATTCAGGACTCAAACCCTGGTCAGCCATGTGGGAGTATCCAGCACCTTAACCACCACACCACCTGCTGGTCCCTGCTCTTCCTTCTTTATGTAGATCCAAGTTTCTCATCCCCACCCCCACATCTTTCCCTTTCTCCAAGCATTCCTTGTGTGTCTCCTGGCCCCAGGCCTGCTCTGAACCTGCCCTGCAGGCCTACAGGTCAGGGGATGTGAAAACAGCCTGTTATCAGCACAAAGCATTGCCAGCCCCTTTGATAAGAACCAGATAGACAGGTTCAAATAGAGTATAAGGTCCCAGCTCAGAACCTGCCCTGCCCTGCGCCAGCTCCTTCAAACTCACATTTGGGGCCTCGGTCAGCCTCTGGGCTCAGGGCCCCTTCCCATTACAGGAAGTCAGTGCTGGGCTGTGCAGCCTGCAGCAGCTGGTCTCCAATGACTAGATATACTGAGCATGCCCCCAGGGCTCAGATCAACCTGAGCAGTCTCTCTCACTGAGAGCTGTGCCTGGTCTGTCAGCCGGGGGAGGGTGCTCACACCAGGGCTCTCCTTTGGATCTCTTCCTGCTTTGTTTTTGGGGTGAAGCGGTGTGAGGTTATATATTATCCCTCACAACTGCTTGCTGCCTGTGCCTGGCATTCACCCGTAGGCAGGTCCTCATGCGCCATGGTGAACACATCCAGGCCGCAAGTCGCCCTGGACATTAGCAAAGTCCGTCCTCAGGCCAGACTTCTTCCTCTGAAGAGAAAGAACAATTTTTTTTTTCTTCTTCCTTTTTATTTTTTGAGAGGTTTTTGCTATAGGGCGCGTGTGCTTGCTAGAAAGACAGAGAGAGACATAGAGATAGAAAGCGAAAAATCACCCCCCAGGGGGGATGGCCATGCCGCAATCCCTTCTCCTCCATTCTCCTCTCCGGATCTTGGGCATGCACGCACACGCACCCGGCGTGAGTTTAAGCCACTGGGTCCAGGGCTAGAACCGTGGTCGACTACGTGGGAGTCCAGCGACATAGCCATTACGCTAACTGCTGGTCCTGAGAAAGAACAGTTGTTGAACCCCAACTAATTTCATCCAGAAAATAACAGGGAAGAGGGTGAGGAGAGCTCAGTTACAGAAGACCATTGTACCCCAGGCTTTCTGGGAGGGTGGACCCACCCAGGGGCCCTGAGACTGAGGCGCTGCCCATAGGGCCTGTGAAGACCTTTTTACAAACATGTTTTAGTAACTAAGAGATACACGGTTCCCAAACCTGACTACAAGACATTCCTAAGGCCAGGCTGTGAGGCAGCAGTGGTAAGACAGGTCTCTGCAAGCTGCTCCCACCGGGGAGAGTTCCCCGTTTGCAGCAACACTTCCCTGAGTCACTGGGCTTAAGTGCCTAGGCGCTCCTGGGCTGGCTGAGCCAGGGACAAGCCCTGTTGGGGTGCTTCTCTCTCCCTTGTATTTTGTCACTCATGGAAGAAATAAATGAACTTTAGAAAACAAATATCCCTGTGTAAGACAAACAAAGTAAAGGCTTTATAGCAAGTTGTAGGCACTAGTTGGCACAGTGACACGACCTTCGGCCCTGATGGAAACAGTTTTCTCTCTCTGAGGTTCCTTGAAGCGCGTCTTCTAGACACTGACAGTTTAATGGTGCACTTCCCAGCCATCCCTTGAAATCCACACAGGGTTGCCAGAAGGATTTACAGTGGCTTCTAGACCTCAGATGAAATACATTTCCTCAACTCTTGCCTTGTTCTCTAATTGGAAGGAAATTGCCTAATCCCATATAAATGTAAATGCTATTAACACCCACAGCTCTCCTAGGGTCAAAGGAACTCCAGTTGGTAGCACTCTGCTTTTATTGTTTCATGGAGCTTCATTTCAGTAAACCAGGAGCCAGCCATGGGTGCAGGGCAGGGTGTTTGGGGACACAGCCATTCTGTGCTTCTGGCCTCCCCAGTGCCTGCCTGTTGTGAATTAGTGACACTCCTTTCCTGCCACACTCTAAGCCTTTATTCACTTCACTTTTCATCTCTTTGACCCACTTTTGATTAAATTTGCAAGGAAAATGTTATTAGCTGGGCAGCCCTCTCAAAATCAAGATCTATTATTTTCTTTTTAAGAAGTTAATGCATGAGCCTTAACCATGCCTGCTAGTTCTCATAATTCTGTTTCATCTTCTACAGCTAAATTGCCTCCTGATGCTTGTGTTAGTGTGGAATGACAATTTTGCTCCAAGAGTAGGAAGGAGAACTATTCGGTTTTTCTGAAAACAGGTCATATCTTACTTTATCTTAAAATGCCTCACTTCACCTCTTCTCATCAAGGATTTGCCAGTGTACCTAGAAGACAGCAGTCATATTTTGCACCCAAGAACATCATACCTCCACGTGAAGAGCGAGGCCCTGGGCTTCGTGGTCCTGCCGAGCTGCAGCTGTGTCGCTGCCCTCCCCTAGTGTCCTCCCACCTCCAGCCCCCTGTGATGTGCAGGCCCCACTGAGGCACGAGGTTGACACGGCCTCATGGGTGGCACCTGCCACCCTCCTGTAGCAATCCTTCCCCGGCCCACGCCAGCCAGAGAATGTCTCTGCAGCACTCCTCGGGGCTTGTCTCCATTTTCTCTAATGAGTACAGATGTGTACCTCGTTTATTCATCTGCTCCCCCACTGCACTGTGACATGTGGGAGTGGAGAGTACAGCCTTCACTTTTTATTTCTAGTGCTCCATGTTTACCCCACAGTCAGTAGCAGTAGAGCTTGCTAGTTATTTGAATATGTAAATCACAACTTTGGGAGTAAGCCAAAATTTCTGTGTTCTTAATCAAAATCAATAAACCAAAGAAATAACTAAGAAGATATATTAATAAATAATAATAAATGTATTTCTCCTTATGAAAAAAGCAGGCACTAAAATAGAACAGTCCATTACACCTTTTAAGAGGGCAAATTTTTTCATTGCCAAAGGACACATTCACTCACCAGAGAGAGAGAGAGAGAGAGCGAAAGCACTCCTAACGGGGTGTGGTCAACTCTTCCTCCTCCATTTCTACATCTCGTTGAGATTCGGGGTGAACACACGTCCACATGCACACGCATGCACACCACCATGTACAGCATATTTTAAAGTCATCAGAGCTAGAATTCAGACCATGGCTGGCCAGGTCAGTTCTGGCCCCTTAAGCACTGTCCTAGACAGGCCAGCACAGAAAGGAAATTCTGAAATAGGTGTTGTGACAGGGTAACTGGCATGGTGTGGACCGTGGCAGTGTGAGTCAGAGAGTCCTTTTGTGAGACATTCCTGAAAAGGGATTTTCTGCTTGCTAACACAGACAGAGAGGCCTATTTCCAAAGACACTTGGTGCCATATTGCTGAAGTGACTTGCTGACCTACATGTGTGGTGTGGAGATGGTTGGGGGCCGTGACATGTCACCTGTATGGCACATCAGTGTGGTAGACAGCACAGCCCTACAGCAGCCCCTCGGCCACCTACAAAGTACAGTAGAATGAGCATTGGACCTGCAGGTAGTAGTTAAGGCACTGGACTCCCATATGGCTGACCGCCAACTGAGTCTGAGACCTGCTGGTTTCAAAATCACGTGGGGCACGTGTCCATGCATGCCCAAAATTCTGGGAGGAGAGTGGAGGAGAAGGGATTGCCATGTGGCCGTCCCTCCTTGAGGGGTGATTTCTCACTTTCCCTCTCACGTCTTTGTCTGTCTATCTCTGGTGAACACACACACCCTATGGCGAAAGCCTAAAAAAATAAATAAAAAAAGTAGAACAGGCGTTGCCAGAAGTCTAGACTGTGACAGTTTAAATATATATGCACTTGGAAAAGACAAGCAAAAACAGAAATACTTGGTTAAGTGGTGCTATGGCAGACAAGTTTTTTTAAGCTTACTTATTTCTTCCTTGAACAAGAGACAAAGAAGACTGTAAATGGGAGAGACAGCACCCCCACAGAGCCTTGAGGCTGTGACCCACCCGGCCTCAGCCAGCCCTGGATTATGGCTATGGGTGTGCCCAGCGTATTTGGGGAGGTCCAATTTCGAACTGGGTCAGCCTCTCAGAGCGTCATGTTTTACCACTGCACCAAGGTAGTGGGCAAGTTTTTAAACTTTTTATCATTATAATTTGTGTAATAAATAGAAACTTTAAAGTCACAGGAATATATATAAATTCACGAGTGAAAAAGGATCACACGTCTCCTTCTGTCATCATGAATGCTGAGGGCAGAGAAGTCGGGGTGTTGGAGGGCATGCAGAAACCACCTGTGTGAGGCAAGCCTGCTTTCCTGTACCTTGGCCTAGGCACTGTGGTTGGCGTGGATGAGAACACCGCTTTCTGGTGGCCAGCGTGTGACCAGTGTGGCAATGGGAGACTGGAACAGAGACCAGAAGACAGGTAGGGTGGGGCCATCCTGAAAGGTCGCTGCCTTGGGTGGTCTTGCCGAGAGCTGCAGGGAAAGGGCCTGGCACCTGTTTGCTGTCACAGAGATGTCTGCTGCTGTCCCCTTTCTGGGCTATAGGATGGGTGCACTCACCCGAGAGAATGCGAGAAAGCACCCCCAGGGGGACTGGCCACACCTTAATCCCTTCTCCTCATGGGATTTCAGGCATGCACACAGTATGCCCAGCAAGTTTCTCAAACCACCAGATCCAGGACTCGAACCATGCAGTTGGCCATATGAAATAGAACTACCTTAACCTCCACAGTACCACCTGGCTCTTTCTATCTTAAGAGAGGAGAGCTGAGTTTTGCCCTTGGCTTTGTTGTTATCAGTCAGGAGAATAAAGAAGAATGGGGCCAACATAAGGGAGGCCTACAGGGGTGTCCTGCTGGGCCTCGTGGCCACCACAGGCTTCTACAGGGAGTAGTGAGCAGCCACCTAGTCAGCCACCCCTCCTCTCTCAGCCCTGTGGCACCAGCCCACTTCAGCCTCCCCTTGGGTGGGCTGCACGTTGGGGTCGGTCATCCCTTTAGGGTCAGTTTTCTGGACTCCCAAGTCCAGACAGAAAGGGGAGTGCACATTGCTCTTCTGCTTCCTCAGAAACACAGAGCAAGTGTCTTCTGGTTGGTGGCCCTATGTGAACACAAGTCTGGGGCACAGCCAAGGGCATGTTGACCCAGCTCCCAGGGCTGCAAGCTTAGTATCAAGATAGGCTCTCCCTTCTGGGCCAGGACAAGCCCTGACCTTCTGGCTTCACAGAGGGCTTGGGCCGGCCTCCCGGTGCTTTGCCAGCCCCTCTACACTCCACAGGAACAAGACTTCTCTGCCAATGGGCCCCTCACGGGCCTCCACCACCCTCACCCTATGCAGAGCAGCTGAGTCCAGCTGCTCTGGGCTGTCAGGGGAACCTGGTTCTGGGGGCAGGGCCCCTTCTCTGTCTCCAAAGCTTCCAAGTTAAGAGAGCTGCCTGCTTCCCGCCTGCTGGCTCTGATTGGGCCTTCCTGACTTGTCTTGCCCCTGGTTTCCCACAGAGGTGCCTTTTCCTGTGAGGACTGTTCCCAGCTGGTCACCGCTCCTGTTCTCAAGAGGCACCTGCAGGTCTTCCTGGACTGCCCCTCACGACCTGAGTGCAGAGTCAAGGTCAAGGTGGGAGACACTGTGCCCTGGCCAGGGTGAGCCCGGTCCAGCCCCTGGAGTCTTCCCTGGGAGGGAGCCTCAGCCCCCAGAGGCACAGGCCCTCCTTTTGGTCCTTGAAGCTATTTTCAAGTGAGGCTTTGAGGCTGAGGCCCGTGATGAGGCAAGGTTCAACTCCACACGGTCATGGTAGACACGTGTGACTTGAGTGTGACTTCTTGCTGCCGCGCAGCCCTGACCCTGCCTTGTCTCTGTTCTTGCAGCTGCTGCAGCACAGCATTTCCTATCTGCTGAGGTCCGCTGGTGGCCAGGATGGGGTAAGTGACCGCCGGCCTGGTGTGTCTTGCCAGGGGTCCAGGTCATGCCACAGATGAGGGCCTGTCCCTGCTGTCAGTCACAGCAAGCCCCAGCTCGACAGTGTGTGCCTATGGCCTACTGGCCCACTGCCGTTCAGTGCCACATGCCAGGGCTGACAAGACCCTCTTCAGAAACGTGTGATCTCCAGGAGGCTGTCCATCAGCTCTGATTTCACACTGATAGGACAGAATTAGCAGGGGCACTTTCCTCCTTTTCTTGTTTTTATATTGCCAGTGGGTACATGCGCTTCCCACAGAGAGTGGGGGGGAGGGAGAGAAAGCCGTCAGGAGGCGTGGCCATGCTACCGTCCCTTCTCCATTCCTCCATCCAGTTGAGATTTGTGGCACACATGTACGTGCAGCCAGTGCCTTGTTTTTGGCTGATACAGTGTACTTCATTGATGGTTCGTGACAAGGAGGGCTCCCCAGCCCCTCCCCTTCTGCAGGGGTCTGGGATGGAAACCGTCAAGGAGGGGAGCTTCTCAGTGTGGTGGGGACTGAGCGGGAGCAGGCCTCCCCAGCAGCTGAGGGCCTCTCCCTCGTGCTCACGCTGGGGCTGGTGGTTGGGGCCTCTACTCCTTGGAGGCCATGTGGACCATGGGGTCCACCACCCTGTTGCAGGGCCAGCCTCACAGGCTCTGCTGACAGAGGCTGCCATCATCCTTGAACTCCCACTGCCCACTGAAGGAGGAGGGGTCTTTTTCTGATAGGTCCCCGTGGCCAAATGCCCGCTCCGATTCCAGCCAGAATGTGTGGTGACGATTCCTCCTACAGTTCATCCCACCACCCATCTCAAGAGCGCTCAGCAGCAGCTCCTGCTTTTATGTCGCCTTGACTGTCAGGGTCGGATGAAACTGGAATGTGGAGAAATCACGAGCAGAACCCTGAGGGTCCCTGGTCCGAGCCTGCAGTGCTCAGCCTCGACTTCGGGGGGCTCAGCTGCCTCCCCAGGATGAAACCTGCAGCCTTAAAGCTCCTGGTGACCCCACATCCAGCTCCAGCATAGAGCCTTCATCAGAGCTGCTCCTCCAAGCTGGGATTGCCACTGTGACCAGGCCGTGGACAGCGGTGTAAACAGGTGTCCTGGCTGTGCAGTCACAGGGCCACCGTAGGCCAGAAGTGCATGTCCTTGTCCCAGCTCCCCAGTTCCCCAGTGAGGAGAAATCGCACACCTAACTCTAAGCTAGAATATTCCTGTAGACAAAACCCTGCTTAGAAAGGACTTGAGAGTGAGCCTCTACACGTGTGTGTGTGTGAATATGTACACACGCTGGCATCTGTGCATGCTTGAGTGTGCTGCGTGTGCACCTAGGCAAGCACTTATGAGCACTGGGTGAGGGGAAGACAGTGAAAGGCAGCCCCACGTGTCACCCTGTGGGTGCTCTGGTTTCAGGGCTGACACCACTGGAATGAGCATAAATTTAGGAAGCTCCTTGTCTCGCCCACTTTACTCAGGAAGGGTAGTCGGGTCTTGCGATCTGACCTGGAAAGGCACTGATGGGAGGTGCCCAGTGTACGTACATGAGCCTCCAGTCACCTGGTCTGGGTTCTGCCAGCCTTCTGGGTGAGACTGCACATTGTGTAAAATCCAGGCTCCAAGTAGGGCTTTCCACAAGAACCTATGGCATTCTCCACAAAAACGTCCTGTTTCTGGGGAGGACACGTGGGGGCCAAGTTCTAGACCTTTGCTTCAGTGTGGTCAAGTCATGGGTATGAAAACTGTCGGACTGGCTGTCAGCCATTCACCAACAGCAGTACCATCGGGATATGGAACTGAGAGGTGGTTTCCTTAGTTTCTGCCTTATCAGAAAAGAAAAAGTTATGTAAAGGCCCACAAGTAAGGTGCCTTTTAAAAATGTAGATATTTTACGCATATGCAGATTCACATTTGTGCATATAGATTGCTGGTATGGTTATTTTAACTAACCCGTGTTAGTTTCCCCAGTATAAAAGATTTATTTAAGCTCCATTCAAAGGTGATATAGCCAAGCCTAACGTCTTAAAAACAAATGATTTTCTGCTGGCTTTTTTCAAGTCAAGTTTCTGTACCTCTGCTCTGAAGATGCCCAGGAGTGTCTGGCCATTTGTTTTAAGCTCTAACATTCAGGCAAGGCTCACCAAGCTGTGATACCCAAGTTCCCAAGCTGCCTGCCGCCCACCCTCCCAAGCGATGTGTGGTGGTGACCTGTCGTCATGTGCCACCTGGGGCTGTCCTCTAGCCGGCAGCCTGAGCCTCTGTCCTGCTCTCCACCATCCTCTCAGTGTCAGACCGTGTGGGCCCAAGACAAGCCCCCAGACCATGGGCGAGTGAGTAGCCATGAACTTGCCATTCATGCCGCACACAAGTCCTTGGGAGGCCTCAGCCCCGCCCCCGCCCTGGCCAGGAACTCCCACTCCCCACATCATTAACCCCCAGTGAGTTCATATTTTTGCCAAGGAAGCCAAACGTCCTTACAGAGCACGTTAAGTAGGCTGGGGGTTTGGCCATGCCTGACTGGAAATGGGAACAGGAAGGCATCAGACGGCATGGCATTGGAGTGGCGGTCACATCCCAGACCAGTCCTGCTGCTGTTACTACAGACACCCCCACTCAAAGTTCAGGGGTCAGCATTCGGCGTCAAAGTTCAGGGCCACAGGGGCTCCACCAGGACAGGTGTCTCTGCTCCACTGGGCGTAGGCCGCACCCAGAGCTAGGTGGGAGCCAGCGACATCCCCGCCAGGTCCTCGTGGCTGTGTCTGGGTCCTGGGACAGCCAGGAGAAGCTGAGCCTCATTCAGTGTCCCTTGCACTGCACTCAGGTTATGAGAGACCAGACGCTGAGGCCAGCCCAGACTCGGGAGGGCCATGAGACCCACCTGTGACGGAAGGACACTCAGGAGGCACATGCTGTGCCAGCTTGGCTGCGCCTTTGGCCTCCCAAGCCAAGTTGCCCTGACTAGGGCACAGTAATGAAGATGGTGGGTGAGTTACCCACAAACAGCCGTGAGGCTCCGAGTCAGGGAATGGGCGGGGTGCCCACAGAGACGTTCGAGGTGGCCCTACCTTCCAAGGCTCCATCTCCCCGAAGGCCAGTGACAGGATTTGTCCCTGTGCTCCTGGGCTTTTATTTCCAGCCACACCCAACCACAGTGCCCTGCAGTAACCTATAGAAGCCATACCAGGGCCACCATGCCGTTGTCTTGCAAGGGGTGGGGACAGCAGTGCCCAGGGCTGGTTCCCACCCAGAAGTGGAGCCCCCTTGGGCTAACCGACAGGATGTGAAGGGAAAGCAAAGTGCCATGACAACCACTAGAAAGGCTTCAGGCCAGGGGAGCTCTGGGAGAAACGGGATCCTATTAAGGAGGGAGGAAATCCTCTGACCGGAAGTGTCACTAGATTAGGGAAGTGTCCCAAAGGAAGTGGGAGGCAGCTGTGGGCAAGCTGCTCATCAGGCTAGCCCTCCTGGTCAGGGTGAGAGGGCAGTTAGGCCCTGTCTGGTCCCCAGCGCCTTCCCTCCACCACCTGGGAGGTGCGTATCATGGCATCCACCGAAGACCCCTGAAAGATTTTAAATGCTCCCTGTGTGAGCACAGATTCAGCTAGGAGCTCTGTCCAGTGTTGTGATAAAGGCTCCCTGTGTGAACGCATTCAGTCAGAAGCTCCTTCCAGTGCTGTAAAATTTTTGGGCCTGTCCAGCAGCAGTCCTTCTCCTGCCCGCGTTCTCACCCTCCGAGGGAGGGAAGATCATGGGCGGACAGGGCCTTCGTCCAACCCTCTGGGGTTGTGGGTAGTTGGGAACACAAAGTCCAAGCTTCAGTGTTTACTTTAACCAGTGTGCCTTTATCACTGCAGAGCTACGAAGTGAAGAGTGTCCTCGGAAAGGAGGTGGGGCTGTCCTGCTGCTTCGTCCAGTCCACAACCACCCAACCGGTCAGCTGCATTGGATTGGAGGAAGTCCAGCTTCTGGGTGCAGGAGCCTCCTCTGAGCAGGGGCTGTGGCCCTGGGGCCTATGAACTCTGCGGTGTGCCTACAGACAGTGGTGCTGGTTTGGGGTCATTTATTAACCCTGGACAGAATGAGAGTGTTTTACAATCTTGAAATTAAACTTACTTGGACTTTTCTGGGGCAGATGTCAGTAAAATGGTTTTGTAAACATACTTTTTTCTACAATTTACGTTTTTTATTACCTTTCTGCAATTTGAGTAACATGTTATTGAAACTTGTAAGTTCAGATCTTCATTTTGTATTTATCTAAGGCAATAATACTAATATATCAGAAACAGTTTGTTCAGTTGCAATTTTAAAGTGTTAATTCATCATCTTTTTCTTTTAGTTTTAACAGTTCCCCAAAGAACACCCTGTAAAACCCAAACCTTTGTCCCATCTCATGACACTACTCTTCCCCTGCAATAAATGTCCAACCTAAGCGTTTTGTGGTTCCATGTTTTCCGACAAGCTCTGGGGAACCGGGTGAGAGGTGAAGCTCTTGCAGAGCTGGGAGGAGCTGAGCAGTGCATGAGCAGTGTGCCTGGGCAGACACAGCTCCATGGCGTTGGCCCTGCAGTCCTGCCCACACCATGCCCAGCGCAGAGGCTACAGTGCCTTCAGGAGCCTTGGCCACAGAGATTTGTATTACACATAAAGCCACGCATTCATTCTTCAGATGCTAAAGACTGTTTCCTTCCTAACAGCAGTGTAATCAACACAGGCCTCGTTAACCGATTACACACATCACTATGCAGTAGAGACCAAGAAAAGGCGCCTAGTAGCCAGTTTTCTCCTGGGGAGGCAGTTGGCTGGATTTGTTTGCATTAAGCACTGAAACATGACAATTGCTGGCAAGATAGCAGTTGGGACAGCCCTTTTCTACGTGACAATTTTGTACGCTTCGGAAATGCTTCGGAAATGTACTAGAGTTCTCGGTGAGACTGAGAAAAGTGAAAGCGAAGTTGGTGACAGCCTGAGATGATTCAGAGTAGGATGGCTTGGGACGGCTGGAGCGCCCCCTCCCCTGGGCGGCCACTGTGTGGCCCTTCGGCGGTCCCCAGCAGGGCCCCAAGTCAGCCAGCACAGGTCCCGGTGCTTTCTGGGAACCCTCCGCTGGAAAGCTGGCTGAACAGGAGCTTGGTCACGCCTCACTGATCTTAGCAAGTTGAACCAAACCTATGCAGGTAGGCGGGCGTGCCTCAAAGGCAAAGCAGACCCTTTTCCCTCAAGCCTGGTTCCCTCAGGGGGACACACACCTGCCCTGTGGACTGCAGGCGTTCCAGGTGCTCTGAGCACACCAGGCCCTGGAACACACCCTCCCCAGCTGGGTCCTGGGCCCCGGAGTGCGGAGCCACTGCGAACAGAGGACGCAGGGGCGATTTTAAATGCTGCTTTATTCTTACAAATACTGTAAAAATTAATATAAAAAAGTGAGCATGCTCTGTCTTTTCCTCTTCTTTACAATACGAAGGATTTGTCCTTTTCTTGTTAACAAATGTACCTTAGCTGCATCAATGGAAGTAAGATGTAGAAAAAGCTACCATTATAAAAATAATTTAGGGGAAAATAAACGTCTAGCTTCTCTTGCAGTTCAGGGCGCCGAGTCCAGCTACAGGCTCCCGCCCACACGTCACCGAGGAGCCGCAGCCGGCGCCCCCGGCCCCCGCGGCGCCCGTCGGGTGAGGTATCGGTCGTTGGTGAGTCTCTCCCGCCCCGGGCCGCGCGTTACCGGCACTCGGCGGTCCCGGCGGCCGGCAGGAAGGGCGGGCTGGGCAGCTGCTTGAAGAACTGCCGGAGGCCGGCCAGGTCCCGCGTGAGCTGCTCCACGCGCTGGTGCAGTTTCTCGTTCTCGGCCGACAGCTCCACCAGCTTCTGCTGCATCTCCTGGTTGCGCCGCTTGGCCTTGTCGCGGCTCTTGCGCACGGCGATGTTGTTGCGCTCGCGCCGCTGCCGATACTCGGGGCTGCCGCGGTCCGGGCCCCTCTTGCCCGCGCCCTTCTCCCGGGCGGGGCCCGGCGCAGGGCTCGGCCCGGGGCTGCAGCGCGGCGGCTCCGGCGACGTGGGCGGCGTTGGCTGTGCGGCGGCGGTCAGGCTCACCACCGTCTGCGCGCACGCGGCCACCTGCGCGGGCAGCAGCGAGCCGGGCGCGTCGCCGTCGCCCCAGTCGGGCTCACGCTTGAGCGGGCGCGGGGCGGCGGGGCCGGGGCCCGGGGGGCGCGCGGGGCCGCCGGGCAGCAGCTCCAGGGCGCCCGCGCTGCCCGCGCCGCCCGCCTTGTGGTTGCTGTTGAACAGGTCGGCGAAGAGTTCGTCGTGGCACAGCTCCAGGGTGGGCACGGCGGCCATGGAGTCGATGTAGGCACTGAAGTCGATGGCGCTCTCGTCGTCGTACATGGCGGGGGCGGCGGCGCCCGGCTCGCCCAGGGCCCCCGGCTCGGCGCCGCGGCCGGGTTTGCCTGCGCGGCCCGACTCGTAGAACGGCGCGGGCTCGGCGGGCCAGGGCGCGCCGCGCACCGGGCCGTCCAGGCTGAATAGCGCGGCGCTCATGGCGGCGTCGGGCCGGCTGCGTCCAGGCGCGGCTGTCACCTCTCCGGGCCGGCCCCGCCGCCTTTTCTAGCCCGGCTGACGCGCTCGCCCCGCCCCACCCGGCACCGCGGGGGCGCCCAGGGGCCGCGGGGGAGGGGCGGGGGCGCCGGGAGCCCCGCGCGGGCCCCGGAGCCACCCTGCAGTCCCGGCCTGGTGCAGCAGCCGCGCGCTGCTCCCGGGAGCGGCTCCCCGGCCCTGGGACCCCCGGCCTGCGCTGGGACCACGGGCCGCACTGCTCGCCCAGCCCCCACCCCGGCCGGCCGCGCCGCGCTGCTGGGAATGACCCTCCCTCTGCCCGCACTCCTGCGCTCCTTCCTGTTTGTGGGGTGGGAGCCGCCTCGTCCTGGGGGCCGGGAGTGAAATCAAATCCAGGACTTGGCCTGGACGTGCGCGTCCCGGGCTGCTGCGGTCCCTGAACGGAGAGTTGAAGCGGGGAGCCCGCTTCCCGGCGTCCGATCGGCCCACGCGACCCCGCCGGGAGGCTCAGCGGCCGGCAGATGCGGGAAGCCGCCCCGGGAGCAGTGTGCGGGGACGTCGGGCCGCTGCCCGGTGAACGCGGCTGGAGGCTGGCTTGCACACGACCCACCTGCCTGCGCTCGCCAGCCTCGCGTTTCAGGGGATTTGCAGCCTGCTGTAGCCCCTCTCGGGGACTGCCGCGGCCGGCCGGCCTGGGGACCGAACACCATGAACTCTTCTAGGGCGTCCTGGCCGAGAGGACCGCAAGACCTCGCGGAGGGCAGACGGGTGGAGGAGCGGCGGCCCCCACCCGGCGCCTACACCGCCGCGGCCCTAAACGCAGTGCGCCCCAGCGCGCCGAGGCCGGGACGCGGTGCCCCAGCCTCGACGCCCGAACTCTTCACTAGCTCCCCGCGAGCTGACGTTTCTTCCAGGTCTATTAAGGCAGTGCCATCTTGTGGTGGCGTCTTGCTTTTGGCCTTATTTTCAGTTCTGGCCTCTTTGTATGTTCCAAACGGAAGTGCTCTTGACTCCAATAGCGGGATCTTTTGGGGGAGAAAGGTACAACTTAACACCAGTAGCTGGAACACGGTACTAAGCTGTGAGCTCTTCACACTGTAACACACGTGAAAAACGTGGTAAAAGTGGCTTGTTCGTAAGCACCCAGCAATGTGGGGCAGGCGTTTCTGGTCAGTCCCATTATTAAATCATCCTCACTATTCACACCAGCGTCCGTCTTGCATTCCTTGTCTGAGGCCTCTCGCGGCCATTTGTTGGTTCTGCACACCAAACGCACCACAACCTGTGAAGTTTCTGTGGTCCGTTAACCCCAAAGATAATTTCTTTCTTTTCTTTTTTTTAAGAATTACAATATTTATCATTTTTAATTTGACCAGGGAGAGACAGAGAGAAAGGAAAAGTAAGAAAGCAAGCCATCAGGTTTGGGACTTAAACCGCAGTCAGCCATGTGGGAGACAGTACTTTAACCATCAGGCCACCTGCCTGCCCCTCAAAGGTAATTTCTAATGCACAATGGGATGTTTAATAGCTTTTCTAACAGGCTGAATACACTACTTTAGAATAACTCCAAAGGCTACAGGATGTTGGTCCAACACACCAAGAATTCTCTGCTGAGTAAAACGCAGAAATGCATAGAGTGTGGGTTCAAGCACCCTAGAGAACAGACCCAGAACAGATTTGATTCTTAGGAAGCGACAGAAACACTTAAAACTCTCTCAAATAAGTTAGGGAAGGAAAAAATATATATATACAGAATAAATACATCCTCAAAAAACAATCTGTAGACTATGTTCAGTGAGGTGATCTACTGATTATAATTATCAGAATAATACTGATTAAAACTAAATTGAGCTTACTGGTAGCACCCTAGCATACTAGATGCCTAGTGATTAAGGAGCTGGATCCCGCATGGCTCCCAGGGGTTCTAATCCTGCCAGGTACCTGTGCATACATGCCCCAAATCCTAACAGGATGGAGAAATGGAGAAGGGATTCTGTGTGGTAACCATGCCCCACTGGGAGATGTTTTTTCATGTTCTCTGTCTTGCTCTGGAACGTGCACAAATAAACTGAGTTTACAAGACAATGATACATACTGAGATGCTTTTGTTGAAGAGGTTAAAAAGCTCTTGATTGGAGCTAGCTTGGAGGAGATGCTAGGCCTACATTTTAGATATGTATTAACCAGTAATTTATCACTTTATTTTATTTTACTTTTTTTGGTTTTTGCCTTAGGGGTGCATGCACTCACTGGAGACAGAGAGAGAGAGAGGGAGAAAGTGAGAAGTCACCCCCCAGGAGGGATGGCCATGCCACAATCCCTTCTCCTCCATCCTCCTTTCGGGATTCTGTGATTTTCAAGCCACTGGGTCCACTACTCAAATAGTGGTTTACCATGTGGAAATTAACCCATGTTCAGCACACAACCTACTATCCCCAACAATCACTTTTAGATTTGAGGATTTTATTCCCTTTTCCAAAAAGGGAGAAGAGATCATAGAACAAAGCATGGGGCTAGCAAGTAGTGTTGTGGTTAAGGCGCTGGACTCCCACAGAGCTAGTCACTGTTTGAGTACTAGACCCTGTGGCTTGCATGCCCAAAATCCAGAGAGGAAAATGGAGGAGAAGGCATTATGGTGAGGCCATTCCCCCGGGATTGATTTCTCACTTTCCCTCTCTCTCTGGCTCTATAACAAAACATAGAATATCAATAAAGAGATGGACATTATCAAAAGGAACAAAACAACAAATTTTGGAGGTGAAATGAAATGAAAAGCTTACTAGAGGGTTACGACAGGTGTGAACAGGCATAACAAAGAATGAGCAAACTTGAATAGAGGACAATTGGAATTATGCAGGTAAGAGGTACATGGGCAGGAAAGTGAAATGAACAGCGCCTAAGGGGCCTGTGGGACACTATCAGGGAGTCAATATATGCTCTGAGAGTACTAGAAAGAGAAAGAGGAAAAGGAGGCAATAACATCTGGGGAGGAAAAACGGAGGAAAGGGACTGTGGTATGACTACACTACATGGGGGGTCTGTGTCTCTGGAGAGTACACACACTTTTGGCAAATAAAAAGAAAAATTAAAAAACAAAACTAATTATAAGAGACAACCACAGACATATTGAAAAGAAGATAAACCCATTAGGAAGATAGAACTGTTTTTAAGATATATGCACTAAACAACGGAGCCCTCAAAAATATATAAAGCAGAAACTAATAGAAGTGGTAAAAAAACAGATGATTCTACAATAGTAGAGACGGAAAACCTCACTACTTTTAGAACTTTTTGCTATAGGGCGTGTGCACTCGCCAGAAAGAGACAGAGAGACAGAAAGAGAGAAATCACCCCACCACGGGAGATAGCCGTGCCACAATCCCTTCTCCTCCATTCTCCTCTTGGGATCTTAGGCACGCACACACACATGCCCTGCGTGAGCTTAAGCCACCAGGTCAGGGACTTGAACCTCAGTCAACTACATGGGAGTCCAGTGACATAACCATTACACCAACTGCAAGTCCCAAAACCTCATTTTTAATAATGAATAGAGCATCTAGAATGAGAATCAATAACAAAATAGAGTACTTGTAGAATATTATACAGCAACTAGACTTAATGGACATAAGTAGAATTCCACTCAACAGAATACACATTTTTCTTATGTGCAAATGGAATATTCTCCAGGACAGACATTAACAAGTCTCAATAGATTTGAAATATTGAAATGATACAAAATATTTTCTCTGACCACAGTGGAATTAAACTAGAAATCAGTAACACAAGGAAAACTAAGATGTTCACAAATATGTGGAAATTAAGCAACACTGTTAGAAAACCAACTGGGGGCCAGTTGGTGGTGTGATGTGATGGTAAGGCTTCTGGATCTCACATGGGTGACTGCATGGTTCAAGTCCCAGACCCAGTGGCTTGAAAAAAATGGTTTGGTATGTGTGCGTGAGTTCCCCAAATCCTGAAAGAATGGAGAAGGGATTGTGACATAGCCATTCCCTCTGGGGTGTAATTTCTCACTTTTCCTCTGTGTGTGTGTGTCTCTCTCTCAGAGCCTTATAGTAAACAAACAAAAAAAAAATTTCTCCATGGATGATAATACATAAATCACATTCAGAAGCAACTTCTTTGACCCAAGTAGACTCAAGTAGTGAAACCAGAAAGCCATTCAGTCATGGCAGCCACTCTTATATGTGCAAATAGCAACACAAAATGACCAGTTCCGTTTTCCTGATGTGTAGTAATTTGAAGACTTGAACAGTTCAGCTGTAGTATTGGTTGGCAACAAAGATGAACATAATCTGTCCTCATGCACATCCTTCTGAAAATGTTATCACACAAAAAACGAGCACTGGTGCCTTACTGTTGGCATCAGTAGACTCTTCAGCCTGGTTTTCATACTAGGGTGACTCAGTAATTCTCTCTGACAACTGTGCCTCAATATTCTTTGCTGTTTCATCAGTTTGTCTAGATATGGGATAGCTGAAAAAGAAACTCATGCCACCTTCTGGACTGCAGCCTCTTCTAAAAGTTCACAACAAATGTCCTTAGTGGCAGGCAGGAAATGGGGAAGCACCCCCAGCCCCAATGAGGCATGGTCGCACCACAATCCCTTCTTCTCCATCTCTCCCTCCTTTTAGGATTTTGGGCACACACATACAACTGGCACGTTCAAGTTCCTGGATCCAAGATTCCAAATGTGTGGTTGGCCATGTGGGGTTTAGCCGCCTTTACCACTGTGCCGTGGTCTGGCCCCACATCCAAGAGCTCAAACCTGAGGACATCATGGACAAGGAGGACATGATGGCTGAGTAGGACGCCCCCACCCCAAGACCAGTACCTCCACTAAAGCAACAGATAAGCAGGCAAAGGTGGGGGGGAGACAGAGTTTACTTTGGGGGGACTTTGGGTTTTAATCAAACACAGCAACCAGATAAAGTGTTTAAAGAAGCTGTGAAAATTTGGCAAAAGAGTTGTGAAACTTTTGTTTACTTGTTCCCACCCTCACCCCCTCCACCCCTTGCACAGCCCAACAGCAGCCATAGGGACATCAGGCATGGCTTGCTGGTGCTGGGGGGGGGGGGCAGGGGAACAGACTTTGTTGTGGTTGAGATTTAATCTGTCTGGTGGGGCCCTGAGGGACCTTTTGCTTTGCCCCCTCAGTTTGTGTAGCTTCCCACATGACACATGTTGGAGCATTTGCAGATACATGCCAGCTGTGAGCACCAGGGGCAAGGGAGGGTGGACACCCTAGCAGCAGATAGAACCAACAGCCTGACCGAAGGAAGCTGAGGGAAGCCTTGAAAATACAGCCAAGTGCACTGAGCAGGCAGGCTGGACATGTGATCAGAAGGGACCTGAGGACTCCAGGACTGGCCCCTGTAGCCTGTCCCTGGGCCCTGCCCCACCAGGTGGTTAAGGTCAGGTGGCCTAGTGCTGATGGAAAGTCTCAGCTCAAATCAACCTCAAAGGGCAGGAGATGGGTTTGATTTTTGCTTGTTTTTCTTTTTGGTGCCAGGTATTTAGAGAAACGGTTTATCACATCGCTGGCTCACCACTGAAACAATGGAACAGAGATTTCAGTGACACACGTGACAAAGAATACAATCTTGGTGAAGAGTTCGGAAAAACCACTGAAAGAAGACAGTCGCAGACAGCAAGAAGCAACAGCACTTGGGAGGGAGGAGGCCATCCCAGGGCAACCACACTCTAATATGCAAAATATGTTCAGGTCGCAACAGAGAATTTAGGCAACTATAAAGACTGGCACTGCTGTTTTTGGTAACTCTTGTTTTGTTTATTATGTGATTTAAAGGACGAATGCAAAATACGTCTCTATTAACAGACATGTAGTACACGTGGTCTGTGAAGACAGCAACAATAGTGGGAGGGGGATACCTTACAGGAACAGGGTCTGCACTGCTGAAGCTAAGTTGTATCAGTTTAAACTATTCTTATAAATGGAGGGTGCTAATATTGCCAGTAAAAAAACCTTTAAGACATACATAACAGGAAAAGGAAGGAATTCAAATGACACACAAACAGAAAAGGAAACAGTATTGGAGAAACTAGGGGGAGGGTGGGAAACCCCAAAACTTATAGAAAGCAAAAAGAACAAAGAAGAATATTCTAGGGTTGATATTACAGTGCCTCATGCCTGGGGCTAATGGTTACATTGCTAGACTCCCACACGGCCAAGTGCAGTTCGAATACTGGACCTGGATGCTTGAAACTCACACCAAGTCCATGTGTGTGCGTGCCCAGGATCCCGAGAGGAGAATGGAGGGGAAGAGATTGTGGTGTGGCCAACCCCCCTAGGGGGTGATTTCTCGTTTTCTGTCTCTCTGGCAAGCACACACACCCTATAGCAAAAAATCTCTTTAAAAAAATAAAGAAGAGAACTTTCTCAACACTACTTTTGAAAACCCACAGTAAATATCACAGTGAATGGTGAGTGATGAAAACTTTTCCCCCAAGATCAGGAACAAGACAAGGATGCCTGTTTTCACTACTGCAACTTAGTATTATAGTGAATGTTCTAGCTACAGCAGTTAAGCAAAAAAAAAGAAAACAAGACATGCAAGATGGAAAAGAAGTAAAACTATGAAGTTAATTCAGCAAAGATGCAGGAGAAAAGATTAGCACACATACAGAGACAGGTGTGTTTATACAGTCCAGCAGTGAATGAGTCTAAAAGGAAATTAAGAAAAACAATTTACAATATCACCCAAAGAATAAAATAACTAGAAATACATTTAACCAAAGAAACGGAAAATTAGAAACACTGAAAACTACTGTAAGTTACAAAACATTGCTGAATGAAATGAAAGATTTCGATAAATAGACATTCTGTGCTTGCTCAAGGACTGAAAGACATTAAGATGGCAATACCACCCAAAGCAATCTATAGTCAATACAATTCCTATCAAAAGTACAATGGTGGACCAGCAGTTGGCGTAATGGCTATATTGCTGGACTCCCATGTAGTTGACCACAATTCAAGTCCCAGATCCAGTGGCTTAAACTCACACCGGGCGCGTGTGCGTGCATGCCCAAGATTCTGAGAGAAGAATACAGGAGAAGGGATTGCGGTGTGGCCATCTCCCCTAGGGGGTGATTTCTCACTTTCTGTCTCTCTGTCTCTCTATGTCTTTCTGGCGAGGGCACACGCCCTATAGCAAAAAAAAAAAAAAAAAAAAAAAAAAAAAGTACAATGGCTTGGGGCCAGCAGGTGGTGTAGTGTGGTTAAGGCACTGGATTCCCACATGGCCAGACCATGGTTCAAGTCCCAACCTAGAGGCCTGAAAATCACACTGGGTACATGTGTGTATTTCCAGAATCCCAAGAGGACAATGTAGAAGAGACTGTGGCATAGCCACAGTTGATTTCTCACTTTCTTTGTCTCTCTAAAGTGAGCACATGTGCCCTATGACCAAAATCAAAAACCAACAAAAAAAGGACAATATCCTAAAGTACAACTCCTGTGGCTATACTTTTATTTTAATACACACAATATCCTGAGGTTCAAAATATGTTGACAGGTTACTAATTATTCATTCCATGTTCAAAGATTGGAAAAATCAGTATTGTTAAAATGTTGAGGGGTCAGCAGATGGCATAATGGCTAAGGTGTTGGATTCCCATGTGGTCGACTGCAATATGAGTCCCACACCTGGTGGCCTGAAACTCGTGCTTGGGGGTGTGTGCGTGTGTCTCCAAAATCCCAAGACAAGAATGGAGATGGGATTGTGGTGTGGCCATCCCCCCTGTGGGGAGATTTCTCACTTTCTGTCTCTCCAGTGAGCATACATGCCCTATAGCAAAACTCTCTAACACAAAACAAGTTGATACTTCCAAACTAATCTATAGATTGATGCAATCCCTAGTAAAATACCAATGACATTTACAAAAAATAGAAAAAAAAATCATGAAATTTGTTTGGAATCACAAAAGACCATGAATTCTGTGCAAAAAGAATAAAGCTGTAGGAATCCCACCACCTGACTTCACAATGGCATGGGCACAAAAGCAGACACCTAGATCAATAGAACAGAATCCAGAACCCAGAAATAAATCCATGGAGATACAGTTAACTTTTGACAAAGGTTCTAAGATAATTCAATGGGGTAAAGGACAGTATCTTCAAAAAATGGTGCTAGGGAAATTGGATATCTCTGAACTAGAATAAAACTGGATTCCTATTTCAACCTTACACAAAATTAACTCACGATGGATTCAAGACTTACATATTAAACCCAAAACCATAAGATTACTGCACGACATAGGTGAAAGACTTGATATTGGTTCAGGTGAAAAAATTTAAAATAAGACTTCAAAACCACAGGCAAAAGCAGCAAAAATGGACAAGTGGGATTACACCAAACTAAAAAGCTTCTGCTCAGAAAAGGATACAGTTAATAGAGACAGTTTATAGAATGGGAGGAAAAAAATCTGCAAACAATACATCTGACAAGCAATTAAAAACCCAGATTATATAAGAAATTCAAACAGGTCATCAGTAGGAGCCGGCAGGTGGCGTGGTGGTTAAGAGCGCTGGACTCCCACATGGCCGACGGCAGTTCAAGTCCCGAACCTGGTGGCTTGCTTTCTCACTCCCCCACCCTGTCCCTCTCTAGTCAAATTTAAATAAACAAAGTTAAATAATTCTTAAAAAAAAATTTATTAGCCAAAAACTAATAATCCAATTAAAAATAGGTAAATAGCTGATAACATGGAACTTAAGGAGGCTAGATACAACACAGCTGACTGCTGTTAGAGTGCCAGACCTGGTGGCTTGAAAAACATACTCAACATGTGTGTATAAAGTGTCCAAAATCCTGAGAGAAGAACAGAGAATGGATTGAGGTATGGGTGCTTTCTTACTTTCTCTCTCTATATATAGGTACATGTCCTATAGCAAAAATTTTAAATTATGAAACAGGCAATAGTTCTGAAGAGACAGTTCTTGAAGACATACAAATGACCAAAAAAGCATGTGAAAAAATGTTCAACATTACTACTCATAAGGCAAATGTGAATCAAAACCACACTATCACCTTCCCCAGTTAGAAAAGCAATTACAAAAAAGAAAGAGAAAGGGAACCAGCAGTTAGCGTAATGGCTATGTCGCTGGACTCCCACATAGTCGACCGCGGTTCGCGTCTCGGACCTGGTGGCTTACAACTCACGCTGGGCGCGTGTGCGTGCGTGCCCAGGATCCCGAGAGGAGAATGGAGGAGAAGGGATTGCGGCGTGACCATCCCCCCTGGGGGGTGATTTCTCGCTTTCTGTCTCTATGTCTCTCTCTGTCTGTCTGGCGAGCGCACGCGCCCTATAGCGAAAAACCTCTCCAAAGGAAAAAAAAAGAAAGAGAAAGAAAGGAATAAGGAAGAAAGAAAGGAAAGAAAGAAAGAAAGAAGAAAGAGAAAAAGAAAGAAAGAAAAAGAAAGAAAGAAAGAGAGAGAGAGAGAGAGAGAGAGAGAGAGAGAGAAGGGAGGGAGGGAGGGAGGGAGGGAGGGAGGGAGGGAGGAAGAAAGAAGAAAGAAAGAAAGAAAGAAAGAAAGAAAGAAAGAAAGAAAGAAAGAAAGAAAGAAAGAAAGAAAGAAAGAAAGAAAGAAAGAAAGAAAGAAAGAAAGAAAGAAAGAAAGAAAGAAAGAAAGAAAGAAAGAAAGAGAAAGAAAGAAAGAAAGAAAGAAAGAAAGAAAGAAAGAAAGAAAGAAAGAAAAAGAAAGAAAGAAAGAAAGAAAGAAAGAAAGAAAAAGAAAGAAAGAAAGAAAGAAAGAAAAGAGAGAGAAAGAAAGAGAGAGAAAGAAAGAGAGAAAGAAGGAAAGAAAGAGAACAAGTACTAGCAAGACTGTGGAGAAAGGGAAACCCTCATGTGAATTAATACAGCCACTGTGGGAAATAGTGTGGAGGTTCCTCAAAACTAAACCTAGAACTAACTACATTATGACCTGAAAATATTCACAGGACAAAAAAAATCAATAAACCAAAGAGATATTCGCACTATTCACAATAACTAAGATATGGAATCAACCTAAGTGTCCAACAACTGATGAATAGATTAAAAAAAATTGTCATGTTGGGGCCAGCAAGTGGCATGGTGGTTGGGATGCTGGACTTCCACATAGCCAACCACAGTTCGAGTCTCAGACCTGATGACTTGCTTTCTCACTTTCCCCCTCTCTCTCTAGTGAGTGCACATGCCCTATAGCAAACTTAAATAATAATAAAAAGAAATTGTGGTGTATTATTCCACCATTAAAAAAAAAGGATTCCTGTCCTTTGAGGCAGATGGATGAACACAGAACAATGTTAAGTGAAATTGGACAGGCTCTGAAAGATGAATACTATATATCCTCACATGATGAAATCTGTGGGTCCTCATTCTTCAGTGGAAGCTCAAAGACTCAATTGCACAGAAGAAAATGTAATTATGAATACCAGAAACTGGAAAGGTGAGATGAGTTAAGGGTTGGGAAAACTTGGTTAGAAGATGGAAGAGTGCATGTAAATAAGTGGAATGGGCTATCATAGCACAGTAAAGAACACTGATGAATTTAGCATACATGTCCACGTAAAGTGACTTCTGAATGTACACAACACAAAGAAATGATACATGGGAGATGGTGAATATGTTTACTTCCCAGATTCAATTATTACACATTGTACTCCACAAAGATGTGCAACTATTATATGTAGATCAGAAATTATAGTAATTTCTTTTAAACTTACTGGTCATTAGTAAAATATACTTTAAGAATACTCTAGGTTGGTGAAATAATTTTTATTATTTAGGAAATGTTTCTAAGTTTAAACCTTTGTTGTTGTTTCTATGGTTTAGGCCCAGTATTTGCTGTGGGTTAGGTGCCGCCAGGTGCTGTCCTCAGCAATGACACAGCCCTTGTCCCAAGGGAACTTATGATATGCTTTAGTTTGAGAAAACATTCAAATCAATACAAATGTCCTTCAGTGAGTTTAAATCTGAAATTTCTTTTATTACTTTGGAATTTGAAAATGTTTCATGTGTAACCTGAAAACAGTATCAAAATCTGTTCATAAGGTAAATATTACCGTTTATATTAGGTTTACAAAACTTTAGGAATATACAAGATATATGCCCTCAGTGTATTTTAAGCCTATTTTGTTTCCCTGTTTCACAGTCTCCCCCAGGTCTAGCTGAAATTCCATTGTTTTTAGTGCTAGTAAGAAAGGGCCCAACTCATACTGCTGTACTTTCCTAAGGAGTAAGATGAAGAAAAGGGCTGGGCCACCAGGTGGCATGGTGGTTAAAGGCCCTGGATGGCCAACCGCGGTTCAAGTCCCAGACCTGGTGACTTACTTTCTCACTTTCCCTTTCTCTGATCAAATTTAAAAATAACAAACTGGGGAACCAGCAGTTAGCGTAATGGCTATGTCGCTGGACTCCCACGTAGTCAACCACGGTTTGCGTCCCGGACCCGGTGGCTTAAAACTCACGCCGGGCGCATGTGCATGCGTGCCCATGATCCCGAGAGGAGAATGGAGGAAAAGGGATTGCGGCGTGGCCATCCCCCCTGGGGGGTGATTTCCTGCTTTCTGTCTCTATGTCTCTCTCTGGTCTGTCTGGCGAGTGCACGCGCCCTATAGTGAAAAACCTCTCCAAAAAAAAAAAAAAAAAAAAAAAAAAATGGGGGAACCAGCAGTTAGCGTAATGGCTATGTCGCTGGCCTCCCACGTAGTCGACCGCGGTTCGCGTCCCGGACCCGGTGGCTTAAAACTCACGCCGGGCGCGTGTGCGTGCATGCCCAAGATCCCAAGAGGAGAATGGAGGAGAAGGGATTGCGGCGTGACCATCCCCTCTGGGGGGTGATTTCTCGCTTTCAGTCTCTATGTCTCTCTCTGTCTGTCTGGCGAGTGCACGCGCCCTATAGCAAAAACCTCTCCAAAAAAAAACCACAAAATTTAAAATGTAATTCCTTAAAAAAATAAAAACAAGAAAGGGTTCAATTTGTTCCACTTCTGGGAAAAAAATCTGCTTTAACTCTTAGTATTTCCAAAAATGTGTTTGGAGGGGCCGGTAGGTGGCATGGAGCTGAACGGCGCTGGACTCCCGCATGTCCCACCATGGTTTAAGTCCTGGACCTGGTGCTTGCTTCCTCACTTTCCCTCTCTGATCAAACTGTAAAATACTACTCCTACTAAATAAATAAAATAATTCTCTAACAAAAAAATGCATTTGGAGTCTACCTTTAAATAGAAAAAATAAAATGCTTGGCAATTTAATAAAATGTCTTAAAATACTATTCTCAGTACCACTCACTGATATTTCCTTGTACTTATAATCAGTGAAGTGTCTTTATTTCTTGATTTCCAAACCCAATATTCTTATTGGCAAGAATTATGGGGTTAGGGCCAGCAGGCTGCATGGTGGTTAAGGTACTGGACTCCCACATGGCTTGCTATAGTCTAAGTCCTGGACCAGTGGCTTGAAAAATCACATCAGCCGTGTGTGTGCGTGCACACACGTGCATGCCTAAGGGCCCAAGAAAATGGAGACGGGGCTGCAGAATGGCCATACCCCTGGGGAGTTATTTCTCACCTTCTCTCTGTGTACCCTAAAACATAAATAAATAAATCACAGGGTTGAAGTCTGGACTTCAGTGATGGGTCAGATATGCAGTTTGCAGTTTAAGTGTGTAACAAGGACACTCTCTCCTCCACAGGAATTGTACACGTTTTCAAATGCCACAAAGTGATTGTTTCTTTTTATTATGTTTGTGAGCCACAAAGAGCTCTTCAAGCAGTCAGCTGTAAGACTGGACTCACACACACAGTCAACTTGTAACAGTGAACTTTTATTGATATGAAAAGTAGCCATTAAAAAACAAGGTTTCCTATAACATAGGCAATCCCATTAATGAATACAGCCCCAGTTATCAGGACTCAAGGGACAATTATGGCTAATTAGCTCTTACAGAAAACAATACATCACAATCAGGTCAAGTCCAAGTAGGCTCACTTCAGCTGCTGTTGTGTGGTAGCAAGAAACATTTACTACATCATGTGCGTATTAGATTTTCACATATCTGGTCACTTATTTTTCCTTAATAGTGAAATTTCTTTAGCTCAATAGATGCTACTTATTGCGTACATGTTAACTTTTAATGCCAAAATGCATCCCACTTGTATTTATTAGAACAAACTTGGCAAATAAGATAATGGACTATCTTGTAAGATGAATATTTTACTTTTGAAATTGCATAAAAGAGCTATCTACTACTTTTGGAAAAAACTTTGTTAAATGTTCCTAAGATTTATTTCTCAACATCACAGAAGAGTTTCCAAATAAAAACGGTGGAAGAAAAAAGCTAAAAGTCAATCTGAGCGCAGTCCCAGGTATGCAAAGGGCTGTGGAGAGGCTGAGATCTGTGGGTGGATGAAGCCATTTCTGTACTTCCTAACTGCATCATGCTGCTCCAGAATGGATGCTTTTCCTCCAAATAAAGAACTCATTTCAAACAGAGATTTCCTTTATTTTCCTAAAACTGAGATGCCTAGTGCTACCCTATTTATAACTGGGATTTCTGAAGCTGCCGAATCTGGGATGCAGGGCACTTTCATCTAATTTCAACTGCAGACAAATGGTAATTCCAAGGTTTTTACCTCCCTAAATGGAGGCTGTTCTCTTCTGGGGAGCAAATCTACCATGAAATTTCAAAACTAGAAGAGAATAAAATTAAAATTCAGAAAACTATCCTAAAACAGGAAATGTGGTTGTTCCTAAATCTACGAGGCCACAGTCTTAGCTCTTGTTCTGATTGTCCCTCTGCTGTAATGTCAGTCCCACAGACTGTAACATCCTATCAACCATGACACTGGTTTACCCTCACAACATCTCAGTGATGAAGTCTTCGGGCGTTATTTCCCATATGACATAACCAATGAGGCCATGCCGTAGAGCATCCATGTTCATTCTGTTTATTGAGACAGCAGTTTACCTAACTCACAGCACTCATAGAATGCTCTAAAAGCTGATCATACGCCATATGAGCCTGAATATGTGTTTTTCTATTCTAAGTCTACCACAACCCAACCTAAGCTTTGAGGTGATACAATAACCTCATCTTTGACTCCTATCAATACTCATTACTCATCACGATTTGATTTTGTATCACTAAATAGATTTCTTCTCTTCAGGGGTTCAGGAAAATCAACTCATTGATTGCTGTTGCTGAGTCTAGGAGATTCTGTAAACATTCTAATGTTTTACACCGAACAACCACCACAGGCTTCACATCCATGGCTCCCATCCCATCCAAGCTCTGCCAAGGATGTTGGGGTCTGTGGCCTGGTCCAGCAAGCACTTCACTTGCATCTCTTCTGAAAGACCACCGTCTGGCTCTTGGGCACGGACATTGTGATCTTTGCTTCCTCGTGCTGCAGCTGTATAATCCCTGAAGGCTGGGGACTTCTCGTGGCCCAGAAGTAACTCATCACTGGAAAAAAGATTGAACAAATATGAAAATGCAAACCTGTTTCCTGCATTTCTGCAACTGCTGCCTCTCATCACATACAGAACATTCTCTGTGGTTCATGACCTTGAAGACCAAAACTGGATTTGTAGAAAAATGGAACGCAAATAATGCTGCTGTTAACATTTGTTTACAAGCTTCTGTACAAACATCTGCTTTCATTTCTCCTGAGAGATACCTAGGAGTGGAAGTGCTGGGTCATAAGGTAACTCCATGTTTAACTTTTTTTTTTAAAGAATTATTTTATTTAACTTTATTTATTATTATCATTATTATTATTTTTCAGTTTGATCAGAGAGAGACAGAGAGCGAGAGAGGAAGTGAGAAAGCAAGCCACCAGGTCCGAGACTTGAACCGTGGTCGGCCATGTGGGAGTCCAGCGCCTTTAACCACCATGCCGCCACTTGCTGGCCCCCCCATGTTTAACTTTTAAAGGAAATGCCAGACTATTGGCCATAGCAGTTACAATATTTTCCACTCCCACTGGCAGGTGATCAGAATTTCAGTTCCTCTACCTCCTCACCAATACTTGTAATATCCACTGTACTGATTCCAGCCATCCTCTACTGAGAATCAAGTGATGTTGAACATTTTTTCATGTGCTTATTGGTCATTTGTGTATATATGTATATATTTAATTTTTTAATAATTATTTTATTTAACTTTATTTATTTTTAATTTTGACCAGAGACACACAGAGAGGGAGGCAGGGAGAGAGAAAGGGAGGGGGAGGGAGAGAGAGTGGGGGAGGGAGAGAGAGAGAGAGAGGAAGTGAGTAAGCAAGCCACCAGGTCCAGGACTCAAACCATGGTTGACCATGTGGGAGTCCAGCACCCTTAACCACCATGTCACCTGCTGGCCCCCTTTTTGTATATATTTTTTAAAGTAACGCTTGTGCAGGTCCTTTGGCCATTTTTAAATTTAGTTACTTGTATTATTAGTTGTAAGAGTTTCTTACATTTTCTAGATACAAGTTCTTTATCAGATATGACTTACAAACATCTCTCCCATTCTGTGAGTTATTCTTTTTGCTTTCTTGATATTATTCTATGAAGCACAAAGTTTTAAATTTTGATAAAGTCTAATTTGCTTCTGGTGTCATATCTAAAAGTGCCAAATGTCACGGCCCAATCTAAGGTCATAAATATTTACCCCTATGTTTCTAAGTGTTTTGTAGTTTTAGCTTTTATATCCACTTTGAATTAGTTTTTGTCTAGGGTATGAGATAGGGATCCAAATTCATTCTTATGCCAGTGCTATTTGTTGAAAAGACCACTTATTGTTCTTAGCACCCTCATCAAAAACAAGTTAGTCACAGGCAACTATTAACTGTTATTTAATTCTAAAGTCCAATTTTTTTCCTTTCATAGCTACAAATTTTTATTTACTTTAGATCTTGATAAACAAATATTTAAAAGCTAAACTAAAAGCCTACCCAAACTAGACGCTCAATTAACAGCCCACACTGTGTTCTTCAAACTTAGCTGCTGTGCCCACCAGGGTCAAATGGGTCAAAGACCCTGTAAAGACTAAAGCATATTTAAACCCTAACCCTCCTCAGGTGCGAAACAATATTTTGGCTAGTCTAGGAATGACTTTCTTGTCCTCATACTGGAACAGACTGTTCTAGGAGTTATCTCAAGGCCTGAAGACCATGCAGAGCACAGGGGTCAAGGAAGGAGGTTCTGGGTCACAGGACTTGCCCAGGCTTGGGAGAATTCTGACTCTCTAAGGCCCCTCTAGCTGCCAATGCCTAAGGCTAAACAGAAAGCACTCAGTACTTTGTACACACATGTTGATTCTTTTTTTTCACCAAAATTATTTTTAAATTTTTATTTATTCATTCATTTTATTTTAATTTGACCACACACACACACACGCAGAGACAGAGAGAGAGAGAGAGAAAGTGAGAAAGCAAGCCACTAGGTCTAGGACTCAAACCATGGCCAGCCATGTGGGAGTGTCCAGTGCCTTAGTCACAATACCACCTGCTGGTCCCAGCACATGTTGATTCTTTAAGAAACAGAATTGTTGGTCTTCTGTTTATCTTTCCCACAAGTAACAATCTTACCAAGTGATGACTGCTGGATTGGCACCTGACAACTTTCTCTTAGCATAAGCTATTTTCTGCCGGGGATACCAGTTCTTTTCAGTTATATTTATTTCTTGAATCCATGATCCCCCTTTTTTCAGCATTTTTTGTTCAAAGTTCTACAGGAAAAAAAATGACTTTCTTAATTTATTGTAAGAACACACATATGATCACACTCACACATATTAAATCAAGTGATGAACATAAACATCTCTCACTGGGAATAGCTCTGTGGCGTTTCACACAGACCTGAATAGCAGCATCACCCTGACAATGAGCTTGAGGGTCACTGAGGTGTCATCCTTCAGAGGGCATGCACACAAGATTGACCTTTCTGGGGTTGTCCTCTGAATAACCCGAGACTCCAGAAAGTATTGTCTTTGCAATTACAGCAGACAGACCTCATGTAGGACTGTTTGTAAACTATTAAGTGCATTAGGGACAATTCAAACCCTCACCAACCATGGAACACTACTCCCTCTCCTGGTTAAAAATAAGCCCAATAGAAGCCATGGTTTTTTCCACATAAAGGCTGTCTCTTCTCTAGTTTTCAGGCCAAAATAAGCCCAAATATTAACTCTGACAAATGCTGTATAAAATTATGTAAATATTTTTGAAACACAACTTGATTTATTTCTACACTGGACTGATCCCTGGGAAACTGAAATAAAAGTGAAAAGTGCATATGAAACAAAACCTACTTTCCAATCAAAAGAGGGCTCCTTCACAAACACATCCATGGTGTTGATAAGCAGGTCCGGGTCTGAGCGGAAGGCCCTAAGCGCATGCACCATGACACTGTACATCAGACCTGTTTCCTTCATTGGTAACATTAGATTGATAAATTGGCGAGTCAGACGAAAGGGCATGAGTTCAGGGACTGGCAGAAACTGAATGAGAAAAAACAATGCACGCAGTAAGTAGAATATATGAAACCTCTAAGTAACAGGGACACGTGAAACATCCCCTCATAGCTATTATTCACAGGTAGTGAGGACACAAACTCCATTTTTCTTGAAATCAGCTACATGTGGAAATTCCTGTGCTCACAAATAATGACCTTAGCTATCACCATCCTTTCTACTTAAAAATCTATATGGTAGAACCACAGAGCCCACGGAGATTTAGGAGTACAAAAAAAACAACAAAACAAAAAAACCCAGTGGTAAATGTCAGAAAAAATATTCATATCAAATTTGGTGCAAGACATTGTGATTATGGGGCTTCACTATACTTCCTAAGAGCCCTCCTTTCCCACAGGAACACAATCTGTTCCTGACTTTATATAATTTACCACCTCACCTGTCTCAGCAAGCAAGAACCAAGCTGAGATCATCCCTTTCTGCAAAAATGTCAGATTTAAGGTCATGACAAAACCAGCCTAACTAATGTGTCATTTCTTCTAACACTATCCATTTCTGAAGGGTATTACAAAGTAACATGGTGATTCCAAACTCCCCTAGAATGGAGAGCGCCCAGCATGCACACCTGCGTGGCTGACCCAAATGCATGTCCAAAGTCGATTCCAATCATGCTGCCTGTCTCCAGAGTCACCATGAAATTGTTCAGGTGTCTGTCCCCGATCCCAAGGAGCCAGTGGCTGACGCACAGCAGGGCATGGGAGCAGGTGAAATGGGAGCGCAGGGCCAAGAAGGCCTCGGGGCCAGAGCTCATCCTCATGAAGGCTCGCCTGGAAGAGAGAAGCAACTCAGGTCTCTGCTGCCACTGCCTTGTTGGTGGAACGGGACTGTACTTACTTTAAGAGGTCAGCTGGAACTTTGCTTTCTCTTTTTCTAAAAGATGTGACTGCTTCAGTGCGGTTAGCTCTCCTGTGATTTAATAATTGGAAACGTCTCATTAAAACACATTTCTCATGACTTGAATATTACAACTCTTTTTTTTTTATTTTTTGGTTTTTATGAGGGGGAGAGGTTTTTGCTATAGAGTGCGTGCACTTGCCAGAGAGACAGGAAGTGAGAAACCACTCGCCGGGGGGATGGCCACACTGTAATCCCTTCTCTTGTGATCTCCTGGCACACACACCAGACATGAGTTTAAGCCACCGGGTCTGGGACTCAAACCTCAGTCAACTACATGGGAGTCCAGTAATATAGCCATTACACCATCTGCCGGTCCCTATAACTCTTTGTTTATATTGAATCTCAAATGTCACATAACTGGATTTTGATGATCAGGCAAAACTCTCTAAGAAGCAGAAGTAAAATATGAATGTTGACTGGCAGGTGGTGGAGCAGCAGCCATGCAACTGGACCTCCATAAGGAAGGTCCTGGGCCCTCCCTGGGTGTACCAGTGCACACAGATGTGCCTGCAACCAAGGCTAGGGCAGGCCATGGCGTGGGAGCCCTGTGAGGTGCCTCTCTCTGTCGTTTTCTTTCTGCCTCTATCTTATGGAACACATAAACAGACTTAAAGCACTTACTTATACATTAGTGTGTAAGCTCCGACATCATGTTTTCCTGATATTTTTGTCAGCCAGTTTCTATATTCATAAGGTGGTGCTGTGGGATCACTAATAAGTAGGAAAAAGAAAATTAAAATAAGAAAGATATTTAGCATTAAATGATTTCAGAGACAAAGAATTTCAAAAAGAATTCATTTAAAAAATAGTAAAGAGGAAGAAAAAATAAATTTAACTTTTCTTGTTGGGCTACAGAGTGTCTATGCTCACGTGGTGGGGGACGGGGGAAGAAGGGCAGTAAACAGAGAGAAAGAGAGAGAATGTGAGAAAGTACCCACAGAAGTGGTGGCCTTGACATAGTTCTTTCTCCTCCATTCTCGTCTTATGATTTTGGGCATGCACACACATGTGTCTGGTGTATTTTAAGGTCACTGAGTACAGGATTCTAATCATGTAGTCGGCCACGTGGGATCTAGGATCTTAACCTCACGCCACCAACAGATCTTCAATATAGCTTTTTTTTTTTTTTTTTTAAGATTTTTGCCATAGGGTATGTTTGCTAGAGAGGAGAGACACAGAGACAGTGAGAGGGAAAGTGAGAAATCACCTCCCAAAGATGGCCATGCTGTAATCTCCTCTCCTCCATTCTTCTCCTGGGATTCTGGGCATGTACACACATATGCCCAGTATGATTTTCAAGCCAAGAGATCCTGTACTCGAACCATGGTTGGTCATGTGGGAGTCCAAAGCCTTAACTTTTGACCACCTGCTGGACCCTCAGTACAACTTTTAATCATATCTAATATTAACACTGAATCTGTGTTAGTCTGAATTTAGAACATCAATATAGCATTATTCATTTATAATTACTGCTAAAAGGGCAGGTCTTATGATTAAAAGAACCAGATCCCGGCCAGTCATGCAGCTGGTGTCTCAGGCACAGTAGCTTGAGAAACATGCCAAATGCATGTGCATGCACGCCCAAAATCCCAAAAGAAGGGAAAGATGGAGGAGAAGAGATTGCGGTGTGACCAGGCCCCATGGGGGGTGCTGCTCCTCTCTCTCTCATGAGTATCTGTGCCCTCTGGCAAATTAAAAATTACTCCTGAAGAAGCTCAAGTTATTTCCTATACAGAAATTCAGGTGCACAATTATCTGATACAATAGATTTCCCAATTCATACAGGGAGAAATACGATGAGCTAAACACACGCGTGTATTACAAAGCACACAATCCTGAAAGTCTAACAGAAGGAAACCACAGCACAAGGCAGGACCGTGTGCGGTGCCCCAAAAGTGGGCGGAACATGGGCCACATCTCACCACAGCAAACACAGGACAGGCAAGTCTGTCTTGTCGTTTAGACCACTGCCTCATCTTTCTTCACCGTTTTCAAGACACAGGTATATATGAAATCAGCAAAGCATTAAAAATTAAATTCCAAAAATTATTTTTTTAAATAATCATTTATTTATTTTTACCTATTTATTCATTTATTTAAATTTGATCAGAGAGAGGCAGAGAGAGGAAAAAGTGAGAAAGCCAGGCGCCAGGTTTGGGACTCAAAACCACGGACAGGCATGTGTGAGTCCAGCGCCTCAACAACCACAC
Organism: Tupaia tana; assembly: GCA_026018925.1. Classification (NCBI taxonomy): domain Eukaryota; kingdom Metazoa; phylum Chordata; class Mammalia; order Scandentia; family Tupaiidae; genus Tupaia; species Tupaia tana. The sequence continues at coordinate 1,028,013 of JAKSZU010000008.1, forward strand.
CACCTGCCGGCCCCATGACAAAGTATTTTCAAGGGATGCTTAAACTAAACTTGACACTGTTTTCAATAATGCTCTGAGCAGTTGGAAACTACACAGTGGTGCATTTTTGGCACCTTTGGGGTCTCTGTCAGGAGCTTCAACAAGTTTTCCTTTTAAAAAAATCTATAAAGTTAGAGCAACTTCTCAGCATGTGAGTGGGCATATCCATCACTTAAGGTGAGTCTTTTCTGAGTTGCTACTACATTACTTTCAAAAGTAGACCAGTGCAAGGGGACTGCTGAGTCTTCTAGAATGATAAAAATTGAAAATTGAAAGGAAGAAAGTTTAGGCCAAAGTATGGCCTTCAACTTTGCAGAAAGAAGCCTGAAATTTATCAATTCCCACAATCAATGATAACCTTTTCTATAATATTTGCCTCACTGTATTTTAATTGCTATGTGTTTTTCTGCTCCTCTATCACAAGGAGAAAGGCAGGAACTTCCAACCTTATTGTATCCCCAACCCTGAGCAAGTAGTCAGTAAACATTAAAGAGGGGACAAGAACATTAATAAAACGAGGTATATTCACAGGGGGCATTTGGGTCTCACACGTGGGCTACTGGTCATCTGCAGAGGACAGTCTAATCCTCAGTGTCCTTGTCCCTTAAGAGGTTAAATTCATAGGTTAAATGATAACCTGCAAACACTTTTTCAGAGTCAGTGGGACACTGTATTTAGGGAATGACTTGCCTATTTAACTTAACACTTTTCTAACTTCAACTATTCTCATCTGAGATGGCCTCTAACCATTAAATCTTAGTGTTACCAGGTATGGTGGACCTGAATTCTTTTTTTTCTAATTGTGATTTCTGGTTTACACATAATCATTGCACATCTTTGTGGGGTATAGTTTGTTTTTTCCAAGTATGTAATAATTATGTATGCACATATTGTCATCTTATTCACCACTGAACATCGTGCTATGTACATGTGAGAATAGTTCTATTTTCTGAAGTATACATTGAATTGTGGATGACATTCTGAATTCTGAAATGGAGTTCCCATCTTAGCTTCCTGTGCTTTCATGTCATTTAACTCTGCTGAACTCTTCACCGGATCTGACTCTACCTGCTCTGTTCTCACTGTGCCTTGTAGCCCAGTATCACTTAGCACAGGAAGTAACACAGATTCTTTGAGAAGAATCACCATTTCATTTTAAGGTCAGACTTTCTCCTTTCATTTCAAACCCATAGATGTAACTGTTGTGCACCTCCACTCTTTTTTTTCACTTTGTCCCCTGTCCCTTTTTCTGTGTTCTCCAAATCAGAAAATGCACAGCGTCTGTTCGGTCGCCCATCTAGAGACTTCTCTGCTCACCTATCTCGCCAGTCAGGAGGACGGCAGACGGCATGGGGTTACTGGAACTACAAGGCAGCCCCATCTGCCCTCTCTCTCTTTTTTTTGGGGGGGGAAGACTTTTGCTATAGGGCGCGTGCACTCGCCAGAAAGACAGAGAGAGACAGAGAGACAGAAAGCGAGAAATCATCCCCCTGGAGAGATAGGGGGAATGGCCATGCCACAATCCCTTCTCCTCCATTCTCCTCTTGGGATCTTGGGCACGCACGCACCCTCACCTGGCATGAGTTTACGTCACTGGGTCCGGAACTTGAACCTTGGGCGACTACATGGCAGTCCAGTGACATAGCCATTATGTCAACTGCTGGTCCCCCTATCTGCCCTCTTTTGTATTCCCAGTAGAATGGGAATGGAGCCAGGCACACATTTATAACCGAAATTCTCTCCTTCTAGTATCAACTGAGGTGAAATCCTTAGGTTATAACATATAACATGTTAAATTAAGAAAAAAAAAATGGTTTTATTTATACGGTCAGAAATACCTGTTTCAGAGAGGTGGCTGAGACCACCATCTGTGAAAACACTTTTCCCCTCCACACCTGTGTCGCTGCCCTGCTCTGCCTCCAGCTCTCTCCCGAGGTCAGGAACACAGACAGAACCCACCGTGGGCCACAGCCTCAGCACTAACGTGATCTGCAGCCTCTCCTGCCAGGAAGCAGTGTCCACCCACGCCTGTCTTCCAAGGAAAGTAGAAACTGCTTTCTAACTCCTAGGCCAAGGAGTTAACAGTCAGTTAACTCTGCCCTACTTGGTAACTTCTCAGGAAAGCTTGGGAAGAATATACTTCACTGTATTGAAATTGTTCCTCACCTAGAGAATACTGCTATTTATACAACCAGGAAAGAACAAGGTACGAGGAAGAGAACGAGCCACAGAGCCCTCTTCCTTCATGCTACAGCTCGCCACGAAACCTGTCGACTCTCCCTTCAAAGTGTCTCTCACTATGGGGTGCTTACTTTTCTTTATAGAAATGAAAACCTATAAAAAAAACTTCTGGGGACCAGCAGTTAGCGTAATGGCTATGTCGCTGGACTCCCACGTAGTCGACCGCAGTTCGCGTCCCGGACCCGGTGGCTTAAAACTCACGCCGGGCGCGTGTGCGTGTGTGCCCAAGATCCCAAGAGGAGAATGGAGGAGAAGGGATTGCGGCGTGACCATCCCCCCTGGGGGGTGATTTCTCGCTTTCTGTCTCTCTGTCTCTGTCTTTCTGGCGAGCTCACGTGCCCTATAGCGAAAAACCTCTCCAAAAAAAAAAAACCAAAAAAAATCTTCTGATTAAAAAGTACACATCTAAAACAGAAAATTTTGAAAAAAAAAAAAAAGATTAGAGAGCATCCATACCATACCATAACCTAGGAGGAGTCATGAACAGCCCCAGCTTACACCACCTCCGAGGCTGCGTGACCCACGACACATTGCTAGGCCTCTATGGGCTCAGCCTCCTCCTCTGTAGAGAAAGGACACTCCCCTGGGAGGCCGCTGTGAGAAGTAAATTGGTTCAGACATTAAGAAATGAGAACAGTGCCTAGATATCAAAAATGTTTCACTAAGCTTTGGTTGCAAATCTCATTATTATTTATTTCTTTTAAGGTTTCTTTTTCTTTTCCCCCCGAGTTAATACTTTTTTGTACTTAATATTTTTGGTAGTAAAATGCATGCAACTATGTAGTAGCCTCCACTCCACTGAGTCATTCGCCCAGCCAGAGCAGGTGAAAGGCCAGGTCGGGTGGGGATCAGCAACACTGATCACACGGGCTCTGAGGTGTCACCGGAGACATGAGGTAGAGGAAGTGGCACAAGACAACCCACTAGGGGACACGAGATCCGGGCAGAAGCATGAGCGCACAGGCGGGCTTCACATACCTTATACACGCTGCCTTCTCCTCCTGAGACATGTTACTCAAAAGAAGGTCCTTCAAAGTAAGAGTATTTTCAATCCATTCGATTAATCCCAATCTATAAAGGAGAGAAAGACCCTCATGAATAAACCCAACCTCCTTTCCTTCTTTCCTGAGGAAAAGGTTCCGAGGACTCATAGCAGAGCTCGCGCCTGCGTGCACAGCCATGCCCACCCCCACCCCCGATCCCAAGGTGGGCAAGGGTCTGCCGAGTGCAGCCTCTGTGGGAACCGGAGCGCTGACTTGTCAAGCAGCCCCTGGCCCCGCACCTGGAGGTCATGGGCACCACGCGGTACGTCCTCAGCTGCATGTTCCTCTGACTACAGGCAGCATCGCGCGACAGGATGACGTTCATGACCTCGAAGAGCTGCTCGATGCGCTGGTCTTGCCGCAGGTCCTCGCCGCCCTTCACCAGGAAAGGGTACTCCCTCTCATCATGGCCTCGGATGACGATGCGCTTTGGCTTTCTTATAGAAGCCATGACCTGTACCTTTAAACAGAAAGGAACCTTTAGGGTGTAGTCCAGACTAGACCATCACACCACCACCAGGAAGAGTAAGGCAGGTGCTTGGCTGCCTCACAGACCTCCCTCCGAACCCAAAGACAGCCGGGGCAGAGCAGCAGCAGAGAGCTGGCACAATGGGCCACACCCAGCCAGTCCTGTAAGGGATGTGAATGCAATACCCAACATGCACACTTCCCACAATAAAGTGTTAGAAGAAAAACAAACCAGCCAATTTGATAGACTTTTAATAAAGCAAATCTTAACACAATTTAAATAGGGCAGTTGTCCCCAGGCTTCCGGACAGCTCTGCCAGCCTCGTGGTCAACTTGGCTTTTACGCTGGTGGAACAGGAAAGTGACACGTGCAGTGAAAGGGAAAGTGTCGTACAAAAAAAGTCAGTGACGGAGCGAGGGAGAGGTCACTGCTTACATTCTGGAATCTGTCTGCATTAAACGGGTTTAAGAGGCGGGGTGCCTGTGACTGACTGAAGCCTAGCTGCTATAATTGGCTGTAACCTAGCAACCAGCTCAAAACACAGCCTAACCTATACAATTTCAATTTATCCATGGGAATCCAAGTGTGAGAGTACAGCAGCTATTTTAGGCCAAAATAGTTTTACAAAAGTAATCCTACACGTAATTTATATCTATCTCTGAGTCTGTCATATCCTTACATATAGTCGTCGTTAAAACACTGGAGACAATCATATTAAGCAATTTGGTAAGTAACAGAATCAGAAAACTCCATGTTGAGGTCAAGTCTCTTTTTCAGTGAAGACACACCATTTTATCACCTGCAGACCTGCACACCACATACCAACAATGCCCTGCAGTGACTGGGGCACAGAGCCTCGACCTACCCGCTCATCGAAGCCGGCGATCCGCGCGTGGTACTCAGGCAACGGCTTTCCCCTGCCGTCATACTGACCTACGACAGAACAGAGCTGCTTACGCACAGCTTATTACGGAGCCCCTGCATTTGAAAATGGGTCCTCTGCTCTAACTTAAAACGTGAGCCTAACATAATAGCATTTTTAAAAAAAGTTTGTTTAGTTATTTCTTCCATGGACAGGAGATAGAGAGAACAAGAGCAACATGACAGACAGACAGACAGCATCCTCAACAGTTCGATACCATACTCTACCCCTGCCTGAGCCAGCCCTGGACCCGGGCTCACATGTGCCCGTGTACTTAGGGAGGTCCCTGGAAGGGAAAAGCAACTTTCCTGTGTGGGTCGGCCTTGCAGAGACACATGTACCACGGTATACCACTGCCACCACCCTGCCCCATATACATGCTTGCTTTCATTTAAGAAAAAGGGACTTACATTTCTTAGTAATGCCATTATTTGTCAATTGCTGACTAATGGAAACTGGTTTCCTATTATAAGACTAGACAATGCATGGCCCTAGAACACTGCATCACCTCAAGAACAATCAGGCTACACACACGAGAATGTTTTCTTACAACTGACAGAGCATAACTGTACGTCCACATAATAACAAACGTGGCTTGCACACACGTTTTTTCTCATATACACTGGAATGAGAACGTGAGTAACACGCTTTAAACATTTTCTCCTCTGGCCATTTCCAGGTGAAGAACACGGAATGTATCCCGATTCCTTCAGGAAATCATGCCTTCTTCACTTCTGATCAACTTGCCAGGTATCTCCATCCTCCTTGTTGCAGCCCTTTTCCTAATGAGTCTTTTTTTTTTTTTTTTTTTTTTGGAGAGGTTTTCGCTATAGGGCGCGTGACAGACAGAGAGAGACATAGAGACAAAAAGCGAGAAATCACCCCCCAGGGGGGATGGCCACGCCGCAATCCCTTCTCCTCCGTTCTCCTCTTGGGATCTTGGGCACGCACACACATGCGCCCAGTGTGAGTTTTAAGCCACCAGGTCTGGGACGTGAACCGCGGTTGACTACGTGGGAGTCCAGCGACATAGCCATTACGCTAACTGCTGGTTCCCTTAATGAGTCATTTTGAATGGGACCAGCACACACATCCCAGGACGTGCACTCTACCTATGCGCTGTTTCCAAAGAAAAGTGGTTTGGGAGCAAAGCACAGGTATGTTCAGAGGAAATCTACAACTCCTGGTAACTGTAACAGTGTAAGCTGAGACTTGTCATCTTCAGGAACAGAAGAAAACTGTAATTGCATTAGACATCTGGTGAAGTGTACAAATTCATAGTAATTATTAATTTTCTTAAAGATCAAAAATATGTGAAGTTTAAAATTAAAAAAAAAAAAAAGAGAGAAGCCCGTCCAGAGCAGGTCAACGTTTTGGGAGCCTGACTCACCGGGAACCTCCAGCTCGCCTCTCAGGAGCTCCACGCTGAAGGCGCTCAGCCAGGGCGAGCACTCCTTCAGGTTCCCAGGGGGCCGCGAGTCTTTGTTCATCCTCAGCAGGAGGGAGCTGGTGATGTCGCTGAAGTCACTGAGCTTCATCGTAGGCAGCTTGGACCCTCTTCTCCCAAAATACTTATCAAATTCTTTTCCAAAGGCCTGAAGTTAATGAGAATTTCCCACAAAATTTAATGTTCAGTTTGAACTTGGGAAAAGGTTCTAAGCTTATGAGCATAAAAGCCCAATTTTATGGCATCTTCTGTGCTTTTAAGAGTTACAGTTATACTTTCCTTAAATACTTCAATGCTCAGGAAAGTCTGAAGCCTGCCTTCTGTTCCTTTAGAAAGAAATGGTGAGGAGTGACTCCTAGTTATAAACTATAGTAAGAGCTTAAAAGACTTACACACTGAGCCCGTGTGTGCCTGCCCTGTCTAGGCCACTGCTCCGTTAGGATGACCTGAGTAATTAGGGACAGACTTACAAAAGGCAAAACTAAGGCAGCAACCCAATACAAATAAATTCTTTGTATGAGCAGGAGAGAAAAGCTAAGAATGCTTCCCTCCACAGTGAGGGTTTAGATCACGGCCCAGTATGCCCAGCTTTGTAGGTTGCTACACTCACAATTGGGAGTCAAGTTCCACTTACCAAAACCATACATGTATGCATCTAACCAGTTTGCTAGGGCTAGTGCTCCCCAGAGAGAGACAGAGAGGGAGGGAAAGTAAGAAATCACCCCTGGAAGATGACCATGCTGCAGTACCTCCCCCATTCTCCTCTCAGGATGATGGACACACACACACGTGCCCTGCATGATTTCCAAGTTGCCTGGTCCAAGACTCGAACCACAGTTGGCCACGTGGGATCTAGTGTCTTAACCATCACACCACACACCTGGCTAGCTCCAGGGCACCTAATTAAAGACACCAGTCTCACACCAGCCAGCATGCTAGGCAGTGGAGGGACAAGATGAGCAGGATGAAAGTCCAGTTTGCATGTCTAATTTGGCAGGCAAAAAGGCAAGGAACGGCTGAAGGTTAAAGTGACATCCACTCCAGAGGAGGTGCCCAGAAGATGTGCCTCCCACAGGGACATGTACAAAGATGCACGGCCGCTCCGCTCACAAGGGCAATGGTGGAAACGTCCACCTGGTAAAAGGATGAGCAAAATGTGGCAGGTCCACATGGGGCACTCACACTTGGCAACAGCAAGGAGTGAAGCCCTGACATGGGCCACCGTGGCAGAGCTTCGAAAGGGGCTGAGAAGCCAGTCACACGCTGCGCGTATGCGCAACGGCCAGGCACGTGGCTGCTTGGGACCAGCAGGGGCAGAGGGTGGGGTTGCACTGATAATAGGCATAGGGCTTTATTCTGTGGAAGGAGGTGAAAATGCTCTAAAGTTGATGTGGGGAGAGTTTCACTACTTTGTGGCTATACTGAAAACTACTGCATTGTACACTTTACATGGCAGGATTAAGGGGCGTAAGACTGTATCATAATAAACTAGCTATTAAAAAAATGAGAGGGCTAGCAGGTGGTATGGGGGTTAAAGTGGCTGGATCCCACATGGCTTATTGTGCGGTTTAAGTCCCGGACCTGGCTGCTTGAGAAACACGCCAGGCGCATGCCCAAAATCCTGAAAGGAGAATGGAAGAGACATGATTATGGCATGGCCATCCCCCCCCAGGGTGTGATCTCTCACTTTCTCTCTCAGGTAAGTGTACATGCTGCATAGTAAACCACCTTTCCCCTGAAAAAAGGAAAAGAAAAAAGAGGTCAAGGTCCGCCCTGGCCTGACTGGCCCTGAGAGTGTGAACTGTGGCAGCACACGTACTTCTCTCTCACGCCCTTAAGTTCACAAGGTTTTATGAAGGCAGTTTGACCAAAGTTGGAAAAAGAACCCCAGTGTGATGAATGCCAGAGAGAGGCCCCCAGCCTGAGGGAGGACATGCTCACCCAGGGCCAAGGGCAGGGGTCATGGACGCTCCGCAGGAGAATGACACTGAGGCCATGGCCTGGCTGGAGGACAACCAGGGAGACGAGGAGTCGGCTTCGAGCTGCCACGTGGGTGGCATCAAGGCCCTGCAAGCTCCACTCTCTCCACCATTCCCTTCCAGTCAAGTGCATTCTCCTCTGTCCAACTCCAGAGCAACTTGGAAACATCTCACACCACCACGCTCAACGCACACACAGCGCCCCTATGCAGCATTTGCTGGGCAAGGCCTCGGAGCACAGGGCTGAGTCTCTTTCTTCCATTTTGTGACCATCCAGGACTGTGCCCTGAACAGAGATTAAGTGCCAGGAAATATTTATCAACTTACTAAAGGAACAAACATTTTTTTTATCCAATATTTAAATCATCCTGAGAATTAAAACTACCACCGACAGGTAAAATGCGACAGGCCCACGTGGTCCTGTGTTTTTGGAGAGATTATTTGGAGAGAGATTTTTGCTACATGGTGTATGAGCTCTCCAGAAAGACAGAGGCAAAGAGACAGAAAGTGAGAAATCACCCCCTGGGGGCATGGCCATGCTGCTATCCCTTCTCCTCTATTTTCCTCTCGGGATTTTGGGCATGCACATACACGCCTTGGCCTGAGTTTCAGGTCACCAGGTCCAGGACTCAAACCATGGTCATCCATGTGGGAATTACCACCTGCTGGCCCAACTATGGCAACCTTTGGATCTAGGAATCTGCGCATGAAAAGACATGATAGAACCCCAAGGTTCTGCCTCTGATCCACAGAAGCAGCCAATGCCGCCTAGCAAGAAGCGCTGACAGAAAGCAGTACAGGCAGGCGTGCCCTCTGTACCTGAACAAATCTCCTTCGGAAGGTGCCCAGGCCGGGGGCCTGTAGGTCACCCAAGCTGGCGTACATCCTTTCGTACATCTGTTCAATGTTTTTCTTATTTACAGGAGTCTTTCCTAGTTCAACTTTGACATCGTCAGCCCAGTCCTGTGCAGAGAAATAAGAGAAGAACCAAGCTATCAATAAATGAGTTTTAGCCACGTTCTCTGCTGTGTGTGCCAGCAGCTGTCCTGTTACCTTGAAGATCAGCTCGGGATTAGAGAGCTGCTCGAGGGCCGTAATGAAGTCTTGAACCACTCCTCCCGGGTCCAATTTGCTTTTAATCCTAAAAAGATGAACAAGTTTAGGTAACCAAACATCACCCAGAAACCAAGGCCTTGCATATTCATTCAAAATCACATAGATTAATAGTATTCATAACTTATAAATTACGTAAATTATAACTTATAATAACTTACATGAATCACAAAATTCATGTAAATTATAACTTACAATAACTTACATGTATCACAAATACACAGAACTACATAGCCTCAGGAAGGTGTAATTTTAAAATCCCATACAATTTTTGATGAAACACAAAGTACTCTACCAAAAGGTATTCTCAGGTAAGATCAAAAACAAACCTGACAAGTGATGTCAACATTTTGACATGTACAAATTGACATATGTGTTTTCTGAAGTTATGAAAGTCACTTTCCAACACATTTTCTTTCAAATCATTTTCCTTCCTTCTTTTAAAATACAATCCCACTGCACTCGATCTGCTCACAGATGGTGTGGGCAGCGCACAGTGGTAGGGCACGCATGTCCACGCCATCAACAACCTGTGACAAAAGCTGTATCTCACTCTTCCTTGTCTTCTCAAAACCAAACATGAGGTAATGAGGCAATTCAGTTAGTGATGGAAAAAGCTCTCGGTGGAAAATGCAAACTAAAACACGGGCACTCGAAGTACTCCTGTGAGCTGCACCGCTGCTTGAGGTGACAGTGCCCCACTCACGGGTCAGCTGGAGGTGTGTAAAGGATGGCCTTGGGCTGTCTGTGGAGGCCTAGGGAAGAAGAAAGAGCCTTCCTGTCCTAAATTAAGGACAATTTCAGGAATGGATTTCAAAGTGCATCTCATATAGTCCGTCTCAACCAAGAGAATAATTACTGTGAGCCTAAGGGTAGGATGTTTCGTGAATGACATTCTAAGATACGTATTTTAAAAAGGAGAGAAATCCTACAACAAGCAACATACTAGAAATATACATTCAAGAACCAGATGTCTCTCACTAAATGACAGTTAATTCATGTGAAGACAGACACTAGCTTCCATGTGCTTTCATTGTACACTTTTAAAAAAGCCTGTTGGGAACCAGCAGTTAGCGTAATGGCTATGTCGCTGGACTCCCATGTAGTCGACCGCGGTTCGCGTCTCGGACCCGGTGGCTTACAACTCACGCTGGACGCGTGTGCGTGCGTGCCCAAGATCCCGAGAGGAGAATGGAGGAGAAGGGATTGCGGCGTGACCATCCCCCCTGGGGGGTGATTTCTCGCTTTCTGTCTCTATGTCTCTCTCTCTCTGTCTGGCGAGCGCACGCGCCCTATAGCGAAAAACCTCTCCAAAAAAAAAAAAAAAAAGCCTGTTCATTTAGTTCTTCCATGACAAAGAGAAAGAGAGAGAGAGACCTCAAACAATCCCCACGCTGCAATCTGCCTCCAGCCCCAGCCAGCCTGGACCACAAACACATGCATGCCCAGCATGTTCGGGGAAGTTCTGGGAAACAAAACCAGGACCTTCCCATATGGGTCCAGTTGCGTGACTACTGCGCCACGGCCTGCCCTCCCCCCTACATTTTTGATAACTTGTAGCATCTGATCGGCCTAATTTTAATTCATCGACCTAATTTTCCTATAATATCACCTTGCTACAAACTCCTTGTTCTTGTGACCAGCAGACGTATCTTTGAAGGAATAGCTTTCACTGCTTATTATGAACGGGTAGATGAGGGCTTGTGGGTAGTGATCGGCAATCTCTTCCACTGTGTGCTGGACGGCCACGGCTTCCCCTTTGTCCAGTAATGCCACCATGTGGCTGATCCAGCCGATGAGCTGCCAGCAAGGGATGGAGGAGATCTACGAGAGAGAGAGAGGCAGCTCAATGAGACACTGAGCACCGTCTGGGAGGAGGGGAGTGCATGCTCAGTGAAAAACACCAGGAGAGAAACACACAAGCAGGGAATTAAAAAGCCTTCTATCCTTCAGCCCTCCGGCAGAAACCACCATAGGATTCTCCCCGACATTTCCTGAGCTGTGTACACAAAACCTTTTTCACAAGAGTGGAATCATGCTAGACATGCTGTTCCTCGTTTTCCTGAAATGGACAGATTTAATTCACCCATCTGAACAGCTATACTGTTTCCCTTTTGTTTAACTACTGCTCTGTAATTGGTATCTAGGTTATTTTCCACTTTTTTGCTCTGATAGCTAGTAGACACCCCTGTGCTTGTGCTGTCTACCCACCTGTAGGGTAAAATTCTACAAGGTAAATTACAGTGTGAACATTCACAACTGCTAATAAACATTGGGAGGCTTCCCTCCAAAAAGACTTCAAGTTTTTCATTTCTAACATTAGATGGACTACTTTGAAAATCTTTATGAACACTGGACACAATGAACGTTTAAAATAATCAATCTGAGAAGTGAAAAAATGTCTGATTTAAATTTTCACATTTTGGAACCAGCAGGTAGCATGGTGGTTAAGGGCGCTGGATTCCCACATGGCCAGCCACGGTTTGAGTCCTAGACCTGATGGCTTGTTTTCTCACTTTCTGTCTTTCTTGCTCTTTCCCTTTCTAGTCAAATTAAAATAAATAATTAAACAAATAAATTTTCACATTTCATTATCAGTGAGGTTGAATAGTCCAAGCATATTTCCCTTATGTTCTTTAATCATGTGTGCATTTTCTTTGCTCATATTCTAATGGTCTATGGCGAACATTTACTCTATAGATGAGAGATGTTAAGTTTTTTTAAGAATTATTTTCTCTTTATTTATTTAATTTAATTTGACCAGAGAGGAACAGAGAGAGAGAGAGAGAGAGAGGGAGAGAGAGGGAGAGAAAGTGAGAAAGCAAGCCGCCAGGTCTGGACACACAAACCACTGTTGGCCATGTGGGAGTCCACTGCCCTTTACTACCACGCCACCTGCCAGCCCCAAGAGATGTCAGTTCTGTCTCTCATAAATGTTGCAAATATCTTTCAGGTTTTTTTTCTTTTTAAAGAATTATTTTATTTATTTATTTTTTCATAGGAGTTTTGTCAGAGAAAGGCAGAGAGAGTGAGAGAGGGAAGAGTTAGAAAGCAACCTGACAGGTCCAGGACTGAAGCCATGGTTGCCCATGTGGGAATTCCAGCGTCTTACCCACCACACCACCTGCTGGCCCCTTAGGTTTTTTTTTTTTTTTTTTTTTTTTTTTTTTTTAATTTGGCATATAACTTTCTTTTTCTGTCTAGGGTTACCATATTATTTTCCGTTACGGCTTCTGGTTTCTGTCTCTTTACTCCGAGACCAGTTTTGAAATCTATTCATGTTTTACTCCATGCTTTTAGAGTGTTATTTTTTCTTCTTTATTCATAAGAATACACGCACATGGCAGCAGGGAGAAGAGGGACCGATGAGCATCCTCCCTGGGGTCTCATCAGGCTGCGACCCCCTTCCTCCAGCCCACTGGATCCCGGGATCGCAACGTGCCCTGTCAAAAAGCTGGGGATCTGAGCTGCAGTCGCCACGCGCAGTCCCCTGGGCAGATCACGGGGAGCCAGCAGGGAGTTATTTCTGATAAAACCTGACATACTTCCTAACTGGCTGTAAACCAAGGCAAGAACATCAAGTGTGAGACGTGAGGAGATGGCCCCCAGGGCCACATCCTCGAAGGTCCAGAGGCGTCGTAAGAGAACTGACTGAATACACCCACTTATTTCCTCCTAATTTAAAATGCTATTCAAAAAGATTTTTATTTTAGATTTCATTACAGGGTGCTTAACAGAGAGAGACAGAGAGATAGAAAGTGAGAAATCAACCCACAAAGGGACGGCTATGCCACGATCCATTCTCTTCCATGTTGTCTCACATGAACACACACCTGGTGTGATTTTCAAGCTGCCGGGTGCAGGACTCAAGCCATGCAACCAGCCATGTGGGTCAAGCACCCCAACCTCCATGCCACCTGCTGGACTGCTACTTTTATTATAAATAAAATGCCGGGACCAGCAATTGGCATAATGGCTATGTTGCTGGACTCCCATGTAGTCAACTGCGGTTCGAGTCCTGGACCTGGTGGCTTAAACTCATGCCCGGCGCATGTGCGTGCGTGCCCAAGATCCTGAGAGGAGAAAGGAGGAGAAGGGATTGTGGCATGGCCATCCCCCCTGGGGGGTGATTTCTCACTTCCTGTCTCTCTCTGTCTTTCTGGAGAGCACATGCGCCCTACAGCAAAAACCACTCCAAAAAAAAAAAGAAAGAAAATGTCACTTGGGGAAAAAAAATCACAATAAAGTTACAACTATTTGCTCAATTATCTTTATGAAAAACAACAAAAACGCTGCATTTTTGAATGTACAGTAATCTCCTGTTCAGGGCCTGCCGAACAAGCCTAGCATCCAGAATCCAGTGGGTGGGGGGTGTAGCTAGCCTCTGCAGCCATGCTGGGTCCCCGCAGATGACAGCAACCTGGTAAACGTACTGTAAAACACTATCAGAGCGCTGTCTTACCTGGAACCATTACAAGGGCACTGCAAAGCTTGGCCCTGTTTTCAGTTACATGTCTAAAAGTCAATCAAGGGCCTTTCATGGCCCCCCCCAATGTTTGCAGATGAAGTCCATGGAGGCGTCCCTGCAGACACAGAACCCAAAAGCCAAGAGGGCAGCCCTGGGTGGGGACAAGGCTTTGGGTTGCCCCAAGTGCCACACAAACCCCTCAACTCACACTGCAGGGCTGGGAGGTATGGGGCTGGGTGCTCATTACCCTACCAGGAGGGATATGTGCCACCCTGGGCTGTGCAAGAGCCCCACACAAACTCCACCTCTGCCCCAAACACAGTCCTTCTCAGTGCCTTCTTTCCTTTCCTTCCTTCCTTCTTTCCTTTCTTTCTTTGAGAGATTTTTTGCTATAGAGCATGTGTGCTTGCCAGGGAGACAGAAACAGAAAGTGAGAAATCACTCCCCAGGGGGGATGGCACGCCACAATCCCTTCTCCCCCATTCTCCTCTTGGGATTTTGGGCATGCACACACCTGGCATGAGTTTAAGCTGCCAGGTTCAGGACTCAGATTGCGGTCGACCATGTGGGAGCAACATACCCAGCACCACCTGCTGGTCCCTTCAGTGTTGAACACCGCTGAGTCTGAATTCTTTCCTACACTGCTTTAAACGGTCATGTTCTTAGAAAGTAGCAGAATCAGTGTTGGCTGCGAAAGCTGCAATGCATGCACATGTGTGTTTGCATACAGGGCTGTCGGCTGTTTCGCAGAGGCCCTCCTACGCCCTGGGATCCAGACACTAACCTCTTTCGTCATCAGGCTCAAGGTCTCCTCTGGATACTGCTCTATGATCTGTAGTAGTCGAGGAAACTTCAGCCTGGCTTCGCTGGAGTTTAATTTTAAAGCTTTCAGCATTTTCTCTACCACCAGCGCCGGGTACGCCTGCAGTTCTGCAGAAGTGCCAACTGCCGAGGAGAAACGAGCATTGCATGCGTTACAATGGGACAAAGGAGTGCATCTCCCCTTCAGGCTTCCGCTCTAGTCACCGTTCTCTTTAATCTCCACTCAGGGCCACACACACAGGGCAACGTTGTGCCTCCCTGGACTGTGCCCTCCTGAGAGCGGCCGCCCTGCATAAGGAGCAGTTTGTGTCCTGGGCTGGGAACGAGGGTGGCTTCGAGAGACTGAACTTATTCCAAGAGCAGGAGACCACAAAACCCCTAAACCAAAGCTGCATGCAGAGTAAGAAAGCGTGAAGTATGCAAATACAAACGGAAGACAGCCTGACTCCATCTAACTGCAGAGTACCCTAGGAGATGCCACTGTCTTAAAAAGACAACAGATGTCTCTCAGAACATCTGTCGTTTGAAAAGCAACAAGAAGACAAAAGCATCTCCACAGTTCTAAAGGTGTCATGCTGACGCATCAGAACGCTAACTCGTTTCTTCTATGACTCACCTGGTGCCTTCTCTTCCTCTCTGCGGAGCTGCTGGTCGCAGAAATCCACCAGCGTCATATACGCATCGACGACCCCAGCTGCAGGCCCGTGGCTCCCGGGAGATGGCTGGGCTGCCTCCTCCTCTACTGCCTGCACAGCCTTGGAGAGGTGCTGGAACGCCCTCTGGTACAGACCCGCAATCACCTAGAATTCAGAGACCTCAGAAACCCTGAGTGCAGCCGAGCGTCTTCAGAGCACTACTTTCCACCGGTGATGGTAAAGGGCGATGCTAGTGATTAGTGACACGCAGACGGACCAACAGCTCCAAACTCGCCACAACCAGTGAACTGGAGAAAGGAGTGCCTCCCTGGTGGCGACGGAGTACGCTCACCCAGGAAGATCCTGGCATTTAACTCCAGTCAAACAGCAAGAATAAGCCTTTGTGGGCCCGGCAGCCCCTGAGGCAAGCAGCTGGGTCATGGGCCTGGCAGCTCTCAGAAGGGGAGGAAGACATGTGGCACCTTCACTCCACACCCTGCACGGATGTCCGTGACATTGCAGGGGGAGACCACCACAAACTGGAGCAATGTAAGTGTGACACAGTGAGATGAGGGGGACCAGCAGATGGTGTAGTGGTTACACTGATGGACTCCCATGTAGTTGACCGTGGTTCGAGTCCTGGATCTGGCCGCTTAAAATGCACACCAAATGCTTGTGTATGCATCCCCAAGATCCCAGGAGGAGACTAGAGGAGAAGGGATTGCGGGGTGGCCATACCCCCGGGGGGTGATTTCTTGCTTTCTCTTTCTCTGGCGAGTGCACACATACTATAAAAACAAACAAACACAAAAACCTCTCTCTAAAAAAACTGCAAAATCATCTGAGATTAGCCAAGCAAAGCAGGCAGTAAATACAAAGGTGGAAAAGACTGACATGTCCTAAAGCTGGAGGAATTCTGAATGGTGAGTAGGGATGAAATTCATTAACCAAATTCATGGAAAAACTGTCCACATTGACCCCATAAACATTTCCCATTTAATACTAAAAAATATCGTATCATTCAGATAAACAGGAAAGTATGGAATATGTCAACTTCCACACAAGAAACACGACCTTGCACGCTGTCGAGTGTGCTTTAAAAACACCAAGTGAGGGGGCCAGCAGGTGGCGTGGTGGTTAAGGCGCTGGACACTCCCACATGGCCGACCAGGGTTCAGGTCCTGAATCTGGTGGCTTGCTTTCTCACTTCCTCTCTCTCGCTCTCACCCTTTGTCTCTCTCTGATCAAATTAAAAAATAAATGAATGAATAAATAAAAAATAAAATAAATAATTATTTAAAAAAAAAAAAAAAAAAAAAAACACCAAGTGAGAACATCATCTCTCCTGCAGACACAGCACACGCACACGCGCACGCACATGCACACACGCGCACACAGACGCCATGTTCCCGCAGCATCACCTTCTCGGTCCTCTCAGAGCCAGATCTGGAGAGCTCTATCACCCTCTCGGCCTTGCTTTCTTCAATTTTCGCAAGGCAGGCTGGCTCGCTGCTGAGTGCGTCGGCAAGGATCCTGCAGGTCACACCCCAGAGGATGTTCTGATCACGGAAAGCCAGGCTGTTCTTGCTTAAGTAGCTTGATGTGCTGTTCTCATCTGGGAGATGTAGAAAAACAACAGTATTTTTTTTTTTTCTAAAATAAATAACAATAAATTAGAAAGAAAAATTCAGTTTTTTATTAAGAAATTAATTAAGTCCGGGACCAGCAGTTAGCATAATGGCTGTCGCTGAACTCCCATGTAGCCGACTGCGGTTCAAGTCCCGGACCTGGTGCCTTAAACTCAAGCCGGGCGCATGCGCGTGCCCAAGATCCCAAGAGGAGAATGGAGGAGAGGGGATTGTGGCATGGCCATCCCCCCCAGGGGGTGATTTCTCACCTTCTGTTTCTCTGTCTCTGTCTTTCTGGCGAGTGCATGTGCCCTATAGCAAAAAAAATCTCTTAAAAAAAAAAAAAAGAAAAAGAAATTAATTAAGTCTGGAAAGTACAAGAAACTGACTTCCAATACTGGGACAGGGACCAGCCACAGTGGAACAAGTGGTAGGGCATCATTGGGCTATGCTGTAGCCGTGGAAGCTGGGGTTCCAGTCCCAGACTGGCCTGAAAGCTCCAAGTGCACCCACGACGCCCACAGTCTGTGCTGGCTAGAGGGAGGATCCTGGCATGGCTGGGTCCTGTCAAGGGTCCATCCATCCCTCTTACCCTGTCTTTCTCTCATGAAAGAAATAAACTTTAAAAAAAATACTGGGGGCCAGGTGGTGGTGTACTGGTAAAACGTGATACTTGGGACCAGCAGTTGATGTAATGGCTATGTCACTGGACTCCTCGACTGCGGTTCGCGTCCCGGACCCGGAGGCTTAAATTCACGCCGGGTGCATGTGCATGTGTGCCCAAGATCCCAAGAGGAGAATGGAGGAGAAGGGATTGCAGTGTGGCCATAACCCCTGGGGATATCTCTCTGTCTCTGTCTGTCTGGCGAGCACACGTGCTGTATAGCAAAAACCTCTCAAAACAAAACAAAACAAAACAAAAAAAAGTGAGGGGATTTTTTTTTTAAGAAATACTAATTCAATTTTATTTATTATTATTTTTTAATTTGCTATAGGGCATGTGCGCTCACCAGAGAGAGAGAGAGAAAGAGAGAGAGAAAGCAAGTTGCCAGGTTCAAGACTCAAACCATGGTCCACCATGTGTGAGTCCAGCTCCTTAACTACCACGCCACATGCTGGCCCCAGGAGGAGACTTCGTGAACTCAGTAATGAAAAACGCTCTTTGCTAGAAGTAACTGGGTGGTCACCCACAGGGACTAAGTGTCATGGAGCATAGCATACCAAAAATAAAAATTAATATTTTACTCAAGCATTGTAATTATGCATTTTGTCAAACACCTAACTCTCTCTGCTGTAAACAGAAATGGTTCTTATAAATGTATTTATGCACCTCATTAACAACCCAGAGAAGAGTGTTCAATTGATTCTGTGGCTCAGAGCTGGTAAGTGGCAGACACCGCTGCATGGGAAGTCTGAGGTCTGTTTCTGACCATGTGAAGCTCAGCATCTGAGCTGAGCTCTGCCAGCCTGGCCAGCCAGCCACGACCCCACTCACCCCTGCCTGCCCGGCCAGTCACGGCCCCGCCCACCCCTGCCTGCCCAGCCAGCCATGGCCCCGCTCATCCCTGCCTGCCTGTGCTCTGCAGGACTTGTCAGGATGTTACCACCTGCAACAAGACCCTGGAAGCCACGGATCCACTTCCTCCTCTATGAACTGCCTGTCCTGGATGTCATACCAGCAGGCTCAGTACCCAGGGCCCGCATTTTCCAGGTCCGTCCATGCATGGCATGTGTCAGACGCCATTCCTCTGAAAGGCTGAACCGTATTCCATGGCAGAGACATGGCACGTTTTAAATACCCATTCTAGAGGTGGGAACACCTGGGCTGTTTCCACCTTGCAGAATCACCATCACTGTTACTGTAAGTGCTGATAACTTCTTTTTGTAAAAGAATTTTTTAAACTTTATTAATTTTCATTTATTTTAATTTGAACAGAGGGACAGAATGAGAGAGAGGGAGGGAGAGAAGCGAGAAAGTAAACTTCCAGGTCCAGGACTCGAACCATGATTGGCTATGTGGGAGTCCAGAGCCCTTAACCTCCATGCCAGCTGTCAGCCCCAAGTGCTGATAACAACTTTTTTTTTTTGAGAGGTTTTTGCTATAGGATGTGTGCGCTCACCAGAAAGACAGAGAGAGAGAGACAGGAAGCAAAAAATCATCCCCAGAGGAGATGGCCATGACGCAATCCCTTCTCCTCCATTCTCCTCTCGGGATCTTGGGCACGCACGGATACACATCTGGCCACCAGGTCCAGGATTCAAACTGTGGTTGACTACATGGGAGTCCAGCAACACAGCCATTACGCCAACTGCTGGGCCCACTTTTAGTATCTTAATATCAGCAAACTTCCTCCTCTCTTCCTCTCTCCACTAAAACCGTTTAAGCACCCTCAGGATGACTTTCAGTCCTTGGCACTCTAGAAAGTCTGGCATTGAGGCTACTGCTCCATCTCCTGCAGGGGAGACAGCGGGAACATGTGCTGTCATGACAGAAAAGTCTTAGTTTCCACAGTACTTTATAGATAAAGAAATAAAAGCTGCAAATGTCATATTCAATGCATTATTAGATTACTAAGTGCCCTAGCTCTGAATCTTCGCTGTCCCCAGGAAGCCGCTCCGTTCTCTGTGGACAACTGTGCTGTCTGGCGCTTACTAAAATCACTACAAAGCCGAACTCCCAGCTGTCAACTGAAGCAGCACAGAGAGTAGTTACAGAAGACACAGGCGTAACAAGAAGCAGCATTCGAAAGAGAACGCAGACGCGTGCATCTACTGACCCAGCAAAGAGACCGTCTTCAACACACTGAGGACCCGCTCAGGGGGTCTCTGGGCGTGGCCCCGGCAGTGGCTCAGGCGGCAATAGCTGTGCACCCACTCCACGTGCCAGTCGTCTCTCGTCTTGGACTCCTTGTGCAGCTCTTTTAGTAGCTTCATGGCAAGGGAGAAATTACTCTAGCGTAAGAGAAGAGGGAGAGGAACGTGAGGACAAACAGGTGATGAAATGGAAATAAAATTATTTCACAGAAACTCTGAACCACCCCCCTTCTTTCTGCATGAGGCAATCTGCCTCAGAGAAGTGAACCCGCTTCCTGAGTGTGAGTTACATGGATGTCTTTTCACTCACCACAGGTACAAGTCACATCCAGAAGGCACAATTCAGCATTTTTTTTTATATTTGCAAAGTTGGACAACTGCTACCGTGATCTAAGTGCAGAACCTGTTCATCACCCCAAAAAGAAACCCTCTCCCAGCGCCAGCAGGTAGCATGGAGGTTGAGGTGCTGGACTCCCACATGGCAGGCCATGGTTCAAAACCACTTGAAAATCACACGAGGTAGGGGTGCATGTGTGTCCAAAATCCCGGAGAGTGCTGGAGAAAGGACTGCAGTGTGGCCATCCTCCCTGGGAGGTGGTTTATCACTTTCCCTTTCTCTCTCTCTTTTTTTTTTGAGAGGTTTTTTGCTATAGGGTATATGGGCTTGCCAGAAAGACAGAGAGACAAGAGAGACAGAAAGCAAGAAATCACCTCCCGGGCGGGGGGTGGGGGGTGGCCATGCCGCAATCCCTTCTCCTCCATTCTCCTCTCCGGATCTTGGGCACGCATGCGCACGCGCCCATTGTGAGTTTAAGTCACTGGATCTGGGACTCAAATCACAGTCGACTACATGGGAGTCAGAAACATAGCCATTAGGCCAACTGCTGGTCCCTCACTTTCCCCTTCTCTGTCTCCCTCTGGCAAGTGCACACACCTTATGGCAAAAACCTAAAAAATATAAAATAAAAAGAAACGCTCTGGGACCCGCAGGTGGCATAATGGTTATATCACTGGACATAGTCGACTGCAGTTCTAGTCCCAGACTGGGCAGCTTAAAACACACCGGGTGTGTGTGTGTGCATGCCCAAAATCCCAAGAGAAGGAATTACGGCGGGGGGTGGGGTGGAGGGGGCGGGCTGTGATTTCTCGCTTTCTGTCTGTCCCTTGGTTGAGCGCACATGCTCTATAGCAAAAGTCTCTTTAAAAAAAAAAAAGAAAAAAAGAAAAGAAACCCTTTGCGACCAGCAGTAGCTCCCCACCCTTCCTAGTCATTGGCAACCAAGGACCCACGTTCTGTCTCTCTGGACTCACCTGTCCTGGACATTTCAGAACAGGATCAGAAAACACATGGTCACTCTGTACCCAGTTTCTACACCTGGCATACTGCATTCCAGGTTCGTCCCCCTTACAGTGTGTGTCAGGAGCTATCCCTCTTTAAGGGAGAGACATACCACACTTTATTTATCTATTCTACAGATGGTGGACACGTGGGCTGTTTCCACCTTTCCCGTTATTTTGAGTAATGTTGTCTGGGAACGTCTGTGGATGAATTTTGTGTGGACATCTGCTTTCTTTTCTCTTGGGCACACACTTAGGAGTAGAGGGGCTGGGTCCTGTGGTGACTGTCTTAGTTTTTGAGGGACTGCCAAACTGTTTTCCAAAATAGAGGCACCATTTTAGGTCCTCACTGGTAACCTAGGAGGGTTGCAGTTTCTCCCCATATTTGCCAATACTTGTTGCTTTCTGTGTTTTCTATTCTAGACTTCGTGGGTATCAAGTGGTATTTCACTGTGGCTTTGATTTGCACTTTCCTGATGACTAGGCATGTGAAACAACTTCACAAGTGCTTGTTTGGCCATTTGCAATCTTCAGAAAAATGTCTATTTGAATCCTTTGCCCATTTGTTAATTGGATTGTTTGACTTTCTGTTGTTCGGTTGTAAAGTGTTCTTTGTAACGGACACTACTGGGTCTTCAGAAAAGTTGTGACACATCTTTGCATAGAACAACATACAAAAATACATCATGACTTTCCCGACGATCTAATAGACTCTCATAAGATGAATGATTTCCAATTATTTTCTCCCACTGTGTGGGTTGCCCTTTTCTTTCTTTACTTTCTTGAGCAAGTCATTGACTTATATTTTGATGAAGTACTGCTTATCTATTTTTCATTTAGTTGCTCATCTTTCAACCTACACGTATAATTCTCTCACACACCAAAAAACATGGGTCTTCCTAATCACTGCCCTTTCAATTCTCCAAGCTAAAACTCAAGTTACCTCAGCTGTGCCTCTTCCTTGTTCCCACCTCTGGGGGCTTCTCACATCTCCTGACAGAGTCTCTCACGTTCTTCTCATTCCTCCCCAGCTCCCCTACTCCCGACCTTTGGTCTTTCTTCCACATAGCTCTTGACTTAATTGGCAGCCTGGGAGTCTCTAAGGACACCCTATCCCTACAGAGCAACCCCCCGCCCCTCAGCATACTCCTGAGCAGTTGGGCCCACCAGATGCCATTCAGGGGTCTCACAGCATGTGCTCAGAACAGACCTGTCATTCCCAGTTTCTCACCTTCATGTTTTTTATGCATGTTACTTAACCCCAGAAATATCTTTTTCTTTTCTTTCTTTTCTTTTTTTTTTTTTTTGTTGAGAGGTTTTTGCTATAGGGTGCGTGCACTTGCCAGAAAGATAAAGAGAGACAGACAGAAAGCGAGAAATCACCCCCCAGGGAGGATGGCCACGCAGCAATCCCTTCTCCTTCATTCTCCTCTCAGGATCTTGGGCACACACGCACATGTGCCAGGCATGAGTTTAAACCACCGGGTCCAGGACTCGAACCGTGGTCGACTACATGGGAGTTCAGTAACATAGCCATTACGCTAACTGCTGGTCCCAGAAATATCTTTTTCTCAAGTCCAAATCCTTCTACTTCCAAGAAGCCCGCTCTAAATAGAAAGCCCCTCTGCAGAGGCCCTTCCTGCACAGTGGCCCTCTCCTTCCTCACCCTCTTGGGCTGATATGTCAGTGGGGCCCAGGTAACCTAGGAGAGCAGAAACCAGGAGGGGGCGGTGTCCTTCCCCCTAGGAGGTCAGTACAGAATCTGACCCATGCCATGATCCACACCACTGCCCAGCACCTGCTCCCAGCCCCCCAGCACCATCGCCATACCCACTGCTGACCCTAGAACACACTCATGAGCTCCCAACCTCGGCCAACTAGATACACCAGCCCCCCACCTGCCCTCATTAATACTCTCAGCTCATCAGTCTTTGCCTGTGTCACACCCACCCAGCAAAACTGCACTCTAGTGACCCTGAGCATAGCGTCCTTGGCCCTGCAGAGGCCACGTGCCACCATGATTCACTGAGGACAGACACCAGGCCTCATACATCTGCGGTGCTATGTGTTGTTTCAGGCTCCTGCCAGGGTTGTCACCCCAAGACTTCTGCACCTCCCTGGTCCTCCTTCCACTCCCAGGGGACAACTGTGTCCTGCTTCTCAGCAGAAACAGACAAGTCTTCCTGCACACATGCTGGTCCTCCTCTTCCTCGCTCTCTCTGGATGGCCCAGCACTCCTCCTGTGCTCCAGAAGTCTGTCCCACGCCTTCCACTGGGCTCTCACCCTAGCAGTCACTCCTGTGTACTCAGGCCCTATGACCTTCCCGCTCTCCCACTGGTCATCCACATCCTAGTCCCGCCGGCCTGGCCCTACTGCCCCTCCTGCAGTGGCCTCTCTAAGAGTCTGTGCTGCTGCTGAAGGTCCCCACCTCCTCCTTCAATGCAAGGACACTGCTCCCTTTCTGGGGGGACTGACTGTGGTGATGGCTGTTCAGGCCTCTCCTGGGTGGTGCCCTCATCCCCATGCACTCACAGCATCCCAGCTAGTCTGTCTCAAGGTGAGGGACTGGTGTCCTTCCACTCCCAGGGTGTCTATGACATCCACCTGCTGCCCTGCTCTCGGATCTATCTCAGCCCAATTCTCTTCTCTAGAGCTTCAGACCTCTTAGGTAGCCTGTTCTAATGGAAATCACAAGTCAAAAGCTTCCAGATTCAGGATGTCCAAAATAAGGTACGGTCTCCCTAACAAACTGCATCCCCCAGTGTTCCCATCCACCAACTATACAGCTCAGGGCAAGTCACATGTGCCCTTACATCTCCTTCCTTCCTGTGGCCCTGTCTATTTATCCCCATTCCCTGGCCTTTGACCTAGACATGGCCGCCAGCCCTTCATAGCCTGCTGATAGCCCCCTTGTTCCCAGGTCCTCTGGCACAATGGCACCCAGTCAGTCAGTAGAAACTAAAGTGCAACCTTTGCTCTACTCAGGGGACCAATCGCCCTGCTCACTTCCATCCTATTTCATTTTCAGTCTCAACATGGACATTACCCCCTACTCAGGAAGCCGTCTCTGTCCCCACAAGGCCAGGTAAGGTGTCCCTCACACACAGCTTAATACTCAGCATAGCATGTGATCTTTGCCTACTCACCTCTATCTTGTTCAACACAGGACTGCCACACCGTGTGGAGACGTGGCAATGAAGAGAAGCGAAACTCAAACTCCAGATCTGCTACTTTGACTATTGAGGGTATGGCCATCAAAAGTTGAAATATGATGAAAGTTTTCTGCAATTTGCAGATCTGAATTGCTATTCTTCTCGTCGCCCTCAATTTTAATGGTAGCAGCAGCTAACGCTACTTAACCAGTATTTGTGAATATACTACAGGAAAACACAGAGCAAGAGCCAATATGCCATATGATTTTTGGCTATCTTAGTGATTTCACAAAATGTACAAGTAATGTACTCCTAATGCATTCCTTCTTCCTTCTCTCATGTCCCTCCCTAGTTTGAAGAAGTCTGTGTAGCAGCTGGAAGCACCTGCTGCCTCTTCTCCCAGGACAGGCATGCTGACTTCCTTCTGAGAAGCACGCTGCTATAGTTTGGATAAAGGTTTGTACCCCGAAGGCTCACAGTCTGGAAGCGTGGTCCCCTGTGTGATAGCACTGGGAGGCGGTAAGGCCTTCAAGGGAAGAAGCCCTGCCTTCTACAGGGGTGGGCACCATCTAATCAGCTACAGCGTGAGAGGAACAGAGGAAGTGGGGATTGTTTCCTCTCCCTCGCTCTCTCTTATCCTCTCCCTGTTTCTGTCAGCCATGCTGTGATGTAGCACCAGAGGCTGACCTGATGCCAGCTCCAATAGCTTTGGACTTTCCAGGCACCAAAGTTGGGAGCCAAATAAACCTTTATCCTTTATAAGTGATTCAGTCTCAGGCATTTTGGGTTAAGCAACAAAATAACAAACTAACACAGGCATGTAACCCTTCTCAATTATAATCCTGAATCCCCCCCCCACACACACACACAACCCCATTGAATTTAGAGCTGAGGAAGGGGTGGGAAACAAAAGATGGTACCTTCTGGAAAATTATTATTTTTCTCCATTCTGGAAGACACTCAAGGACACTGTATCTAATCAAGGAGACATGATGTGGAGAAAGTAAAATATGAAAAATCTTCAGCCTTTCCAACCGTTCAAAGGGCAAGGCTACTTGGTGCCAGAGCCGCATGTGAAACAGGGACAAAACAAATAGGGTAAGAAGGGAGCTAGGGCGGGGGGAGAGTGAGCCCTCGTGATAGCACGCGAGGTGTGCCTATGGCCAGCCCTTCCAGACTCCTCATTCTGGAGAACGAACACACACTTCTTACTCTCTGAGGCTGCTCCAGGCTGGGGTTTCTGTTACTTACAATATAAAAATTCCTAAGTGATATGATATCTATCCCAAAGACAAAGGTCTGTAAGTGAACATTTAAACCTACACAACGGAAGTTTTATTTCTACTAGGGTAATAGTATTTGCTTTAAAACAGTAATCAATATAGGGTTATTAAAATAGCCTATTCCCCTCGTATATAGTATATTCATATGATTGAACATGCTTAAGTAGATTATATGTAACTTTTTTTTTTTGAGAGGTTTTTGCTATAGGGCGCGTGTGCTCGCCAGAAAAACAGAGAGACAGAAAGCAAGAAATTACCCCCCGGGGGGATGGCCAAGCCGCAATCTCTTCTCCTCCATTCTCCTCTTGGGATCTTGGGCACACACGCACATATGCCC
This sequence comes from Tupaia tana, assembly GCA_026018925.1. Lineage (NCBI taxonomy): Eukaryota > Metazoa > Chordata > Mammalia > Scandentia > Tupaiidae > Tupaia > Tupaia tana. Next base: position 1,053,744 of record JAKSZU010000008.1, read on the forward strand.
AGCATGAGTTTAAACCACTGGGTCCGAGACTCGAACCATGGTCGGCTACATGGGAGTCCAGCGACACAGCCATTACGCTAACTGCTGGTCCCGGTTATATGTAACTTCTAAACAAAGTACTCTATGAAAAAGACTCTTACTATGAAGAGTCTTGTTATTAAATACTACATTTTTCACAAACCAAACCTAACAGTAATTTCTACAGAAAGCAGTGTGAAGAGTTGAGAGCAACCCCTGGTCTAGCAACTGTGTCCTGCCATCATCACCACCTTGCCCAAGAGAAAGGCTGAAGGGGACACTAAAGGAGATAAAGCCAATGGGAAGGACGAACTGCAGAGAGGATCCGCCGGAGTGTCTGTGAAACCAGCTCTTCCAAAGCCAGAGCCCAAGCCCAAGAAGTACCCTGCAAAGGGAGAGAAGGTACCCTAAGGAAAAACGGAAAAGTTGATGCTCCAAGGATGGAATAACCTTGCAGAAAATGGAGATATCAAAACAGACCAGCATAGAAAGCTGAAGGTACTAGAGAAGCCAAGTGAAGTGTATGTACTTCTGGTGACTGTACAGTTTGAAGTACTATCTTTTTTTTTTTTTGGAAAGGTTTTTGCTATAGGGCATGTGCGCTCGCTAGAAAGAGAGAGAGACAGAAAGCGAGAAATCACCCCCCAGGGAGGATGGCCACGCCACAATCCCTTCTCCTCCATTCTCCTCTCGGGATCTTGGGCACGCAAGCACACGCACCCGGCGTGAGTTTAAGCCACCGGGTCTGGGACTCGAAACGTGGTCGCCTACATGAGGTCCAACGACGTTGCCATTAAGCCAATTGCTGGTCCTGAAGTACTATCTTTTATCAAAGTTTATAAAAATGCAAAATTTTGTTTTATCTTTTTTTTTTTAAGCTCTGCTGTTGGTACACAGAACATTTCTCATTGCTGTTTTTTTTTTTTTTTTTTTTTTTTTTTGGGAGAGGTTTTTCGCTATAGGGCGCGTGCGCTCGCCAGACAGACAGAGAGAGACATAGAGACAGAAAGCGAGAAATCACCCCCCAGGGGGGATGGTCACGCCGCAATCCCTTTTCCTCCATTCTCCTCTCGGGATCTTGGGCACGCACGCACACGTGCCCGGCGTGAGTTGTAAGCCACCGGGTCCGGGACGCGAACCGCGGTCGACTACGTGGGAGTCCAGCGACATAGCCATTACGCTAACTGCTGGTTCCCCTCATTGCTGTTTTCAATGGAAGGGATATTTGTCCCTAACAGAATGTCTACGAAGCTGGACTGATATGAACATCTTTCCCTTCTATTGATAGTAATTTTTGTTATTCTGTTTTTTTTAAGAGAGATTTTTGCTACAGAGCGTGTGTGCTCACGTGCGAGAGAAAGAGAGAGAAAGTGAGAAATCAACTCCCCGGGGGGATAGCTATACCACAATCCCCTCTCCTCCATACTCCTCTTAGGATTTTGGGCACGCATGCACACACACCCAGCATGAGTTTCACGGGGCCAAGACTGGGACTCCAACTACAGTTGGCCATGTGGGGGTCCAACGCCTTAACCACTATGACAACTGCTGGCCCCTCTATTGATAGTTTTGAGAGACTGCCTTCAGCATAGACTTAACTTCCTGAAATCAGAGACCTGTTGTGACCTGACCACAGAAAATTGATTACCAATATGCCTGGCAATCTGGACTTTCCAATAAACTAAGATGGCCTCCTTCAAAAGACAAGCAGTTCCTTTTCTATACTGTTGGATCTTCAGGTTGATAATTCTGCCATTTTCGTTTCTGAAAGTCAGGGTCAGCTCATGAAAAGTTGTTAAACAACATGATTAATGTGAAAAGAAAACCTCACTCTAAACTTTCCCTGTTCAGAGTATCAAATAAAGACTTTATTGGGTTTTATAGCGATGTTCTGATTTTGGTAGTCCCTCGAAGAAGGGAGTTTGAAAGTCGTTGTACATGTTAACGACTGTCTGCCCATGTCCTGCCTGAATTACCGTGATTGTTTATGAAAAGTATCTTTAATCAAGCTGGATATAGTTAGACTTGGGGGAAAAAAATTGTAAGTAACTGGCAAGTATTCATTTTATTAAATAGTTTAGATTAAACTTGATACTAGGCTCATGTGTTTTTCAAACAGATGATAATCATTTCAAAGTGATTTAAAACAACTTTGAAATGATTAATACTTTAGAGCCTTTTGGATCATTTTAAGTGTCTTCTTTTAAAGTTTATGTTCTTTTAAGGAGAAAAAAATACTAACCATTCCATTATTTCTAAATTTCCAATATTAAGGATGAGCTAGGTTAGGAACAAGCTAAGCAGGGAGGACACTGAGGCACAGGGGTGCAAACCTGCTTCTGCGCGCTGTCTATCATCTTCATTTTCATGGAGAACGTGCAGCTCTGGATCAGGGAATGGAGACCTTCTTCCTGTTCCTGCACGTCCACCCTGTCACCAGAGTCCCCATCTCCATCCACATCCATACTATGATCCTCTGGCGGAGAGGTGAGCTTCTCTTCTATCTTACTGAGAAAGAAGCATCTACACAAGACAAAGGAGAGCAACACTTAGCTCGGGGCGCGGGGAGGAGGTCCTTTTTTACAAGAAGCTAGTGGGTGGCACTCGAAGGTGGAAATTCTCCAGTCACCAAGCGTTGCTCACACTTAGACTAAGTGCACACTCTCGGTACTGGGTCTCCTCTCCGCTTCCACACACCAGCTCTTCGAAGTGTTTCCAGACAACACTCACTGCCTCCACTTCCACGAATAAAGTGTTTAAGTCTCAGTTTTCTCGTAACAAATGGGTAACACACACATGTTGAGTCAAAAGCTATTTTTCTTATAGCTCCAGTCTAAGGCCCGACACTCAAAGGTAAAAAACGCAATGCAACAAACAGGTGATAAAAAAAAAAAAAAAATCACTCAGAATTTTAAGATACTGTTATGGGACCAGCAGCTAGCGTAATGGCTATGTCGCTGGACTCCCACGTAGTCGACCGCGGTTCGAGTCCGGACCCGGTGGCTTAAACTCACGCCGGGCGCGTGTGCGTGCGTGCCCAAGATCCCGAGAGGAGAATGGAGGAGAAGGGATTGCGGCGTGGCCATCCCCCCTGGGGGGTGATTTCCTGCTTTCTATCTCTCTGTCTCTCTCTGTCTGTCTGGCGAGCACACGCGCCCTATAGCAAAAACCTCTCCAAAAAAAAGAAAAAAAAAAAAAAAGATACTGTTATAAAGTTATTTTTACCTGTATCATAATTTACATATATAGTTTTGTTCATATGACTTTATTTTCATTAATATTAATAACACTGATAACAGGCCTTAATATATAAAATTCACCCCTCATCAGTAATCACTAACTTTGTTTTTCATCCAGGGACTCATTTCTAAAAAGAGATGGTGGAGGAGTTGCAGCATGACTATGCCCCATGGAGGTGGTTCTCACTCTCTGTCTCTCTGGCAGCATGCATACCCTCCAGCAACTTTAAAAAGATTTATATTATAGAAAGAAAAGAAAGAAAAGACAGTCAATAGCTGTCAGCTCTAACTAGGATGAAGCAAATGTTGGAATAACCATATGAGGACCTTAATATCTATCTTAAGTATGTTCCAAAAGGCAAGGAAAAATATACATGAAATATACGAAAAGGTGGGCATCTCAAAAGAGAAAGGAAAAATATTAAAAGATCCAAAAGCAAAATTTTGCAAACAAATATAATACCTAAAATAAAAAATGCACTAGATGGGCTTAGAAGAATGAATAAGATAGAGAAAAAATGACAGCAAACTTGAAAAACCAGTCCCATGATTTTTTTAGTAGTTTAACTGTGGCTGCCAGTAGTTTGATTATGGTGAATTAATCCTTCACCGAACTTCTTGAATCTGCACATTTTCACTGCTGTAGTAAACTGTGACACACCAGTAGAACACAAAGCTCTGCAAGGCTGACCCACATGGGACAGCTCTGGGCTCGTGCCTGGAGGTCTCCCGAGTACGCTGGGCATTTGTGTGCCCATGACCCAGGATGGGCTCAGGCTAGGGGTGGGTCACAGAGATCAAAGACCCTCTTGGGGGGTGCAGATGGGAGCGTTGTTTTTCTCACTCATGGAAGAAATATATAAACTTAAAGAAAAAAGAATGGGCCAGTAGGTGGCTTATGGTGCTGGCCTCCCACATGGCCAACCGTCGTTCAAGTCCTGGACCCAGCAGCTTGAAATTCACACTGGGTGTGTATACATATGTGCCTAAAATCTGGAGAGGAGAATGGAGGAGAAAGGAGTGATGCCTCACTTTCTCTCTCTCTCTCTTTAGTAGTGCACATGACCTACAGCAAAAATCTCTCTAAAACTAAACAAATAGGGATCAGCAGACGGGTATGTTGCCAGACTCCGACATAGCCAACCACGATTCAAATCCTGAACCCAGCTACTTGAAACTCATGTCAGGTGCATATGTGTATGTGTCCAAAACCCCAAGAGAAGGGACTGCGGTGTGGCCATCCTCCCTGGGGATGATTTCTCGCCGTCTTTCAGTCTCTCTCATGAGCACATGTGCCTTATAGGAACACGCTCTCTAAAAACAAAACAAACAAAGGACCAGTAAATGGCGTAATGGTTATGTTGCTGGACTCCCACATAGTTGGTGGCTTAAAACTCATGCCGGGTGCATATGCGTGCATGCCCAAGATCCTGAGAGGATGATGGAGGAGAAGGGACTATGGCATGGCCATTCCCCCCATGGGGGGTGATTTCTTGCTTTTTGTCTCTCTGGTGAGCACACATGCCCTATAGCAAAAATCTCTCTCTCAAAAACAAACAAATAAATAAATAAAAAGAAAAAAGGAAGGCCAGCCTAGCACCTGTGGTTAGCAGTTAGACCCCACATGGCTGACTACACAGTTTAAGTACCAGACCTTGAGAACCTTGCAAGCCACATGTACTTGAGTGGCTAAAATCCTGAAGGAGGGAAGAGATGGAAGAGAAGAAACTGTAGTGTGACCATGTCCCATGGGGAATGCTTTCTCTTTCTCCCTTTCTCTGTCTCTGGTGAGCACATGTGCTCTCTGAAAAAATTTAAAAAGGAAAAAAAAAAAAAAAAGACACATTATACACAAAGGAATAACAATTTGAATAACTGTGACTTTCTCCTCAGAAAATGGTCACCATAAGATACTGTTAATTAGGGAGAGAGGAACTATCCAGAATTCTATATCCAAAGAAAATATTCTTCAGAGACATTTCCAGAGTGGAAACTAAGAAATTCATCACAGGGTCAATCTTTTTTTTTTTTTTTTTAATTATTTTTAGAGAGAGATTTTTGCTATAGGGTGCATGTGCTTGCCAGAGAGACAGAGAGAGATGGAGAGACAGAAAGCAAGAAATCACCCCACCTGCCCTGGGGGGATGGCTATGCTGCAATCCCCTCTCCTCCATTCTCCTCTCAGGATCTTGCCCACGCACGCACACATGCCCAGCATCAGTTTTAGGCCACCGAGTCTGGTACTCAAACTGCAGTTTACTACGTGGGAGTCCAGCGATGATGTAATCATTCCACCCTCTGTAGTCCCCACAGGTAGATCTATATACAAGAATTGCTGAAGAAAATGACACCACAGGAAAACCTAGGTCTTGAGGAACAAATGTCCAGAAATAGTAAATATAAAAAGACTCTTTCCGTCACCCATCTTTAGAATATACACGACTGTTTAAAGTAAAAAGATACTACCTAATGGTGTTTTCATTATGTATCACTTCACATATATACTGTAAATGTAAATGCAGACATGTGTATGCCTACACAAGCACACAACATATACAGATAAATATCATTCTTTCATACCAGTAGAAGGGCATTTCACCAGGAAGACACAGCATCTGTGTGTATGTGCCTGAGGACAGAATTCAAAATACAACAAGCTAAAATAAAATTAAAGAAAGAAAGAAAGACAATTCCAGGACCAGTAGATAGCATAATGGTTACATCACTAGACTCCCACATAGTCAACTGCAGTTCGAGTCCTGGATCTGGTGGCTTAAAACTCATGCTGAGGGGACCAGCAGTTAGCGTAATGGCAAGTAGTTGACCACGGTTCGCGTCCCGGACCCAGTGGCTTAAACTCAAGCCGGGCACGTGTGCGTGCATGCCCAAGATCCCGAGAGGAGAATGGAGGAGAAGGGACTGCAGCATGGCCACACACACCCCCCCCCCCCCCCCCCCGGGGGGTGATTTCTTGCTTTCTGTCTCTCTGTCTCTGTCTGTCTGTCTGGCGAGCGCACGCGCCCTATAGCAAAAACCTCTCCAGAAAAAAAAAAAAAAAAAAACTCATGCTGGGTTTGTGTGTGTGCATACCCAACATCCTGAGAGGAGAAGGGAGAAGGGATTGTGGCACGGCCCTCCCCTCTGGGGAGTAATTTCTTGCTTTCTTTCTTTCTGTCTCTCTGGTGAGTGCACATACCCTAAGGCATAAACCTCTACCCAGAAAAAAAGACAATTTCACAGTAATAGCTGGAGATTCTGATATCCCTATTTCAGCAGCTGATAAAATTAGAGAAACAAAACAGTAGATATAGAAAATCTGAAAAATATTACTGATCACCCTGATCTAACTAAAATTTATAAAACATTATATCCAAGAATTGCAGAATATACAAGATCTTTAAGTTATGTGGTATATTTACCAAAGCAAACCATATGCTGGACCATAAAATAAGTCTCAATAAATGTAAAGGCACTGAAACAGCACAAAAAGTGTATTTTCTGACCATAATGGTATTAAAAAAGTCACATGATAATTAGAAAGTATGGACTGGATGATGATAAAACACAATGTAGCAGATCTCCGGAATGCGGCTGAAGCCGTGCTGGGAGAGACAAGTAGCTGTGGTGCCACACCAGGGAAGAGGTGCGGCTGGTGATCAAAGTCTCCATCTTAATCAGCTAGCAAAGAAAACCCAAAACAGAGAGAAGAAAATTATTAAAGTTGAAACCAGATGCATTCATAAGATGGAAGAAGGACACATAATAAAGAAAATGAACAAAGTCATCAATGAAATTGACGAATCTCGACCTAGATGGATTAAAGAAAGAACACAAACTGCCAATAGAAAGAAGGAAAAGGGGCTTCCCACCAGATAGAAATAATAAAAAAAAAATGAATCTTGTAAACTTTATATAAACAATTTAAATAGACAAAATTATTTGAAAAAATAAAGGTGACAGCATTGAAAAAAACAAAACAAAACAAAACAAAAAACAGGGCCAGCAGGTGGTATGCCAGTTAAAGCACTGGATTCCCACATGGCTGACTGTAGTTCAAGACCCAGACCTGGTGTCTGAAATTCACGCCAAGCACATGGGTGTGCACGTCCACGATCCCAAGAGGAGAATGGAGAAGGGATTGCGGCGTGGCCACACCTCTATTGGGGTGATTTTTCACTTTCCTTTGCTCTGTATCTCCTTTTTAGTGAGTGCATGTACCCTATGACAAAAAACCTAAAAACAACACAAAAAATATTTATTGAAAAATATAACTTAATGAAGTTGACACAAAAATAATAAACCTAAAATAATAAACTTTAATAGCCCTATCTATTTATACCAAGGAAACTATATGTGCAATCAAAACTCTTTCCCAAAGAAAAACTCTAGGCCCAAAAAGTTTCACCAGTAAATTATTTCAAATATTTGAATAAAAAATAATGAGGATTTACATAAATTTAAGAGACAGAGAGAGAAAAGAATGCTTCCAACTCATCTCATGAGGTCACCATAACCCTAAGTTACAGCCCAGCTCTGGTGGTGTGAGCGGCACAGCGCTGCTATGCCACGGGGCCAAATGGGAGGCCTGGGTTCAAATCCAGACTGACTTGGAAAATGTGAACATCTACCCTTGCCTCACACCTTCTACAAAAATGGTCTTCCAATGGATCACAGACCTAAATATAAGAACTAAAACTATAGCATTTTCCAGAGAAAAACAGGAGAATAATTATGCAAGATGAGACTAGAGTATCACTTCGCAGGGGCTCCTACTGGCCAGATAGGAGGTAACTGAACACGAAGTGAACCACCACAGTAACTGGTTATATCCCATCAAAAAATGGAATCCATGCTACACTGATGGTCGCAATAAATAAGTAAATGAACAGAGAGACAGATGAGGGGGAGGGAGAATGCAGACTCATAAACATAGAATGAGTGGTGGAGTCAAAACAAGTGTTTTGCAATCACAGTTGTCACAACTGGGCCAGTTCTCCATGCATGCAGAATACAGGTGAGTAAGTCCGAGGAGAAGCTGGGTCTCTGTGTGTCCCTATGCATCTCCCACATCACTTACTAGTTTTAAAGGGCAAAAATCTGGCATGAGACAAAGAAGAAACCAGATAATTTTTTTTAAGCTTTTTGCCATACAGCATGTGTGTTTGCCAGAGGGAAAAAGAGAAACACAAAGTTAGAAATCATCTCCCGGGGGGAAAGGCAATGTCACAGTCCCTTCTCTCAGGATTTTGAGCATGCACCCACGCACTAGTGTGATTTTCACGCCACCAGGTCTGGGATTCAAACTGTGGTCGGCCATGTGGGAATCCAGTGGCTTAACCTCCATGCCACCTGCTGGACCCACCAGACAATATTTTGTCCATGTGAGCACAATTACCATCAGCAGTAAAAGGTACATGAACACTGCGCACCCACGTGTGACATGACAGCCTGAGGACATCCCACCTGGAGTACCCTGCCCAGAACTCCTTACCGTTGAAATGCCAAAGGGCACACGTGCATGCCAGAGAGGAGAGAAAAAAGCCTGCACAAAGGGGCCTAGTCATGCCGTCACCCCTTTCCCCACGTCTCTACATCTTGCCAGGCTCTTAGGCACACACACCCAACATGTTGCCTCCAGGACCAAGACTTGAACCACAGCTGGCCTTTGGGGATCTGGGTCCACTGCAGAGGCTAATTCTGTCTATGGGACCAGTTTGGGTACTTTTTGAATCTGATTGTGAGGAAACCTAAAACAAACCTAAACTGAGGTGTTCCTCACAAGTGTCAATGTCGTGGAAGACAAAGAGGGCTGCAGGTCTGTTCCAGATGGAAGGAGACAGCAGGGCATGCTCAGTAACTGCAGTACACAATTCTGCACTGGGTCCTGCCCTGGGAGAAATGCTACAGAAGACAGAGCAGGACAACTGCCAACACTGAAACGGGGCAGATGAGACAGGAAAGCACTGATGGTGAAAATGGCACTTCAGTCATGTCAGATGACGCTCCCTCCTTAGGAAACTGCATGATCTGTAAAGAGGCAGAGGGTCGCAATGGTGGAACTTACACTCAGATAGACCAAAAATAACTAAATGTTTGTATGGGATAGAGGGAGAAAAACATTATGTGGCAAAATGTTAAAAGAAACTGGTAAGCTTAGAACTAGTGACTTCAGGAAAAAAAGAAATGAAGGTTTTCCACTGAGAATTCAGCCTCCAGCCCACAAACTCGAGAGACTGAACTTCAAGTTTGGGAAGGAACACACCACCCATCAGATGACTAGAAATCACCACAGGGCCACAGGAAATATGGGAATGCAAGAAAATACCTCTCCTCCAAGGGAAAAGAACTCCTCTTCATCATCCATAGACAGTTCAATGGAAATCATGGAAATGTCTGATAAAGAGTTTAAAACATTCATAATGGTGAAGCTAACAGAGATGGAAGAGAAGAGAGACAATGAACTGCAGAAGAGAAAGGAAAAAGGAGCTGATGAGTTCCAGGTGGTGAAGAAATTCTTTCAAGATCTGAAAGAGGAATTGCACACTTTACAAAAGAATCAAATGGAACTGTTAGAGATGAAGGCTATAATACAGGAAGTCAAAATCTCTCTTGAAGTATTAAAAACAGACTAGATCATACACAAAATAAAATCTCAGATGTAGAAGAGAAAATTGCTGGCTAGAAAACCCACCACTGGGACCAGCAGTTAGCGTAATGGCTATGTCGCTGGACTCCTATGTAGTCGACCGCGGTCCGAGTCCCGGACCCGGTGGCTTAAAACTCACGCTGGGCGCGTGTGCATGCGTGCCCAAGATCCCGAGAGGAGAATGGAGGAGAAGGGATTGTGGCGTGGCCATGCCCCCTGGGGGGTGATTTCTCACCTTCTGTCTCTCTGTCTCTCTCTCTTTCTGTCTAGTGAGCGCACGTGTCCTAAGGCAAAAACCCCTCCAAAAAAAAAAAAAAAAAAAAAAAAAGAAAAATCCACCACAAAGACTGAGAAAAGTGTCCAAAAAATTGAGAATAATATATGAAAAATACTAGATACCATCAAACATCCGGATAATTGGCATTCTAGAAGGCAAAGAGACTTATAAAGGCATTGATAATCTATTCCATGAAATCCTGCAAGAAAAATTTCCAAACCTAGAGAGGCACTCAAAGATCCAGTCCCAAGAAATACAAAGGACCCCAAGTAGAATCATCCCAAGAAGATCTTCTTGAAGACACATTATAGCCAGACTGACCAAAACCACAAACAAAGACAAGTTACAAAGATTGACAAGAGAAAAACAGCAAGTTACCTACAAAGGATATCCCATAAGGCTAACAGCAGACCTCTCATCGGAAACAATGTGAGCGAGGAAAGAATGAGAAAATATATTCAAAGTGTTCAGGGAAAAGCAATTACAACCAAGAATACTGTACCTGGCAAGATTATCCTTCATATGGGAAGAGAAGACAAGAACATTCTCAGATAAACAAAACCTGAAAGAATTTACCATCACCACACCAGATCTCCAAGAAGTTCTCAAGGGAGTGCTATGTCAGGAAAATTAAATGCAGACGCACAGAAATAAGAGTTCAGAAACTAAGAAAATGGCCAAATTAATCGTAGGGACAAGTCTAGAGTTGAGTATTATATCCCAGAATTCAATCGGGAAGATCAAACCACAAGAGAAGATAGATTAGGTACATAAGACTGAACTGGTGAAATAGGATTCTGTGACTTTTGACTAAAATATAGCTGCTTTTTTTCTAGGCTTTGCTGTCCGGTTTTAAGAGTTTTTGTCTGGTCTTGAGCTTTCGATAGGTTCACATACCTACTATTTGAACAGAATCCTAACCTGTTTCCCGGCTTTAAGTTTTAAGCAAATTTCCTTACCAATCCCAAACTGCTTTTCTTTAAATCACCAGCTGAACTTGCTACTGAAAGTAGTTAGATTATTTAAGAAATTGTGTGATCAATAAAATGTGGCGGTCGGGGGGAGGAATGGAAGACAACTGTATACACCAGACACAGCGTGAGAAGAGGGTGGGAAGAGCAGAGGGTCAGACATAGAGGTAAATAAATAAACATAGGAAACTAGAAATGGAAAATTATTGATGATTACATACATGATTAAGCCACTATGCAGTATATTCTGGATGGGAAACTACACTTTGTATGCTGTGACAATGATTAGGGGATGAATGTAAATTAATTAATTATAAAAGTGTTTCAGGAGGAAAAAAAAACACGAAAACTGTTTTTCTTGAAATTACCAAAAAAAATGCATATTTGATGACTGCAGTAAGCTAAATAGTCCCAGCTAGGTGCTACTTTATAGTATGTTCATTCTATTCACTGAGGTTTTGCCTGAAGTCAGACTTGTGTTCATGAATATGTATATATCAGCTGCGCTTGCTATTGGAAATATTTAGATTAAGTTCATTAGCAAATCAATAAAATGGGAGGAAGGCACAGAAAGCAAACACGGATACCAGAGACAGTGTGGGAAGAGGATGGGACACGGCAGAGGGTGAGGGATAGAGAATCAAGGATGGGGACAAAAAAAAAGCAAAATATACAGGAAACAAGAAATGGAAAATTATTTGTGGACGATAACACGTAGGTTGATGTGCTTGATTGAGCCAATATACAGTGTATTCTGGATGAGAAATCTCATTTTGTATGCTGTAATGATGTATAGTAAATAAGTAAATTTAAATTAAAAAATAAAATTTAAAAAATTAAAAAAAAAGAAAAATAAGTTAAAAGAAACTGGTAAATCTTAACAAAAGGTAAACCTCACAGTGCTACTTTTCTTACAACTTAATGCAGTATTTTCAAAAAGTATGAAAAAAAGAAAAGCCTGGTAGTGTAGGAAATAATGTTAGAATTACACTTAGTGTCAGAGTCCTGGTGTCTATTCTTAGGAATATCTGTACAAAATAATCCACAACCTCCCTGACTCGACCGCCTCTTCTCTGAAATGTCAGCTTTGTATGTACCTGCCCTCAGCCTCGGGGTTGCCCGAGGGCGGAGAGGGAGACCTGGTTGGTGACACCCACATGTGTGAGGGAGTTGGGAAACAGGCGCTAGGAGTATCAGAAATCCAAGTGAGGAGGACAGAGAAGCAGAAGTCGGTGCATGGAGCCTTGACTGTCAACCTGCCACCTGAAGCTCAGCTGTGCGAGAGTAGAGATGCACAGGTGACCCGCCTCCTCCCCCTGCAACCACTCGAGCACCAGGACACCTCTGGCACAAGTGGGCAGCAGCTCCCGCCTGGGACCAAGCCAAGATGCAGGACACTCCACACAAGGAGATTCTCAGAGCAGCTGAGGTGGGGAGTAGGCCAGATTCGAGTCGGCTGGAAATATTTACTCAACTCAAACCCCCATGCTTCTAAACCATGGTCTGCCGTTTCAGAAAAAATCTGCACTTGATTCAAGAGGACCATATCCTACCGGTTTGTGATGATGTCATCCCAGATGTTCATTGGGTCCCTTCTAGAATCTGGGTATCTGTTTGACCAGGTGTTGAGAAGTCTCTTCAGGGGAACTTGAGATGATAAATTGCCTAAAAATAAAATTGGAAGACAATCATAGCTGCAGTCCAATGACAAGACCAACTGACAAAACGAGGTCATCATTAATAAATAAAAATTTATTAAGAATTTCTGGTCCAAATTAAAAATCTTATCTTTTACAAAAGAAACACGAAGGAACCATACTAATGTAATATACTCTGGCATTTAGACTCAATTACTCATGTATACAGAATAAAGATGGGAAAGTAAACATACACAGTTGTTTTTACATTTATTACAGGTCCACAATCTTTCATCTGCAATTCCAAAATCCAAGAAGCACTGAACGCTGAAGAAGCTGTCACACGACGGTCCCAGGTCTTCCTGATGGCATACCCTGATGTTAACTGGCACGGGGCTACTGAACCTGCTTCTGCCACTAACGGGCACACACACCTACTGGAGACGCCCCACTACGTTAACTCAAGAACCCTGATCAGCCGGTAGTGTGCGCAAGAGGCTACATTTCTACAAATGCCTCTCCAGAGCAGTTCGGCCGCAAGGTCTTGGAAAGGGATTCATAATCTCTCTCAAGCTGTAGACGTTTCACACTGTACCATTTACAGCTTTAGTCTTCTCTCCATTGGTGGGAAATAGTGGTCAGGATCACATCCTGGGTTTGAAATTCAGATCTTTCACTCAATAGAAAGGAAGGAAAGAAGAAAAGAAGGAAGGAAGGGAGGGAAGGAAGGAGGGAGGTTGGAAAGAGAAAGAGAAAGAAGAGGGAGAGAGAGAGAAGAGAAAGAAGGAAGGAGAGAAAAAGAAAGAGAGCAAGAGAAAGAAACTTAAAAAAAAAAGCAAGTAGAAAAAAACGTACAGCTCATAAGGTGGTTACAAAAGCTCTGTACTACTGGGCCAGCAGGTGGTGGGGTAGTTAAGGATACCACGTGGCTAGCTCCATGGTTTGAGCTTGGACCCGGTGGTTTGAAAATCACATGGGGCACATTTGGGTCTTGCCTAAAGCTCCGAGATTGTACGGGGCACCCTCCCCACCCCCTGGGGAGGGGAATGATTTCTCACTCTCTTATCTGTAGCTCCTGAGAGCCCAAGGGTAAAACAAGAACACAAAAAACACTTTATAAGTGATATATCACTGAGACTATGTACTTAAATAATTCTCCATATTCATATTGTGAACTAAAAAGCTCAATAAAGATTTATTGTCTTGGAAAAAAAGAGAAAAAGAATTTTCCAAATTTAAAACAGATAACAATTAGGTACATGAGTATCAATACCAATTTCGATTAGTATTCTGAGTTTTTCATCATTATTAATGATAAAAATTGAAATTTAGGTTTATACCTAAGACACTAGGCCTTTGCAAAAGAGTACTCTGTCCCTGAGACTCTGGCTTCCCATAAGCACTGGGATAAGAGCCACTCGTTAGCATCATGAAAGGCTTTCGCAGGCTGGGCGCTGGGCAAGGCAGCCAACGGCCTGACTGGCAGCCCCCAGGTTGCTGGGACTGACCCGCCCCCTCCCCCAGGCTGAGGTGCTAGGCACCTCAGGGAGCACAAGCCTTTTCCTATCCCACACTCCACGCAGATCCTCCTCCAAGAGCCTCCTGGCCCCCGTGAGACACATGATGAGAGTGCAGTGTGTCTTATTTTAATTATTTTAATTCACATTTCCAGTGCCTGGAACAGTGCCTGGCCACCTTCAACACTTATGTCCATGATTTCAAAATGTATGTATGTAGAACAATGTACTGCAGTTTCCAACCCATACACTAAGAAACACGCACTTTTATAAAGAAAAAAATCAGGTTTTACAACTTACGTAATTAGAAAAGAAAAAATAATGAATAGTGATCGTAAAAAATCTACCTTGCTTGCTTATAAAGCCGATGAACTCCTGAATTTCTGTTAAAGCTTGAATGGACTGCAATTTGGTGAGTCTACTTCTGTGTAAGAGGACATCAATGCTAGAATAATTCTAGAAAAAAACATGTAGCCTTGTTATAAATCAACTTACCACTTTATATTTTCACGACAATTCTTTACAGAAATACAGTAACTGCCACATAAATACACAGATTACCAAAAGTGTCTCAGAGTAATTAGGTCACAGAAACAATGAACACATCATTAATTTTAGATTTACAATCACATTTTATTTCAGTTTAAATAAAATTTATAAGGCTGGCAGGTAGCATGGTGATTAAGGGAGCTGGACCCGCATACGGCTGACTACAGTTCGAGTTCTGAACCTGGCAGCTTGCTTCCTCACTTCCTTCTCTCTCTCTCTCTCTCTCTCTCTGTCCCTCGCTGGTCAAATTAAAATAAGTAAACAAATAAAATAAAGTTAAAAAATTATTTAAATAAATAAATAAAATTTATATAATCAAATTGCCTCTATTTTGGCACAAATTTCTTTTAATTTATTTAAGTCTTCCATGAGAGAGAGTAAAGAGAGAAAGCACCCCCTAAAAGATCTTGACCTCGCAAGCACTCCCAGTTTCAGCCAGCCCTGGAACCGGGGCACCCACTATATTCAAAGAGGTCTCTGGAAGCAAGCCTAGAACCTTCCGTGTGGGCCAGCATTGCCAGACATCATGCTTTTCCAGAGCACAATGCCCTGTCGTTACATGCCACCGTCTAGCCTCTGGCCATTCATCTTTGGAGTCCACCGGGGTCAACAGATGGCGTAGGGTGACACTGCCGCACTCTCACATGGCCGATTGTGGTTCAGGTTCTGGACTCAGTGCTTCAAACTCATGACAGGCGTGTGTGCATGTATGCCCAAGATCCCAGAAGAAGGGACTGTGGTGTGGCCACCCCTCAGGGGGTGATTTCTCACTTTCCTTCTCATTCGAATTCTCTCTCTTTCTCTGGCAAGTGCATTGCCTAAAGTGAAAATCCTCTTTAAAAAAAAAAGGAAAAAATCTCACCAACATCCTTTAACGTAAAACTGCCAACTACAGAGACCAGTTCTGTCTTCTGTGATAAACTTCCTCATGAGTGTACTGAGCAACTTCAAAATAGTTAAATGAAAATGAAAGTAATGAACAAATACGCTCCTCCGACCAACATGACAGCGATAAATGTCATTAATCGGCTCGACACAAACACTGACAGACAGCTGTCAGTAGAGTCTGCGGAAAGCGAAAGAGAACAGAAAGACCAAAAAATGAAGATCCACCGGGCCTTTCTCCTTGAAGCAGCCAAGGTTCTGCTAGCTGCTCTAACAGTCTCCTCTCCAGTGTTCTTTAACCTTGTTGGAAGGTAAGAGTTAGAGTGAAAACAAAATGGAACTTCTTTTAAAACCGGGGGAAAAAAGATTTAATAAAGACATTAAGACAAAGGACAGAACAATATTTAAAGAAACATGAAGAACAGACAGAAGGAAATGGGTGGCTGAAATAGCACATAAACACTTTAGCTTGATTTTTTTTTTCTGAGTTTACTGATGTTTTACCATATCATAAACTACAACATTCCAGGAGACCCATCTGTCCCACCTGCATAAAAACCTGGATGGCGTTTTCGATGTAGAACTTGGCTCTGTCCACGTCATCCTGTAGGAGGTAGAGCAGGCTCAGCTCCTGGCTGTAGTGGAGCTCCACAAGAGCCTTCTGGAGCTCGTGACGTGCCGCCTCGTCCAGGAAGGTCAGCAGGGACTGGTCATCTGCTCCCTGCAGCAGTAACTTGAGCTTGCTGCGGATCATGTAGGGCAGGTATGTTTCCTGAGGAGAAGAGACACCCACTTGTGACCGCAGAACCAGGGCATGGCCGATTGCTATGTCTTTAGTATTCTTTGGTATAATTCCTTTCTTTTCTTTTTTTTTTTTTTTTTTTGAGAGGTTTTTGCTATAGGGCGTGTGCACTCACTGGAAAGACAGAAAGCGAAAAATCACCCCCCGGGTGGATGGCCATGCCGCAATCCCTTCTCCTCCATTCTCCTCTTGGGATCTTGGGCACGCACGCACAGGCGCCCGGCGTGAGTTTAAGCCACCGAGTCCAGGACTCAAACTGCAGTTGACTACATGGGAGTCCAGTGACATAGCCATTATGCTAACTGCTGGTCCCAACATGGTAAAAGATGTAACAGTTCTATAAAGTTTGTGTGTTTGTTTGGAGGGGGGTAGGTTACATAAATATTCATTTTCTTTTTTAAGAGAAAGATTTTTGCTATAGGGTGCATGCACTCACCACTTGGGCTTAGTTTTAAGTTACCAGGTCCAGGACTCGAACCACAGCTGACTACATGGGAGTCCAGTAAAATAACCATTATGTCATCTGCTGGTCCCAATTACACAAATATCCTAACAGTTTACAACTACTAACCTGCATTTGAAGAGTTTTAAACAATTAACTAGAAAATACTTAACTAGGGACCAGCAGCTGGCATAATGGCTATGTCACTGGACTCCCATATAGTCAACCACGATTTAAGTCCCGAATCCGGTAGCTTAAATTTACACCAGGCGCGTGTGCGTGCGTGCCCAAAATCCCAAGAGGAGAAGGGAGGAAAAGGGATTGCGGCATGGCTGTCCCCCCGGGGGGGTGATTTCTCGCTTTCTGTCTCTCTCTGTCTTTCTGGCGAGTGCACAAGCCCTAAAGCAAAAACCTCTCCAAAAAAAACAGTACTTACCATATTTATTTCAGTGACTATAAATAGTTCCACTCACCTGATAGAATGGTTCGCTCCACATTTTATTTAGATCTGGAGGGCTCTCACTGTCTATACTGGCTGTGGAACAGTACCCAAGTGATTTCCACTCAGCAAGGTGGTTGTAACAGTCAAGGGATGCAAGTTCCCAGAAATCCTTCTCGGCTTCCGTGGGCTCGCCATCTGCCCACTCTTGTGTGTTAAGAGCCTGGAAGAGAAAAAAATGATGAGATTATTTTACAATAAATACAGTGGGGACCAGTAGTTAGCGTAATGGCTATGTCGCTGGACTCCCACGTAGTCGACCGCGGTTCGAGTCCTGGACCCGGCGGCTTAAACTCACGCTGGGCGCGTGTGCGTGCATGCCCAAGATCCCCAGAGGAGAATGGAGGAGAAGGGATTGTGGGGTGACCATCCCCCTGGGGGGTGATTTCTTGCTTTCTGTCTCTCTGTCTCACTCTGTCTGTCTGGCGAGCACACGCGCCCTATAGCAAAAACCTCTCCAAAAAAAAGAAAATAAATAAATAAATAAATAAATAAATACAGTGGAAACATGAAGGCAGTGTGACATTCATACTAAGAACCATAACTTTCAGCACTATCCCAAGGTGAGAGAGAAGGGGAAATATCCAGACTAAACAGAGAAATTCTTACAGTAAGAAATGATCAAAGCATTAACCAGGAGGAAGCCGTTTTTCTGAAAAACTTACCAGTGTAACCAATTAATAAGACTGGAGACTAAAAATGACCTGTAATTTGATTTGAATCAATACGGTGAGTTGTAGTAATACTGAACAGGTTCTTAGAATGAAAATTGGAATAGAAGACCTATATTTTTGCAGGAAATTGCAGAGGACCTAGACTCAAGAGTCTCACAGACCCTAAATTTCACCCATACTTAGAAAGCCATTGACAACTCAAAACACACAAAACTAAACTGGAATTCTTTACTTCTTCATTAATTTTTTACTTACTAAAGAGAAACAATAAACTCACACAGAAACTGTACACTGGCAGCACACAAAGAAGTGACACCACACAATTGTGTGCACGTCGTGTGCTGCAGAACGGTCTTCTGTCAGCGAAGGCCCTGTCTGTGATGGCAGTCGGCGGCCTGGGCGGTCGTGGGCTGCACTGCCTAGGTCTGTGTCAGCACACTGCACCATCTTCGCACGACCGCAAATCACCTAGCGGGGCAGTTCTCAGAACATACCCCATCGTCAAGTGACACGTGACTCTGCTCGGTAATTTATGAAATGCTTAACCTTTCATCCCATGACGGTTTCTTAAAAAGAGGAAGATACGATGATAGCTATTTCATGTTTGGCTATTATGAAACTACTCTGCTATTAGATGCCAAGTAAAGCCCAGGGAATAAAGGTGAAGCATTAGGAAGTTTTAAAATTATAAAGCTAGTTTTTTCCCCCATGCAGAGAACTGACAAATTTGCTAAAGATCCATTTTACCTCATTATACTGCTTAGCAGCTTCAGCGTAATCACTTCTGGATTCTGCTAACAACGCATTCTGGGTGACTGGCTTTGTTCCTATCTCACTGCTAAAAATACCACGGAGGACATCATATTCTCCAATCGACCTATACAATCTATAAACAAACCAGAAAAGGTCCATCAATGAACGTCCTAATATTCTGTTTATTCAAATGAAATGATGTTAAGTCAAGATGTCACATTATAGTAACTAAAATACATGTTATTTTGCTAAAAATATAAAATTTATAAATTTCAAAGTTACCCCAAGGTTTTATTTTAGTTATACAAAAGGTAGCAATTATTTTAATGTGCATTTAGAGTGAAATTCAAAAATATCAAAGGTCTACAATGTAGAAATTGTCTCATTAGATAGGCTTCTCCAATACTAATCTATTACATGATTTGCAGGTGACCCTAGAATTCCTGTTTAGCCCTAATACACTCAGAAGCAAGTGAAAAATAATTCCTGATCTACTGCGGTTACATCTTATCCATATTTCATGGAGCACAACTGCCTTGGGAAGTAAGTTTCTACAGCCTCAATATTTGCTACAGTGCCCATTCACCTCTTCGCCTTAACAGAGATTTGGTTTGACTCCCTCATCGAAGCCTCCCCTACAACGTTAATATAAGTTTGTTCTCTTCCTCCTAAAAATTTCTGTCTTCAAGTTTCAACTCAAATGCCATCTCTTCCCTAACCAGCTGGCCAAAGACGACTTCTTCCTGGTTCTCCTGCCTCAGGGTCCCCTCAGGCGCCAACTCTCTTGTATTTACACCAGAAGAGTCCTGCAGGCTCTCGGAGCCTACTGAGATCAAGCAGATGTGGCTCTCCTAAGGCCCTGCTCTCTGAAGGTCAGAGGTAACAACCTGGAGCTGAGGGCAGAGGGTGGGCAGTGAGATGTGAACCCCAGACAGTGTCCATGAGCTCAGGAAAGGGATCACTTCTGTCCCCGGGTCTAAGCTCCTGGACAGTGCACCTAACACAGTCTAGATGACAGCTGAGAAATACCAAGGAAAGGCAACATTGTGTTTGCTATTTCTCTGTTAGGAATGCAAGAATATGCCACACAAAATATGAAAGGTATTCAATAAAGCTGAGGAAAAAATGTGTAAAGCTTGGGCCCTTAGGAGTTGTATGTGGGGACCAGCAGCTGGCGTAATGGCTATGTCACTGGACTACCATTGTCGACCGTGGTTTGAGTCCCAGGCCTGGTGGCTTAAACTCACGCTGGGCGTGAGTGTGGGTGCATGCCCAAGATCCCGAGAGAATGGAGGAGAAAGGATTGTGGTGTGGCTTCCCTCCCCGGGGGGTGATTTCTCGCTTTTTATCTCTCTGTCTCTCTCTGTCGGGTGCACATTGCGCTATAGCAAAAACTTCTCAAAAAAAAAAAAAAAAAAAAAAAAAAAGTTACAGGCACCATTTCCCCAGTAAATATCCACCCACGGGCTCCTCACTGCTCAGATAATGAACATGCTAAGTGTGGCCGCCTGAAGCAATGCTCCCAACCACTCCTGGGAAGGTCAGAATGAGCTTGCGTCCTCTCCCCACCGCCCTCAGACTCAGCACTCCTCCCTCATGGTGCTCTCACAGAGCACACACGCTTCCCGCGGGGTCATCAGGCTGGGAGCCTGTGCCTGACATCTAATCCACGTCCACACTCTCTATTCTGCTTACACACCCAGTGCTGAACTACAGAGGCAGAAACTGAGTATAAAAGAGCAAAAACGTAAGGATGCCCTACCCTCCCTAGAACCTAAATACTGGACCAGTTAGTGGTGTGACGGTTAAGGAGGCAGGATCCCACTCTGACAGTGCAGTCCGAGTCCCAGATCTTGTGGCTTCAAAAAAAATGCTTGGCTTATGTGCATATATGTTCAAAAATTCCAAGAGGAGAATGAGGAAAAAAGGGATTGTGATGTGGGGCCAGCAGATGGTGTAATGGCTACATCACTGGACTCCCACGTAGTCAACCACTGTTCGAGTCCCGGACCCAGTGGCTTAAACTCACGTTGGGCACAGAGAACGGAGGAGAAGGAATTGTGGTGTGGCCATCTCCCCGGAGGGTGATTTCTTGCTTTCTGTCTGTCTTTCTGGCAAGTACACGTGCTCTATAGCAAAAAAAAAACAAAAAAAAAAAAACAAAAAACTTCCCCTAGAAAAAAGGGACTGTGGTATTACCGTTTACCAAGGGAAGGGGGATTTCTCACTTTCTCTCTTTGTATCTCTCTAGCAGGCACAGGCAACCTCTAGGAAAACAAAACACAATATAACACAAGAAAAAACAAAAACTCACTAAAAATTAGCAGTATAAAAATAGAACTTAAAGTTCATTTCGACCGCAATCTGACTTCAGAATCAGCTTCCATATAATAAACCACAGGTCAAGGAAGAAAAAGAATGTAAAGTGGTTCGCTAAAAAATGAAATCTGTTTTTCCCAAATACACAAAGTAATTTGTTTAAACTGGGTCTAAATTTTGAGTCCTGCTGAAAATATTACATTATCCTCTATTCAGTTCAGGGAAGCTGGAAACAAAAACATTAAGACCTACGGTTTAAGCCACACTTTTCAGGAAAGTCTGCTTGGTGGACAACACTAGCCAACCTTAGGACGCTGACCAAAATTAATAGGTTTTAGTAATGCTCTCTTTCCTTGAGCATAATCCTTGCTGTGGCAACTTTTCTTGCCTCACAGAACGGTACTCAGCCTGCAAGACAGTTGTGATATTTCACTTGAGTGTTACCATCCACTTATTATATTTCACTTTCGGCAACAACTCAGCCAAGGCTCTTTCTACACTACTGCACTCAGATTCCCTATGGTCTGAGAACACCTGAGCACCAGCTTACTTGGCAAGTTCCATCCACCTGAGGATGTCTGGGGGCAGGCGTGTCTTCCCTCGGGCCCGCTTGGTGGGTGGCTCGGCAGGCTCCAGGCGCAGCAGGGCTTCCTCGAGCAGGCGAATCCCCACAGGCTGCTGCAGGCTGGCCAGGCAGCCGGCACTCACAGCCGCTGGGTCCAGGCCCAGCAAGGCCTCGTGCTGGCAGCTGATTTCCTGTGAGGCAGGAATACGCGCGCTGTTTAGCTTGTGGGCCTTGGACCTCCCTTCCCACTGAGGGCTTCCTTCACCATGACGGTACTGACCTAAGTGGTGGTATTGCCATGTTTCTCTGTAATTACTAACCAATTTTCCCTTGGTAATCAAATTGCTTAGAGGAGGAAATGCCCTTTTACTTTTACACTAGAATCCAGAGATCAACTTAAAGCAAGAAAAATACTAGCAACGCATAAAGATTTCTTTCTATATACATTCTGTATATCCAAACAACAATTCCAATTGCTGGGAATACTTAGCCTGACCTAGCAATTTTAAAAGAGCAGAAACACAGCGACTTCGTATCTAATCACCGAGAAGTGAGTGAATCCATCAGCCCCTCTTTCTTTCCCGTCTTTTCTACCCGGGGCCTAACTCATTCAGTAATAGAGGATTGCAGAAACTATTACAATGACCTTTACTTTTTTTTTTTTTTTGGAGAGGTTTTTGCTATAGGGCGCGTGTGTGCTCGCCAGACAGGCAGAGAGAGAGAGAGATAGAAAGCGAGAAATCACCCCCCAGAGGGGATGGCCATGCCACAATCCCTTCTCCTCCATTCTCCTCTTGGGATCTTGGGCACGCACGCACACGCGCCCGGCGTGAGTTTTAACCCACCGGGTCCGGGACGCGAACTGTGGCTGACTACGTGGGAGTCCAGCGACATAGCCATTACGCTAACTGCTGGTCCCAATGACTTTAACTTTTAACTCTGAATTTGAGAGTCCTAAATACACTGAAGTTATGAAAAACAACCCCCAAATTGACAGCATGACAGTGCTGCCATAAAGCAGGTTTTCAGGTGTGTATATGGGCTGCGTGTGTGTCTGTGCACACACCTTGGAAAGTCAGGCTCCCCGCCTGTCCACGTCAGCCCCTTCCCACCCCCTTCCCAGTGCTGCATGTGTGCACTGCGCACACACCAATACCTGGACAAGCTACCAAAGTCAACTTAAGTCTGACTTTAGGAGTAATGGAAGGACCCAAGCAATCACACAAAAGTGCTTGTCATGCTGACCAGTGGCGCAGTGGACACGGCAGCTGGACACATACGGCTGACTACAGGGTTCAACTCCTGGCCTAGTGGCTCGAGAAACACGGTGGTACATGGGCACATGTGCCCAAAATCCAGAGACGAGGGAGAAACTGAGAAGGGACTACCGTATGACTATGCCCCTAGGCTGCTTTCTCATTGTCCTCTTTCCTTTTCTATCTCTATGGCCTTAGAAGGAGCTAGTGGCACACAGAAAGAAAACCAAACACAAAAACACAGCAAAAGTCCTGTCTCAGGGAAATCTTGGATTTTGAGACATCACTCTAAACTGGAGAGGGAAGCCCATAGTAAGATTCAGAATTGCTCTCTTCTTTCTTACTTATTGCCAAAGGACACGTGCACTCATTAAAGATAGGGCCAGAGAAAAAGCATCCCCAGTGTGGTGTGGTTATGCCCAATCCTTCTCCCCTTTTTCCCCATCCTGTCAGGATCTGGGACACACATGCACAGGCATTTGGCATGTTTTCCAAGCCACTGGGCCTGAATTCTGGTTGGCCATGTGGGAACTCCCTATGCATATCACTTAACCACTGTGCTACAGAGCCAGCCCAGTACAGAACTTTTTTGAGTAAATATACATTGAAAATTTCAAGTAATCTCATTCAGCGTTAGGCATGTCTGGGGTGCCTTCGAGGGTCTAGGCCCAGTGGCAGCAGAATGCTGTTCCTGACTGAGGCTTTAACCTCATCTGTGCTGTGTGCTATGTGACCGGCAGAGTCTTACATGGAATGGTTTCAATGAATAAATGACTATCATTGGGATATCATTCCTTTACATGTAAATATTTGCATAATTTAAATGAGTTCTTTAAGGTTATTTGCAAGATGAACTACTCTGTTCAATCCTGTTTACAGTGTCATTTTATACTGTATAAACAATGATTTGCTAAGCAAAAGATAAACTTTTAGTTATATAAACTTTTGCTTTAGTCATCATCTCAAGAACAAGAATCTGCGTAAATACTGGGCCAAACGTAATAGATGACATGGGGAAGAGAGAAACCACAGCCCCAGATACTGGCCCCCACAAAGTCAACATGACAAACACGGCCAACTGCAGGCTCTGATCTGCACACAGGCTGCAGGTTCGAAGTCAGCGGCAAGCAGTCAGCTCTGGAACTTATTTATTTACTCAATGACGGTTAATGACTCTCCTAGACAGCACTGAACAACTAGTCTTTTATAAATGTTAGGTCAAAACTAGGAAGATTTTAAAAATCACTTCAGAATACAATGTAATGAGGAACTTATTCTGAAATATTAACTGACTCAATACAATTATTCAAGCTTTTTATCTTGAGTGTGGCAAGGAGAAAAACAATGAAGGAATACTATTTGTAATTTACAAACCAATAAAAACAGAGTATATATATTTATATATATATATAATTAATGATTAATTTAGATATATGTATATATACATATATGTGTATACACACACACACACACACACACACGCACATACTTAGAAACTATAGAGTTCCATGTAAAATGAACAGAAGAAACTAAGAACTTTATTTAAAAGAATTATTACTTGATTAATTTATAAACCAATGCTACTGATAAAAAATATTAAAGAATAAAATTTCATAGGACTAGCTTCATGGTCAGGTGGTTAAGGCAGCCAGATACCACATGGCCAACTGGCAGTCTGAGTCCTGGACCTGGTGGCTTGGAAAACATGCCAGGAATGTGTGCATGTGCCCAGAGTCCTGGCAGGATGGAGAGACGGATGAGAAGGGACTGCAGTGTGACCACCTGCCATGTAGGATGCTTTCTCCTCTCCCTCCCTCTCTCTGTGTCTCTCTGGCAAGAGCGTGTATCCCCCAGCAAACAAATAAAATGAAATTTCTTAATTACTTCTGAGATGTTACTAGATACAAAAATACTAAAAATGAACCAAAGAGAATTTTCTAGTAAGGAATCTGTAACGGAAAGGCAGAGGAAATGTTTCTTACATGAAGCACTCATCTTGTGACATGGATCTTCACGCGGTAGCTGGGTGTACACCTATACAAGCTTCTGTTGTGCACAATGCCTTGCCTAAGAGGGCCTCTTGGACCGCCATGACACCCCCCGCCCTGACCAAGGGGCTCTATGTGATCACCAGGTCATTTTTCCCTCACACTCATACTTCTACACATGAGGGCCTCTAAAAAGCTCATGGAAACTGTGCATAATAAAAAAAGGATGGATTTTTATCCTTGGATTTCAAAACGTTTTGGCACCAGATTAAACTCATACTTTAATTCCTTTCTCTGCGAATTTTCTGAAGCCTCAGTATTGTTTCACCTGTATCAGGACCTGGTCACCTGCCTGGAAGGCCCACTCTAGGACAGGGGACTTGGCCTGGGACACTGCCACCCCCCTCGAAGGACAAAACCAGACATGAGCTCAATCAGCACCTCTTGCGGTAAGTGAGAAATCTGGTGAGATGCTGTGTAAGAAAACAGTTATAGAGATGCAGGGTTCAGTTAAAACACAGAAGAGATATGCTTCTTACAAAAATACACCTTCATACCAAGTTTGATTTTCAATTATTCTGTCATAGAGAAGCTTTTTATGGGGAAAATTACAAATAAATGATAGCTCCTCACTTGAGAAGAGGAAACCCAAACAGCCCATCTGCTCTATGAAACACGGTGAGGACAAGGCAGACAGTGCGCTGTCTGAGCGAGCGTCAGACTTTTACCTGGATGCAGGAGACAAAGGGCGGAAAGAAAAAGAACGTAGTGCTAAGACAATGATTGAGGTCTTGGAGCAACTTTTGCGTGATGCTGTTTTTTTCAGACGTCGTCTTTGATTTATCCATCTCTTTCAGAATCCCAGAAAACAAGCTGCTAAATAGCTGTTTAGCAATTATGGGATCTTTCTGTAAAAAATTCAAAATAAAGACAAATTATGTTCTGAACTAAAAATGCTGTTAAGTCACCAACATTATCGGAACTTTATTTGAAAATACAAACTGTTAGGAACCCATCCGTTATATATCTCAATTCTGTGTAGAAAGCTTTAACAAGCATTGACAAGGGGGTATTTTAAATTTAACCAAAAACTGTTTGATGTAGGTTTCATAAGCATGGATGTGTGACCTGGAGATGAACATAAAAGTTAGCTTAATCAACAGACAACCATAGCTTGTACTGAGTCAAGTCTAGGCCCCCAATTCCACATCTCCAGAACGAGCCCAGCAAGCTGCAGCTCAGCGGGCTGTGGTAAAGATGAGCCACGTGCTTAGTGCAATGCTTTCAGATAAAGACGAGGGTGGGCTTACAGGTGTTACCCTTGAACCATCATCTTGGTAAAGCATGAAAAAAACAACTGATGGGCTTAAATAAAATGCCAACTTTAGGAACCAGCAGATGGCGTAATGCTTATGTTGCTAGACTCCCACATGTCGACCATGGTTCAAGTCCCAGACCTGGCAGTTTAAAACTCATGCCAGATTGGGACTAGCAGTTAGCGTAACGGCTATGTCGCTGGACTCCCATGTAGTCGACCGCGGTTCACGTCCCGGACCCGGTGGCTTAAAACTCACGCTGGGCATGTGTGCGTGCGTGCCCAAGATCCCGAGAGGAGAATGGAAGGGAAGGGATTGCGGCGTGGCCATCCCCCCAGGGGGTGATTTCTCGCTTTCTGTCTCTCTGTCTCTCTCTGTCTGTCTGGTGAGCACACGCAACCTATAGCAAAAACCTCTGGGGAAAAAAAAAAACAAAAAAAACTCACGCCAGATGTATGTGCGTAGGTGCCCCCAAATCCCAAGAGAACGGAGAAGGAATTACAGAATGGCCAACCCTCTTGGAGGGCAATTTCTCCCTTTTATTTCTCTGTCTCTCTGGTGAGCACAAGTGCCCTACAGCAAAAAACTTTCTTTAAAAAAAATAAATAATAATAATTTCAAAGTCCTCTTATGAAAATGCTGAAGACCCTGATGGCATTTCTGTTTTAAACAGGAAGTGACCTGATCTTTGTGGCTTTACTCTCACATGCCCGAAGACCACAGAACACGACCTGTAGCTGTGTCTGAAACACCAGTGCCAAGAGCAGTCCTTGGTACACTGCTGGTACACGGTGTTTGTATCTGTCAGATGAAGGCATATATGCAAGAAATATAAAACTTTAAATTACTTTAATAAAAGCTACATTTAAATAAAACAGAAGCATTTGATATGTTCTTTGTTGCTTAAAGTATGCATTTATCTTTTTATAAAAACTGTAATATGGGCTCAGCCAGGTGGTGTGGTAATTACGGTGTGGAACCCACATGACTGACTGAGCCATTTATGTTCCAGACATGGTGGCTTGAAAAACACCCCAAACCGTATGCGTATGTGCTCAAAATCCTGAGAGGAGAGTGGGGAAGGAACTGCAGCCTACTCATCCGCTGAGGGATGCTCTCTCTTTCTTCCATTCGCTCTCTCTGGCAAGTGTACATGCCCTATAGCAAAACTAGAAATTAATAAAAATAAAGTTATAAACATGGGCTGGCCCCTTAGTGTAATGCTTAGGTGCTATGCATTGGGAGCCAGGTCCACAAAGTCAACCATGATTTGAGTCCAGGTCCCAGGAACTTGAAAAACATGCCCAGTGCGCACGCGCGTGCACGGGTGTGTGCGTGTGTACGTGTGTGCGCCTGTCCCAAAATCTTGACAGGAAGGAAAATTACTGCAGCATGACTATACCTTTCAGGGATTCTCTCTCTCCCTCTCCTTGGAGAGCACATGTACCCTGTGTCAATTAAAGTAAGTTACAGGGATCTTCACCTTAGCCTCTGTTGGGCCTCTGGGTTCAGCTCAGGGCCCTAAAGCCTCTCCCAGCCAGGGAACCCACTCCAGACCCCCATGTTGGCCAGGCAGGCCAGTGCTGCCCCACTTCACTGTCCTTTCTTTTTTTCCCTCTTTCTAAAAACACAGTGTTTCTGCTCTGCTTGTGCCTTTCTCTTGTTAATTTCTCTTCTTCCCCTATCCAGGGTAGAAAGCAGCCAGGCATCTTCACCTGAGCCTCTGTTGGCACTGCGTGGTTTTCCATTTTTAACCCAATCTCATTTTCCGCAAATCCATTTGTTTTTCTTTTTAGTCTTTTTCTCTTTTTATTCTAGTACTTTCCTTTTGTTCTTTGTCTTTTACTCCCTATTTCTATCACCTACATTGTTTTTCTTTTACCTTAGTTTCCTGTTTTACTGCTCAGCCCTTACCCACTGCCTAGAGATGACTAGGTGCATAGTAGCTAAACACCTGAACATTGTGAGTTTTAGAGAATTCTTTGCACCTCACTGTACTGGTTGCAAAAATAGTGAAATACTCATTCAAAAATAAAATTGCAAAACTCCTCTGGTGATTCCCTCATTGGAGGACACAGTAGGAGGGAGAAAATAGCACCAAAACATTTCACAGTTGGGGAAACACATGAGCTCACAGTCAGAGAATCCTCCAACATATTGGCCAGAAGTGAATACACTACTAAATGACAAAAAAAAAAAAAAAAAATCAAAGAAAAGCCTCAAGAATGAGAGAATTGGGACTGGAAGTTGGCATAATGGCTATGTCACTGGACTCCCACATTGTTGACCACAGTTCGAGTGCTGTACCCGGTGGCTTAAACTCACACTGGGCGTGTGTGCATGCATACCCAGGATCCTAAGAGGAGACTGAAGGAGAAGGGACTGTGGAATGGCCATCCCACCTGAAGGGTGATTTCTTCCTTTCTGTCTCTCTGTCTTCCTGGCGAGCGAACAGGCCCTATAGCAAAAACCTCTCCAAAAAAAATGAATGAGAGAATCAAGTAGTACATCTCTAGCAAGGGACACTGTAACTTGTCTCCAAGTAGGGAAAAATGAGAGAATATTACCAAAATGTCAGAAAAAGAATTTAGAATATTTATAATAACAAAATTCTTTTTTTTTTTGGAGAGGTTTTTACTATAGGGCGCGTGTGCTCACCAGAAAGACAGAGAGAGACAGAGACAGAAAGCAAAAAATCACCCCCCAGGGGAATGGTCACACCACAATCCCTTCTCCATTCTCCTCTCAGAATCTTGGGCATACATGCACATGCACCTGGAGTGAGTTTTAAGCCACTGGGTCCGGGACTCGAACCGCGATCGACTACATGGGAGTCCAGCGACATAGCCATTACACTAACTGCTGGTCCCTATAATAACAAAATTCTATGAGAGGCAAGAAAAAAGAGACATTGAGCTCCAAGAAATGAGGAACTGTTTCTATGATATGAAAGAAGAATTGGGACACTATAAAAAAGAATCAAATGGAACTGTTAGATATAAAGGGTGTAATACAGGAAATTAAAACCTCCTTTGAAAGTATCAAAAGCAGGTTAGACCACGCAGAAGACTGAATTTCAAATGCAAAATCAATGACCTAGAAAAAATTATCAAAAATACTGAAAAAACAGCGAAGAAAATTGAAGATAATATACAAGAAATACTAGATACAATGAAACACCCCAGGATCTGAATAATTGCTATTGCAGAAGGTGAAGAAACTAATAAGGGCATTGATAATCGACTCCACGAAATTCTGGAAGAATACTTTCCAAGTCTAGAGAGACACTCAAACATCTAGACCCAAGAAATACAAAGAACCCCAAGTAGAACCAATCCAAGAAGATCCTCTCCACACTACATCATAGCTAGATTGACCAAAATGACAGATAAAGACAAGATGCTCAGATTGGCAAGAGAGAAAAGTCAAATCACAGCTATCCCATCGGGCTAACACCGGACATCTCATCGGATACGATTCAAGCAAGGAAAGAATGGGGAAACATATTCAAAGTGCTAAATGAAAAACAATTTCAAGCAAGAATACTATACCCGGCAAGATTATCCTTCATATGGGAAAAGAAAGTGACAATGTTCTCGGATAAACAAAGCCTGATAGAATTTACCAACTCCAGACCAGCTCTTCAAGAAATTCTGAAAGGAGTAGTATACCAAAAAAACTAAAGATAGATAGGCATAAGAGAACAAAAAACAATAAGGAATATGGCCAACTTAATGGTAGGGACAAGTCTCGAAATATCGATAATAACATTGAATGTCAATAGATTAAATTCTCCAATCAAGAGACACAGACAGGATTAAAAACCAGAAACCCTCCATCTGCTGCCTACAAGAAACCCATCTCATGGATAAAGATATATATAAACTAAAAGTGAAGGGCTGCAAAAAGGTATTCCATGCCAACGGAAACCAAAAAATGGCAGGAGTCGCTATACTGATTTCAGACAACATAAGCTTTACTACAAAAAACAGAAAAGACAAAGAAGGGCATTATACAGTAGTAAAAGGGCTAATTCACCAAGAAGATATAACGCTTATAAATATCTATGCACCGAACTCAGGAGCACCACAAATATGTAAAGGAAAGACTGCTAGATCTAAAAGGAGAGAGAAGACTGTAACACAATAACTGTTGGGGATCTCAATACCCATTGTCTCTTTTAGACAGATCAATGAGACAAAAAAACAAGCAAAGAGATTTAGGACCTTAATGATACCATACATCAGGTGGACTTGATAGACATCTATAGAACTTTCCACCCAAAAAACACAATATATACATTTTTCTCAGCTCCACATGGTACTTTCTCAAAGACTGACCACATCATAGGGCATAAAACCAGCCTTTACAGATTCAAAGGCTTAGAAACTATATCCAGCATCTTCTTTGACCATGATGGAATTGGTCAGGAATCATCTCAGGAAAAAAACTCAAAAACACACAAATACATGGAAACTAAATAACCTACTTCTGAATGACTTTCATGACTACTGTAGAGATTAAGACTGAAATCAAAAGATTCACAGAAACAAATGATAATGAGTACACAAGTTGCCATTGTTCATGGGACACCGAAAAAGCAGTCATGAGGGACGTTCAGAGCAATTAGTGTGCACAAGAAAAAGATGGAAAGGTGACAAAAGGACAACCTAATATCATGCCTCAGGGAATTGGAAAAACAACCACAAAATCCAAAAAGTGCCAGGAGAAAAGAAGTAATAAAGATTTGAGCAGAGATAAATGAAATAGAAAATAAGCAAACTGTACAGAAAATAAATGAAAGCAAAACTAGTTCTTTGAAAAGATAAACAAGACTGACACATCATTAGCTAGACTAATTAAGAAGAGAGAAAGAAACCATATAAATCAAATTCACAATGAATCAGGCAACATTACAATAGACATAACAGAAATACAAAACATCATTAGAGGATAATATGAGCAACTATATGCAAACAAAGAAGAAAATCCAGATAAGATGGACAAATTCCTGGACACATATAATCTACCAAGATTGACTCAAGAGGATATCAAAAGCCTGAATAGACACATAACAAGCAAGGAAACTGAATCAGTGATAAATAGCCACCCAACAAAAAAAGTCCAGGTCACGATGGCTTTATTGCTGAATTTTACAAAATTTTTAAATAAGAGGTAACCCCCATTCTACTCACACTGTTTCTAGAGATCCAAAAGGAAAGAACCATTCCTAATTCATTCTACGAAGCCTCTATTACCCTGATTCCAAAACAGATAAAGATACAACAAAAAGGAAAACTACAGACCTATATCCCTGATGAATATAGATGCAAAAATTCTCAACAAGATACTTGCTAACTGTATTCAACAGCATATAAAAAAGGTTATTCATCACAACCAGGTAGGCTTAATTCCAGGAATGCAAGGGTGGTTCAACATATGTAAAAGCCTAAGTGTAACACATCATATCAACAGAAAGAAAGATAAAAAACCATATGATCATTTCAATCAATGCTTGAAAACCATTTGACAAAATATAACATTCCTTTATGAATAGGACTCTCTGTAAAACTGGCATAGAAGGATCATTTCTCAGCTTAATAAAAGCCATCTATGAAAAACCTATAGCTGACATTATACTGAATGGGGATAGACTTAAAGCTTTTTTACTAAAAACTGGTACAAGACAAGGCTGCCCGCTTTCTCCGTTCCTATTCAATACAGTACTGGAAGTTCTAGTCAGCGCAATCAGAAAAGAGAGGAAAATAAAATGCATTCCAATAGGGAAAGAAGAGTTGAAATGATCTCTGTTTGCAGATGACATGATTGTACCCAATATTATCCACGAAAAAACTTCTCGAAGTAATAAATGCATACAGCAAAGTGGCAGGATACAAAATTAACTTACAATAATCTACAGCATTTCTATATAAAAGCAACAAGTAGACAGAGACAGAACTGAAAAAAGTAATCCCATTTACCATAACCACAAGGAGTATAAGATACTTAGAAATAAAACTTATCAAAGAGGGACCAGCAGTTGGCAAAACGGTTATGTTGCTGGACTCCCATGTAGTTGACTGCAGTTCGAGTCCCGGACCCGTGGCTTAAACTCATACTGGGCACGTGTGAATGCGTGCCCAAGATCCCAAGAGGAGAATGGAGGAGAAGGGATTGCAGTGTGGCCATTCCCCCTGGGTAGTGATTTCTCGCTTTCTGTCTCTCTCTGTCTTTCTGGCAAGCACACATGCCCTATAGCAAAAAACCTCTCAAACAAACAAACAAAAACTAATCAAGGAAGTCAAAGAACTCTACAAGGAAAACGATGAAAATTTTAAAAGGGAAATTGAAAAGGACACTAAAGAGTGGCAGGACACCCCATGTTCCTAGATTGGGAGAATTAATATCAAAATGGCAATCCTACCCAAATTAATCTACATATTTAATGCAATCCCTATAAAATTACAAGAGACATTCTTCACAGATCTAGAAAAGACAATCATAGAACTGTCTGGAACCATAAAAGACCCCGTTTTGCTAAAGTCATCCTGCGCAAGACTGGAGTAGGAGTTACTTCACTTCCTGACACCAAAATATATTACAAAGCTGTGATAATCAAAACAGCATGGTACTGGCACAAAAATAGACATGAGGACCAATGGAAAAGAGCAGAGATCCCAGAAATAAACGCCAAAACATACAGCCAACTATCTTTGACAAAGTGTACCAGTCAATCCAGTGGGAAAAGAGAAACTTCTTCAGCAAATGGTGCTGGAAAAATTGGATATCCACCTGCAGAAAGATGAATCTGAACCCCTATCTGTCACCGTTATCAAAAATCTACTCAAAGTGCATCAAAGATCTAAACTTAAGACTGCAAAACTGCAAACTATAAAATTACTGGTGGAAAACACTGGGGAAACTCTGGGAGACATTGGGGTAGGCAAAGACTTCTTAAGCAAGACCCCCCAAAGCACAGGCAATAATCCTCAAAATAGACAGGTGGGATTACATCAGATTAAGAAGTTTCTGTACAGCAAAAGATACCTTAGTTAGTGTGAATCAACAACCCTCGAAATGGGAGAGAATTTTTGTTAACTGTGCCTCAGATAAGGGATTGATAACCAGAATACATGGGGAACTCAAGCGGCTTACCCAGAAGAAAATGATCAACCCAATTACAAGATGGAAAAATCAGCTAAATAAACAACTCTCTAAGAAAAAAATAGAACCAAAAAACATATGGAAAAAATGCTCAACATCCCTCATTGTAAGGGAGATGCAGATCAAAACCACAATAAGATATCACCTAACCCCAGTCAGAATGGAGAAGATTAAAAAAAATAATAATAATGATAAGTGCTGGAGGGGATGTGGTGAAAGGGGAACACTCCTACACTGTTGGTGGGAATGTAAATTGGTCCAGCCGCTGTGGAGAATGACATGGAGGTTCCTCAAAGACCTTCAAATAGAACTACCATATGATCCAGCAATTCCACTCCTGGGTATCTACCCAAGGACAGAAGTACACTTAGTCGGAAAAGCGCTTGCACAACTATATTCACTGCACCATTATTCACAATTGCTAAGACATGGACCCAATCCAGATGTCCACAAACAGATGAATGGGTTGAAAAATTGTGGCACGTATACTCCATGGAAAACTATTCAGTCATAAAAAACAAAACAAAACAAAACCAAGAACCTGGAATTTGATAGAAAGTAGACAAATATGGAAGATGTGTTGCTGAGTGAAGCAAGTCAGGCTATGAAAGAGAGACACTGCATGTCTCCACTTAACATATACCGACTGTCCGCACTCTATGGTAGAGACTAAAAGACTAGAGAACATAAAAACATTAAAAATTGTAATGGATACTAGGGACAAAGTAGAAAGAGTGTGGGAGGGGAAGAGCATAGGAAAGGAAATTCGGAGAAAAAGAGAGATGTAAGACACTTGTGGGACATAGATATGATTTATTATCTGTTGACGAGGCTGTGTACAGTATTCTCAACTGGGCTGGACTGAGGTGTACATCATGCTTGGAAAAGTCTCTTACAATATAAATGTATAGAAATTGAATGTATGAATAATAATACTAATAATAAATAAATAAAAATAAGTTATAGGAGCTTGCAGATGATGTGGTAGTTAAGGCATTGGACTCCCACACGGCTGATAGTGATTCAAGTCCCAGACCTCGCATCTTGCTTTCTCACCACCACCCCACCTGTGTCTCCCTCTGGTCAAAATTTTAAAAATAATAAATAAAACTAAATTTTTAATAAGTTATAATGATAACTATATATAATCTTAGAAAATATAACTAAAGAGAATAAATAGTATCCATTATCATGTAACACAGAAACAGTCATGGCCACAGGTTGTCTCTTTCTTAAAAGTTTAGGGAACCAGCAGTTAGCGTAATGGCTATGTCGCTGGACTCCCACGTAGTCGACCGCGGTTCGCGTCTCGGACCCGGTGGCTTACAACTCACGCCGAGCGCGTGTGCGTGCGTGCCCAAGATCCCGAGAGGAGAATGGAGGAGAAGGGATTGCGGCGTGACCATCCCCCCTGGGGGGTGATTTCTCGCTTTCTGTCTCTATGTCTCTCTCTGTCTGTCTGGTGAGCGCACGCGCCCTATAGCGAAAACCTCTCCAAAAAAAAAAAAAAAAAAAAAAAAAAAAGTTTATCCATTCATTTCTTCTGAGAGGATGGGAGGAATCACCCCCAATAGGATCTTCATGCTGCAATCCTCCCCTGCCCCCAGCCAGCCTGGATCACCAGCATGTGCATGCCCATGTGCTCTGAGAGACACCCAGATGCAAACCTGGAGTCTTTCCCACGTGGGTCCAACTATGTTATGCTGTGCTGCCGCCTGGCCCTGCAGGTAGCAGCCAAATCTACACTGATTTTATCTTTAAAGACAAGCGGAGCACAGACTCTCTCTCTTGGGCTGATGTTGCACAGCTGATGCCGTTTCAGCCAGAAAAGGCCAGGTGGGGCTTACTCAGAACTACGGGAACGCAAGATGCTCCACAGCTGCAGGTGATAAGAGAAGACATCTGACTTTACTAACTCCTGCATCTCCCTCCCCCATTGCCCTATAAAAGAATAAACCTGGGAACGGCTCAGGGCATGGCATTCTCCATCAAAGACGCCCAGTCTGCCCCAGTCCCCACTTTTCTCTAATTGTTCGTCTACGTGTTCTTTCCAAAATCTACTGCTGCTCCTACTCTGGGGGGTTCCCTCCCTCTCTGTCCAGCAGGTCTCGGCATGGCTCCATGTTGTTCTTTCAGCAATGTGTGACCCTTTCACGTGGTGAAGACTGGAACTACTGTCTATCCAGTGTGGTGGACAGGAGCCCAGTGACTCCTGAACACCATGTACAAGTCCTGCAACTTTCAGCGTCCCAAATGCTCACTGCATTAAGACAAGTGTAGCCGTGACTAACACAGAAATGGCCTCTGCAGGCTACTGGGCCTGCCCTTGGCGAGGTCACAAGCTTCCCTTTCGCTTTTTCACACAAGGTTCTGCACAAAGGAAGGCAGCCCAGGAGGGCAGAGGCCGCATGTGTCCTGGGCGTTGCTAGGTGCCGCTGCTCCGCAGCACTCAGGACAGGAGGCACCCCGCTAATAGACAATGCACTGCATAAATGCAGCACGGGCCAAGTATCTTTAGCCAAAATGTTCGCAACCTTTGGATTTCTGAATTTTTGGATTTTGGAATATTTACACATACCTAATGAGATATCACTGGCACGTGACACAAGTCTAAACAAAATTCGCTTATGTTTCATATTCGTTTAGACACAAACTGAAGGCAATTTCATATGACAGTTCCAAATTCCAACTTGGACTATGACTCATCACATGAGGTCACCTGTGGAATTTTCCACTGGGGCTTCAAGTCAGTGCTCATGAGGTTTCAGCATGTGGAGTATTTAGGATTTGGGAGTTTCAGATTAGGGATGCTCAATCTGTACTAGAATTGAAGAAACAACAGGTAACACATTCCTCCCTAAACACAGTCCCTCCACACCCAGCCAGACCTGTGCTTTTACCACATGACCCATCTTCAATAACTCCAGTTCTTCATCTGGACGCACACCGAGCAACTGCCCATGCCAGATTAGTGTACTCATCCAAGTCGCAGTAGATTCCTGAGAGGGCTGTCTTGGGTGAGCTGCAGGAGCCCACGTGGCAGATACATGCAGGCACACATGAGCATGGCGAGGCCTAGGCCTAGTGCACAGTGACACCTCATCCTACAGTGACACCTTGTCCTAGCATGGCACCACAGCCACGTGAGGGGTCACAGGGAAATGCGGAGCGCAAGCACTAGACGCTGCTTTTGCAAATTCCTGTAATCTGTAACTATTATTTAGATTAAATAAAAAGCTTAAAAATATTACAAGGAAAGGGCAAGGAGGTGAAATCTGTGATTATGATCAGTATCAGTCACGGAAACAAGTACAGTAAAATGCAGGGCATCACACCTCAGTAGCTACACTATTTATATACATGCAGGCCAGTACTCAGTTTTGTTTTATTTTTTTTTGGAGGGATTTTTGGTATAGGGTGCATGTGCTCGCCAGAAAGACAGAGAGAGACAGAGAGACAGAAAGCAAGACATCACCCCCCCGAAGGGGGATGGCCTCCATTCTCCTCTTGGGATCTTGGGCACACACACCTGGCGTGAGTTGAAGCCACTGTGGGTCTAGGACCCGAACCACGGTCGACTACATGGGAGTCCAGCGACATAGCCATTATGCCAATTGCTGGTCCCCCGTATTCATTTTTAAAATGATTATTTCAATAATAGTGAAGGAATCTAAATCAGGCCTCCAGGGAATAAATATCTTGGTTTTGTCAAAAACTCAGCTAGAAACACCACTCATTCAACGTTTTACTCCTAGTTCTCTGTTCCTAAGTGAATTAGGAGAAGGAAGAACTCTCACTTCATGATGGACTGGAGCTTCCCGATCCCCAGAAGCATTTTGTATAAGCAGTATGTAAGTAGCGGGTACTTGGAGTTTACACTTCATCTATTCTAACATCACTGGATGAGAAAAGCAGACAGTGCTCAGAGCATCACTTGGGATGACAGTGGACACCCAATACGAGGGCCACATGCTACACAACTCTGAGGCCAAGTCTTGCCCTGTGAAGTCATGAAATTAGGCGACGGCAGAGCCAAGACTTGGAAAGACAAAGCAACACCTCATCTGACTGCAGCCATTTCCTCACACACCCTGCTCCCAGACCCGGACCTGCTCCCAGAGAACACGCAGCAAGGACAAACCTGGGCCACAGCCTGCAGTGGGGTGATCAAGCTGCTGTGCTTAATCTGAATGTCGGGAAGGTCGCCATGACGGTAGCTTCTGTACAGAATGACCTGTGCATCCTGCTTCATCTTTAACTCACTCATGATCTCCTATGACCACAAAAACAAAGGAAGATTAGGATTCTCGTTTAAGAAAATCAGTAGTGCATGAGCAAGAAATCAGGCTCCCTCCGTATCATAAGAAGTGATGATGATCTTCAGTTTAGTCACTACATTTGGCCAGAATATGATAGACTCACAATAAATCCACTATGGCAGAGATCGGTGAGCAGGCTACTCACGAATTTGTTAATTAGCAACCTAGGGACTAGCACTGGGGACCAGCAGGTGGCATAGGGGTTAAGGTGCTGGAGTGCCTTTTAGCCGACCACGGTTCGAGTACTGGACCAAGAGGCCTGAAACTCATACCAGACATGTGTGCATGCATGCCCAAAATCCCAACAGGAGAATGGAGAAGGAATTGCAATGTGGCCATCCCTTCTGGGGGCATGATTTCTTGCCTTTTATCTCTACGTCTCTCTGGCGAGCACACATATTCAGTAACAAAAATCTTTCTCAAAAAAAAAAAAAAAAAAAAAGAAAAAAAGCAATCTGTAAGGGAAGGCAGGTGACACAGTGGTTAAGGTGCTGGACTCCCATGTAGCTGGCTACGGCATGAATTCTGGACCCAGCAGCTTGAAACTCATGCCAGGAATAAACACCTTGGTTTTGCCAAAGTTGGCTAGAAACATCATTCACTCAACATTTTACTCCTAGTTCTCTTAAGTGAATTGGAAGAACTCTGGCCTCACTGATGGACTGGAACTTCCTGATCCCCAAAGGCATGTGTGTCCCAAATCCCAGGAGGAGAATGGAGGAGAGGAGATTACAGAATGGCCATCCCCCTGTGGGGGTGCTGGGGAGTGACTTCTTGTTGTCTGTCTCTCTGGCAAGCACACATGCCCTGTAGCAAAAATTTCTCAAAAAAAAAGAAGGAAAGCAGCAACCTGTATAGTCCTGTAATCAGAACATACAACTTCGAAACATAGATTGGAGAGTTGTGCTTCTTTTTAATTCCTCCAAGCAGCAGCCCTGGCTACAAGGCCCAGCATGGTTGTCGCCCACGACAGCCAGCCTTTCTGGGCTACCGCTCCCACCCAGCGGAGCCGTGAGAATGTTGGTTAGGAGGGCACCTTGGTCATCCCGTGCTGCTTCTGTCACTGAAATGCACACCCATCTGGACGTCAGCATCCGACAGGAGGCTCGTCTCCTTAGTGTGTACCTTCGATGTAAAATGGTTTTTCTGACCAATCAAATTTTTGAAAAAGATACAAACCTTTTCTCGTTTTTGTTCAGCAACACCTTTTCTGGCATATATCAAACTGAGTTTTTCTTGGTCCTTTAAAAATCGTCTGCGTAACCCCAGTATTTCAGCCCGACTGTCAGTTCCTGAGGAACATAAAGTGGATTTGGTTACAGACGGCCCACATGGTATGTGCCCAAGGCCTCACCTCCTCCCCACACTCTGAGGTGGAAGTGAGGGTACTGGAATGTCCCTACTGAAAGTGCCCACTTATGTATTCTCCTAAAGGGGCAGGTTATGAGGAATGGCCCAAAAGATGGATGGGCAGCATGGGAGCTAGAGCACGAGGAGCCTGGGAAGGCCGGTCACTGTCAGGACTGGGCACTCCAGAAGAGGGAGGGCAGGACACTGCAGAGGAAAATCACATTTCACTTTTTTAAAAAATTTATTATTTATTTATTTACTTTTATATTTCCTATGCTCTTCCCTTCTCACACTGTGGAGAATGATATGGAGGTTCCTCAAAGACCTTCAAACAGAACTACCATGTGATCCAGTAATTCCACTCCTGGGTATCTACCCAAAGGACAGGAGAGCAGTCAGTCGGAAAAGCGCTTGCACATCTATATTCACTGCAGCATTATTCATGATTGCTAAGACATGGAACCCACCCAAATGTCCACAAACAGATGAATGGATTGAAAAATTGTGGCACATATACTCCATGGGATACTATTCAGCCATAAAAAAACAAGGCCCTGGAATTTGATAGAAAGGGGACGAATGTGGAAGATCTGTTGCTGAGTGAAGCAAGTCAGGCTATGAAAGAGAGACACATTTCACCTCTTATCTTCTTTAAGTTCTACATAGGGTCCCCCATCCTGCCTATGTCATCCATGGCAACACACAGACAGGGAAGCACTGTAGAACAATCTGAGACACAGATAAGGACTGCTGCCACCTTTAGAGGTTTTTATTTATTTCTGCACCTCATCCCCTCAGGCATCCCCTGGGTGAACAGCCCAGAGTTGGTCACAAGCCGTCACCACGGAAGAGCGGGATTACAGACAGCGCCCCAGCAGCTCTTGCAGCAGTGCGTGGAAGCCTGGAGGGAAAGCCTGACTCACAGAAAGCCCGTGCTGTGCCTGTGGGTTTGAAGCTAGCAGACAGGGGAGAGAGGTCTGGGAAGCTTTAGGAAGGGAGGCATCTTCCGTTTGGGCTTTGACGGACCAAGCGTGTAGCAGAGCCAGCTGAGTCAGGAGCTTAGAGAGTGGTCAGGGTAGAGGCAAAAGAAGGTAAAGATTTTTGAGAAGCGGTGAGTGGGGAGGTGTGTTCATGGCACTCCTCCCGTCTGAGGGTCTATAGCAGGGAGGGGCGAAATGCACTTCTGTGTTGGAGAATGTGTACGGGCCCCAGATGTGCAGAAAGTGCACAGTAGTTGGGAGAAAGGGAAGAGACTGCGTGTGTCTTAGCTCCTACAGTGAAACAGAAGGGGACTTACCCTTGCTCCGGACTCTACTCCTACTCCTAAGTTATCATCCGGGTGGTGCCCAGGGTCCTGCCTGGAACCCCTCCTCTCTGCTTTCTCCCCTGGGCTCTCACTCAGTCCAAGGGCAGCAATTCTCCAAGAGAGAAACTACCACTTGCCCTCTCCCCAGCATCTGTCAGAGTCCCTCAGCCCTTGCAGCCCCCTTCCGATCCCCTACCAGTCTTTGTGCTGCCAAGAGCCCAGGGTAAGTGCTTGGCCCCTGCCCACAGGCCTCCTCCCCACCCACTCACCTGCCCAGAGCAGCCTCTCTCAGAAGCCTTCCTGCCTGTCCCTGCTCAGACCTGGGTGCCTGCTCTCCCTGTAGCTGGATCAAAGCACGGCCTGGCCCGCAAGCCTGCCTCCAGGACATCCTCACCACTGGTCCTGGAGCAGCCTGGAGCTCCCGTTCCTCGACCACACAAACTCGTTGGCGAAACCCACACACTGAACTGACTGAGGCCTCTGGCCTTCCGAACACAATCCACACTCCATGTCTCTGTCCTCATCCCCTCCCTCCCAGCATCCTGAGTGCCCGCAGCTCCACTCAACACCCAACCCCAGGCAAACACACATGGGAACTGTGCCCGGACAATATTCCCAGACATAAACTCGAGTGGGCTTATGGACAGACCACAAGGAAGCATGAGCACGGTCTGACCGCTCTCCCATGATGGGCCTCACGCTGGTGTACACAGCAGGCTATTCCAGACACGTCCCAGCAACCCACTAACCTTGGCTTTTTCCATCCACCTCATCTCCTGGAAGGCCCAGTCTTTTTTTCCCAAAATCAGGACCCACTGACTTCAGCGGTGTCTTCTGTGCCTTTCCACTCCTCTTGTGAGCGAACAGCAAGGAGGATGCAGCATCCGGTGACGAGGTGGCCATGTACTCTGACAGCACATCAACACTGCTCCCGGTCAGCCAGTTAGACGAGCTTCTTCCATCTACGACAGGTGGGGGCAGTCAGCAGGTGGGACCCACACGGCACAGTGCCACACACCAGGCAGGCAGGCCCGTGAGGGCACAGCAGGCAGCCCTGGCACCTGAAGCCCCGCATCCCCTGCTCAGCTGGGCACTGTGGTCATCACAGGGCCGATAAGTACTGTCTTCTGCAAGGTGCCCAGAGCCATGATTTCTGATGTTAACTTCTAAAACTTCCACTGTGAACATTCAAACTAGTCCTACTTCTAGAATCAATAGGCCATACAAAATTATGTAACCAAAAAATGGAGAAGAGTCTGTATAAAATTAAACTATTTTGTTCTATAATTTGTACCTGTGGTCAAAAAACAGTTAATAGCTGAATAAATTACAAATACAGTAAATAAATTAGATTTAGTTCTACTATGCTTTGGAGATATTTTAAATTTGAGGTACTAAATAGATTTTTCTGACAAAAAATACCTGTACTAAAACTTTCCCTGGTTTTCAGTCAGAAATAATACTTCTCTCCTTTTTGAAAATGTAGTAATACCTACACAGCATAAATGCAGCACTTCGACCACCGTCAGGTGAGCCCTCAGGCAGCACTGAGCACTCCCGCGGCCTTCAGCACCGTTCATCCCTCCAACCATTTCCCTCCTGCACAACTGACACTCTGCATCCCAATTAGACACTGACTCTCCATCGCTCCCCCTCAACCACTGGTGACCACCCTTCTTTCTGTCTCTGTAATTTTTTAATTGCCAATGGGTCAGAGAGAATGAGAGAGAGAGAGACGCCTCCA
Organism: Tupaia tana; assembly: GCA_026018925.1. Classification (NCBI taxonomy): domain Eukaryota; kingdom Metazoa; phylum Chordata; class Mammalia; order Scandentia; family Tupaiidae; genus Tupaia; species Tupaia tana. The sequence goes on from JAKSZU010000008.1 coordinate 1,095,980, forward strand.
ATGGGGTTGGTCATGCTGAGATCCCTTCTCCTCCATATCTCCATCCTGCCTGGGCACCCCCACACACGAGCCCAACCTGTTGGTCAAACTGCAGGGGCAAGACTCAAACCCTGGTTGCCCATATGGGATCCAGCTAGGCCATGGGCTAACTCCCCTCCCTCAGGTCAGAGGGCCCTGGCACAGCAGAAGGCATCAAGTGCTGGGTACCTGCAGTCTGCGTAGGGGTGAAGTTGTACTGCTGCTGGGTGGCCCTGATCTGCCCAGTCACCGGCCTATGCACTGAGAGGGACCCTTCCTGGGTTCGGGTCTGGAGAGTGCTCTGGGAGGCCTGGGTCTCAACAAACATTGGAGTGAGAACGGTGCTCCGGAAACGCCAGTCAGGATCGATGGTATATTCCTGCGTGTGAGAACATTTCAGATGAAACAGTGTTCTTTCTTTAGCAACATGAAAATATTTTCACTTCAAACCCAATGGCACCATCAGCAGAAATATATCCTGACTACGTATTTCTCTGTTGCAAGTAGCTCTCATTTGTAGTTTCAACTAAACAATGATTTGTCAAGTAGAAAAACTACTTATTATTAGAAGAAAAAAACATTTTTCTATTCCTCAACATTGTGCAGGATAAAAGGCTTGATGTAAAACTCAGTGGCCTGGCACGGCACAGCATGGCTGTGCCAGGCAAACACTTAGCTCTGCGAAGCGCCTGCCGGCGCCCGGCACGGAGATGGTGTGAGCACAGCCGCACGGCCACAGCTGAGGCCCGGCCTCCTTCCAGGAGCGCTCCCCACTGTGCAGATGGTCGTGGCAGGTACAGCTGCCCTGAGGAGGCACAGCCTCACGCTGCCGCGAGGAAGGAGAGCACGGCGGGAGGACAGTCCCAAGGAAGGGAATCCGTGTGGCTACAGAGTGAGTGGGAGAAGGGAGGCAAGCGTAGATGCTCCAGAGAAGAATGTGGGGCCGTGCTGAGAAAACTCCGAGACCAGAAGGAATGTTCATGGGCTGACAAGCAGGGAAAGCCCAGGATGTTCGTCACTGTTACAGAGACAAGCACTTTACCTGGAATTCACATTCTGACAGAGGATGCTCAAACATGGGGTTTGGATAATCTGGGCTCATGCTAGTCATTTCAAGCAGAAAGTCTGTTGCCAAACTTAAAAAGTGCACTTCTATCTTAGGAGAATATAAAGAATTTAGTGCCAACAGTCGGTCCAAGGTATTTGCAGGTAACCTAGTTTCATGGCTCCAAAAATTTCGAATAATTAATCTGAAAAGCAGAGAGGAAAAAGGCATGTTGCTTAGACATAGACAAACGAGAGGGGAAAGGCACAGCGCCCAGCCAGGTGGAGCTCAGCAGGGGACACACCACTCGACTACAGGGAGACACTGGGGAGGCAGCACACTGCGATGCCCATGGGAAGGCCCTGTGCGCGTATACAGGTCTGGTCAAGGCGCTAGACATATACGCGCCTACGGTCTGGGCTGGCTGGGGCTTTGGGTAGGTCACGGCATGAAGACTCAGCTGGGGACCCTTTCTCTGCTGTATCTCGCTGTCTCCCACTCTCATGAACAAAATAAATAAAGCTGAATTTATTCTGTCCCTGGGAAATTTTCAGTGATGAGTACATAAGGTTAACTATCTTGAAATCGAAGAATCACTTTAAGAAATTACATGTGAGACCAGAGACCAGCAGATGGCATAATGGTTATGTCGATGGACTCCCACGTAGTTGACAGTACAAGTCCAGACCTGGCGGCTTAAAACTCACACCGGGCCCAAGATCCCAAGTAGAGAATGGAGGAGAATGGACTGCAGCATGGCCATCCTACCTGGTGGGTGATGTCTTGTTTTCTGTCTCTCTGGCAAGCACACACGCCCTATAGCAAAAATCTCTCAAAAAAAATAATAAAATAAAATAAAAAAAGAAAGAAAGAGAGAAAAGAAAAGAAATGAAATGATGCATGAGACTGGGACCAGCAGGTGGCGTGGTGATTATGACACTGGACTCAGCTAACCATAGTCTGAGTCCTGAAGCCTGCAGCCTGAAAGCCATGCCGGGTACGTGTATATGGGAACGTGCCCAAAATTCCAACAAGAGAATGGAAGAGTAGGGATTGCAGCATGCTGCTCCCCTCAGGGGGAGATTTCTCACTTTCCCTCTCTTGGTCTTTCTCTGGCAAGAGCCCTATGGCAAAAACATTAAAAATTACATATGAGAAACAGAAAAAAAAAAAAAAGAAAGAAAGAAAGAAAGAAAGAAAGAAAGAAAGAAAGAAAGAAAGAAAGAAAGAAAGAAATTACAGAAAAATGGAATTAGTGTATAAATCTATTTTGGTGCAAAAAACTTTGAGATCTATGCATAGAGGTTTCACAACACACACTTTCCAGGAACTTTTTGAAGACTCCATGTATAATCTTATGTTGTCTTGCCAAAATAATTCGTTTCAAAAATTACTGTCTTAAAATATCTGAAACCTAAGTTAATTAAACACCAGATTAGGCTTTATAATTTATAAATGTTTATGAAATCCAAGTGCAGGTTTTTTTTCCTCTTAAGCTTGTCCATTTATTTCTTCCATGAGCAAGAGAGGAGGAGAGTGTAGGCCCACAGGGTGTTGCCACTGGCACAGCTTCAGCCCTGCCAGCCCTGGTTCGTGGTCATGGGCAAGGATGTGCCCAGTGTACTAGGGCAGCCTCTGGTCTGCCCCAGGGACCTTCTCCTGTGAGGCTGTCTCACAGAGCACACGTGACCATGTCCCCTCGCAACTGTTAAGTCTGATGAATCTGATTTTTTTTTAAAGACAGAGTCACACTGTCACGATCTTGCCTCATCCTCCCAGCTGGAACTGCAGGCATGTGCCACCCCCTTGGCTTTTACACAGTCTTACTAAGTAGCCCAGGACAGCCTCAAGCTCGGGATCCTCCTGCCTCCCCACCAGGCTGAAATCACGGGCAAGTGCCACTGAACCTGGCCCTCAGACTGGACCAGGAATCAAACCGAGGCCTTCCGGTGGCCCCAGCCTGCGAAGCGCAGCCGAGGCAGCACATGCCACCAGGATGTGGGGGTGCCATCCACTGCATTCTGAATGGAGGCAGGAGGAAAAAAGTGGCATGCAAAGTCATACAGAAGGCTCACTGTCCTTAGGGCCAGGCCTTGGTGGCACATCCATACGACGGGCAGGCATGTCAGAGCACAGCAGAGATCACTGAGAGTCCTGCCTACTTCTAAGGTTTCAAACACTGATAATAGGTTACATGTGATCTCCACTCTTTGTGCTAAATGAGAGCAGAATAATCGTCACTAGATTGTCTTTATATTCTTTTTTTTTTGGGGGAGAGGTTTTTCACTATAGGGCGCGTGCAGTCACCAGACAGACAGAGAGAGAGACAGAGACAGAAAGCGAGAAATCACCCCCCAGGGGAGATGGTCACGCCGCTATCCCTTCTCCTCCATTCTCCTCTTGGGATCTTGGGCACGCACGCACACGCGCCCGGCGTGAGTTTTAAGCCACCGGATCGGGGACGCGAACCGCGGTCCACTACATGGGAGTCCAGCGACATAGCCATTACGCTAACTGCTGGTTCCCGACTGTCTTTATATTCTGAAGCACAAACCCACTGAACTAGCAGAAAAAACTTCATCTACGCTATTTCTTCGAGAGTTTTATTATAATGTCATTATTAATTTTTAGATTTTTGCCATAGGGCATGTGCACTTGCTGCACAGACAGATAAAGACAGAGACAGAAGGGGAGTGAGAAAGAACTCCCCACAATCCCTTCCCCTCCGTTCTCCTCCCAGGGTTTTGCAAGCACACAGATACACTCATCAAGAGTTTTATTCTGAAAACACCCATTGACATGTTTAAGTCCTCATGATGTGGTTAAAATAGTCATGGGACATGTAATGCTACTTCGGTCTACAGAGAACTGCATCCACACAGGGTCCCGTAAGACCACACCACAGAGCCCAGACGCACAGCGGGCTACCCCGTCAGGTGTGCGAAGTGCACTCTGCTGTCCACATCCGATGAAACTGCCTAAGTTCTCAGAACGCGTTCCTGTCGTTAAGTGACACACAACTACACAGTCTGACTAAACTTTATGAGATAACGAGACACCAGGAATGCAAACACATTTCTAGAACTGCTGAGGAACACTCTGTGCTAGTCTAGAAAGCAATATCCACAGGAGCTCACTGTCCGGGCCCAGTCGCCCCAGGAAGAGCACATACTGAAGTTCAAGATTCTCGTCGATCAGTCCTTGAATCAGCACATCTTTTGCCAGTTTAAATATTTCCTGGGAGTCGTCATCTGCTTGATTTTCTGGATCTCTGTTTGAGAAAATGACAGAACAAGATTCTACTAGTCTCTTCTAGCCCTGCTGTCCAGCCCAAACGCACTGTCAGGAATAAAAGTGAGAAAGCTGGCACTTCCCCTGAACGGGAACTGCCACAGTCACCCTGGGCCCCTCTCACTGGTGTGAGCCTGGGCCTGCGGACCCACAGTCATTCCCAACAGGAAGAAGAGACAGGAGCAGGCACAGAGGTGACAAGAGTCGAGGGACACCATGGTGGGGGCGCAGTGTTCTTGAGGGATGAGGCACCCAGTAGACTTCCTCTCTTTGTCTTCACAGACCTCAAAGAATAACTATGGAGCCATAGGGTGCCCGAGCAGTAATGAAACTGGACACACATGGGAAGGTCTCAGGTTTGTGTCCCAAGGCCTCCCTGTACGTGGCAAGCATGGACATGCCCATGAACCTGCTGGCTTGGGATAGGGAGGAACCTTGGCTTGAGGGCCCTCCTGTGGGTGTCTGTGTCTGTCTCTCATGGAAAAAAATAAATACAGAATAACTATATCAACATGTTACGAAAGCAGGGCACTTAAACTTTGAACTCGGTAATTTCACTCCCTCCATATTTCCCACAGATTCATGAAATGAGTTCAAATATGGACACAATCCAATATACTGAAACGAACTGATTTAAATTATTAAATATTTGGTAAAAACTGTTTTATTACATTTCAGGTTGCTAAAGGTACCCAAATGGTGCCTAAAAATGGCCACAGAACACGTCAGCAACCAACTCACCTGTAATTGTCATGAATCCACATGAGAATGTTGTACATCTGCTCTCGGCAGATGGGGGATGGGTGGGAAATGAATTCTACAACAGGGCTCAGAAGTTCTCGGAGCTCCACTGGTTTCAGTTTTGCCATCGTCTTATAAATTATGTCCAAACACACCTTTTGTCTTTCATCATCTCTGCAGTAAAAGGGGTTTTGAAACTTTCAAAATCTGACAAGCAACTTTGTCTTCTTCGTATTCTTTTCTAGTTTCAAAACCTCTGCTAGGCATTACTACACTTAAATAAAATTACGTTCCTAAAAATAATGATCAGGACTGGGCTGAAGAAAACCCTCATAATGGCAAACAAAATGAGCAAAAAATAAATAAATAAAACATTTCTAATGAAAAAGAATGGTTTCAAGTGTTAGCTGCTGTGTCATATAGTGAAGATAAGAACAGTCTGGTCCTAAGTAAGGCAAACACCTTTTCTTGTTGTGTATATCTTTTTTAAGCACCCAGCTTAGAGCCCTGCACACAGAAAGGACTCAAAGTGTTTACTGAGGGAAAGCAGGGCACTGTGGCATACGCCCTGTTACTGACACCCTTTCATCGGTAATTTACTACTACACAAAACACACACAAACCAAGACTACCTAGTACACATAAGTAAGTGATCAGAAGCTTCCTGTTTTAATATTTTTTTTCTCCTGCAACTTTTTTTTTAATTACTTAACATTCATTCCCTGAGCATCATCACAACGTACTAAATGTGGTTTCCCATCTAGAATAAACCGCATAGTGGCTTAATCATGCATGTTATCATCAATAATATTCCATTTCTGCTTTCATACATATGTATACGTATATATATGTTTTTTACCCCATGTTTGACCCTCTGCCCTTTCCCACTCTCTTATTACACTATCTCTGCTATATACAGTTGTCTTCCATTCCTTTTTCCCCAACATTTTGTTGATCACACAATATCATAAGTAATCTAACTACTTTCAGCAGGTAATTTCAAGAAGAGTAGTTTTGAACTGGTAATGATACTTCCTTGAAACTTAAAGCATAGAAACAGGTTAGTATTCTGTTCAAATAGTAGGTACATGCACCTATCAACAGCTCAAGACAGGACAAAAATCCTTTAAAACCGGACAACAAAGCTTAGGAGAAAAGCAGCAATAATTCAGTCAAGTTACAGAATATTGTTTCATCGGTTCAGTCTCATGTACTTAATCTTTCTTCTGTTAAGGTTCGATCTTCCAGATTGAATTCTGGGATATAATATTCATCTCCAAACATTGTCCCTACAATTAAGTTGCCCATTTTCTTAGTTTTTGAACTCTTATTTCTGTGTGTCTGCATTTAATGCAGACACACAGAAATAAGAGTTCCTGCTTTAATATTTTGTGCTATGATGTAATTTTGAAAATCATTAAACAGTTTTAACATGTAATTGGAAGGCTCATACCTGGCAAAACAGGCACAAAACACAAAACCAGGCCTCTTAAGTCTGCGAAGAGCCTGACTGCATTTACCGGGAAGACTCCGGCCCACCAGGCTCTCACGTCCTCCCTATGCTGTCCTCACCTTTTCTTCTCAGGTTCAAACTTCGCAAGCACAAGAGACTTCAAAAAGTGCAAGGAAAGATGGATTAAAGTGGGAGTTTATTTTGTAGCTAAAAAATCCTTTTGAAATCCATGTGAGTGTCTTCATAATAAGCATTTCCATGAAGGGGAAGTCCCTACAAGTGCATCTCATGGAATCCCATAGGTTCTTCTTGAGCCAGGAGACCCCTGAGCAAGCGGGTTCCCTGGAGCAGGGGGCAGGCAGCTGGGCTGGGGCCACTCACCTGTGTCTCATGACATGAATGAAGTCCTTGCTCTTCAATTGGAAGAACAGGTCTGCCATTTCCTCTGCTCGACTGAGCACCACCTCCAGGCAGAGTGTCTTCATCACCCCATGAAATTTGGGCAGCAGGAAGAACACGATGTTCATGAACCTGGGCAAGAGGACTAGTGAGAGGCCCACCATCGCCCTCCCCTCGCCCCCATGTCCCCACAGCCTATGGGCCACCAGCCATCAGGGGAGGGAAGCTTGGGCTGCTGTGCTCACACACACAGTTATCTGCCTCACCTGTCAGCAAGTGGAGGGAAACTCCGGGCCAACTTGCTCAAACACACGATAAATTTGTCCTCCATCGTGTGCTGATGCTGCTTCAACTGTTTTACCACCAGCTCACACACAGACTCCTCCAGCACCTGAAAAATGAAGTTTCCTCTCAATACACAAAGATGGAAACCGATGCTAGTTCTGGAAAGCACATTTCTCTTAAATAGTAAATGAGCCCAAGAAAGGCACTGATGTCATCATCTACGAGGCTGGTGAGGTGCGAGCCGAGAGGGAGTGCTAAGAGTTGCTGGTGTGTGTGAGCCGCCCACAGTACAGTGCAGGGTCCTGGAGCTCACGAGCTCACACGCAGGAAGCAGGAGGACCGGTCACCAGTGCTGTGCTGTGCTATGAGCACGGAGGGTCTGGTTTGTCAGACCCAAGAGGAAGGCTGGCGTTTCCTCTGACAACACTGCCAGTAAAAACTAAAACTAGGGGGAACCAGCAGTTAGCGTAATGGCTATGTCGCTGGACTCCCACATAGTCGACCGCGGTTCGCATCCCGGACCCGGTGGCTTAAAACTCACCCCGGGTGTGTGTGCGTGTGTGCCCAAGATCCCGAGAGGAGAATGGAGGAGAAGGGATTATGGCGTGACCATCCCCCCTGGGGGGTGATTTCTCGCTTTCTGTCTCTATGTCTCTCTCTGTCTGTCTGGCGAGCGCACGTGCCCTATAGCGAAAACCTCTCAAAAAAATAAAAAAAATTTAAAAAAATAACAAAACTAAAACTAGGGACTAAACACCAGTCAGTACATTTTCTGTGATGTTCCAGTCAGTCCACACAGTAGCCCTCTCACTGCCTGCCTGCCTACACCGTCTCCATCAGGTGTCACTACCTACTGTCATGCTTTCGTTTGGGGACTGTCTCCCCTCCCCCATGCCAGTCCCCCCTGCCAGTCCTAACCCTGATATGTCCCCAGAACCTCAAGTGAGAGCTCAACAAGGCTAAGGTCTGAACATAGTACACTGGGCTGAGTTGTGGAAAATGCTGCTCGCTTCCTTCATTTGCAGCTCATTTACACCTCACAGAGACCAGAGAGGGATAGTGAGGAACTTTCTAGGGCACTAAGAGTGGACAGGTCATTTTTCAACACAAACTCACTAGTAATGAGCCAATTTTAACACTATGCTCAAAGAAGGTCCTGGAACACAACAACACACATGTCAGAGGCCTGAACCCCGTGGAGGATATTTTCTTCAGGTATTACACTACTGATTCTTAAAAAAGGTATGTATTTTAAGCTTTTACGCTTATCGATTTTTATTCATGATAGAAAGCATGTGCATGCACATGGTGGGGAAACCTCTGACAGGGTCTCGTTAAACTCTGCCCCCCCCCCCCCCTGCCCTGGCCCTTCAGCTCACCAGGATTTGGGGCACACATGTACAAACTTGGTGTGTTTTCAGGCTGATCTGGGAACTGAACCCAAACCCACACACTAACCCTGCCAACTGTACCACCAGGTTGGGCCAAGCTGTGTTTTTCTTAGAGGTATTCAAGAGCCAGCAGGTGACGTAGTGGTTGGGGTGCTGGACCATGGTCACCCATGTGGCTGACCGTGGTTCAAGCCCCAGATCTGGCAGCTTGAAACTGTGTGTCCCCAGGTGTGTGCACATGCATGCCCCACATCCTGAGAGGAGTATGGAGAAGGATTGTGGCATGGCCAATCCCCCCTTTGGAGTCATATCTCACTTTCTGTCTCTCTTTGTCTCTCCAGTGAGCACACACCCTATAGCAAAAATCTCTCTCTAATAAAAAAGAAAAAAGAAAAAGGAAGAAGAAGATGAATGAGATGGTTACACAAGCAAGTAAAAAAAGCAGGTTATGGGCCAGTCAGTGGTCTGGTGGTGAAGGCAGCAGGATCCCACACGGCCAACGGTACAGTTTAAGGCTCAGACTCAGCAGCTTAAAAAAAAAAAAAAAAACACTAGGTGCATGTGTTGTGGGCACATGCATGCCCAAAATCCTGAGAGGAAAATGGAGAAGGAATTGTGGTAAGGCTATTCCCCCTGGGGGATGCTTTCTAACTTTCTCTGACAAGTATGTGTAGCCTGTAGCAAATCAAAATAGACAGACAGAAAGAAAGCACGTGAGCAGGCTGCATAACAGTACGGATAAAAGGGACGTTCGACAGGCAGAGTGGTGGGACATAACCAGCGCTCTTTCTTCTGCGTGTTTTACTCTGGTTTCCAAATTTCTACACTAAATCTATACCAACTATACACTTAAAAAAAAAAAAAAAAGCAATAAAAAACAAAGATTTTATTGTTTTTTTTTTTTTTTTTGAGAGGTTTATTTTTTCACTATTGGGCGCGTGCGCTCGCCAGACAGAGAGAGACATAGAGACAGAAAGCGAGAAATCACCCCCCAGGGGGGATGGCCATGCCGCAATCCCTTCTCCTCCATTCTCCTCTTGGGATCTTGGGCATGCACGCACACGCGCCCGGCGTGTTTTAAGCCACCGGTCCGGGACACAAACCGCGGTTGACTACGTGGGAGTCCAGCGACATAGCCATTACGCTAACTGCTGGTTCCCCAAAGATTTTATTCTTAATAAACTGAAATTTAAGTCATAAGAAATGACATCTGAGGATCTGCTGTGACTTGCTCCACCTGTGGTGAGAACCAAAGGCATTCCATGTGTTGAAACCTTATACTTAGAGACATTAGAATCATGTGGTAACGAGATTATTCTGAATTTTAAAAATTTGTTTAATTGACCAAAATAGCTGCTAATGCCTAACAAATCATAAGTGAAGTATTATCTTCCCAAATGGGTTTACTTCCTTGCATTATGAAATTTTTTTTGAAATCCAGACAATCTGTAAGTGGTAAAACAAACAAGGATCCAGTTTGCTGTGTTCGGGGTCTGGTCTCCACACAGGACCACCAGGCTTCCCTAGGCCTGTCCTCACGCAGCCAACAAAAACCACAGGCCTCACTCCTGAGGAACGGGGTTGGAGATGTGAACTTGGGAATCGTGAATATGAAGGCAATTTGTGAAGCCAGGAGGCTGGAAGATGGGCAGGGAACAGAAGGAAACCGAGACCTGTGGCACAGTGGTAGGGGTGGCAGCGAAGGAACTGAAGGGGCAACTGCAGGGATGTAGGAAAGGCAGTGTCCTGGAAGCCAGCCCGCTGGAGTCGTTCCAGACAGGCCCCACCACAGCGAGGGCCCCAGGAAGTGGCAGGGCCTCCTGTCACAAGCTTACTGGTGGTGGAGACGTTGAAAGCTGCTCTGTGCTCTCTCTTAACACACGAGGGGGCACAGCGGCCCAAGGCACCCTCCATACCCACCCCGCAGCACTGTCAATCAAGGCCCGTGTGGTTACATACACCTCACTCCGGCTGAGGTGGCCTGCAGATTCAGCACTCAGGCCTGAGTATGTGCTGCACACCGTCTGTGACCGTCTGCTCACTATCTGCCGAGTGGGCAGGACTCACAGACTGACAGAGGTCCCCTGGGAAGTGCCAGCTCCTACTCAGCAGCCATAATGTCGGACACTGGGCACCGCGGCCTTTGCTGCAGCAGCCGTCTCCAGGTGGTTTCCCCAGAAGGAGAGCCGGAGTCCAAGTTCGAGACATGAGGCTGGTTAAGCTGCTCACCCAGACCGGCACACTGACGAGTCGGGTGCCACTCCTTGTACGTTTGCCAACTTTCTAGGTGTTTCAGAGAGAAACCTGGGCCAGGTGGGAGCAGGGTGGTGGGGTGGCTGACCCCCATGGCCTTCTGTACACTCTGGGTTTCAGATCCACCAACTTGAGAAACATGTCAGATACATGTGTGCGCCCAAAATCGAAAAGGGGAGGTGAAGAAAGGATTGCGATGCACTGTGTTTGGTATATAGTAGAAAAGAGAGAAAATAATAAATCTAGATACCCATTTTGCTTCTAACAATGTGCGGGAAACACATATCCAGAGTTATGCAAGTCAACACTGAAAAAGAAGCATGTGTTTACAACTGTAGGGCACTCACATTATCTCTCTCAGCAACGTATCGGAGAACAAGTCCTAGGACTTCCGCAGCTGCTGCATATACTTCTTTGTATTTCACAAAGGACATATTACTGACCAAAGCTTGAAAGTATCTACAACAAATACCGAAGATAAATACACATAAAATAGTCCATTCTGTTGTTTGACATAAAAACATAACAATTTTCCTCTTTGTATCATATTAATAACACAAATTCAGAAAACACAACCACAAAACACAATGCAAATGACTTCTATGAGTACATACAGGGTGTGTATAGTTAAGGGCACCCAGAGGGAACAGGAAGTCCATTCCTGTACATGGAGTCCACACAATGCCAGATACTCCAAAACTTTAAAGGCAAGAAACAGCCACCATCCAAGATCACAAAGCCACCAGAGATCGCACACAGAGTGGCTATGACGCAAACACTGGATTCAGAACTCCTCGCTAACAGAACAAAACTCCTTACTGAAGGCACTCCCTCCTAAGAGGGAATGACCCTACGTTTTGGGGCAGGGCAGGGTCCGGCAGGGGCAGAACAGAGAGGAGGAAAGAAAAGTTCATGGCCGTGAGCCCTGAAATGAATCCTTGCATGGATCCCAAGTTAGTTTCAGGGGTAAATATTGAAAATGCCAGATTAGAAAATAAGAAGGAAAATACTCAGCACCTCTTTTTCTGATGTACACATAATAAAGTTGCACAAAATTTTGAAAACCGACATTCCTCATGTACATTGGACAGGTTTCTTTCCCCCAAATGACTTCTACATCCAACTTCCTAATCTAGGTTTTTTTTTTTTTTTTTTTACATGACCCATGTAAAAAAATACATTTGTCAAAACTGAACCATACTCCAGCTGGTCAATCCAATTCAGGTGGTCCTGAACCTAAAAAAGAATCGAAGCATAGTACGTACTTGGTACTCTCAACACCACACTTCGGGTCATAGGGAGGCAAGTTGTTGGCCATTACGATACCCAGCAACTGAATCCCTACTGAATTGTCCTTTGAATTAGGATCTTTACTGGAAAACTTCTCAAATATTAACCTGAAACATAAGCACAAAGGAGGAAATAGAGATTGTCATATAATAAAACAGGAAGCCAAACAGAACTTTCTAAAGCTAATCGGTTCCACCCCGCTTGTTACGTACCCCAGTTACCCTCCTTTGTGACACAGTAGTTTTCTATGTCTTAGTCTAGTTGCTGCCCACATTCTCCCTTAACTGGCAGTAAAACGTTCTGTGAGTTTTATCTTGGCTCAGGCCACATAGAGAGCATCAAAGGAAGTCCCACAGCCCACCCCTGAGCCCTGCATAGGGAAGCCTAGAGGTGAGCTGAGGGTGGGGAAAGGGACTTCTGGAGGGTGCAGCTCCGCCTGGGGCTTCTGCCTCTTAACCACTGGGCAGAGGTTTCCTTAGATGCAATTGACACCCTTGTAAATGGGCTCAATTGCTACGTTCTGACTGTGGCATTTTATGACATTACATTTCACTGTGATCACCCCTTACTATTGTTTACACTCCTCTCTATTTGCAATCGTCAGAGGGCCATGCACTGACCAAAGATGGAGATGGAGAAAGAAAGAACCCCCAAGGGGGAATGGTTATGCATCTCCATTTCTCTGTCCTGTCAGGGATGGGGCACACATGCACACAAGCACCTAGAACGCTCTTCAAGCCACACTCAATCATGTGGGATCCAGCTTCCTTAACCAACAGGCTCCAGGGTTGGCCCAATACAGTTCATGTTAACTTTCTTTTTTTTTTCCTTTTTTTGGAGAGGTTTTTGCTACAGAGCCTGTGCACTTGCGAGAAATCCCCCCGAGGGGTGGGAGATGGCCATGCTGCAATCCCTTCTCCTCCATTCTCCTCTTGGGATCTTGGGCACACACGCACATGCACCTGGTGCAAGTTTAAGCCACTGAATCCAGGACTCGAACCATGATAGACTATATGGGAGTCCAGTGACACAGCCATTATTAAGCCAACTGCTGGTCCCTTAACTTAAGTTTCTAAGCAATATTGCAGATATTAGTAAATATATACCTGTAAGGGATAGATAAACAATCCTTCCAGCATTCAACGAGAGTCTTTATGATTTCAAGGTTGTGTCTAAACACGGCTCTTTTTGGATGAAATACATGTTTAATTAGGAAATGAAGCAATCGATTTGCTAATACTTCATCTTTAGGAACCCCCTGAAAAGGTAGAAAATGTTATATTAATATGCAACATTCCAATCTGGAAAAAAAAATTTTTTTTTTTTGGAGAGGTTTTTGCTATAGGGCGTGTGCACTCACCAGAAAGACAGAGAGAGAGAGACAGGAAGTGAGAAATCACCCCCCAGGGGGGATGGCCATGCCGCAATCCCTTCTCCTTCATTCTCCTCTTAGGATCTTGGGCATGCATGCACACGTGCCCGGCGTGAGTTCAAGCCACCGGGTCCGGGACTTGAACTGCGGTCGGCTCCATGGGAGTCCAGCGACATAGCCATTATGTCAACTGATGGTCCCAGAAAAAACGTTTTTTCAATCTACTTGTAAAAAGAATCTGCTGTCTCCCTGAGGAGTCTGGCTCCTGGTTAAACTGCAAGTGACCTTCCAGGGCTGACCACAGGTGTTGGCAGGCCTTAGGGAGCCACCTCCCAAAGCAACCTACACTGCAGCCTCTGAAGAAGGTGCTCAGGACTGGGGCCGGGCCCCTGCTCTCCAAGTGCCGGCCAGGCCCCTTTTGTGAGGCCACAGGCAGAGGTCCCCTGCAGGTGCTTCTACTGGACTCATCATGGGGCAAGAGGAGGACAGTGTACACTGTCCCCACCTGGCTTGGCATCAGTGCTTTTCTACTCCAAGTCCTCCGACTTCACCTCAGAGTCCACAAAACTGCCACTGCCTTTCTGTGCACACTCCTCAACACTGAGACCACCCAGGTCTGTGCTGACATGCCTCGCCCTGGCCCAGTGCGTCATTCCACAGGGAAATGGAATGGTGCTCTCTCTCCAGCTTAGCTTCTTGCTTATGCCACTTCAGCGAGTGATACAGGCTTCTCTTTGGCCGTCTCTGGCCCTCCTGTGGCTCTGATTGGCTACACCTGGAAGTCCTCCCTTCTCAAGCTTAGCTGAGCTCCTAACATCTACGCAAGTCTTCTCCAACAGATTCTATGTTGAACTAAATGCCCTCTTAATTTTTTCATGTTATCAAGCAGGTTACAAATTAGTTTACCATTTTAATATTAAAAATCTAAATCTAGTTACAGTGAAATAAATGATGGGCATATCCAGACAGAAACCTGACAAAGCAATGCTCTTAATATGTTTAATAGACCTTGTCCCACAAAAAACCCCACTTTTGCACCTGTCAGTGTTCACAATCTTGAAGGAGCAGGCAAAGCTCCCACAACACAGGTCTATGCTTGTGGGTGCCAGTCCACACAGGCTTTGGCACCACACAGTCAGTCACCGGCAGCCACTTCCTTAGCAGTTGCCACCACAGCTTAGAGACAACACTGAATAAACCAGCTGGCTAACACATGTCTAAATACCCAGGGAGTCCAATCACAGCAGAGGCCCTCAGGGTCTCATACTCAGGGTCTCTGATACTTAACACGCGATTTTAACACATCTGTTAGCAAGCAGCTAGCGAGTAAAAGTAACAAATGAGACAAACACCTGATAGTTTAGTAAGAAGAGAAAGGTCAGAAGATTTAGAAGCAGATGAAAAAAAAAAAAGGTCAAAAGACCACCAAAACAAACAAACAAACAAACAAACAAACAAAAAAAAACACAAGAGACCCAAAACGACCAAAACAGTGTGAGGCCATTTAGAACAGGGCCACCACCTGAGATGACAATGCTAGAAATGTGACTAACTCGTGGAGATTGCACCTTCACACACTCAACAGGATACCAGCAAAGAAACAAGATAATTCCACACAAAAGCTATTGCGGTCCTTACTGTGGGAGTGGCGAGGCTTGTCCAGGAGAGAATAGTGGCCACTATCTCGACCACCATGTAGTGAATTCCTTCTCCACCACTGTTTTCGGAAACAGCCAGCTGCAGCAAGGGGCTGAGCCAGGACTTGGCGTACGCCCGGAAGACCTACGAGGGATTTCAAGAGTCACATCATCAGAGAATTGTGATGAATAATTCCTATTAATACAGGAATATACACTCTACCACCTAAAACTTGATGTTATGATTTGACCTAGATCTAAAACAGACATAAATTCTAACAATTACCCACTTAGTCAAATAAGATTCTCTCTTGGATTCTCTTTGTGGCCTCCTAAAACAACTGTATAGAAATGGAATACCTGTAGATCGTTGCATTGCTTAAAACCCTTCTGATATAATAGTGCTTACAGAAATCAAAAAAGGATTCTATATCAACCCTCTCTGCTCTACCTAAATAGTACACAGCTACAGGAAATGCTAATTTCATATTATGGAAATGCATAGGCATATGGAAGTGAGATTATAAAATTAGGTAAGCACAAATGGTTAAATTTTTTTCATTTATTCCAATACTGCAGAAGTCATTCTTTACAAACCTCACAAGTTTAAGATCTGTGAAACCTTGATAAAATATATCCATACAGGGAACCAGCAGTTAGCGTAATGGCTATGTCACTGGACTCCCACGTAGCCAACCGTGGTTCACGTCCCGGACCCGGTGGCTTAAAACTCACGCCGGGCGCGTGTGCGTGCGTGCCCAAGATCCCGAGAGGAGAATGGAGGAGAAGGGATTGCGGCGTGACCATCCCCTCTGGGGGTGATTTCTCGCTTTCTGTCTCTATGTCTCTCTCTGTCTGTCTGGCGAGCACACGCGCCCTATAGCCAAAACCTCTCCCAAAAAAAAAAAAAAAAAATATATATATATATATATATATATATATGTGTGTGTGTATATATATATATATATATATATATATATATGTACACTAAATTGCATTTAATTATGCTAGGAATTGAAGGACCATGACTCTTTACTAGAAAAGAACAGACTAAAGATGATAATCCCGACTGCTGCCTACCTCTGAAACTCTCTACTTTCTTCTTCAAATATGTTTCAGCTACTCTCACAGTTTCATCTGTGGCCTCAAATCTTTCTGTACTACATACCCATAAGCTAAAACAAACAACTCTGAGCATACTCCTGAATTTCTGTAGCCTTATTTAAGAATTACAAATACAAAATTCTTTACTATCTTATTAAATTGTAACAAATACCTTAACACTGAAAATTTTTAAGTATATGCAAATATAAGGGAACTTCAAAAAGCTCACGGAAAAACAGAAGTATGAGCCAATTTCTGTGCTAACATATTTCGAAATCCATGCATAATTTTCTCATACTATGTACTTCCCATAAACATACTGAAAACCCCTCACACAAGGTCTGTAAAGACTTTTAGAATACCTCTAGGAACCACTACACGGGTCACTCTGGTCTTCAGATATGTGTGCACACTGCTCCAGATCTCAGAAGCACCTCAACACACACATGTGCACACACATAGGTGGGCACTCTTGCATACACATACACATGCGCACATGTACAGCAGGCATCTTTGCTCGCCAGCCAGTTCGGCACTCGGTGGATCATAAGCTAGAAATCCCATGTGACTCTGAGCATCATGGCCTCAACTGCATACCCAAACGCTGTCGCGTTTCTAACCACAGGATGTGACCGTACTTGGACGTGGGTCTTCACTAGTAATCAAGGAAAAGTGAGGTCTGAGAGAGGGCCCCAATCAGATGACTGGGACCCTTACAAAAAGGGGAAATAAGAGACAGAAGCACAGGGGAAGATGACGGGGAGCGATGGGAAGAACTCCACCTGCATACCATGCAACCAAGGCCGCCAGCAGCTGGAAGGGGACCGGCCCAGTTCTCCCTTATGGCCCTGGAGGGCACCAACCCTGCCAACACGTGTTCTTGGTCTCTGGCCTTCAGAACCCTTCATTAAGCGTCCATCTAAAGTACCCTGACAGCAGCCATGGAAGGTTTAAAGTGAGACCCTGAGGAACATGGGTCCCACTGCAGTTCCCAGACGGCCTCTCAATGAAGCTGCCTTTGGCTTTCTATGTCTATAGTGCTACCTGCGAGGACTTCCTAGCAGGCAAAGCAGAGGTGTCCGCTCTCAAACTAACTCCTACGCATGGCCTAGGACGTCCTGGCCCAGCTCACCCGTCCCTCCAACACCTTTGTCCAGACCTTCCCTGTGGTCTGAGTGGTCAATGCAGACATGTTCAGTTCTTGTAGTGGCTGCCTCCACTCACATTGCTCCCCTGAACTGGACCAAACTCCCACTGCCCTCTCCAAAATCTACCCAAACCCCCACTGGTGGAAAATGCTCCGACGTGAGACGGTGTTACATGTAGACACGATGACTAGAGAAAGAGCCAACTGTTTCTCAGGGATACCCTCACCAATTTCCCCACTACTATAAACAAAGAAGGTTGCCTGCCATTAGTTGCTACATGGGTTCAGAAAAATGGTGGTAGCTGTGCTAGTGTGTGAGTGTATATGATGTTGAGTGTGTGTGGGTGTGAGTATATGGATGTGAGGGTCCATCTGTGCAAGAACTTGGGGCTGGTGATTCGGGCTCTTCTGGAGGAGGAGCAGCTGTCGTCACTCTGGCTCCTGCACCTCTTGCTGCACAGGTTTGAGCATGTGCCGTGATGTGAAGTACACGATATCCTCCTTGAGGAGCTGCTGCCAGCCTCACTGTCACTGCCTTCTGCCCCAGACTGGATGGCGTGGCCCCGATGTCAGAATTTGGAGTCCGGGGACAGTGCTACCTGCCAGGGAGGGAGGTATCACCTTCCCAGGCCTAGGTACCACTGGAACATCAAGCCAGAGAGACTGAGTGGGATGTGACATAACCACGAGCCAGGAATGTCCACCTAGAGCAGAGAAAGGAGGCCGAGGTGGCACCAGCTACAGAAACTGGCGGGTGTATGGCCCCAAAGCCCAAGTCTGAGAGGATCACCAGAAAGAGAGGTACAAGCTCCACCATCATCCCATTCCAGGGACATGATCAAGACTGCCAATAGAAATACCCACTACCCTAGAGGGAGGAGCCACTGCTGCTCCTCAGCCTTGGAGTGTGCCATCTTGTGGGACTGACAAAACCCTCCTGAGGAAGAAGCTGCAGGGAGCTGCTGCCACTGGGTGCCTCGCCTTCCTACCACCACCGCTTTCCACATCCACTGGGGCTACTCGGCTCTGCTGCTGGGACTCAGGGTGCGAGGACGGAAGTATTTTCTGGGGAGGGGGCTGTGGCCTTTCTGGTCCCAGGTGCCACTGAGACTGAGAGCTGGATAAAGACTGAGCAGAGTGCAGGGCAGCCAGGAGCCGGGGCAGCTGCCGGGGCAGAGAGGCACCCGCGGGCGCTGGCTGGGAGGCCACAGCAGGCATGTGCAATGGAGCATACGGCTGAGAAGTAACAGAGGGACAAAGCAAGCACCTCATCACTGCCCTGTTCCGGGGGAGGATGAGACAGCTGACTACAAATTACCAACCTAGGGGTCAGCAGGCGGCATGGTGCTTAAGGCCCTGGATTCCCACACAGCCGAACACAGTTTGAGTCCCAGATTAAGTAGATTCAAAATCACACCAGGTGCATGTGCATACATGCCCAAAATCCCAAGAGGAGAAGAGATTGTGGGGCGGTCATCCCCACAGGGGGTGATTTCTCAATTTCCTTCCTTCTTTTTTCCAGCAAGCACATGCACCCTATGGCCAAAAAATAAACTATACCTATATATATCTCCCCACCCTACTGTCTCTCTGGGTAATAAAAAGCCTCAAGACACAGGCAGGCCCAACAAAGTGAAGAAAAGGATGCCAAGAATGTCTAGATACATGATTCTAAGAAACAGAGGAGTCCAACTGCTAGGCTCTGGAAAACCTACCTCATCCCATCTGGGGAGAAAACAAGAGAAAGTCTTTTGAAACTCTGAATCTGACTACCACCATGGATTCCAGTACTCCCAGGCCACTGGAGAACAATGAAACTGGCACAGAGCTAACAGGCACCTTGGCGAAGTGCGCAAGCATAGAGCTCCAGAAAACATTCGCCCTTCTGCCCCACCCCACCCCAAGTTCAAGAGCACCAGAGGGTGGAGCTTTGTTTTCAATAGACTCCACAGTTCAGAAGGAGCAGAGGATACAAGAGAGAAGCCCCCTCCCAACAGACTAGGAATTCGGCCATCACTCCCGTCTGGCAGGGGAGGTAGACCTGCACTATGCCTCCTATCATACTCAAGCCCAAAGAGCTGACCACCTGCTCAATCTGAGACCACCACAGCACAGCTCTTCTGAACCTACCCAAGCTGTCCCACACACAGGGTACATGGCACTGCTCTGGTCTGAACACGCAGTGGCTTGGAGCCCCTCCTAGACCAGAGGCACACTTGGGACATAACAGTCTTATGTCCCAAGCAGTACAAAATCTACTCAAAAAATTTGGAAGAATTAACTACCCTAGACCTAAAAATCAATGCAGAGACACAAGAAACATGAGAGAGAAAAAAAGAAAAGAAGAAAAGAAACTATGTCTCCTCCGAAAGTAATACATAACTCACCAGCAATGGATAGAAACACAGGATATCACAGAAATATCAGAAAAGGAATTCAGAATATTTATCATAACAAAATCAAAAGAGATGCAAGAGAAAAACAATGAATTCCAGGACATAAGAAAATCACATCACAACATAGAGGAAGAACTCTATAAGATACGCACCCTAACCAGCAGATGGCATAATGGCTATGTTGCTGGACTTCCACGTAGTCAACTGTGATTTGAGTCCCGGACCGGTGGCTTAAACTCATGCCGGGCGCGTGTGCATGTGTGCCCAAGATCCTGAGAGTAGAATGGAAAAGAAGGGACCGCAGCATGGTCATCGCCCCTGGGGAGTGATTTCTCGCTTTCTGTCTCTCTGTCTCTGTCTTTTGGGTGAGGGCACACACCTGACAGCAAAAACCTCTTCAAAAAAAAAAAAAAAAAAAAAAAAAAAGATATGCACCCTAAAAAAAGAATCAAACACAGGACTAGCAGTTAGCGTAATGGCTACTGAGCTGGACTCTCATGTAGTTGATCGCGATTTGAGTCTCGGACCCAGTGGCTTAAACTCACACCGGGCGTGTGCGCGTGCGTGCCCAAGATCACGAGAGGAGAATGAAGAAGGGACTGCGGCGTGGCCATCCCCCTGTGGGGGTGATTTCTCACTTTCTGTCTCTCTCTTTGTCTCTCTGGCAAGCTTACGTGCCCTACAGCAAAGGCCTCTCAAAAAAAATAAACAAATAAATAAAGAATCAAACACTTCTAGAAATAAAGAATATAACAGAGAAAATTAAGATCTCACTCAGAAGTATTAACAGAGGATTACACTATGTACAAGAAAAAAGAAATCTCTGACATTGAAGACAAAAATTCTGGGAACCAGCAGTTAGCGTAATGGCTATGTCGCTGGACTCCCACGTAGTCGACCGCGGTTCGCGTCTCGGACCCGGTGGCTTACAACTCATGCCGGGCGCGTGTGCGTGCGTGCCCAAGATCCCGAGAGGAGAATGGAGGAAAGGGATTGTGGCGTGACCATCCCCCCTGGGGGGTGATTTCTCGCTTTCTGTCTCTATGTCTCTCTCTGTCTGTCTGGCGAGCGCACGCGCCCTATAGCGAAAAACCTCTCAAAAAAAAAAAAAAAAATTCTGACTTAGCCTAAGCCACCAAAAAGAAGTAAAAATGAGGATAAGGGGACCAGCAGGTGGCATAATGGTCACTGGATTCCCACACAGTCGACCACGGTTCAAGTCCTGGACTCGCTGACTTAAAACTTAATGGCTTAAAATTCAAAGTGGGTGCATGTGTGTACATGTCCCAGATCCCAAGAGGAGAATAGAGAAGGGATTGTCGCATGGTCATCCCCCTGAGGGGGTGATTTATTACTTTCTGCCTGTCTGTTTCTCCAGTAAGCACATGTGCCCTATAGCAAAAATCTCTCTTACGAAAAAAAAAAATGAAGACAAGATATGGGAAATTTTAAGCACCATTAAGTACCTGAATAGCTGTGTAATAGGTATTCCAGAAAGTGAAGAGACAGATAAAGGCTTAGAAAATACCTTTCACAAAATAGTATCTGAAAACTTCCCACATCTAATGAGAGAGACATCCAGGTCCTCGAAACACAAAGAATACCAAACAGATTCAACTCTTATACTGACAGTATGGATAAGTTGGCACAGATCAATAATAGCGTTGAGTATTAATGGGTTTAATTCCTAAAGACAAAGACTGGCTAAATGGGTAACAAACAAGGGCTTTCAATATGCTCTTACCAGAAACTCACCTGATTGATGAAGACATACACAGACCGAAAGTGAAGGGCTGGAAAAGTCATTCCATACTAACAGACAGCAAAAAAAGGCTGAGGTTGTGATACTGCTATCTGATCAAAATAGACTCCAAAATAAATACTGTTAAAAGACGAAAAGTGGGACGAGCAGATGGCATAATGATTACATTGCTGGACTCCCACGTAGTTAACCACATTTCAAATCCCAGACCTGGCAGCTTAAAACACACCGGGCACGTGTGCATGTGTTCCCAAAATCCCAAGAGGAGAATGGAAGAGAAGGGACTGTAGCATGGCCATCCCTGAGGGTAATTTCTTGCTTTCTGTCTCTCTGGAGAACGCACGCACTCTATAGCAAAAATCTCTTAAAAAAAAAAAAAAAAGAAAGAAAGAAAGAAAAGAAAAATATTACATAATATCTAAGAGATTGATTTGCCAATGAGATTTTTTTTTTTTTTTTTGGGAGAAGTTTTCGCTATAGGGCGCGTGCGCTCGCCAGACAGACAGAGAGAGACAGAGAGACAGAAAGTGAGAAATCACCCCCCAGGGGGGATGGTCACACAGCAATCCCTTCTCCTCCATTCTCCTCTCGGGATCTTGGGCACGCACGCACATGGGCCCGGCGTGAGTTTTAAGCCACCGGGTCCGGGACACGAATTACGGTCGACTACGTGGGAGTCCAGCGACATAGCCACTACGCTAACTGCTGGTTCCAATTTGCCAATGAGATTTAACAATTATAAATATCACATACCTAATACTTAGGTACCCAAATAAGTAAAAGAAAGGCTGCTACACAGAAAGAGAAAGGTAGACTGCAACACACTAACTGTTGGAGACTTCAACACCCCACTGTCCCCACCAGACAAGTCATCAGAGACAAAGAACAAACAAAGAGGCACAGGAGTTAAATGATACCACAAATCAAACATCCCAGATAGACATTTATAGAACATTCCACTCAACAACTACAAAATACACATTTTTAAAAATGCAATACCACATTTTTGAAGACTGACTACATAATATGGCACAAGAGAAGCCTGTACAAATTTGTTGATAGAAGTAGAGAACTGTATCTAGCATGCTTTCTGACCACAATGGAATTAAATCTGAAGCCAACAACAGAAAGAGCCTTCAAAAATACAAATGCAAGGAAACTAAACAATTTACTACTAAACAACTTCAAAACTACTGAAAATATTAAGAATGAAATTTTTAAAATTCTTGAAATAAATGACAATCAAGACATGATTTTCAAAAATCAGTAAAAGCAGTCCCAAGAGGTAAGTACACAGCAGTTAGTGCACAGAAGGAAAAAAAAAAAAAAAAAAAAAAAAAAAAAAAAAAAAACAGAAAGGCCAAAATAAATAAATAAATAAATAAATAAATCTTAATGACACATCTCAAGGACCTAGAAAACCGATACCAAAAACGAAACAAAAAAAACACGGGCCAGCAAGTGGCATAGTGGTTGAGGTGCTGGACTCCCACATTGCCAACTACTTAAAAATCATGGTGTGTGTGTGTGTGCGTGTGTGTGTACGTGCATACACACGTGCACACCCAACATCCCAGGAGGAGAGTAGAGGAGGGATTACAACGTGACCATTCACCCTAGGGGGGGATTTCTCACCTTCCTTGGTACTGTCTTTCTCTGTCTCTCTCCAGCAAGCATATGTACCCTATGGAAAAACCTTTAAAACAAAAAACAAAAAAAGCCCAAAACTACTACTACAAAAAAGAATAAAGATCAGAACAGAAATGAGTGTTAATAGAGAATTAAAGAATACCAAAAAAAAAAAAAAAAAAAAGAAAGAAATTAAACTAACGACTGGCTTTTTTAGAGAATAAACAGAATCAACAAACTGTTAGGTATACTAAGCCAGAAAAACAGAGAATGGAACAAGATAATCAGTAATATAAGAGGCAATATTACAACATATATAACAAAAATAAAAAAAGATCATGAAAGCATAATCTAAGGGACCAGCAGTTAGTGCAATGGCTATATCGCTGGACTTCCATGTAGTGGACAGCGGTTCGAGTCCCGGACCTGGTGGCTTAAACTCACGCCAGGTGTGTGTGCATGTGTGCCCAAATCTCGAGAAGAGGATAGAGGAGCAGGGATTGTGGCATGGCCATCCTTGCTAGAGGGTGACTTCTTGCTTCCTGTCTCTCTGTCTCTCTTGTCTTTCCGGCGAGCGCACGCGCCCTATAGCAACAAAAACCTCTCCAAAAAAAAAAAAAAAAAAAAAGAATAATCTAAGTGACTGCTCACCAACAAACTACAAACCTAGATGAGATGGATACATTTTAGACACAAACACTTTACCTAGATTGAGTCACAGGAAGACACAAAAACTTCAAGTAGACCAATAGAGTAATGAGATTGAATCAGTATTAAACACTCTCAACAAGGAAAAGCCCAGATCTCCATGGCTTAATTTCTGAATTCTAAAAAAGGTTTAAAGAATTAATCCCAATTCTTAAACTATTTCTAAGGATCCAAAAGAAAGAACCCTCCCAAACCCATTCTATGAGGCCTCCATCATCTCGATACCAAAAGCAGCCAAGAACATAACTCTAGACCAATATCCCTGATGAATAACAGATGTGAAAACACTTAACAAGATACTAGCAAGTTAAATCCAACAGCACATTAAAAAGATTACATACCAGGGTCAGCAGGTGGTGTGGTGGTTAAGGCGTTAGACTCCTACATTGGCCGACACAGACCCAGTGGCTTGAAAATCATGGTGGGCATGTGTGTCCAAAGTCCCAGGAAAAGAATAGAGAAGGGATTGTTGCATGGCATCCCCTCAGGGGGTAATGTCTCACTCTCTTTTTTTCTCTTTCTCTCCAGCAAGTGTATGCCCTGTGGCAAAAACCTAAAAAGTTATATTCCATGACCAGGTAGGCTTGATCCCAAAGATGCAAGGATGGTTCAACATACACACAACAATAAATGTAACATATCACATAAACAAACAGAAAGATAAAAATCAAATGATCATATCAACTGATGTAGAAAAAGTATTTGATAACCTGAAACATCCCTTTATGATTAAGACTCAACAAAATAAATTTTAAAAGGTACATTTCTCAAGACAGTAAAAGCCATATGTAACAAACTCATAGCTAACATCATACTAAATGGGAAAAAGCTTAAAGACTTCCTACTAAAAACAGAAAATGACCAGAAAAAGAAAAAAGCCAAAGAGAAAGGTACCTGGGTTCAACTAAAGCACCAGCCTGCTCCACCGTGAGAAGCCACTTTGTGGGAACCAATGGAAAGGAGCTTGAGCTACTGGGACCTATTCCCTATGAATTCATGCCATGATGGGTGTTAAAAAAAACTAATCTGTGGTCTATAAGAAAAGAAAAAAAAAAAGTAGATGCATAGAAGTTACAAATAGTTGTTAGAGAAATGATAAGGTACTTACCTCTTCTGTATTAATAACAAGCTTGGCTAAGAAGAGACGGATATTTAATGGTACTGATGGATTTCCTAGTTTGTCGTGAAGAAATTTCATCCAAGCAGGAAGCTCTCTTGGCATTGATCCCTGAAATAAACACTCTGAATTACCCTAAAAGTTAAATAAAATAACGTCATGACTTGATGTAACAAGAAAACAATGACAGAGTAAGAGACAAACAATGAAAAATGTTTAGTTGAAATGAAATTTGGTTTAGTCAATATTAAAAGTTAATTTTCAACATGATACCAATGAACAGCATTAACAGAGAATGCAGGATAGCAGGAAGCACCTCTGCTTCTCCAGGCGGGCAAAGCCTCCTGTGCATGTGTTGGACCAGGGCAGTCATGGTGGCCATGCACTCGTGCTGATTGAGCTCGTCCATCTCCAACTCCAGGACGTCATCTTGGACCACGGAGTCCTGATGTTCCTAAGAGGGAAGATGCCATGATGCACAGTTCTACTAGAGCATCAGGGGACCCAAGATTCTTCTTTTTGACAATATTGTATGAGAAACACTAAGGTAATAACAGTAAATTTGGTAATACCAAATGTGCTTGGTGTGGTTTCTTTAATATTAAACAATTAACAACTAAACAGGACCCCATTCTTCCTTGCACTCCAGGTACCTCCTCCCCTGAAACTCTGTGCATTCTCTCCCTAGACCTTCTTCCAGTGCTGATGAAATCTGATTCGTAAGTCTACAGGATGAAAAGCTGGGACCCAGATCTTTAAACATTCTCCAAATTAACTCTACTTTCCAAGAACTACTGATCCACAGAGACCTGGCTTTCTCTAATAATAACAAGGCTTAGCTAACTCCTTTTCTTTGCAAACTTCAACAATGTTCTTTTAATATGTGAAATACAATTACCCTTCTCCGAAAATGACCAGTGATAGATTTAGAGTTTTGGGAGTTGTATGAATAGCTCTGAACTCCAGTTGAAAAATCAAATTGACTCATTTCCTCACTCAGACTACTGTCAGCCAAGTAGGACAAGGAAGACATATACTGAGGACCATCTGAAATATAAATCAAGAGAAAATACATATATCCAAACATAATCAGTAAGAAATATATTTTTCTAAGCTCAAATGACATTAAACTTATAAGACACTTTCAACAAGTTTTTTCATCAGCCCTGTGATTTTTCTTTTTATTTTGCCAGAGGGCATATGTGCTTGCCAGGAGAGCGGGAGCAGTGGAGGGGGACACCCCTCATAGGGATGTGTCATGCTGTAATCCCTTATCCTCCGTTTCTCCACCCTGTTAGGATTTGGGACACGTCCACATGCCAGCATGCTTTTCACCAGGACCATGATCCCATGTGGGATCCAGCTCCCTTAACCACTAGGCCATGGGGCCGGCCCAGCTCTTTAATTCCTAATCTATTATCCAGAAAAACAAAGCAAAAACAGAATGGGGAAAACACCTCCCTTTGCCTTTGTCATTATTGACCAGTTATTATCTACTGGATCCAGTTTCTGTTAAACTGGATCCAATTTTTTAGATAGGAGTAACAGAACTTCTTAGCATTTAAAATTTTGATCATATACATTTTTTTAAAAATGTTTGACATAGGGTGCATGTGCTCACCAGAGACAGACAGACAGAGAGGGAAAGTGAGAAGTCACCCCCCAGATGGCCATGGCTCAATCCTTTCTCCATTCTCCTCTCATGATTTTGGGCAGGCACACACATGCACCCAGTGTGATTTCTGACCTGGCAGGTCCAGGACTCAAACCAGAGTCAGCCATGTGGGATACAGCTACTATAACCACCACACCACCTGCTGGACTGATGATGTACTTTTTGCCCATTTAGCTGAACATAAATATTGGGAAAAATACTAAGTAATCTAAAATATATAAGAGATTTAGAACTGGGCCCCAATTTTATCTTCAAATCAAGAATGGCAATAAACACTATAAAGAAAAATTGAGCAAAAAATTGCAACAAGGAGCATGTAGAAGGATATGAGGATAATTTTAAATAGGGAGGCTAGGAAGAGCCTCCTTTAAAGGCTGACATAAAATGAAACATCATGAGGTGCTATGATATCTGGGGCTAGATAGGAGAGCCAACGGCAGGTACAAACATCTGGGGGCAAAAGTATTCTTGTCACCCACAGGAACAGGCTGGGACCATGCTGCTGGGACCAGCAAGCAAGGAGGGTAACAGGAGACTTAGCTGCTGATCAGGGCCCAATCCTAGGCAGCCCTGTCCTGAGGGAGATGGAAGTAGCCAGGAGGTGTGGGACAGGGCAATGTCAGGAGATAGCTTGCCTTCTAATGCAGACTTCTGAAGAGATCTGATTTATATACAGACTTAATCCATATGCAAACCATGAGGCATCAAGGTTATCTCACACTTTTTAAAAAAAGTGTAACGTATCTGGAGGTCAGCAGATGGTGTGGTGGTTACGGTGCTATACTCCCACATGGCCAAAAGCAGTTCAAGTCCTGGACCCAGTAGCTTGAAACTCATGCCAGGCATATGTATGTACATGACGAAAATCCTTAGAAAAGAGATTACGGCATGGCCATTCCCTCTTGGGGAATGATTTCTTACTTTTTCTCTCTGTGACTCTCTCTAACACGGCATGTATGAAAAAAAAAAAAAAAAACTAAAAGAAAAAATATGGCATATCTAAACTCCATCTGGTGACTCTGAAAGCATTTTAGGCAGCTAAATTTAGCTGACTGCATTTCTTTAATTATATCATTGCATTTGCCACTTGAAAATAAAAATAGTTTTCAAACTCAATGTAAATGTTTTCAGGTATTTAAAATTGGGATCCTTCCCTCATCTTGAGAATGTCCTACCTGAATCCCCACTTGCTGATTCCCTGGCCTCCTTCCTAATTTCAATGTACTTTTTCTTCCGTTCCATAGGAACCTATTAGGCAAAACAAATACACAATTTGAATCACAGTCACCCTTTTTGTTTTAGTATCAATCTGGAAAAAAAAATTAGTACTCATTTTTCTAGAGACAAGTCTTTCTGTCTCATTATTCTCCTGCCTCAGCCTCCCAAGTAGCTGGGAGCACAGACACACATGATTATGCCAGACTCTTTCAGACAGGGTATCTCACTGTGATGCCCAGGCCAGGCTGAGCTTGAGATCCTCCTGCCCTTGTCTCCCAAGTTGCTGGAATTACAGATGCAAGCCATCATGACTAATCTTTAGGTTGAAACTAGAATCAAACTTGGACATCCCACATTACACCAGCCTACAGAGCATAACATCTTAGCACTATATGCCATTGCACCCAGGTCACAAATTACCAATTTTTAAACAAATTTATCAATTAATTTGATCAAAATAGAAAATATTTAAAAATATTCATACAAACAATGATACCTGAGTGTCTCTTAAGTAAAGCCTTCCACAGACTCCCATAAAACCTGATGAAGGCACTTGCCCTCCCACTTCAGATCTAGTACAGGTTACAACAACAATGTGTGCTGAGCTTTTACAGCCACATGCCTGGATTAGTAAGTTTTGACTTGACCTTTGAGCCTATTTCCTCACTTTATGATTATGATACACAAAAGCACCTTACAATGTTGTTGTGAAGTTTAAAGATTTGGTAAATATCTGGATGCTTAGTAAACTGGTTGATATTATTTGTTTTTCAGTCCTTTGAACATAGGCCTAGAAAAAATTTCTAGTCTTGTTCCAAAAGGGCACAAGGCAGGAAGCAACCTTTCATGTGCAATGGTAAACCAAGAAGACATGGCTGAGGCCAGCAGCTATGCAGAAAATGTGCAGGCCATGATGTATGAGCTTGACTCTCTCCTCACATTCCCATTTCTAATGGGCTACCACCTTCTGGGCATGTCAACCTAAGACTGGCTAAAACCAAACTCACCCCATGTACCAAAGCGCATCTTCCAGTTACCCCCTGACTTCCCCCATTATCCTGCAAAGTCATACAAGCAGGGGCACAGATAATCAGTCATATCAGTAAGAAGTTCAATGTCTTTGACTAGAGGACTTCACTCAGAAAACTTCTAGAATATGTCCTGGCAGCTCTTCTGATTAGTGCTGCTGTTCCTTCACAAGTAGAAGGGAAAAATCAAGTTCTAGTGAATTCTGTTGCAGTTGCCTGAGACTGTACTGCAAGCTGAAACTGACAGGTTTTTTACCTAAAAGCACACTTGAATTTGGCTATTTTACATGCTCAACATAATATCTGCTTTTCCTATGAGTACTAAGTATTTTCAACTTAGAAACAAAATTGACAATGTCACTCACCTCAATTTCTATAGGAAATGTATAGCAGCGTTTCACGTCTATGAGATTTTCAAAAATAAGCAAGTTCTGCAAATCCAAACAATCATACAAAAATATTCAGTGGTGGAGAGCCTTAATACTAGTGCTGCTATAGAATTAATGCTATGAGGTCATCAGGAAAGTTAAGACACATTATTTAATCGAAAAATACATCATGACTTTCCCGATGACCTAATACTTAACAATTCATAGAGAAGCACTTCAACTTCAAATTATATTCATGCAGAAGGAACCACATCTTTAATATTACCAGAATGTGGAGTCAGCAGGTGGCATGATGGTTAAAGGTGCTGGACTCCCAACATGGCCAACCATGGTTCAAGTCCTGGACCTGGTGGCTTCCTTTCTCTTTCTTTCTCTTTCTCTCACTGGTCAAATTGGAAAATTACAATAATAATAAGTAAAGTTAAAATTTAAAAAAAAAAAAGTGCCAGAACATAAGAATTACAATGTAAACTTTCCCTATTTTACTCTACTTGTATTTAGAGACCATACATATTCACTTTATCTATGAAGAAAATAAGCATATATATTTGGTGCTTAAATAAAGAAATTAAAAAAAAAATTTCAATGCACACTCTTTTGTGTATGGACATCATCACATTTTAATAGTCTAAGTTGTAGATTCAAAAGCGTTTAAAAAGCATTTAAAGTGAGTTAATTTCTATTCACATTTCCTAATTTTGCTGATCTTTGAGCTGCCCCTGAAATAGCAGTTCTCCACCATTCTTTTTTTAATTTACATTTAATCACTGTATAGCTTTAAAGTGTACAGTGTTGCTTTTTCCAGCATGAATACAATGCATTATGCCATTTTTTAAAAATTATTTTATTTAACCTTATTTTCGATTATTATTATTTTCCAGTTTGATCAGAGAGAGAAAGGAAAAGTGAGAAAGCAATCCACCATGTCCAGGACTTGAACCGCAGTTGGTCATGTGGGAGTCCAGCACCTTTAACCACCACATGACCTGCTGATTCCTCTGTTATTCATTTTAAAATTATTTTAGATATCATTTTTTTGGTTTTTCTCTATTAGGAACAAAGTGATTTTATACAACACACATCCGTACATATTGAAACCTGCCAAAAATACATTTTCTTTTTTTCTCTTATGCATTTATTTATTTATTTTATAAAGTTGTATATAACAAAAAACACGGTAATGTTTATAACTTACATATACAAAGTACAATTTCACAAAAGATTGGGAACATTTTGTACACTTGTCAGTCCTTTCTTTTAAAGCAAGGTGCTCCTTTTTTCTTTTTTCTTTTTTTTTTGAGAGGTTTTTGCTATAGGGCACGAGTGCTTGCCAGAAAGACAGAGAGACAGAAAGCGAGAAATCACCCCCTAGCGGGATGGCCTCACTGCAATCCCTTCTCCTCCATTCTCCTCTTGGGATCTTGGGCATGCACGCACACGTGCCTGGTGAGTTTAAGCCACCAGGTCCGGGACTCGAACCACGGTCAGCTACATGGGAGTCCAGCAACATAACCATTACACTAACTGCTGGTCCCAGGCAAGGCGCTCTTTTGATCGCAAATAAATTAACAGATACACACTAGAGTGGACTATTTCTAGACAAAACAAAAAAGTTTTTATTTGTTTTTATCTTGTAAGTATAAGCTTATCATTTATAGCCTTCAAATATTACTACACCTAAACTTTCAAAATTCGATAAAGCATCCATGAAACAATCTGCAGACTAACAACACTTCTAAGCAGACATGACTGTCCTAAAATTTTTTTTTCTTTCTCAGTGTAACTGTAATTGATATAACCTAACTTTGGAAATTCGACAAGGACAATGACAATGAAGAGTTCAGGAAAGGCTTACCTTTTCTGGTTTTTCACTGAACAGAAAACCTTGGTAAAATTTTAATTCATTGAAGACACGGCAGATAACAGAAATGGCACAGTTGTACGCAGCACAATGGTAAAGTCTTCTCCTCTCCAGCAACTGGCTCTCCCCTGCCATGTTCTCTGTATATGCGTCATGGCACAACCTGCGGAGTAGAAGCAGGTCACGAGTTACTTCACAGAACATGGGGGCTGCTGTGCCAGGCCGAGCAAAGCTAGGCCACAGGATCCACCTCAGGTAGGCCTGTCCCAAGTGCAGGTTTGTGTCAGGACAAGCGCATCACCATTTCACACAACGGCAGCCTACACGGATCCCACCAAGGGATGGTGGTACATAGACGCAGCAACAGCAGCAAGTGAATAAAGTACACAGAGAGAAACAAGGAGTCCAGGGTAGGGGCTAGGAGAAAATACCTCAGCTGGGTTTTAATCGAGCCAGAGGGAAATGTGGATAGGCATTACTAGCAGAGAAGTCACTCAGTGACTTCACTTAGCAGTCACTTGGACTGAGGGCTAATCGGTGGGGTGTGTTGATAGAAAGACATGGAAGCAGTGTTCCTGGGAGGGCTCACTTGCATTCTGAGGTATGGTGGCCCTCATCCTGCAAGATGAGGTGGCCAAACCAACCAATTACTTCTCAAAACAGCTTTCTCAGAACACAGCCATGCCATTCGTTTAGGTACTGTTTAAGGTTGCTTTTGCAACCTTAGGGTTGTACATAGTAGTTGGAGTAGCTGGGACAGAGGCCATACGGAAGCAATGAGGCTTGTATTCCAGCTGCATTCTCATTTGGCAGAAATGTGGACAGGAAAAACAGCCTAGGGTAGGGAGAATCATTATGAAGGAGATGACTGCAGTGGCTCACCCAAGAAATCTCCACAGTGACACAGGCCAGTGAAGGGGAATGGAAATGGGTGTTGGACTCAGGAATACTGCAAAGATAAAACTGGACAAATATGGTGACTGACAGGGCACGTGTGGAAACTGGAGAGCTAAAGATGAAGTGAAAATAAAATACAACTAACTACATTGCTTATCTATGCAAATGAGGAAGCAGAGGAAGACCAGGGAAAGAAGAGAGGAGTGACCAAGTTTGCTTAGATGTCCAAAAAGAGACATGGCCAAGTCCACTCAGTACTTTTAGGAGGGGAGCTTTATTAGAAAACTAATGTTAAAGAAAATGTATTTCATTGCTTTGGGTTTTATAGAATACCTGTTTAAAAACATTTACCACTCCTTTTATTTCAAATGACAGTCAGAAAAAATAAAATACCCTAATTTCTCTCCTGCTATAAATCACCACTCAAACTATTTGGAAGGGAAAAACATGGTAGGAAAAAAACAGCAAAAGAAAAAAAAGTTTTATTCTTTATAAAAGTACAAGACGAAACTTCTGTTGACATAGTCTTTCTTGCAACATGCTAAAATACGGTGCATCTAAGTAGCTTGAACATAAAAACAATGAAAGCTCAGTATTAAATAAAACAACATATTCTATACATGCATAAAAATATATGCACCAAAAATACTAACACATCAAATAGAATCCAAAATTAAGTAAAATCTTACTTAATCAGTGTCTTTGTAAGTTCACTTCCTTCTGTAACACAGGAGCCATGGAATATTTGATTAACTTTAGATTCCTTAGAGTGAACATCATCTTTTGGAAGACGAGAATACATCACCTCCAGTATCTTGTAATAGCACATCTTCTTGGTGATTTGAGTATCAAAGGTAGATTCATTTAGCTTAGAAAAAGTAACAGATAATTCATCTTTAGTCTTATCAAACATGAAAAATATCTTATTGGATATATCAAATTTAATACGTTATACCCTCTAGATGCAAAAAAATTTTATCCTCCAGCAAGCTAAGTCACTTCAATGAAAGAGCATTCAGTGCCCATGACCTAAGATATGTTACAATGGATGAAACAGAAAATAAACATGTCCAAACAGTGATGCAGGACACGCAATTTATGCACGAATTCTTACTGAAAACATGGCAACAAGAAGTAAAAATCCAGTGTATTAAAATCCCAAATGTTCAACTATTCTGAAGCCTGCATGAACAGTACTATTTGGGTATATACAGTATTTCATAACAGGATCCTGTGGGAGGCTGCCTTTCGTATCCCCACACACACGCACAAGAGATAGCCCAGGCAGTGTCCTAATCCCAGTGGCCACCAGGTGGCATGGTGATTAAGGGGCTGGATTTCCGCATGGCCAACTGTAGTTTTAGTCCTGGACTTCCTGGCTTGCTTTTCATTTTCTCTCTCTTTCTCACTGTCTCTGGTAAGAGCATGTGCCCTCTAGCAAATTAAAAAAATAATAGGGGCCAGCAGGTGGTGTAGTGGTTGAGGTGCTGAACTCCCACATGGCTGACCACAGCTCGAGGCTTGAAATTCATGCCTGGCCTGTGTGTGTGCATGCCCAAATCCCGAGAGAATGGAGAAGGGGTTACTATGTGGTCTTTCCTTGGGGGGTGATTTCTCACTTGCTCTCTCTGTCTCTCTGGTAAGTGCATTTACCCTATAGCAAAAATGTCTCTTAAAAAATAAAAATAAACAAAATCAAATAAGTAATTTTTTAAAGAGATTTTTGCTATAGGGCGCGTGGGCTCGCCAGAGAGACAGAGACAGAAAACAAGATATCACCCCTCAGAGAGGATAGCCATGCCACAATTTCTTTTCCTCCATTCTCCTCCCGGGATCCTAGGCATGCATGCGCATGCACCCAGCATGAGTTTTTGTTTTGTTTTTTCGTTTTTTAAAGATTTTTATCTTTAAACATACATACATACATACATTTATTTATTTATTTTAATTTGACCAGAGAGGGACAGAGAGAGAGAAAAAGTGAGAAAGCAAGCCACCAGATCCGGGACTCAAACCACAGGCAGCCATCCATGTGGGGAGTCCAGGGCCCTTAACCACCATGCCACCTGCTGGCCCCACCCAGCATGAGTTTTAAGCTGCCAGGTCAGCGTAATGGACTACATAGGAATAGAGCAATGTAACCATTACGCCATCTGCTGATCTGATAAACTTTAAAAAAAATTATTTATTTTAATTTTACTTATTCATTCATTTTATTTTGGCCAGAGAAAGAAAAAGAGTGAGAAAGCAAGCCACGAGGTCCAGGACTCAAACCGTGGTCAGCCATGTGGGAGTGTCCAGGGCCTTAACCACCATGCTACCTGCTTTCCCCTGCAATAAATAATTCTTAAAAAAAAAAAAAAAAAAAAAAGGTCCTAATCCTGGAATTTATGAATGCACTCTCCTTGTTTAAACAAAAGGGACTATGCAGGCACAAGTCAGGTAAGGACCTTGAGATGGAGCGGTTACATTGGACTGTCCTACAGGAGGCCCTAAGTGAAATCATAATGTGACCTCCTAAGGGGAATGCAGAGGAAATTCCCACAGGAAGAGGCTCTGTGACAAGGTGGGCAGAGAGTGAATGAGACCAGGGCAGGCCAAGGAAGGTAGCAGCCACCAGGAGCTGAAAGCCAGAGGGATCTCGGCCCAGTGAAACTTCAGGCTTCCGGGACTGAGAGAGAACATGCTCGATGTTCAAGCTGTCAGACCAACCACAGGGAATGAGGCAGACCACACAAAGCCACAGCTTATTACTGAGATGCAGAGGGATCTTCCTAGGGTGACGGGGACCACCAGATCGAGGGCATGGCAGAATCTCAGGTCTGTCAGTTCCTACCGATGTCTCAGGTGTGCAGTACCTTGGTAAACCTGGACTTCAACATGTCGGTGGCATCCACCACGATTCTGCTGAAGAACTCTCTCAAAGCATTCAGGCTGCAGTGCCACATCAGGGTGAGAAGGGCGCGATCCACAAAGGCTTGGCGAGTGGTGCTGAGAAGGAGGTCGTCCTTCCTGAACATTCGGTACACGCTCTCCAGAAGGTCGACTTGTGTGGCACAGGGGCTTCTACGAAAATAAGACGACAGTATGTGAACGTGCGTGCTCCCTGCAACACGAACACCCGTGCCTAATCTGGAAATAAACACCAATGATCACAAATCACGTCAAAGATTTTAGAATCACGTCAAGGATCCTACATAAAAACCTCACAGAATATAAAAAGTATCTGCACATGAACCATAGTGTTTCTTTCAACCCTGAATGACTTCAAGTCAAACTTAGGCATTACAAAGAATTTTTTCACTTATCCTCCAATTTGGTCTTACTTAACACATGCAAGGCTCTGGAAACATCTTGGGTCTAAAGATGATCACAGTTCCAGGATATGAAGCTCTTGAGTTAGGACTTCAAAATCCCAGCTCTCTCTAACAACTTTCCACCTCTGTATCTCCCATACCGAGAAATAGCCAAGTTCCTGGCCTTCTTTCTCACCCAGAGAACAGGCATCATCTGTGGTCTGTCTGTAACTACCTTTTACTACAAGTTAAGAAGGCAGACTGTGTTTGCTCACCTACAGAAATAAAGGTAGGACTAAATGGTTTTAGAATTCTGAGGTTCTGAACTTAGGTTTAGATTCACAAGGGAATTCAGCTATAATGCTGTGAGGGGGCAAGACACTGCCAGCTGGGACAGGCTTTGTAACAGGTTTCTGGGCCCTACAACAGACTTGTGTGACCCCTTCCCAAAGCCATGTCTGAAATCCTCACCCCCAGCATGACGGTGAGAAGGTGGGGCCATTGCGAGGTGATCAGGACACAAGGCTAGAGCCCTCATGAAAGGGACTAGTGCCCTACAGAAGAGGCCCCAAAGGGCACCGTCACCTCTTCTGCCACAGGAGGGTGCATGGGAAGACGGCTCTCTATGCACCAGGAAGGGAGCCGTCACCAGACACATCTACTGGCAACTCAACCTTGGAATTCCAGCCTCCAGGACTGTGAAAAAGAATTTGCTTGTAAGCCCGCCTAGTCGATGGTATTTTTGTCTGAGCCTAGGAGCTAAGGCAGGGACTGCCTCGGGTTTAACTTCTAAGGAGCTTCCTTACTAGTGCGCAGTGGAGAGGCCCACGGCCCAGCCTTGAACTATGTACACATAGCTGGGAGGTGGTGGGGGGGGATAAGAATATCCGATTCAGAAACTGGGCCAGCAGAGGGTTTACTCAAAAATAAACGGAAACATGCACCATTTCACTCATAATAAAAGAAATAAAATGAAAGCAACAAAAGAGCCTTCCTCTCTTATAAAACTGGAACAAACTCATTCAATGGGCAAGATGGTGAAATCAGTCACCAACATTATTAGAGGGAATGCAAATAAAACAGCCCCAAAGAAAGGATGTGGCACATCTAGTAAAGCATCACCCTGCGTGCCGAGAGTAATCCCCAACTGGTCATTATGGAAGGACTTTTCCATTTGGCTGGTTTAGTTTGCTAATGTTTTGGAGGACTGCTGTATCTATACTCCTTAGGGATATGGTGAACGGTTTTCAGGTGACGTCTTTTTCTAGCCTGGCATCAAGAGTGCTACTGGCCTCACAGAAAGGGGTAGGAAGTGTTCGCCCCTTCTCAATTGTTATTAAGTATTATTATGATTTGTTCTTTTTTTTTTTTAATGGAGACTTTTGCTATAGGGCACATTTGCTCACCAGACAGAGAGACAGAAAGCAAGAAAGAAATCACTTCCCCCAGAGGGAATGGCTATGCCGCAATCCTTTCTCCTCCATTTTCCTCTTAAGATTTTGGGCACACACACACGCCCAACATGAGTTTTAAGCCACCAGGTCTGGGACTTGAACTACGGTCAACTATGTGGGAGTCCCGCAATGTGCCATCTGTTGGTCCCACCATTTGTTCTTCAAATTTAATAAATATGAAGCTAGGTCTACGGATCCTTTAATGGGAGGATTTAAAATGATTAAAATGATTAATTCAATCTACTGTGTTGTCAGAAAAGTCATGGCATCTTTTCTATGTGAAAATGTAACATAACTTTTCCAACCATCCAATATATACCTTTTTAATTTTTCAGAGGTTAGTGGTAATGTCCTCTCTTTCATTGCTAATTTTCATTAAGTATGTTTTTATCTTTATTTTTGGTAACTCTAGCTAAGTTTGTCAATTCGAAATCCTTTTTCTAAAACCAATTTTTGGAGTCACCTGGTGGCATGGTTGTTAAGACAGCTAGATCCCACAAGGTTGACTGGTTCAAGTCTTAGACCAGGCTACTTGAAAAACACACTGCGTGCATGTGCACGCATGCCCAGTGTTCTGAGAGGAGTATAGACTGTGGCATGATCACATGATCATACCCTCAAGGGTGGGATGAAGGTGCTTTCTCACTTTTTTTCTCTGTCTCTCTCTGAAGAGCTCATGCACCCAATAGTAAATTAAAAACAAACGAAAAAACAAAAAAACAAGGACAAAAAAACTATTTTTGGTTTCAGATTTTTCTTCAATATTTTAGGGCTTCTATTTCACTCATGTTTAATGCACTCTTTGGTTACCCTCTTCCTCTGGCTTGCCTTCAGCTTAGTTCGCTTTTCTTTTTCTTACTTTTCGTTACCTTTTCCCCCTAAATTTTAAGATAGAAAAGTTTAGACTATTGATTTGAGGTTTCTCTTATTTTCTTTCTTTTTTTGCTATAGGGCACATGCACTTGCCAGATTGGGTAGAGGGAGGGAGAAATCATCCCCCAGAGGGTATAGCCACCCCACAATCCCCTCTCCATTCTCCTCTGGGGATCTGCACATACACACACACACACACACGCGCGCGCGCGCACGCACACACACACCCCTGGTGTGGTTTTCAAGACACCAGCGTAGTCGACCACATGGGCATGGGATTCAGCACCTTATCCTACATGCCACCTGCTGGCCCTCTTTATTTGCCAACATAGATACTAAAAGATAAAAATTTGCCTTAAACACTATTTTAGCTGCATCCCATACATTTGAATATGCTTTGTTCTTATTTCATTTAGATTAAAATACTATTTGACTTGCCTTCTAATTTCTTCTTTTACCTAAGGGTTATTTGGAAATGTGTTGCTGTGACCATCAGATAATGTACTGGTATGTCACTGGACTCCCACATGGTGACCATTGTTCGAGTCCTAGACCTAGTGGCTTAAAACTCATGCTGCGTACATGTGAATGTGTGCCCAAAATGCCAAGAGGAACTGCAGCATGGCCATCTCACCTAGGGGGTGATTTATCTCTTTCTGTCTCTCTGGCATGCACATGCACCCTACAGCAGAAATCTCTCTCTTAAAAAATGAGTAATGGTTATTAATTATTCAGAAACATTTTCACACAACCCAAATTTCTTTTCATTGTCAATTTCTATTTAACTTCTCTGTGGTCAAAGAAACTTTGTATGATTTCAACCCTTTTCAATTTATTAAGACTGCTTTATGGCTTAGGGTACAGTATGTCCTGATGAACACTCCCTGTGTGCTCCAAAGAGCGTGCCCCCTGCTGCTGTGCAGAGTGTGTGACACCCTAGTCAATTATGATTTTAAAAAAATGTCCAAAAAAGGAACAGACTAATTCATGTTATGTCACAGATGAAACCCTCAAACAGTACTCTTAATAAAGAAGCCAGAGGGACCAGCAGTTGGCGTAATGGCTATGTCGCTGGACTCCCATGTGGTCATCTGCAGTTCAAGTCCTGGCCCCAGTGGCTTAAACTCACGCCAGGCGCATGTATGTGCGTGCCCAAGATCCCAAGAAGAGAATGGAGGGGAAGGGATTGTGGCATGGCCATCCCCCCGGAGGAGTGATTTCTCACTTTCTGTCTCTCTGTCTTTCTGGTGAGTGCATGTACCCTATAGCAAAAACTTTCCAAAAAAAAAAAAGAAGCCAGACCTAAGAGATCATATACTGCACGGATCTATTTATATGAAATGTCCAGAAAAGACAAATTTATAAAGTCAGAAAGTAGACTATCTGGAGCTGGGGCTGGGAACGTAAGTCAATTACAAAGGGTCACGGAGGATCTTACAGGAAGGATAAAAGTGTTCTATGGTGATGGCTGCACCATCAGGTAAAGTTCCTAAAAGATCATTAAATTATATGCTTAAAATGAGTGAATGTTGTAACATGTAAAATGTAACTCAAAAAATACTTACATAGGCATGTACAAATTCAATATAAATAAGTGCCAATTAAAAAAATTACTTGCCAGTGCACACTTAGAAGTATCCATAGTATTAGGTCCTTACCTTAAAAGCCAATCATCAAGGACCAGCAGATGCATAATAGTCAAGTCGCTGGACTCCTACATGGCCGACAGAGGTCTGAATCCTGGACCTGGAGACTTAAAACTCCCGTGGACATATGTGTAACACGTCCCAAATCCCAAGTGGATAATGAAAAAAGGGATTGTAGTGTGTCCATCCCCCAGGGGGGTGATTTCTCATGTTCTGTCTCTCTGTCTCTGTGTCTCTCCAGCAAGCACATGCGACTTATAGCAAGAATCTCAAAAAAAAAAAAAAAAAAAAAAAAATCGATAATCAAATATATCTTATCTTTCCCATTGCATTTTTACAAAGACACTAAATTGTATTTTAGGTGACCACATAGTCCTAGTGACAGTGTAATTCCAGCTACTACATTTAGAAGCAATAAAATAATCAGGAAGACGGTCATTGGTAACTCCTAATGAAATGCCCAAATCAGAACGGCAACCATAAACAGGTGCCAGAACTCCTAGGAACTTGCTACGAGGAGCCTTACCTATCCCTAAAGTATGAACACCGGGCCTGGGTCTCTCTCAATGCCTAAACATGGAGTATAAGCCAATGGCTCCTAAGCCATCTTGCCAGAACTTGAGCCTGAATCTAACTGAGTTTATCAGACTTAACTGTCCAGTTACTGGAAACATGGGGATGGAGAAACAAGTTAAATGAATAGAGAGGAATGAATCACCTATATCCGGAATGTAAGACAGTATAAGGAAATGTCTTCAACACTAAGAGAAAAATTATACAGAAGAGAATTATTCTAGACAAAGACAGCACTGAGGCACCCAACAGTGAAGCACCATGCTTCAACCTTATTTGGCTCAAAATTTGAATAATCCAACGGTTAAAGAGCAAGTGAGACTACTAAGGAAGTAGGAAATTACTTGTTGTTTTGTTCATTTAGAAGCGTTTAGAGAAATGAACAGATTTAAAAGTGACATGACACCATGTCAGGTATTTGCTTTTGGTAACAATGACAGCAACAAAAAGGGAGAGCAGGGAGGATGAAGCAGGGAAAAAGACGCTGCTAACGAAGTCTGAAACTGTATTTACATCCTTTTCTGAGCTTTGAGTATATTTGAAAACTTGCATAATACAAGTTTGTTTTGTTTTAAAGAACGAAATAAAATAATAAAATTCAGTGGCAAGAGTGCAATACTTTTTTTAGAACAAAGAAAAAATTTTCCACCAAAGTCAAATATGTACAACTCCTAGAGTCCCAGAGTAGACGGCTTACCTTCTCACAATCCTTTTGAAGGTGGTCTGAAATAATTCTTCCAGAATATGTTGTTGTTCCCGACAAAGAATTTCTATCATCAATTGCAACAACATAGGACTCTGAGATAATTCCAAAGCATCCAGAAGCTAGAAAAAAATACATCACAGCTGTCAATGTTTTCCTGGGTTTTATTTCAGTTTTGTTTTGAGCAGTTCTAATAAAAAAATATATAGACAAAAATGATGGAATTTCACAGAGACAAAGCAAATGAAACCATATTCGTCATTTTTGCAGACAATGTATGTTTGAAATATATCGTTTGTTAAATGCTTTTTTTTTTTTGGAGAGATTTTTGCTATAGGGTGTGTGCGCTCGCCAGACAGACAGAGAGAGACATAGAGACAGAAAGTGAGAAATCACCCCCAGGGGGGATGGTCACGCTGCAATCCCTTCTCCTCCATTCTCCTCTCGGGATCTTGGGCACACATGCACACGCGCCTGGCATGAGTTTTAAGCCACCGGGTCCAGGACACGAATCGCGGTCGACTACGTGGGAGTCCAGCGACATAGCCATTACACTAACTGCTGGTTCCCTTAAATGCTTTTTTTAAAAAAAGGTTTGTACATGTCTTCTCTTTACCCCAGCTTCTAAAATCCCATGATGGTATGTCTTCACTGGGGTCTTCTCCCCTCATCAAGCCAGGAATCCCTAAGCCCTTCAACGTAATTAATTAATTTGCCAGAGGGAGTGCATTTATTAATTTGCCAGAGGGTGTGCACGCTCGCTAAAGACAGAAAGAGAAATAGAGAGGCAGAGAGGGAAAATGAGAAAATTCTCTCCGTCTTTTTGGGATTTCCAGCATGCACGTGCACATGCACCCAGTCTGATGTTTCTCAAGACACTGGGTCCAGGACTTGAACCACATAGTCAGCTATGTGGGATTCAGCTGTCTTAAGCACCAGGCCACCAGCTGGCCCAACCCCTTTTATTGCGGAGAAGCACATGTCTTCTCCCCATCATCCTCACCGCACAGCAGACATCCTCACCCACTCCTCTATAATGTCTTCACTATTTACATCTTCCATCCATCTTGACATTTGCATATTGGACGTGCTAGGAGATATCTTCATCTCCCGAACAGAAAAATTAAGTTTTCCTTCATATTTTGCTTCTCCATATCTATTTTCCAAGTGCCTCCCCGTGCCCTATTTCGTGGGTACAATGCCTTCTTTCATCCTGGGAGCTATTGTGTGCAGTTTGTCATGTTCTTCTCTCCCTGTGTTGACTCTCCTCCTTCTAAGCTCCTTTCCTACTGGTCTGCATTGTTTTTATGTCTTTCTTCAAAAGTTGAGGGACTGTTTTGCATTTCATATATTTACATTAGGGTTAAGTACTAAAGATCCAACTAGAAACTGTGAATGCTACTGCCTTCAAGTGACACACTACACTGCTGGGGAACAGGACATTTACCTGATACCTACATTTCACCACATCCATTGTTCTCTGGTTACAGAAAGAAAACTTATCGTCCACAGAGAGCTGAGGCAGCCACCGCCCCACCAGGTCCCAGACTAGAGAACACACTATGGGATTATCTGCTGACACCTGCTTCCCGCTGCACTCCTGTTGCTAAGGTTAACCTCACTCTCATGACCAAGCTGCAAACCTAACTTCTCTTTTAGAGAACAGAAGATAAAGGCACCAGCTAATGAGCACCTCTGGGACAGTTAGACCAAAGGGGACAACCCTCTAGTTTCTTCTAAAAATTCAATGTCCTGGATCAGTAAAGGGAAGGCATGTGAACTAGCTCTAGATGACAAGGTACTAGCGACATGACAGTTGGACACAATCACTGACTGCATCGTCCTTTGGAGCAAACAGCTCTACGTGGGGACGTGGAGAACCGTGGATGTGAACTAGGTGGCAGGAGATGCTAAAGGACTGCTTGTTTTCTCAGGAACAACAGCCAACATTGTGTCCTACTCTTAGGACATGCGTAATAAACTACCAAGAAATAATGCATCATATGTATGAAACGTAATGGAAAAACATCCAGGCAGAACAAAGACATACAGGTGCACGCATGTGTGTGCTCCTGCACGTGCGTGTGGACACACACAGAGATAAAGCAAACAGGAAAAACGCTACTAACTGCTGAATGCAGGAAAGGGTTCTGTGGATGCTTATTTCACTACTCCGCCAACCTTTCTATACAGTCAAAAAATGACATAAAAAGGATGAGGAGGAGAGAACCTGTGGATGGAGCTGGGTGGCTTCCTCACAGAACAGTGACGGCTCCCCTGGACAGGGAGCTAGGATGAAGCTGCAGTGTTTTTCCCAGCCAGCCCTGACCCAACGGCTAGACCACGCTCTTCCTAGAAGAACATTGTCAAGTGCAACCCAGGCCCACAGGAGGAGAGGAAAACCAGCCGCTCCTGAGGGAGGACAAACACCCCCCTATTCAGGAGAGCTGAGGGATGGAAACTGGAGAGCTGGAAAGCACACAGTGTAATGCCTTACACTGCTCGCGTGTCTCCACCCTAGCATCTACCAGTGTTTAAACACGTTTCTCTACACCTCTTCCTTGCTCTACAATAAACTCTTTAACAAGAAAGGCCGTGTCTACTGTTCGGGAGGATCTGGACACTGGCCAGCGTGCTCAGTACACATGGGTGGCACACCCCACAGTCACTCGCTTATCTCTTCTTTAGTGGTGGACTCCCTTGTTTCAGCTGAGCAGCAGGTGCCCAGGGGGAGCACAACATTCGCAGCCCTGCCTGTAGCTGCATGCGGTGAACAGTATCTCAGCACAGAGGAGCTGAGCTCTACTGCCACCCTCTTGCTGCTGGCTGGAGAGAAATGGGATGGTGGAGTTGGAGCAGCCTCACTGGACAAGAAAGAAACCAAGTGAGCAAAGGCAGCAGGAGACGAGAACTTCCCCGGTGGCCAACCTGGACTTATACAAGCATCAGCCACTGGGACCTGGCAGATCTTCAGCTGTCTTAATAGTTTCAATGATAAACATTGAATGCTTCTCAAATAATCACTACTCTATGAAATTTTAGACATTGAAACACAGTGGTCATATCCTGTTTCTTAGTAGTTTTCGGTACTACTGTTCATAACTAGCACACGTTATATGTTCCGTTTTTAAGAACTGAACAGTTCACAACTGTAAAATGGGGGACAGTAAACTCTAAAGGATCCAGACAGAATGTACCCGCCTCTGTAGACAGCCAGGTTATCCAATAAAAAAAGAAATTAGACTGAACACTTCAAGTCAGTGCACTTCTCAAATTCTGGATCTTTCACTCCCTTGTTTACATCAAGAAATGCAACGATGATAACAAAATAGCAGTCTTCATTTTACTTGATATTACCAAAACCAACCTTTTTCATGCAGTCCACATAATTATTGTATTGCAGAGTTCCTGGGGGAAACTCGTCAGACTTCATAGGGAAATTAGAAACGATGAGCTTTTCAAGAACACTCTTAAGGTCGTCCAGGCGGTCCCCAGTGAGGTTGGTGAAGAATGGGAGAAGGGCCACGGCTTGACCCTGCACAGCAAGGCAGACATGTGAGATTGTACTGACTGCAGATGCTCCAGGATAAACCACATCACAGCTTCCTACAGACCTT
This sequence comes from Tupaia tana, assembly GCA_026018925.1. NCBI lineage: Eukaryota > Metazoa > Chordata > Mammalia > Scandentia > Tupaiidae > Tupaia > Tupaia tana. The sequence goes on from JAKSZU010000008.1 coordinate 1,140,248, forward strand.
GCAAGAAAAGCACTAGGGGCATTGAATGAATGCCTTCAGAGCAACCTCTAGATTATGCTAAGAACCAACGTCAATGCAGTCTGTCCTCAGCTTTAAGTCTACAGATCATTCAGGTGAGCAGGGCTACACTCACATGAATACAGAGGGAGCGTACGTGGACTCTGTTTATGTCCTTTCCCTCTGCAAATAAGACCTACAGAGAGTACGCCATGCAGGTGTTGAGTGGAAAAACACTGTGAGTAATCTACGGGGCAAGTCACAACCACCCACTGCAGAACATGCTGAGCTTCACAGGAAACAAGTGTGGATACCCACGTCCCTGGAATGACAGATGAATTCCATGACGTTCTCACATGGAAAAATGGGAAACGGAGAATCATAGAGAGTTGAAAGCTCCAAAGAATTACCCAGTTTATCCAATTAAAAAAGTCCCTTTCATTAAGACCATATTTTATTAGCACTTAAAGTCTACTATTGTTAATACTTTAAAATTAGCAACCCCACGGCCCAGCAACGGTGGCGCAAGGTCACTGGGGTCACATGGGAGGCCCTCATTTGATTCCCAGCCAAACCTCAACTGGCCAAGTGCAGTGGCCAGGCCTGGGGCCCTCCAACTGGAAGCTGGGCAGAGGGGCTGCACACATTCCTGGACATGTGCTCTCATAGAAGAAAAGCTATCTTCAAATTACAGTATTTATTATTGATGCTAAAGATTCAGAGACTTCCTATTATTTCTAACAGAAAAATAATTGAGAAACAGTTTAAAGTTAATATAGAAATTCAAAAAACATATTTAAATCATATAGATGCAAAAAATTAGTTCAATTAGTTCAATTATGAACACTCTGGTTCTCCTTAAAAAAAAAAAAAAAAAAATTGTTCTCATCTAAAATGGGAAGTCATGAAGCCTATGCAGAACAGGTAAGCTGAAGCGTAGGTTTCCTTCCAGGAAAAGTGGCACACACACGCCTGCAGGCCAGTTATCAAGGTTTACAGGGAGTACGTGAGGGCCAGCTGCGCTATCGTCTACTTCTCATCATGTTTGAAATTTTCCATTAAAAAAATCTCAAATGCACAGATATAAAAATGGGAAAATAAAAGTGACTATAACTGGAAAAAAAAATCTGTTTTAACCATTTACCTTTTTTTCTTTTTTTCTTTTCAGAGATTTTTGCTATAGGGCATGTGAACTCTCCAGAGAGACAAAGAGACAGAAAGTGAGAAATCACCCCACAGGCAGGATGACCACACCAAAATCCATTCTCCTCTCAGAATCTTGGGCACACACGTACACACACCCAGTGTGAGTTTAAGCCACCAGGTCCGGAACTCAAACCACAGTCAACTATATGGGAGGTCCAGCAACGTAACCATTATGCCATCTGTTAGTCCCTAACCATTTACCTTTAAATGTAGACCCAACTTGGAATCAGCAAGTAGACCAGTGTATGTTGTAAATACTTCTGGGAATGAGCTGTGTTTCGTATTAAATGATACAGACGAGTCAATCTAAAGGAGGGGGATTAAAAAACATGACATTTTTATATTACACCTCTACGTCCCTTAACACATCCTCAAATGCTTAAATTTCAGAAATAAACTAAGTCTGTTCTTGGGCTGCATAAATATTCTAACAATCTTGTTATAAAATACAGTAATACTATCTTTTAAGACAATGCACAGAAATGCACATTAAAATGAAAACATATAAGAAATTAGCATAAATAATGATGTAAAATAATGAAAAATGTTAAGAGTAATTAGCAATTATCACTCTCATATCCTTTTTATTTACCAAAGTAATGAGCTTTGGAAATAACTTCTATCAAAATGTTGAGGATACACCTGTGCACAGTTCAAAACAATAAACATGACTGCATTTTCAAAGATTTCTCAAAATACCTGTAAAATCTTTGCCAGTAAAGCCAGCACTGCTGTTTTGCTTTCAGGAGGAGCATCACTGGCCCCCCATGGGTCACAATGCCTCCAATTCTGCAGAATGGCAGTGGCAAGCTTCCCCCCTTGCTGTCGCTGACTAGCTCGATCCCGGAAGCTCTGGTCTAACATGCCGTTCAAAATGGCACTAACCTGAAACATACATTATAGAGACAGAAGCAACTCATTAATGTCAACAATAACAGATAAAAACAAAATTTATCTCATTTTATTTTATACTTATTCTTAGAAAATAAAGATGCTATTTCTATAAAAGGTGTTTATCCACTCCCAATCGCGTCCACTCTTCCCTACAAGTGCTGGACGGTTTCATCACACCATCACACGAGTCCTGCTGCTCCTGGTTCTCAGTCTGAGGCATTCTCAGTGGACTGCACTGGGAAGAGGAATCAGCCCCTCTGTCACCTGCGCTCCTGTGCATGCACACATGCACATTTCCTGTCCCACCACTGCCTTCCAATCGAGTGATATCCTAATGTTGGCTAGATTAATATTCAGTGGTCCTGTTTGATAATGACATAAAATTTTTCAACATGCCTTCAAAGGATCATAACAGCAGCTAGCAATTTCTACCTCTACAGAGCAGGTTAAATCCCAAAAGCACAGAAGTCAAGGAAACTAAAGCCATTTATTGGGTTGTTGGGACAGTCATCATGCATTTCTGTGTAGAAAAACGTAGAAAAATACATGGCGACTTTCCCAACGACCTGACAGATTGTAAACAGTGATCGCCAAAGATCCCATGTGAGGGGGAAAGAAGGTACAGCAGAAACACGCAGAAGTGCCGGCCCGGAGCTGAGCACAGAGGGGCCCTGGGATGTGAGGGTGCTGCGGGTGGTGGGCAGACCTCACAGCCTGGGCTCAGGCTGGGCCTGCAGCTCCAACACCACGTCCTGGCAGAAGTTACTATGCTATGTGTGTATTTGTTTAAAATTCTAGGCCTAGAGACATGGGGGAATGAAGGAGGGGAAAGCATATCTGTTTCAATACCCAATGACTTTCACTAACTACTGATAAAAGCTGTGCTTTGTCCTCTTTGATTCTGCTCTGAAATGTAAGCAAGAGCTTTTGACCTTCCAAGAGATAGATCTTGCTTGATTTTAATTAGTTATTTCAGAACTATGATGACCCTTTAATAAACAGTATACAAGAAAACATACTTCGAGGGAGATGCATTACCATTCTGGGATTGTCCACTGATGACTTCATAAGCTCCGATACAGCAAGATCGAGATTTCTCAACAATTCTGTGTTGATGGTTTCTGGGAACAAGCTATAGAAATACTCTCCCTGGGGAATGCTGACGGCACTTCTCGGAGAGCTGCCTGAGGACGGCACAGAGAGCAGCTCTGGGCTCAGGAGAAGACTCACAAGGCGGCCGCACTGTGAAGAAGAAGCAGGAGTGCCAGGGTGGGGCATTCACCTGCCATCCAAAGACCCATATGGGAAGGTCTAGAAAGCGCCTGCTATGTGAAGCTGGGTTCAAGGTTAAATTTTACACATTTAAATGAGCCCCAATTTCTCAGATTCCTTTTGGGAAAGATCTTCCCGGCTCCACCTTTTTGCTTTGAGAGAGACTCTAGTAAGGGCAAGTGTCTTCACGTGACTTAAACATATGCATAATTGTCTAGGTTGAGAAAGACGAAAGGGCAGAGGGCAGGCCTCTGGCTCTGGGAGAAGGGAAGATGAAAGAGCGAACCACACAGGGCCAGCTGCAGGTCTCGGCAACAGCAGAGCCCCCTGGGACCAGCCGCCCACAGCTCTGAGCACCCTGAAGTCAATTTCTATGTGCTCTGGAATCATTCTTAGGTCCTGCCCCCGCCCCAAAGGGTCCATCTGAAATACCACCAAGGACAGAGGAAAGACCAGGTATGAGCACAAGTCAGCATTAACATCACCAAACCTCCTGTGCCTAAGTCCTTCTGTCAATAAAGTAGTACAGACAAAACCTCAGTTTCAGAAAACTGTGAGGCCAGATGTCACGGTAGTTCCAGCGCTGGACTCCCACAAGGTCTCCCGTGTTTGAGTCTCCGACCTAGTGGCTTGAAAATTAGGCTGGGCGTGTGTGCGTGCGTGCATGCATGACCAAGATCCCAGGAGAATGGAGAAGGAACTGTGGCATGGCTAACCCCCCCGAGGGTGACTTCTTAACTTTCCCTCTCATTGCCTCTGTCTCTATCGAGCATATGCACCCGATAGCAAAAACGTCTTTAAAAAGAAGAAACGGAAAAAAAAAAAAAAAAAAAAAAGGTGGTGAGTCAGGCAGTGGCACCACAGTGGTGTGGCTGGACCCACGTAGTGAAGGTACACAGTTCACGTCCTCAGGCCTCCCTGAGCACACTGGGGATCACAGGCATGGGCACACACATCCAGTGGGAACACGCGGCTGGGACTGGGGTGGGTCATGGTGACATGTCTATCCCCAGGATATATAGCACAGCTGTTTTTCCTACCAGTCCTCCAAAAGCAAAGGCCAACTCCAGGAGTCCACTGGCAAAGCGCTTACAGCTGGGATCTAGCGAGGGGAGGCTCGTTCTTTCACCTCCAGGTGGGATGCTGTTGTAAACCAGAGAAAGGAGCCTGGTGCCTACGGGATGAGGCTGATCTGCAGACTGAAACAAAATCGACACTGGAGTGCCTCGTAAAAGGCGTTTTATGGAAAACACGATTTCACTCTCTCCCTAGTTAAAACATGCAACGATAGCTGACTCGGACAACTCCTAATTTTGAGGAACTGTTAACTCAACTTGGCTTCCTGTGCTTTATTTTTCATTTATGTTGCCTTGCCATAAAGGCCTAACTGCAGTTAGCTCCTACGGCTTTTCAGAAGGCAGATCTGGAGATATACAGATGTGCTCTATTTTACGTTTATACATTTCTGTATTATGCTCATATTTATATTCCAGATAATACATTCATGACCACACTAAGTATTTATATAGTTCCCATTTCAGCTTAGTCTATCATAAAGGACATTTATTACCAAAGAATACAGATAAACAGATTCACTGTTGCAATCAAGCTAGGAGAAACGCAGCAACCACCTGACGGTTACCTGGGCTGGCAGTACGACAGGCAGCACCCCCGCTCTGTGCAGCTGTTTACACGCCGCCACGACAGGGGCCAGCTGGGTCCTATCCGCCTGTGCGTCAGGGCCGTACACATCGACGGCACAGAGCTCCTCCAGCCTGGGCGTGAGAAAGACCAGAGAAGACCAGGTGAGCTCTGGCCTCGCTCAGTGACCAGACCTGTAGGGACAGTGCTGCCCTGTTACGGATTTACTAATCGGCCACTCACACCCATTAACCCAGGCCTGGAAAGCAGGCGCAGGTAATGCCAGACCAGGCTCACGTGCTACTCTCACCATGGCAATCAATCCTGGTGCGAACCAAGCCAAAACTGCTTATCCCAGGGGAGAGAAGGTCCTTGCCAAGGACAAAATCTCCGAACAACCCCTCCCCGGAGACCCTTTCCCTTAGGGGTAGGACCACTGCAGCCATGCATACAACGAGGCGGCGGCCTGAGCAAAACCCGAGTGCCCACCTCTGTGTTGTCATTCTTTCCTTCAGGTGAACCTCCAAGATGTCCCTGTACGGGGACTTCATGAGTGCTTTCATCAGGTTCACACAAACGCTGGGAAGATGATCCATAACCTGGACGTCACCAACATTGAAGCCCACACTCATGGGCTCGCACAGTGTCTTCACCAAGAGCTTCACGAGGTTTGTGTTACATAGATCTCTCTCAAGGAGCTGTGGAAGGTAGTCTGGATCAGAATACTTCTCCCAGACAGCACGTATACTTTCCCAGCCTGTCAGGCCCACGAGGCCGGGAATTTTTGCCTCATTAGGGCAGAGGCTGGTAATCATTTTCTGCAAAGCACTGGGCAGTAAATACTCAGGCTCTGGGGGCCACAGTCCCTTCTGCCACTGCTAACCTCCAAGAGAGCAAATGCAACCCTGGGTAGCACAGCCATGTTCCTCTGAAACTTCACTTACACAAGCGGCAGCAGGTGGGTTCAGTGCCCTGTGGTTGCTGGGGTCTTGGAATGAGCCTGGCACCGAGCAGGCACTTGGCATACACTCGCTGGGTAGACTGGGGAACTGGTCTACCCAGCAAGTCTTGTAGGTATCTTTACAAGCATTGCTACTGAGTGTTTCCTAGGGTAGATTGTTTTGTTGTTCTTGTTCAAGTTTTTGCCATAGGGCACATGTGCTCACCAGAGACAGAGAAAAATTGAGAAACCACTTCCCAGGGATGGCCATGCTGCAATCCATTCTCCTCCATTTTCATCTTGGGATTTTAGGCACACATGCACATGCAGCCAGTGTGATTTTTAAGCCATTGGGTCTGGGACTCGAATCATGGTCGGCCATGTGGGAATCCAGCACCTTAACCACCATACCACCAGCTAGTCCCAAGGCAGATGTTTGTTCAATAAAGTGATTAAAAAATTATTTTGTATTTTAATTCACACAATGAAAATCTGAAGGAATGTAATATGTTATTATCATGAAGAACAGATTGTAGGGTCCCCAGTGACATGGAGGTTAGAGCACCTGAATTCCACAAAGCCAAGTTCAAATCCTGGACCCACTGACTTAAAACAATGCCAGGTGCAGGAGTATGTGAGCCCAAAATCTCCAAAAGAGAGAAATGGAGAAAAGATAATGGTGTGACCATGCCACATGGAGGTGCAAGCTCTCCCTCTGTCTCTCCAGCAAGTACATGTGCTCTCTGGCAAATTAGAAAAAAAATTTAAAAATACAGATTGTACATCATAGTAGTATAGTTTAAAAAGTGTACCATATGTTTACAAATTACCAAGAGATTTTAAATGTTATCTATTTGAATTAACAGATGTTAATTACCTTGATTTAGCTGTACTACTATATATGCATATATCAAAACATATACATCATAAATAGGGGCCAGCAGGTGGCATGGTGGTTAAGGGTGCTGGACTCCCACATATCTGCAGTTTGAGTCCTGGACCTAGTGCCTGGCTTTCTAGCTTTCTCTCTTTCTCTCTCCTTCTCTCACTCTGTCCCTCTCTGGTCAAATTAAACTAAATAAATAAATGAACAAATAAATAACTTTTAGGGTCCAGCAAATGGCATAATGGCTATGTTGCTGGACTCCCATGTAGTTGACTGTGGTTCGAGCCCCAGACCTAGTGGCTTAAACTCAGGCCAGGCATGTGTGCGTCGTGCCCAGGATCCTGAGACAAGAATGGAGGAGAAGGAATTGCGGCATGGCCATCCCATCTAGGGGGTGATTTCTTGCTGTCTCTCTTTCTCTATCTTTCTGATGTGTGCACGTGCCCTATAGCAAAAACCTCTCCAAAACAAACAAACAAAAACTCTTTAAAAAAAAATATATATATATACACCATAATTTATCCACTAAAATAAATAAAGTAAATAACTCTTCTGGCAATGGAAAGCACTAGAAAAAATAAAACCAGAACCAGTGGATGGTGTAATGGTTATGTTGCTGGACTCTCACGTAATTGACGATGGTTCAAGTCCTAGACCCGGTGGCTTGAAATGCACACTGGCCATGTGTGCACGCAAGCCCGAAATCCTGAGAAGAGAATAGAGAAGGGACTGCGGTGTGGCCATCCCCCATAAGGGGTGATTTCTCACTTTCTGTCTCTCTCTCTCTCTCTCTCCAGTGAGCACACAGCCTATAGCAAAAATCTCTCTAATAAAAACAAGAAGAAAGAAAAGAAAAGCTAAAACCATTCCTTCTTCTTCTTCCTCTTTTTTTTCTTTTGGTGAGAAATCACTCCCGGGGGATGGCCATACCTCAATCCCTTCTCCTACAGTCACTTCTCAGGATTTGGGCAAGCATGCACGTGTGCCCATTGTGAGTTTGAAGCCACTGGGTCCGGAACTTGAATTTCGGCCAACTACATGGGAGTCCAGTGACGTAACCATTACACCATCGGCCGGTCCTGCTAAAACCACTTCTAACATGGACTGTTTTACTAATGGGAATTCAAAGACTGGAAATGTGGGGTTACAATGCACGCTCATGGCCCTGGAGCGTGGCGCAGCAGGACAACCTGGCACACTGTGAGGCTAACCCCCAGGGAGAGTGCTGGATTCCCTAGTACACAGGGCTGCCCAGGACTGGGAAGGGCTAGATTATGGTGTCAGGACCCTGTCAGGGGTGTTGTCTGTTTCCCCCTTTGCTCTTACGCTCATGAAAAAGATAAATAAGGGATAAAAAGACTTCATTTTGGTGCAAAAAAATTTGAAATGTATGTAGTTTTCTTGCTGTTTTGCTCTAGGGCATGTGCTCTTCAGAAAGACAGAAAGGAAGAGAGTGAGGAAGCATCCCCCTCAGGATGGCCATGCCACAATCCCTTCTTCTCCATCCTCCTCTCAGGATATTGGTCAGACATACACATACACCCAGTGTTTATCAGGCTGCTTGGGCCCAGGACTCGAAGCACCAGATGGGCCCAGCTGTCCTGATCACTGCACCAGATGCCCTAGCCATCCTGATCACTATACCAGATGGGCCCAGCTGTCCCGATGACTTCACCAGATGTGCCCGGCCGTCCTCTTCACTGCACCAGATGGGCCCGGCCGTCCTCATCACTGCACCAGATGTGCCCGGCCGTCCTCTTCACTGCACCAGATGGGCCCGGCCGTCCTCATCACTGCACCAGATGGGCCCGGCCGTCCTCATCACTGCACCAGATGGGCCCGGCCGTCCTTATCACTGCACCAGATGGGCCCGGCCGTCCTCATCACTGCACCAGATGGGCCCGGCCGTCTTCATCACTGCACCAGATGGCTGGCCCCATGCAAACGTTCTTAATGTGCACTTTCTATGAACCTCTTGAAGAACTCTCATATTTCTTTTTGTGAGAGACACGCACAGGGGCCCCAAGCAAATCCCTGCCACACCACGATCATCTCCTAGTTCTCCAGCCAGGATCACAGGCATGCTCAGTGTGGCCAGAGCACCCCAAAAGTTGAAGACAGGGCCTTCCCTTTCCATATCATCCAGCGACTGGCACCCTACCACCTCTGCCACCACGACTAGGCCCTAACAGAAACCTGTAAAGAATTTTTCCCGACCCCAAATTGTCAGAGCAGGAGAAACTCCACCTTGCAACCCTCCGGGGCTGTGTTGAGCAGGGTCGTGGCGAACTCCATGATGCGGACCACAAGGGTGCACTTGCTGTAGTTGTACCTGTCCCCCTCCTGGGGGCTGGGTCTGCTGCCAGCCGCCTCAGAGCCGAAGCACCTCTCTGCAGCTGTCAGGTCATGTGCAGCAAGGCTTTCCAGAAAGAATGCCACTGCCTTCAACAGTGAAGACTGTGTGCTGGGACCTGGAAGTAAGTATATCAAGTTATTGACACATGCACGGCCTTCTAACTCCACTAATGAAGATTAATGTAAATGCCTTCTTTGAGTACTAAAGAAAAATACTATTTAATAAAAGCTGAATAAAATGGCAGTTATTTCTTCTCATTTCAAAATTTCAGAAGTAATACAACCCAAGCAGAAAACTACTTCAGGGGCCAGCATGTGACGTAGTGGTTTCGGTGCTGGACTCCCACATGGATGATCGTGGTTGAGACCCAGAACAGGCGGCTTGAAATTCAAGCTGGGCCCCTGTGCATGTGTGCCCAAAATCCCGAGAGAAGGGACTGAGGTGTGGCCATACCTCCAGGAGGTGGTTTCTCACTTTCTCTCTGTGTCTCTGGCAAACATTTGCACATTTGCACTCTTTAACAAAAATGTCTCTCAAAAAAAAAAAAAAAAAAAAGAAAAAAAAGAAAAAGAAAAAGAATACAACTTGAGATGCCCATAGTAAGAACACATCTAGAGAAGGCCAAGCCTCCACTCTCCAGTGCTACTTATGGGAAGATACACTCATATCATTTCAAAGGACAACTTGGAATTCATGCCAGGAGCCTGAACAAACATGCAAGGCAATTTCTACCCAACGTTAAAAAACACACTTGAGGACCAGCAGGTGGTGTAGCGGTTAAGGTGCTGGACTCCCACATGGACGACCACAGTTCGAGTCCCAGACCCAGAGGCTTGGAAATCACACTGTGTGTGTGTATGCGTGCCTAAAATCCCTGAGCACACGCATTCTACGGTAAAAGCCTAAAAACCAACAACAAAAACATGCTTTGGTCCCTTGCTTTGCTCTAACACTCCAACTTTAACTTTAGAAATTAAAGGTCACAATGCAAAGATGTGTGTCTAAGAATACTCACTTTAGCATTATTGCTAATAATGAAAAAAACAGAAACGACCTGAATGCCCCTCACAGGGGCAAAATAGACAAATTATGGTGATGTGGGCACTGCTCATCTTACAGTGTCAATTTTCACACTGGCTCCCAAATGGGCCTTTTCCTAAAATTCATTTGATCTGTCTGAAAATGTAACTGGGCGATCTCTTTTCTTATCTTCTCCCCATTCAGCGTGACCCTTGTCCAGACACGTCACTCACCTCTCCAGTCTCACTGCAATTTATTACCCCAGGGTGTGAAGACCTCGAGAGCCTCAAAGGGGCAATTTAAAACACTGGCATACAGTGAAAACTGAATAAAGGTAATGATCTAGTAAAGAAACCTTCCATACATCTGAGGATGTCCACTCCTTCATTTTCAACAAAATAGAAGGAAATTAAATCAAGCTAAAAGACCATTGAAACTAGGGACCTGCAGTTAGTGTAATGGCTATGTTGCTGAACTCCCATGTGGTCGACCACGGTTCGAATCCCAGACCCAGTGGCTTAAACTCACGCCAGGCGCGTGTGCGTGCGTGCCCAAGATCCCGAGAGGAGAATGAAGGAGAAGGGATTGCGGTGTGGCCATCCCCCCTGGGGGGTGATTTCTCACTTTCTCTCTCTCTGTCTCTCTGGCGAGCACATGTGCCCTATAGCAAAAACCTCCCCCCTCCCCCCCCAAAAAAAAAAGCATTAAAACTAATTTCAATGACAGCTCACTATGTATTCCAAGTAACAAGAGACCATGTATTAAGAATGACATGCTCCGGGGTGGGACAGTGGTGCAGGGATGATGTGCTATGCCACGTGGGCAGCTTTCACGGCCAGAGTTTGGAGGCCTCCCTGAGCCCCCCCAGGCACACTCATACCCACGATCTGGGGAAGGCTGAAGCTGAGGGTGGAGCACAGCAGTGGACCCTGTCGGGGTGCTGTCTGTGTCTATCTTGCAAGTGCAAGAAATAAATAAGCTTAAGAAAAAAAAAAAGAATCACTTTCTCAAATACCAAACATCTTGAATCCAACAAATTAAAAAATACCTTAAGACACACTCCAACCACAGGTAGGTTAAATATAGAAAAATCAGCACATTAACATATTAAATATGGCACTTATTTCAGTGAACAAATGTGTTAGTATTAAAACTTATTTAATTTTATACACATAGTACACTTTATGCAAGTCCTATGAGAGCTGCTGTAAGAAATAAACTTGGGAACCACAGGAAATTCTTAAGTTACTAATTTGGATATGTCTTTGATTCTCTGTGAACCTTGCTGGGACATTTGACTGTTGTTATTTGAATACCATCCAATAATGTTCTCTGGCATTTTCCAGCTTTAAAAAAAATTAACAGCAGAGACAGAGAGACAGGCAGACAGGAGAGACAGAGAAAGGCACCGCCAACAGGGCCTTCCAACCACCATCCATCCCCGCTCAGCCAACCAGAATCAGGGGCAAAGGTGTGTATACTGGCACACACAGGGAGGCTGTGGGACGCAAACCTAGGACCTCCCCTGGGGCCTCAGGATGGCACTGCACTGGAGTACACAGCAGGCCTAATTTACTTTTTTAGTGCAATGACTGCTGATCAGTCTGTACCCATCCATGCTGGTGAGGTCACAATGAGCACAATGATCAGGACTGCGACAGCAACACAAAAGGGGGCTTAAACCTCACACAGAAGCAGCGCTTCCCAACAAAGTGATGTGGATGCAATATTTTGAGTGAAATAATATAGAGAGTATGGAGAGAATATTAATTCAAGGGCTTAACAAAATTTCCAATATTTGTTGTTTTAAGAGATCTCGGCCTTCATTGTCAAAATTTAAATAAGGAAAAAGAATAGGAAGTTAAGATATGCAAGACCCACAGCAACACAGATATAATAATAATTCTGATATTTGAAGCTGATGATGTTGAATATAAAATTATTACAATCCTTAGGGTCCACTGAAAATATTTTAGTAATGTCAACACTTTTAATTTAAATGGTAACATTTAAACCAGAAATTATAACTTTTTCAATCATCTTAAAGCTATGAGAAAAACTGCATTTGCTAACTCTAAAGTGTGAAAGAAGGTACACTATTCTCCATGCCTCCCACCAGAGCAAACGGCCACAACAGTCTGGTGACTGCTCAGCGGCACTGTGACCACCGACTTTAGTAACGTGGTCATTTGAACTGAATCTAGCTATATACATGACACAGAAAGACAGAAATATATTCCGTTTCTTTCTTTTTTGTTTTAAAGTTTGCTACAGGGAATGTGCACTCGCCAGAGAGAAAGAGAGAAAGTGAGAAAGCACTCTGGGGGGATGGCCATGCCACAATCCCTTCTCCTCCATTCTCCTCTCAGGTTGATTTATAAGACTCCAGGTCCAGGACTTGAACCACACAATCAGCCATGTGGGATCCAGTACCTTAACCACTATCCCACCTGCTGGCCCTAAGTTTATTTTTGAAAACAAATGAATGAATGTAAAGGTGCAAAATGATTCTATTAAGTAAACAATGAGAATAAAATATATACATAGAATTTTACATTGTACAGAAAAAGTTTAGAAGAATAAACACTACGATGTTACTAGCTGATATCACTGGAGATGTGATTGGGGAGAAGGATTTCATGTTTTACTTCCTATCTTTTTACCTTGTTTAAATTTTGAAAATAAGGATATGAGATCTCTTTTTTTTGGAGGGGAGAGGTTTTTGCTATAGGGCACGTGTGCTCACCAGAAAGACAGAGAGAGACAGAGAAACAGAAAGCGAGAAATCACCCCCTAGGGGGGATGGCCATGTCGCAATCCCTTCTCCGCTATTCTCCTCTCAGGATCTTGGGCACACACACACATATGCCCGCATGTGTTTAAGCCACCGGGTCCAGGACTCAAACTGTAGTCGACTACATGGGAGTCCAGCGACATAGCCATTACGCTAACTGCTGGCCCCAGATATGGGATCTTTTAAAACAACATATTGAAGATAGGATTTGCATTGAACAGGTAACACTGGCTAAAGTTTCACAACTTTATTTTTTAGAGAGGTTTTTTTTTTTTTTTTTTTGCTATAGGGCAGGTGCACTTGCCAGAAAGACAGAGAGAGACAGAGAGACAGAAAGTGAGAAATTACCCGCCCCGGGGGGATGGCAACACCGCAATCCCTTCTCCTCCATTCTCCTCTCGGGATCTTGGTCACGCACGCGCATGCACTCAGCATGAGTTCAAGCCACCAGGTCCGGGACTTAAACCCTGGTCGACTACATGGGAGCCCAGCAACATAGACATTATGCCAGCTGCTGGTCCCAAGTTTCACAACTTTTTGACCAGTCTTTTGAGCAGTATCTCATAAGAAGAAGCCCACTTTTAGGAGAAGTGTATACAATCTGTGTTCCTGGCCCTCAGCATATATGTGCACATGCATGCACAGATGAAATGTGTGCACACATATACCATACACTCCCCGCTAGGCTCAGCTTCTACCATCCTCAAGCCAAAGATAGGAATGCCTAGTCCCTTGCCGGCAGGTAGCATGGTAATTGAGGGCACTGAACTCCTACATGGCCAACTGCAGTTCGAGTCCCAGACCTGGAGGCTTGCTTTCTCACTTTGCCTCTCGGTCTCTCTTACTCTCTGGTCAAATTAGAAGGAAGGAAGGAAGGAAGGAAGGAAGGAAGGAAGGAAGGAAGGAAAGAAGGAAGGAAGTTAAATGACATAATTCTTTAAAAAAAGAAAAATGAAAGCCTAATCCCTTCCTCCCAAATTCCCCTAACACTGCGTTTATCTCTGACAAAATTAAAGAGAGGAAAATGGCACTTTTAGTAAAGCATCACCACTAGGCACAGGAGTGGATGCTCTGAATAGAAAGTCATTTGAATAGCAGAACAAGTTCCAAGGACAAGTCTAAGAAAGGGTGTCTACGGTAAGCCTGGTCAGAGCCCGGCAGGCGGCGCACTGCTGGCTGGCAGCACGCCCCGGTGCTTCGGGCTGGAGCAGCGCCCCTGAGCACCACTAGACAGAGAGCAATCATCTCCCCTTCAACAGCAAAAACCAAGGAGCACACAGAACGTGCCGTCGAGTCCTCTGCAAACCACATCATTTATTGCTAACAATAATTAAAAAGCTTAAAGAATATGAAAATTTATGAAAAATAAACACACTCTACGTAGAGACTGTGAATAAGATTACACAGCTGCCTGTCAGGAGGAGTTCTTTACATGCTCTCAGTACATGAAAAGTTCCAAAAGTTATTTTATAAGAGTAGAGAGCAGGGGCCAGCAGGCGGTATGGTAGTTAAAGTACTAGACTCCCACATGGCCAACTGTAGTTCAAGTCCCGGACCTGGTGGCTTGCTTTCTCACTTTCCTTCTCTGTCTCTGGTCAAACTGAATAACAATAGTAAGTAAATAAAATAAAATAAATACTTTTTTAAAAAAGAGAAAGAGTCGAGAACAAAAAGGAAAAGGAGGCTGTGGGCAGGTCTGTGCAGGCTGGGTGTGGTCACCCACATCACGCCCGCACTGGAGAGTAAGGAGAACAGGGGACCCGCTCCACAGCACTCAGCCACACTGTCGGTCACCAGCGGTGCCACCGCCGCGCTGACGTGCCAAGAGCAATCCGTCCAGGGTGCTCCCCACAGAGCCGACAGCACTGACCTGGGGTGGTTTTACCTACCCAGGAGCTCGAGAGCGCTGACCGTCTTCTCTTGGATGAACGTGTTGTAGCACTCCAGAGCAGCCAGGAGCATGTCCAGCCACTGCAGGGTCGCGCGCAGGGTGAAGGGCCCTCGGAGGTGGAAGAGGGTGGGCTGGGCGAGGATGCCTGAGGGCTGACCACAGTTGCTGCCACCACCCTCAAATGTATTGATGAGAAAAGACACATCTTCTTTGTTAACGATATCTTTCAGCCATAAGGAAGGGGATTTGTGGCCTTAAATAGAAACAAGGTTAAAAGACACATATATGTAACTTTCATAAGTAAATTTCTTCTATCTTTGTATCTAATTAAAATTTTTAAATGGGGACCAGCAGATGGCGTGATGGTTATGTCGCTGGACTCCCATGTAGCTGACTGCAGTTCAAGTCCTGGACCAAGCTGGGCGTGTGTCTGTATGCGTACCCAAGTACATGAGAGAAGAATGGAAGAGAAGGGTCTGCAGTGTGGCCATCTCCCCTAGGGGGATGGTTTCTTGCTTTCCGTCTACCTGTCTCTGTCACCCTGAAGAGCACACATGCCCTATAGCAAAAATCTCTCTTAAAAAAAAAAAAGGTCAAAATGATAAGGGATAATAATCCTTTTTGATTCCACTACTATGGCACTTGTTATCTATGTCCCTACAATTGTTACCAAAAAGTTATTACCCTTGAGCCCAACCTCTTCAGTCTCTTTGAGCACATTCGGAAGAGCTGTAAAAACTACAACCTTTCCCTTGCCTTCTTCCTTAAATATCACTGTCCCTTTAAGTTACGAAGGAGTGCTGTGACTGCGTTTGGTTAGCCACGGGGACCGGCCTCTTGGTCTCTCAAGTTTCCTTATTGTAAATAAGAACACAATACCTATGTCTTGTAGCTAAAAAGTTGTACATGAATCGAAGTGGTTCACGAAGTGAACACGTGCTTAGGGCAGCATCTCCCACGTAGGAGGGCAGAGTCCGTGAAACAAAGAGTCAGAAAATATGCTATAAAGTTACTTTCTCTCAGGTATGAAACCTTTTTCTAAGTCAAAGATAAAACACATGAGACTGAATTGTGCATGCTCTGAAGTCAGTGTTCGGAAAAGGTCGAGTCCTTCTGACGCTAATGAAGTCAGAGAAGAATCCCCAACAGCCATGACGATGGAGCCTTCAGAGGAGGCAGCTTCTGTATCCAGAAAACATTCCATCACTTTCACAGAAGAAAACATAATGGATGAAAGAAAGATGTCTAATTTCTCCATCGAGTGTTAGCAAGAGCAACAGAAGAGAAAGGAAGAGCAGGGGACCAGAGGTGGGCACAGCAGTGACATGAGATGCTCTTCCTGGCTGATCCCACACACTCCAAACCTCCCTGGGTCCACCCAGCACACCAGTTTCTCCTGTTCTCCTGTGTCCTGAGCCTGCACCCCACCTGCCTTCTGAGTAGCATGCACAGCTCACTCTGTCCGACAGGAAGCAATTTCCCATCCCACTTCCCGCTACCCTAAGAGCTTGCATGGCACGCCAATATGCTCAAAGAGCACCGTGGCGAGATGCCGAGAGAGAGAGGCAAGCGCAGCCCGGGAGGCTCCGGGCGCTGTCCAGATGGAGCGCTGGGAGCTCGGGGCTCACCCGCTGCATCACCCTTTTAACAGAACGATGCTGAGAGGCAGGGCTCCTTGCCTTCAGCTTAGAAAATAGGAAGTCCTTGATATTTCCAGGGCATTGGGGCAGAGAAGAGCGACAGGCTAGGCTCAGTGATCCTGGTAACACCAGCACTCATGAGAGCCATGCTGCTCAGTGGCCCTACTGTGGCCAATGAGGCTTGTTCACGATGCAAGGTGCACTTCCAATTAAAGTCCTGAGTCAGAGACCAGACGTGAGGCACGGTCTACCAATGGGCCATTTCACACATAACACGTGGGTCTCGTTTCCTCTGAGGATGAGAAGAACACCCCCTCGTTCCCATTCCCACCTAACTGACTACAAAGTTGCTGTGAGAACTTAAAAGCCTTTAAAAGCAAATACTTTTAAATATGTTTTTATGTTTATTCTTTAAAGAATAAGCACATTTAAAATACTAATTATGCTTTTTAAACAATTCTCTAAAACCAGATATACATATCCATGATTATGCAAAATTATAGTATAAACTTGTTTATAGAGCACAAATACATAATAAAATACAGTATAAATACAGTTATATTACTTAGCATATAAAATATCTAGTTTCTAATATTAACGTATGCAGGGATTTTAAAAAGTGCATGGAAAGGTGGAATTAAGGTACGAGTTTATTTTGATGCAAAAATTTTGAAACCCATGAAGTTTTTAAGTAATAAGCGTTTTCCACAAACAAAAGCCTTCTGAATATTCCATAGTAGAAGAAAATTGATAATCCTTTTAAGTTTTAGAAGCCTAGAAACACATGAGGTAATGTTTTCCTCTTGTTCCAGGATGAAAAAGGCCTGAAGGGAAACTGCCCCCACTGCTGCTGAGCGAGAGCCTCCTGGCCGTGCTCACAGAAGCACAGGCCACCCACGGCACAAGGGAGCCAGGCTGCTTCTCTCTGGGGGCCTGGCTTCCTCACTTCAAAGCTACCAAAATGGGTTTGGACTCACTGGAGAAAACAGATCAGTGCGTTTATGCCTTAACAATTCAGTAATTATTCCAACCCCATAAGCATAGTTTAATGAGTTAGTGAATAATTACTGAAAAGCAAGGGTTTATTGCTTCCCTCTACTATCACAATGATCTCCGGTCACTCAGACTTAGGACTCTAGCCGTTCCTTATTAATTACATGCTTAAATAAAGCTACAGTATTACATTAGCTATTTCTATTCTGAAACTTAATTGAATATCACATTAACTACAATGGTCACAAACTATTTCTTTTAGACAGGTTAGAAAAACAAAGCTATAGTGAAATAAAGATATGTTAAAATTCTAAATTAACCCGCGTGCCGTGGCCGTGGTCCTGTCCCCGCGTGTCATGGCCGGGGTCTGTCCCCATGTGCCGTGGCCGGGGTCTGCCCCCTCGTGCCGTGGCCGGGTTCTGCCCCATGTGCCGTGGCCGGGGCCCTGTCCCGCGTGCCGTGGCCGGGGTTCTGCCCCACGTGCCGTGGCCGGGGTCTGCCCCCGCGTGCCGTGGCCGGGGTCTGCCCCCGCGTGCCGTGGCCGGGGTCTGCCCCGCGTGCCGTGGCCAGGGTTCTGCCCCCGCGTGCCGTGGCCGGGGTCTGCCCCCGCGTGCCGTGGCCGGGGTCTGCCCCGCGTGCCGTGGCCGGGGTTCTGCCCCGCGTGCCGTGGCCGGGACTCTGCCCCGCGTGCCGTGGCCGCGGCTCTGCCCCGCGTGCCGTGGCCGGGGCTCTGCCCCGCGTGCCGTGGCCGGGGCTCTGCCCCGCGTGCCGTGGCCGGGTTCTGTCCCCGCGTGCCGTGGCCGGGGCTCTGCCCCCGCGTTCCGTGGCCGGTGTCTGCCCCGCGTGCCGTGGCCGGGGCTCTGCCCCCGCGGGCCGTGGCCGGGATCTGCCCCGCGTGCCGCAACCGCTGATGGCTGTCTCTGCTTTCCTGAGCCGCGTTCCTGAAACTGTGTTCCATGGAGATTCACCTACATTTGCGGGGCTGCACGAGACCCACCCTTGGTCCAGCCCTGAGTGCAGTCTACGTTTCCTATTGTTGGGAACTTTATGATCTGATAATTGGAAAAAAAAATCATGTTTATCATAAAAAATAATTAGAAAAATAATAATAATGATTGGGGGAAACATAGGAAAGATATTGAATGTTGAAGCGGGGAGATTAATGTCTCTGTACTGACTGACATGCATGGCATTCCCTTTTGAAAAAGCAATGTAATACACTGTAAAGTTGTATGTAATTCAATGTAATAAAAAAATAGATAATAACAAAAAAAAAAATTCTAAATTAACTTCTATATTAACTATTAACATCAAAGTATCTTTTTTCTTTCCTTCTATAATGACAAATGTAGTCATATCTCCTATCTGTCACACACACTGAAATAAGTATTAAAAGCATACACTTGTAACATTCATTTGAGTAACAACAGATCACATTTGAAATAAGCCCACATCTGCAAGCTACTGGCAAAAGCAAAACCTGTCACTGTACAGAACTTACGGACCACTATACCTGGCAATAAAGGCACGAATTTGTAGAAGAGTTCTATGGATTTGTGTCGACACTCCGTCTGGGGCCTTCCACAACGAGCCAACAGCCACTTCACCAGATCCAATAAACACAGCGAGGCCGAAGGAGGAAAACCTCTACAGGGGGACAACACACATCATTAACGCACTCCCTGAAATTTGACATCCAGCTATCCAAGAACCTGGAGATCATGAATCCATTCACCACACAAATATAGGTAGAAACTTCATTAAAAGGCATCCAACTTACTTTAAATGTTTTATTACAAGAAATCAACCCAAACATCACAGCTTAAAAGGGTCCCACATAGTGTCAACCTTTTTATTTTTTATTTATTTTGGGAAAATTTTTAAAGCATTTCTTTTTTTTTTTTTTTTTTTTTTTTGAGAGGTTTTTGCTATAGGGCGCGTGCGCTCGTCAGACAGACAGAGAGAGACAGAGAGATAGAAAGCAGGAAATCACCCCCCCAGGGGGGATGGCCACGCCGCAATCCCTTCTCCTCCATTCTCCTCTCGGGATCTTGGGCACGCACGCACACGTGCCCGGCGTGAGTTTAAGCCACCGGGTCCGGGACTCGAACCGCGGTCGACTACGTGGGAGTCCAGCGACATAGCCATTACGCTAACTGCTGGTCCAACATTTCTTGAAAGAACGGCACCATTGGGGCCAGCGGATGGCTGGTGGTTAAGGTGCTGGACTCTGACATGGCTGACTGTGGTTCAAGTCCCTGACCTAGAGGCTTGCCTTCTCACTTTTTCTTGTGAGTTCTCTCTCTCTCTCTCTTTCTCTCATTAAAAAAAATAACAATGATAAACAAAATTAAATAAATCTTTTTTTTTAAAAAAAGGGAAGAATAGTATTATATATTTTCATGTTTCCCAAAAACAAAAGAGGGCCTAAGAGCTAAAGCAGTGCTTCTCAAAATGTGGACCCAGGACCACCCTGGACCACCAGCACCATCATTATCTGTGAGCCTGTTATGAATGCAAATTGTCTACCCCAGACTTACTGATAAAAATCTGTGTTCTGGGGCCGGCAGGTGGCATGGGAGTAAAGGGCGCTGGACTCCAACATGGCCAACTACAGTTCGAGATCCAGGCCTGGCGACTTGCTTTCTCACCTTCTCTCTCTCTTTCTCTCTCTCTCCCTCTCTCTCTCTGTCCCTCTCTGGGCAAATTAAAATAACTAAATAGAGTTAAAAATAAAGTTAAATATAAAATAAAGTTAAAAATTAATTAATTAATTATTTTAAAAATCCGTGTTTTAACTAGACCTCTAGGTAACTCTAAAGTATACTCAAGTTTGAGAATCAATAACCTGAAAAGATGACATAACCAATGGTAGAATCAGAAAGAATCCATTTTAAATAAAGAAAATTTAAATAGAAAAAATTCTGATGTCCACAGTCGTTCTGTACAGTCGTGGCTGCTTGCCGACATCAGGGCTGGGCTCCCAGGCGCCGTGCAGATCATGTAGGGGCCGCTGCAAAACCCTGCCCGGTCTGAAAAGGCTGGCGTGGAAATGGAAGGGAAGACTGAACACCTCTGGCTTGAAGCAGCTGTGGTTCTGAGCAGTTTCCTTTGTCACTCTACGATCCTGAGTCTGTCCAAGTCCTACTATTATACTTTAACATTCAGTTCTTATTCCTTGACTTTTCCTATGTGACATTTCACACACATTCTAGTCAAATAATTCTACATACATTTGTGTTCAATATTTGTATGGGCACAATAAGATGTCTCAGTTACAACTCTATTTTTCGATTTGTATGTAATAAAACAGCCAAGATCAAATACCTTACACCTTAAATCGCACATTTTTTAAATCAAGGGGGAAAGTAAAAAAAAAAAAAAAAAAAAAAAAAATTAAGAAACAAGGAATGGAAAATTATTTGAATTATTTGTTGATGATAACATGAATGGTAATATCCTTGATTAAGCCAATAAACAGTGTATTCTGGATGGGAAACAGCATTTTATATGCTGTGATGACGTAAAGTCAATTAATGTAAGATAAATAAATTTTTTTAAAAATAAAATGTTTTAAAAATCACGCATTTTCAAATAAGTTTGTTAACTTCAGTGGAAAACTGACTCTTCACGTTTCGACCTATTCCTTATTTGGAAAATTAATTAACCCTTCGTACTTCACACACCCATCCCGGACTGTCCTGTACTAGCTGAGGATTACTCGGATGGGGTATGGACGGAAAGGAGACAGTACCACCTACCGTGGCAAACGCCGCCTCCTGGCTTTGTTCAAGGACACATGCTTCCTTTCAATGATGCGACTCAGGTGATCAATGGCATCGCAGCACTGCTGTGCTGTACCTATTTTCAAGTTGAAAACACATTTCCAAAGAAGGTACACAGCTCATTACGACTAGTAATTCAGTAATAGAACTAGTTTATTTTAAAAAGGTCATTTTATCATAGGTTTAATTATCATTCATCATTCAGAATATAAAATTAAAATAAATGATTTACACTGCATGTCCAAAATCAAAAACCAAAACTATTTTTAAGACTGTAGGACTGTGGAGCTGGCAGGTGGCGTGGTTAAGGGTGCTGGACTCTGTGGTTCGAGTGTCGGACCTGGCAGCTTGCTTTCTCACTTTGCCTCTATCTCACTCTTTCCCTCTCTGGTCAAATTTAAATAAATAAACAAATTAAGTTAAATAAAATAATTCTTTACCAAAAAATAGGACTGTAGGATTGGGGGATCAGTAGATGGTGTAATGGTTACATTGTTGGACTCACAAATGGCCCACTGCAGTTCTAGTCCTAGATCCGGCAGCTTGAAACACACTGGGCTCGTGTGTGTGCGTGCCCAAAATCCCAAGAGGAGAATGGAGAAGAGACTGCAGCGTGACCATCCCCCCAGGGGTAACTTCTCCCTTTCTCTCTGTCTCCCAGTGAGCACACGTGCCCTACAGCAAAAATCTCTCTATAAGAAAGAAAAAAAAAAAGAGAGAGAGAGAGAGAATGCAGGACCGGGCTGGGCCGATAGCATAGCAGTTACGGGAACCGGATGTCCCCCCACTTTTTAATATCATATTCCATTTATTTTTTCAGTTTTCATGTTTTCCTTATAAAGGTCTTTTACTTCTTTGGTTAGATTTATTCCTAGGTATCTTGTTTTGTAGCTGCTGTAAATGGGATTGCTTTTTTCAATTCTGTTTCAGTTTGTACATTATTGAATAGAAAGGCTACAGCTTTCTGTACACTGACTTCACGTCCTGCAACTTCACTGAATTCAATGGTCACTTCTAGAAGCTTTCTCATGGACTCCTTAGTATTTCCTAGGTATGTAATCACATCACCGGGTACAGTTTATGGACTCCTTAGTATTTCCTAGGTATGTAATCACATCACCGGGTACAGTTTAACTTCTTCTTTTCCGATCTGAATGCCCTTTATCTGACTGCCCTGTCTGACTGACTGGCTAGGACTTCCAGCACTATGTTGGAAAGGAGCAGAGAGAGGCATCGCGGAGCCTGCTGAGCAGGTACATGACAAAGCTCACCCTCCAGGATTGAACAAACTTAGACAAGAAGTTACCACTGAAATTAAATGGTGGCAGACATGTCCGAGGAATACGCAGGGATGTGATCCATTTATGAATCTTGTGATAGAGGGATGTGTGGAGACGACAACTGGTGGGCAACAGCCAAATACTTGGACATGATAACGCGAGGACATAGTATCCTCATGTTAGGGGCCTTGGGACGGGTACAAGTAACGACTGCTCAAGAGAAAAACCCATGTCCCCTCAAAAGGCCTATTTTACTATGAATAAGAATCAGGTCGTGTGCGTTTTCATAATTAACTTTTTGTTAAGTTAAAAAGAAAGAGAAGGAATGGAGAGAAAGCAGGCGGCCTTCCTTTTTCGTTTTCAGTGGGAAAGCACTGAACTTTCCCCCTTCAGCATGAAACTTGCAGTAGGTCTGGCATATGTGGCTTTTACTATGTTAAAGAATATCCCCTCTACCTCAATTGTGCTGAGTCTTGGTCATGAAGCGATGTTGTATTTTACCAAATGCTTTTTCAGCATCTACAGATATGATCATATCTTAATCAGAATGAAATGCCTTTATCACAACCTTTAATGAGACCTACTTGCTAAATCACAGTCGTTTCAAAGACACAGCTCAGGGGCTATGGCCTCCTGTGTTCCTGAGCAATGGGAGTCTGGAGATAATCCACATTTTGTGTCATCAGAGCCACTGACTGGCTTAAAAACTCGACCAACTCAGGCAGTGTCTCTGATCAACCAGAGGCCAAGTTCTATGGCTGCCAAAGTGAATCGTAAGAGGAAGCGAGAATAAAAGAACTTTCTACAAACCAAATTTGAGGCTCCTGTTCTAATTTAGCAGATGTATTTATGGGGGAGATGAGAGAGAAAATAACTCATGAGAGAATGATCTGAACCTAACTCCGGAGCGATAAAGTTCTTCAGTCCTGTAAGGCAGACAGAAATGGCAAGCAGACAGCACGCTGGAATGAGACGCACCTAAGGATTTCTCGTCTGCATGTGCCAAGGCCAGACTTTCCATATAGATCACCAGGGCTTCAAATACAAACTGCTCCACCAGAGCCTCTTCTTCCCTGTAACATATAAAATACTGAGCCTCAGGACCAGCAGATGGCTTAGTGGTTGTGTCACTGGACTCTCACCTGGTAGAGAGTGGTTCGAGTACCGGACCTGACGGCTTGAAAATCACGCTGTCACATGTGCATGCATGCCCAAGATCTGGGGAGGAGAATGGAGAAAGGATTGCGGCGTGGCCATGCTACCTGGGGCGGGGTGGGTGTGTGATTTCTCACTTTCCCTATCTCTGTTTCTGCCATTCTCTCTCTTTTTCTCTCAGGTGAGCACAAGTGCCCTAAGGCAAAAACCTCTTAAAAAAAAACACCAAGAAACAAAAAAAGAATACTGAGCCTCGCTGCAGAGAACAATAAAGCAGAAAAGACAAAGAAGAAGGGGCACAGCACCGCAGTATCAGGGTACTGGGTATGTATTTCTCAGCCCTTCCCTTTAGTTTATTTTTTTAGGTTTTTGCCAGAGCATGTGCACTTGCTAGAGAGAGATGGGGAGAGGGAAAGTGAGAAAGCAGCCCACAAGGGGGGAATGGCCACATCACAATCCCTTCTCCTTCATTCTCTTTTCAGGATTTTGGGCACACATACACATCCACCTGGCATGATTTTCAAGCTGCCACGTCCAGGATTTGAACCATGTAGTCAGCCACGTGGGAATCAAACACTTAATCTCTATACCACCTGTTGGCCCCTCTCAGCACTTTCTAAGCTTGTTGAATATAAGCTGAATTCTTAAATCTTTATTATTTATTTATTTTCATATAAGAGTGGGAAAATCAGACAGACCGACAGAGATAAGTACCCTCGACAGGGTCTCATCACACCGCAATCCTCCCTCCAGCTCCCAGGCCAGGATCCCAAGTGCACACGGGTACACCTGGCATGTTCGGGTCAGGCAAGGGTCCGAATCCAGGCTTCCCCTGTGCGCCGGCATCATGCACTGGAACCCTGCTGCCTGTGCCACTGTGGGGCCTAGATTCATGTTTAATACCAGGACACAGCACAGCTGTGTCCCACACATGGGTTCCTACACACTTACTGTACAAATATGCCAACATGTACTTAAACACAAGTCCCTTAAAAGTCACTACTCGATGTTGAAAGAGCATCTCTTGCACTCTTCCCCACCACGTGGCTATCGTACCTGAACTCCCTGTAGATATTGTTGAAAGCAAGTGATGCCCCAAGCCTCTTGAAAGCATTGGGGTGGAGTGCAAAGCTGTACAGTCGCTTAAAAAGAGATTTGGTGTTTACTGGACTCTTCTCCTGCTGCTGAGGTGTTGTCTGCTTAATAGACCACTTGAGGAATTCTCGAATACACTGGCCACAAAAGTCTCTTAATGTACTGTCAATAGGGTCCACAATTCCATCCTGAAACAAAGAGGCCTTTATCACTCATTTATATAACTATAAAAAACCTGAATGCCCTGATCTTATTAAGAGTACATTACAAAACTCAGTTTGGTACTAGTCAAAAAAATAAACACTAGTAAAATCAATCTGATTGTCTAGAATCTACACTCAAATCATGATTTCCTTTTGACATTATGAAAACACTTCCTTTTAAACAAATAAACTGAACAGTCCATACAAAAGATTGAAGTCCATACAATCCTTCAACTATATTATAACAAAACAGTATCTCCTTTCCCTGAAGAAACACAATGGCGGGGGCCAGCACGTGGTGTGGTGGTTAAGGGCACTGGACTCCCACATGGCCGACCATGGTTCAAGTCTCGGACCTGGTGGCTTGCTTTCTCACTTTCCCTCTCTCTCTCTCTCTCTCTGTCTCTCTTTGGTCAAATTAAAAATAAATATAAAATAAAGTTCAATAAAATAATTTAAAAAATATCTCAGTGCTATTTCTTTTTCTTTTTTTTCTTTTGGAGAGGTTTTCGCTATAGGGTGCGTGCATTCGCCAGACAGACAGAAAGCAAGAAATCACCCCCCCGGGGGGATGGCCATGCCACAATCCCTTCTCCTCCATTCTCCTCTCAGGATCTTGGGCACGCACGCACATGTTCCCTGTGTGAGTTTAAGCCACCAGGGTCCGGGACTCAAACCGCGGTCGACTACGTGGGAGTCCAGCGACATAGCTATTACACTAACTGCTGATCCCTCAGTGCTATTTCTTTAAAAAAAAAAACAAGGGACCAGCAGTTAGCGTAATGGCTATGTCGCTGGACTCCCACGTAGTCGACCGCGGTTCACGTCCCAGACCCGGTGGCTTGAAACTCACGCCAGGCGCATGTGCGTGCGTGCCCAAGATCCCGAGAGGAGAATGGAGGAGAAGGGATTACGGTGTGGCCATCCCCCCTGGGGGGTGATTTCTTGCTTTCTGTCTCTCTGTCTCTCTCTGTCTGTCTGGCAAATGCACGTGCCCTATAGCAAAAACCTCTCCAAAAAAACGAAAGAAACACAATGGCTACAGCCCAAGGATTTCTGTGGTTGCCGATTTTAGTCCCTAAAAGCATGTATGATGCTTTATATATTGAGGTGAAAGAGAACAAGACATTTGGCGTTTCAAAGACATTATCCTGCTACAGAGACACCACACAGAGGCGAGACTCTGAACACCACTTTCTTAGAGAGGTCCCATCATGCACAGCGCACGAATACCTACAGAAGGCAGCTAATGAGACCTGACCAAACCCACAGAGGAACTGTCCTATTTAATGGCTTAGTCTCCCTCTAAGCATTATTCCCCCTCTGATCTATGAAGAAAAAGTGCCCTCCACACCGACCAGGGCGCCCTGCCCCACAGCTCTGCTGCTCACCACATGCGAACTCTGTGATGGCAGTGCTAAGGGACCTGCAGAGGGTCTCCCAAGACCAGGAGGGAAGAGGTCACTCCCCTGCTCAGGGAAGAGGTGTGCACGCACGTCAGGGCTCTCCTGCCATGGGGCGCAGTGCTGCCCAGTTCCCCTGCTTCTTTGCCTTTTCTTTCCTTATCAATCTCATTTTGCTTCACTGCTATCTTTTTTATTTAATTTTCTAGAAGGTGTGTGTACTCATGGGGGGCGTGGGCACCCCACATGGAAAATGGCCATTCCACTATCCCTTCTCCATTTGGGCCTCCTTTTGGATTCTGGGCGCGCACGCACACACACACACACACGCCTGGTATGTTTTTCAAGTTGCCAGGTCTAAGAGTCAAACCAATCAGTCTTGTGGGATCCAGCCACCTTAGCCATCACAGGCTGGCCCACTGTACTGCTATCTTACCAGAGTCCTTTCTGAAGCCCTTAACTTAAGGTACCTTCAAGAATCAAAAAGGGAAAATATAAATGACTAAAAGAGAAACTTCAGAAGAGAAACATTAGAGGGACAGACCTGTGACCCGGTACTTAAGGGAGCTAGATCCCAAATGACTGACCATGCAATCCAGTCCTAGCCCAGCAGCTTACAAAGACATGCGACTTTGTGTACCCAAAATCCCGAAAGGAGGGAGAGATGGAGGAGAAAAGGCTGCAGCATGACCATTCCCCATGGGGGGGTGCTTTCACCCTCTCTCTGTCGCTCGCTCTCTGGCAAATGCATGTGTCCTCTGACAAATTGAAAAAAGAACAAAAGAAAAAAGAGAAACATTGCAATAAATCTACCTGAATGCAAATAAGTCACAAATTAAAAATGACAAACTGCATGCACTACAGGCAGGACCCACTGGCAGACATGGCAGGGAATTAAACCAGGATATAACCATGTCACTATATCACTAAGTGCTCCATAGCGTCCAGTGCCAACGACAGGGCTCGGGGTCAGGGCGCCGTGAGAATGCACTGCTCAGTGGGTACCCTGGGGCCATGCTGGACCGCCCTCCGGGCTGCACTCAGCTTTCCTACCTGACTCCTCCCCTCCCACCGTGCTCCACGAGACAAACCCACAACCGCCTCAGTCCTCAGACACATCACAAACCTGAACAGCAAATGGCACACAGATACAAACTGGAATCAGAGTGCAAGGGTATGGGATTAAAGGACTGTGGGGCCACCAGGTGGCGTGGTGGTTAACGGCGCTAGACTCCGACATGGCCGACCACAGTTCGAGTGTCAGACCTGGCAGCTCGCTTTCTCACTTTCCCCCTCTCTCTCTTTCTCTGTCTCTCTCTCGTCAAATTAAAACAAATAAATAAAGCTAAATAAAATAATCCTCTAAAAAAAAAAAGGACATGTATTTGGACAAACTTGGCATGTGTTTAGCTGGAACTTTTTTTTTTTTTTTTTAAAGAATTAACTTTATTTATGTATGTATGTATGTATGTATGTATTTTAATTAGGCCAGAGAGGGACAGGGGCGGGGGGAGTGAGAAAGCAAGCCACCAGGGCCGAGACTCGAGCCGCTGTCAGCCTTGTGGGAGTCCAGTACCCTTAACCACCATGCCACCTGCCAGCTCCTGGAATTTGATTCCACAATTAATAAACAAAAAAACACACTAACGGGCTGCGTGGTAACACTGGGGCACTTACGCGAGCCCCACACGGGAAGGGCCTGGGCTCAGCCTGGCATGAGCCTCCATGAGTGAGGAAAGCCAAGGCTCAGGGCGGACCTGCAAGAGGGCCCTGCTGTGGATACTTGTGTGTCTTTCTCTCATGAAAGAAATAAAAAGCTTTTTAAAAAATGACAGGCTTGGGACCAGCCGTTAGCGTAATGGCTATGCTGCTGGACTCCCACGTAGTCGACCATGGTTAGAGTCCCAGACCCAGTGGCTTAAACTCACGCTGGGCACATGGGCGTGCGTGCCCAAGATCATGAGAGGAGAAGGGATTGCAGCGTGGCCATCCCCCCTGGGGGGTGATTTCTCGCTTTCTGTCTCGCTGGAGAGCGCACATGCCCTATAGCAAAACCTCTCCAAAAAAAAAAAAAAAAGGACAGGCTGGGGCCAGCAAGTGACACACTGGTTAAAATACTAAACTCGCACATGGTTGGCTGGCTGCAGTCTTAGCCCTGGACCCTGTGGCTTAAAACTCACACGAGGTGCATGTGCATGTGTGCCCAAAAATCCCAAGAGGAAAATGAAAGAGAAGGGACTGCAGCATGCCCATCCCCCCGGGGAGTGATTTCTCACTTTCTGTCTCTGTCTCTCTAGTAAGCGCACATGCCCTATGGGGAAAAATCTCTTAAAACAAACAAACGAATAAATAAGGGGGACCAGCAGATGGCACAATGGTTATGTCACTGGACTCTCACATAGTCGACTGTGGTTCGAGCCCCAGACCTGGTGGCTTAAACTCACACTGGGCACATGTATGTGCATGCCCAAGATCCCAAGAAGAGAATAAAGGAGAAGGAATTGAGGCATGGTCATCGCCCCCAGGGGGTGATTTCTCACCTTCGGTCTCTCTCTGATGAGCACACATGCCCTAGAGTAAAAGTCTCTCTTAAAAAAATATATAAATAGGGGGAGCAGCAGTTAGTGTAATGGCTATGTCGCTGGACTCCCACGTAGTCGACCGTGGTTCACGTCCCAGACCCGGTGGCTTAAACTCACGCCGGGTGCGTGTGCGTGCGTGCCCAAGATCCCGAGAGGAGAATGGAGGAGAAGGGATTGCGGCGTGGCCATCCCCCCTGGGGGGTGATTTGTTGCTTTCTATCTCTCTGTCTCTCTCTGTCTGGCTGGCAAGCGCACGTGCCCTATAGTGAAAACCTCTCCAAAAAAAATTAAATAAATAAATAAATATATAAATAGGGTCGGCAGGTGGTGTGGTTTTTAAGGGTGCTCGACTCCCAGAAGGCTGACCATGGTTAGAGTGCCAGACCTGGCGGCTTGCTTTCTCACTCCCCCTGACCCTCAGCTCGCTCACTCGCTCTCGCTCTCTCGCTCTCGCTCTCTCGCTCTCTCTCTCTTTCTCTCTCCCTCTCTGGTTGAATTAACTAGCATGAATAAATAAATAAAAGTTAAATAAAAAGTAGTTCTTTAAAAATAAATAAATAAATAAAAGAATGAATGACTTAAGAAAATAAATGTGTGGAACCAACAGATGGCGTTAATGGTTGCGTCACTGAACTCCCACATGGTCAACCACAGTTCAAGTCCTGGATCTGGAGTGTAAACTTGTGCCAGGCACATACGTGGGCATGCCTGAAATCCTGGGAGGGGGGTGAAGGAGAAGGGACTGCAGCATGGCCATACCCCTTGGGGGGTAATTTCTCACTTTCTGTTTCTCTGGCGAGCACACATGCCCCATAGCAAAAGTCTCTCTTTAAAAAAAAAAAAAGACACGGCGTGACACCATGTCCATTAAAGTGGTATTTTATAAATAAAACAAAAAAAAAAAAGGCAAATGATCCAGTCAGATGCTAGATTTTATTACTTTGAAAAGGACTATTTCTTAAAGTCCTAAAGAAAAAAAAATATATATACACATCAGGACCAGCAGGTGGTGTGGTGGTTAAGGTGCTGGACACTCCCACATGGCTGACCATGGTTAGAGTCCTGGACCTGGTAGCTTGCTTTCTCACTTTCCCTTTTTCTCTATCTTTCTCTGGTCAAAATAAAAAATGATAATAACTAAAGTTGAATAAAATAATTATTTAAAATATATATATATATATATATATATATATATATATATATAAATAAAATATATACATATGTGTGTATATACACACATACATCAAATATAACTAGTCAATGGACTAGCAGGGAAAGAATCAACCATTACTCACCAGTATAGCTTCTAACAAGGCAACAGTGTCCTGACTCTCAAATTTCTTGTTGTTTGTGAACCAGTGGATCAGCTGCATGACCAGGGGCTCGTACAGCTGCCTCGCCACCTGAGAACAACACCAGGAGAGTTTATTTCCTTCATGTAACTTTACACCAGAAAGAGTTCCATTTAAATGCCATTTTCAGGGGGCAAAATTAAACAACACTTCTACCCTGGCTAATAGTTTCCTTTTCTACTTCAATTCCATGACAAATATATTTTCCTTTCCACTTCATGAGTCTGGCAGAGAAAAATATGCTCACTGATCCTCTAATTCAGAGGGCAGTTTAGGGTAGATCTCGCTGGGGCTCTAGTACTCATCTTTATTGATTTGAATGTGCACAGAGCAAGTTGTCCTGACGAGAGAGGGATCATCATTCAACTGCAAACCATTAGTCACCCTGTGTCTCCCCACCCCGAGTGCCCCCATGGTGATAAAAGAACCATAACCAAATCAACGTCCTACAACACACCTCTAAGCCTGCCCCAGAAGGGAAGAACAGAAAAAAACTGGTTTGATCTGTTTACATACAAGAGACAGTGCCAGCTGCCTCTCCCACCACTGTTAAAAGGAGGGAGGCAACCTTGGCTCTGCAGACGGGATGGAAAGGAGCCTAGCCCTCACTCTGTCCTGGAACTTACATAAAAATGCATCGGGGCCACAAGGCCCCAGGCTCACTGGCTTTGTAAAACCCAGGATGTCTCCTAGCCCAACATGTGATAGCCAGAGAGATGGAGCCACCTAGAGGCCTGGCCAGGCTGTGACCACTAGCCATCCTGGGGTGACAGAGAGGAGGATCAGGCCAACGAGCAAGAGAAACGGCTACAGATCTAGTCTCGTTACCCACGAAAAGAAACATGCTCCGGTGGAAGAGAAGCCAAGCATTCCCTGCCTACGTTAGACACATCGCTGTGTCTCAGAGGCTAGGGCTTTCACAGGAGCACTGACAAATCTAGGGAGTGCAATGCCCTCGCAATACCACCTTAACGGCCCACTAACAGTGTCTCTTTATTGCCTTCCAAGCACCTGGCCCGGGTTGGATGCTGGCAGGGAGAGCAGGGTAGCGGTAGGTCTTGGGGGTTTGGCCTGTGAGAGAGCTGGGCCCTGAGCCTGTGACTAAGCATCAGAGTCGGGGGAGCCCTGAGCACCTGTGGCAGGCAGCCTCCAGGCAGTGTCAGTGCTTCACAGAGACCGGTACAGCTGGAGGTGGGCCAGATGCTTTGCCACATTAGGTGTTACACGGCTCCTGGCTTAGCAGGGACTAAGTGCCTTCAGGTTTCAGTGTAGAGGTTCGCTTCTCTTCCATCCACGTCTGTGGTAACCACCTACTATCAGTCACGTGTCCTATTTCACTCGGGTGCATCTAAACACATGGCTGGATTATATTCATCCTCTTCTTCATGCATGAAAGAATGAGGCCCTCCAGAGTGATGCTGAACCCCAGGGGAACTGGTCAAAGTGCACTCCCAGGTCACATCCCTGACAAGTTAACCGAAGCACCTGCAGAGCAGCCAGGCAGTGCGGTTCATGAAGACCCCCAGGTGCTTCCTCAGTGCAGCAGGCTCTGCTGGCGATGGAACCACACCACGCTTTTCAGTCCTACAACGATTTTGGATTCAAAACTACTCACTTACCTGGTCGACATCACAGGCAAGTCGAAGCAGCACAGGAAAGGTTCGCTTGTAGAGCTGGTGCATGGGGGATGGGCCCTCGCCAGGCTCCGGCATCTGAGTGGCTTTACCCAACATAAACATAACCATGCTGTGCAAAAGTTCACACGCCGCAATCTGGAACAATCCAGGGGTTCAGCAAAGTTGAAGTTACCAGGTTTGCAAGAGAAGAGCATTTTGAAATGCAATTCATTTTAGCCCTTTAAGAAAAACTTCTGTTGCAGATTACAATCATATAAGTCAGATTTAAAATTAACTGGACAGGGACCAGCAATGGTACAATGGTTACATTGTTGGACTCCCACGTAGTTGACTGCAGTTCGAGTCCAGGACCTTGGCGGTTTAAATTTCATGCCAGGTACGTCAATCCTGAGAAGAGAATGGATGAGAAGGGATTGCAGCATAGCCACGCCCCCTTGGGGGTGATTTCTCACCTTCTATCTCTCTGGAAAACATATGCACCCTATGGCAAAAAAAATCTCTAAAGAAATTAATTAATTAATCAATTAAAATGAAATAACTGGATAAAATTAATGCTCTGTTCACCCTGATGTTCATCCAAGGCTTATGAATCAAAATTTAAAAGCTTCAGACATTGGGCCTGATTCATTCATAAGAAATGTATTTCAATATTGCAGTATCACAGAATGATATCAACTTGTCTCCTTTGATAGCACATTTCCAACATACACTTTTAGTAAATGTATTTTTGAGGTCAGCCCTGTAGTGGAGTGGTTACAGCCCTGTTCACAGAGAGCCAGATCCTATGAGGCCAACCGTGGTTTAAATCCCAGCCCAGGCAGCTTAAAAAAACATACCAGGCTCAAGTGTGTGCATGCATGCATGCCCAAAATTCTGACAGGAAGGAGAAATGAAGGAAAATGGATTGTGATGGGACTACCTTCCACTAAAGGGCTCTTCATGCACGCACACACCCACAAACACTCCCTCTGCTGGTGTAGGTAGTCAGACAGATAAGCAGGAAAGCTCCAAGATTCCAACAAGAAGGGCAGCTGACACATAACCCATCGTTGTCAGGGGTTGTAGCCTGACTCCTGGCACCAACGGGGAAAGGCTATCTGACCTTTACCACCTAAACTGTCATGAAAAGACCTGGAAAGTGTAACTTTCTTCCCTGCCCACAGCAATGCATGTGCACACAGGCACCCTCCCATCTGGCTGATGGGCACAATTCACACTCCTCTGAAGGCACTTGACCAATATGGGCAAAATCAAGCCTATGTGCACACTCATACCGTCAACATCCACACTGGGCATGCATACACCTTCTCCCTGCCAGGCACTTGGGTTCCCCTTACCAGGCAGGAAGTGTGCAAGCACACCAAAGGCCGTGAAAACAAACAGCAGCCAGTTACGGTGACAGACCTCCTAAATATTCATGTCAGGATCTTATAATAAAAGTAACACCTAACCCCTTTCCAGGTGCAGTTGCCACCCGGTCCTCTGCCTATTTGGACTTCTCGGTGTGCTGTTGAAATGTGGTTTTCATACTTTTCTTGTGGCTATAGCCTTATCTGTGTCTCAGGACAGGTCTTCAATCTTAGCTATCTGGGCCCAAGAATGGAGTATCCGAGGCCAGAAGGTGGCGTGGTGGTTAAAGGTGCTGGATGCCCACATGGCTGACTGCGGTTGGGGTCTCAGCCCTGGTGGCTTGGTTTTTCGCTTTCCCTTTCTCTCTGTCTCTGGTCAAATTAAAAAATAGTAACAAGTGAAAATAAATAAGTAAATAATTCTTAAAAAAAAAAAAAAAAAAAAGAATAGAGCATCCCATCACAACAATTTCCAGCTCCCCATCTGCTAACACCGGCAATTAAAAAATATATACATACATGTTTTTGAAGCTCTTAGGAAATTTGCCAATTAACATTAAAATTCGATTAAAACATTAAAGGTTTTCTGTTTCTAATCTCCCACATTAAAGAGACAAAAAAAGCATAGACTCAGTATCTTTTTCTTTTTTTTTTTTAGAGGTCTTTGTCTTAGAGAACATGTGCTCACTAGAGAGACAGAGACAGTGAGAAGGAAAGTAAGAAATCACCCACCAAGGGAGATGGCCACACTACAATCTCTTCTCCTCCTGGGATCTTGGGCATGCACACACATGCATTCGGTGTGAATTTGAAGGCACTGGGTCCGAGACTCAAACCGCGGTTGGCCATGTGGAAGTCCAACAACATAACCGCTACGCCATAAGCTGGTCCCTCGGTATCACTTTTTAAATACCCTTTGTACTGTATTTTGTTATGGAAAGCATTTAGTATATTAATGCTTGCCAGGTTGGCTATGAAGATGATTTATGTTTGACTTTCATTTATCAATGACACCTATTTTTTTTTGTTCTGAGAGGTTTTTGCTATAGGGCGCGTGCGCTCGCCAGACAGACAGAGAGAGACATAGAGACAGAAAGTGAGAAATCACCCCCCAGGGGGGATGGCCACGCCGCAATCCCTTCTCCTCCATTCTCCTCTCAGGATCTTGGGCACGTACGCACATGCGCCCGGCGTGAGTTTTAAGCCACCGGGTCCGGGATGCGAACCGCAGTCGAGAGAGTCCAGCGACATAGCCATTACGCTAACTGCTGGTTCCCAATGACACCTATTTTGATAAGTGAGTGGTTATCTAATTACTGTACTACAGAAAATACACAATTAGTGACAATGGAATGTCTGAATAGATTACCTATCCTTAGTGTATGTTTCAGAGCCAGCAGGTGGAGTGGTGGTTAAGGCATTGGACTCCACGTGGCTAACTGCACTTGGAGTACGGAACCTGGAAACCTGTTTTCTCACTTTTTCTCTTTCTCTCTGGTAAGCACACATGCCCTATACAAATTTAAAAAAAAAAAAGAAATCAAATAAAATTTTAAGTGTGTTTTTAAAGTAATAAATGCTAAGTAATCAATGTAATGAACAATTCAAAAAACAAATGACCTTAGTCTGTCTGTCACTAGCTGAGAGAGCCAATTCTGTGACTCGAGGCAAGAAGATGTCCAGATAGATGACAGGCTTCATGTCTTTGAAGGGGACTGCAAAGCGGAGTCTTCTCTCTGTGTCCCAGGCCACGCACCGCTTCATCATCTCATCTGAGGAGGCAGCTGTTCAATTTACAAAGGGTGTTTTTTCATTCCAAAGTTTTTCGAATTCCAATTATTCTCACTCACATTAGTTAAACCAGAATACTTCTAAATTTTTAAGGCAAGCACTTTATTTTCCTTTTTTTTTTTTTTTTTTGCTTCAAACAGATCATTACAACATAAGAAATCAGTGATATACCATTTCTGAATTTAAAGTAAAATTATTTCTTAAACAAGTCTAAGGGTCTATAACGTTTAATATCAATTTCAGTGACAGATACTTAAGGTGTTTTTTGGGAAAATGGTAAATGAGCATTTTTCTAATTTAAAATGTCCTCTTCAAAGACATTTACTCTACAAATGCATACTCTAGCCTCCTAAATAACCAAACATTACTAGCATATTTACCATCAAATTCCCAAAGTACAGGTGAATTTTTACTAATCAAAAATGTTAATTCTTATAAAAACCTTCTAAAACACCAATATAGTAAGAGTTCTCGGTTTAGGGACCAGCAAAAAGATTGCTTTTGCATCCCGACACATGCATAATACAGAGCTGAGTGCAGAGTAGTGGTGAGCATGCCACCAGGGCAGAGCACCTGCTCCCTGGGCAGTGCCGCATGCACACAGGCAGCCCTGCACCAGGCAGGTACCTGAGAATACGTAAACCACTCACGAGAGCAAACGTGAGGCTGTTCTGAGATACATACTTACCCAGGTTAAAGTGCAAAGTACCCACACAGGGACATTCGTTTTAAAGGCAAGTTTACCTGTTACGAGATTTTTGTTCATCTGTCCTCCTAGAGATCCAAGCACTTGTACGACTCTAGTTCTTACGTCTTCTAAGGACAGTGCTTCATTCTGTGAATATGAGCAATCACATAATGTGATGATAACTGAGTTAAAGATAAAGACATGAGAAGTAAAAAAAAACTAATTTATCACCCTATCATTAATGTCCTTTAATGATTAATTAAATCCTACACAGTAGTGCTGTCAATTTTACTGCAAATTCACAAAAGAAGTGACATCTCTTCCAACTTTGCAACTCTTTTCTTCAAGACAGCTGCCATACCCCACAAGTGGCGGGACTGCTGTGTACACCTCCTGGCTCTTTCTCTGAATATTGGACACCTGTGCTCGGGGCCATACATTAATAAAATGTCCGGGAACCAACAGTGTTACCCAGCGTTCCACCAGGGTACAAATGTCAACATAGTAAAAACTGCTTTGGCCTGGCTCTCTAGAGCCTCAGAGGTCCATGGTCGGAGAACTGCTATCCTCAATCTGTACAGAAGCTTTATTTGGGGGCCACCTGGGAGTGCAGTGGTTAAGGGGGCTAGATCCCAAATGGCTGACTGCACAATTCTAGTCTCGGACCCAAGAGCTTGAAAAACGTACTGGGTACATGTGTGTGCGTGCCCAAAACCCCAAGGGTGAGAGAGATGGAGGGGAGGGGATTGTAGTGTGATCATTCCTCATGGGGAGAGGGGTGCTTTCTCCCCCTTTCTCTCCCTGTCTCTCTGCCTCTGGTGAGCACATGTGCCCTCTAGAAAATTTTTTTAAAAAGAAAAGAAATCTGCTTTGTTTACATCCGATAAAAAGATAAAAAAATTTTTTTAGACAACCATTTCTAGCTTCATTCAAGCTTTTTTTTTTTTAAAGAGAGATTTCTGCTGTAGGGTATTGTGTGCTTGCCAGAGAGACAGAGAAAGACAGAGAGAGAAAAAGTGAGAAATCACCCCCTAGGGGGATGACCATGCCACAATACCTTCTCCTCCATTTTGGGCACGCATGCATACGTACCTGGCATGAATTTCAAGTCACCGGGTCCGAGACTCAAACCATGGTCACCCATGTGGGAGTCCAATGCCTTAACTGCTACACTACCTGCTGACCCTCACTCAAGCTTCATCAAAAGATGACAAAAATAATGAAGTGGAAAGAATTTACTCCTAGAATTTGCACTATCAATTCAGACACTGAAAGTTTTCCAGGGGCCATCAGGCAACTGCCTGAACTCCCCATGGTTGAATTCCCACATTAGTGACCATAGTATGAGTCCCAGACCTCATAGCTTGCTTTCTCACTTTCTCACTTTCTCTGTCTCTCTCTGGTGAGCACATGTGTCCTATAGCAAATTAAAAAATAATAATAATAAAGTTAAGTAATTTCATATAATTTTCCCAAATTCAAATTCATACTTCATTCCAAAAACAAGTATTTTCCATGTACTAGCTCAATTTTCTCTATTTCTATCGTTTCCTATGATATGGCTCATCTGAAGACAAATAAAAAGAGCTCAAGGAATTATCACCCACGAAAAAATATATAATTATATAAACATAAAAATATAAAGAATGTATTAGGTCATCAGAAAAGTCATGACGCATTTTTCATAGAAAAACAGAAAAAATATTTCAGGACTTTGCCAAAGACATAATATTTAAGATCTAGTCAGTGGGGCCAGCAAGTGGGGTGGTGGTTAAAGGCACTGGACTCCCACATGGTCAATTGCAGTTCAGGTCTCGGACCTGGTGGCTTGCTTTCTCACTTTCAATTTCTCTCAGTCTTTCTCTCTGGTCATATTAAAAAATAATAAGGCTGGCAGGTGGAGTGGTGATTAAAGCACTGGACTCCCACATGGCCGATAGCGGTTCGAGTCCCAGACCTGGCGATCTGCTTTCTCACTTTCCCTTTCTCTCTCTCTCTCTCCCTGGTCAAATTAAAAAAATAAATAATAACAACAGATAAAATTAATAATTCTTTAAAAATAATAACAAATAAAATTAAATTTTTTAAAAGATCCAGTCAATAAATTAATGTTTTACATATCCATGATATCAATATTCTAACTTGCCTACTGAATATAAACCTTATTACTTTTTTTTCTGCCTTTTTTTGTGAGAGATATTTTTGCTATAGGGCATGTGCACTTGCCAGAAAAACAGAGACAGAAAGACAGAAAGTGAGAAATCACCTCCCAGGAGAGATGGTCACACACAATCCCTTCTCCATTCTCCTCTTGGGATTTTAGGAATGCACGCACATGTGCCCAGCATGAGCTTTAAGCTGCCCGGTCCAGAACTCAAACTGCAGTCAACTACATGGGAGTCCAGTGACGTAGCCATTACTCCATCTGCTGGTCCCATAAACCATATTACTTTCAACACTCAAATACATTTGAGGGTAGAGAGAAATAGGAAAACAATATCAAAACAATAAGCCAAATAATTAACACAATCCATATTTTTACTGCTAAAAATATATTGAAATTATTTCTACATTGTACTCTCTATGCGAAAACAACTAATATTTTTTTAAAGAGTTATTTTTCTGGGGCCAACAGATGGCACAGCAGTTATGTTGCTGGACTCCCACATGACTGACTATGGTTCAAGACCCGGACATGATGGCTTGAAAATGATGCTGGGTGCATGTGTGCGTGCCCAAGGTCCCAGGAGGAGAAGGGACTGCTGCATGGCCATCACCCTAGGCATGATTTCTCACTTTCCCGCTCACTCTCTGTCTCCAGTGAGTATATACACTCTAAGGTAAAAACCTTTTTAAAAATCTTTAAAAAAAGAAAAGAAAAAGAATTGTTTCATTTAATTTTATTTATTATTATTATTGTTATTATTTTTAAATTTGACCAAAGAGAGAAAGTGAGAAAGCAAGCTGCAAGGTGTGGGACTTGAACTGCAGCTGGCCATGTGGAAGTCCAGTGCATACAACCCCACCATGTCACCTGTTGGCCTCAACACCTAATATATATATACATGTTTGTGTGTGTGTGTGTGTGTGTGTGAGTGTATATATATATATATATATATATATATATATATATATGCACACGATAGTTATTTTATTTTCTGCTGCTGCCTTGGACTCAAACTGTGCGGTCAGCCATGTGGGGTCCAGCTATCTGAAACTCCACACCACCTGCTGGCCCCAACAACTAATATTTAAAATAAAGATTTTTACTATTTGTAGCATTAGACTCTGATGTTGGCGTTTTTAAAGGTTGAGAAAATGGAAAAGATTTCTTACTGATGAAATGTTCTTGGTCTTTTTCAGGTGCTTTAACACAACCTTATTAAATCCTTTCTGAGTAGCCCGAGAAAGTGCTGACACTTCCCAGTTATTCTTGATCTCATCTATCAACAGAAAAGAAAAATCAACTTTAATAAATAGCAATCATTCACTTGTTTGATGAATACTAGGGAGAACATACTATCTTGCCAAATAGAAACACTGAAATCCTAGTTTTAATTATAGTTTTAAAAATTCAATTTCTAGAACAGAACATAGTAATAGTAGGTATCTTATTTTTAAGTACCATTGTCTACCAGAAGAACACGCTCCTTGGAGAAGCGGTTGCTAACCCTGGACAAGCGTACACTCAGACAGGCCAGCTCTCCACGAGCGATCAGGAGCCAGCTCGACACTTCGCGCACAAGCTCCGCTTGCAACAATCTGAGCCCCAAACTGTTGACAGGAAAAGGGCAGACCAGCTGAGAAAATACAAATCCACAAGCCCCTATTAATACAGATATAAAAACAAGTAGGGGAAACAGAAATTATTTCTTACAGTAGAATTCCAACTAGGATGAGGAATGATGGAGGTAGAAAAATCACCATTCTGCAACTACCCCAAAAGGACTCAGGAAGAACTAGCAACTGACCTTAAAATGGCGAAGGCTCGAGAAGAAACAAGAATGCAGCCTTCAAGTACTCTAACTGCTTTTCTTGTTTGTTGAAGCAATCATGAATTTATAGAAAACGTGTAAGTACAATACAAAACTTTTTTGCGGAAAATTGCAGTTACCCACCCGAAGCTCCACCAGCCCAGAATTCTTCAGTGTGTACAAGGGGACTTCAGAAAGTTCATTGATAAATGGAATTAAAGCAAATTCATTGTATTGCTCTTTCATTACATGCATTCCCCATGACTGTTTTGAAGACGTCCCCTTCCCTACAGCACGGACACTCTCCCGCTCGAGAGCCATGCAGCGCTCCACATCAGGGCATCAACACGAGAACACAAGCCCGGCTCCTCCTCAGACCCATTCAGAGTCTCGCATCAAGCCAAATGTTTTTAGTTCAGAACCATGTGTTGTGTTTAGTTGACCTCTTTAATCTTTTAGACTGAAAACAAGCTTCAGTATTCTCTTGATTATAAATTTGATTTTTTAAAATTATACACCAATAATATACTATATCTTCGTGTGGGTTCGTCTACTGTGTTCTCATGACTGGACTCGGGTCTGAGAACCAGTTGGACCACTATTTCCCTATTAGCTGTTGGATTAATTCAGTCTTTGACATGAGTCAAAATGTGTTGGGACCAGCAGTTAGCGTAATGGCTATGTCGCTGGACTCCCACGTAGTCGACCGCGGTTCGAGTCCCGGACCCGGCGGCTTAAACTCACGCCGGGCGCGTGTGCGTGCGTGCCCAAGATCCCGAGAGGAGAATGGAGGAGAAGGGATTGCGGCGTGGCCATCCCCCCTGGGGGGTGATTTCTCGCTTTCTGTCTCTATGTCTCTGTCTGTCTGGCGAGCGCACACGCCCTATAGCAAAAACCTCTCCAAAAAAAGAAAAAAAAAAAAAAAAGAAAAAAGAAAAATGTGTTGATGGTCTTAGTTTTACGGCCATGGAAGGTCTTTTTCAACATTCCTGAAGATGCCCAGAGCATTTGCTGACAGAGCACGGTAAGCTGCATTGCTGCAGGACACCTCAGGGTAGGCTGTCTCAAGATGAACCCTACTACAGTGCAATCCGTGCCCTGCTTCCACATCTAGCACTTTCCCTTCTGGTGATTTTGTGCTTTGGAAATGCTTCTGCCTCAAAGCCATCCCAAGGGGTGGCAGCACTGTGTGGAGGTGGCTGTCACCAGCAGTTTCATGGGAACTCCACGAGTCTGACAAACAAGTAATGCATGGCACACAGTTCCTCAATTTCCCGCCCGTTTTCCCGGTGACCGGAGGGCGGCTTGGAGGTCAGCTACATAACCAAGGGACAGCTGCAGCTCTACTGGAGGCCGTCTCACAGTGGTGTCTTTGATTTGTAAGGAAGGAGAGTTGTCCTCAGGAAGCAGCACGCCTCAGGCACCAGGCTGTGTGCACCACATCCACAGCTAGGACTTAGCCGCAAGATCACTGCTGATGCGGGTTAGGATGAGTAGTTACCATCTTGGAAGGAAAATGATGCTTTAAAAGACTTACTGAATTTTTTAGGGAGCATGTTACCGTACATAATATATATCAGTAGTAAAATATTTTTGATCTCGCTGGCTCCTGCAGGGAGAACTGTACTTTAGAGTTGTGTCAAACTATTCCAGTGAAAGGACCTCATGAAGGATTGCACACGGCAAGTGAACACCTGAGTCTGAAAAGCAGCTCAGAAATGAACTAAGCTTTCAGCAAAGGCCACTTGATTGTGTGTGTGTGTGTGTGTGTGTGTGTGTGTGAGTATTTTGCCATAAGGCATGTGGGCTTGCCAAAGAGAAGCAGAGAGAAAGTGAGAAATCATCCCCCAGGGGGATAGCCACACCACAATCCTTCTCCTCCATTCTACTCTCAGAACTCACACGCTCAGTGTGTTTCAGGCAACCTAGAACTAAATTCTAATCCTCCATGTGGCTTCCAGGGTAGAAGGACATCATGCCACTGCTGCTGGGAATGTTTTTAAGTTTATTTATTTATTGAAGGGGGAAGAGAGAAAGAGGCTAATCTCCCACCAGGGTCCCACCACATGTGACCTTCCCCACGGCTCCAGCTGGGCAGGACC
Source organism: Tupaia tana (assembly GCA_026018925.1). Lineage (NCBI taxonomy): Eukaryota > Metazoa > Chordata > Mammalia > Scandentia > Tupaiidae > Tupaia > Tupaia tana. The sequence continues at coordinate 1,182,174 of JAKSZU010000008.1, forward strand.
GCTGCTGTGTGCAGGGCTATGTCTGGGGTGGCCCGGGATCCAAGCCCCGAGCCTCTACATACGACCTCCTGAGAAGGAGTACAAGTGCCTTACTGACTAAAAGACGCAGAACAACCATGAGAGGCCATTAGGAGCTAAGAATAGCCTCTGACCAGCAGAAAAGTGTAAACTTCAGTTTTCCAGCTCAGGGAACTGAATCCTATCCCTGAACGAACCTCAGGGCACATTCTTATCCAGTTTCCAGGTAAGAGCCGATGCAATCAACACCTCAATTTTAGCCTCCTGAGACCCTGAGCAGAAAACCCAACTGAGCCCACAGAGACTTCTGCCCAACAGAGCTGAAAGCCTACCTTTGGGAGTTGTTTAAAGCTCTAAGCATATGGTGACTTACTACACAGCAATGAAACTTAAACTGCTCAGGTCACTTAAGTATGTCTGCGTAACCTATCTGGTGCAATGGGTTATACATGGGTTCTTGAATTAGTTTGATGCTCAAATTATCCCCAAATTTGCTGACACATCCCCCCATTATTCTTTGAATACTTCCTTCATTTCTGGATGTTCCAGAGAATGCAATATTCTATGTTCGTGGTATATTCACTCCTCAGCGCCCAGGCTGGAACTAAGGAGTTCTAGCTCCCTTTCGTGGAAGATAACATTTGAAAGCCATGACCCGGACACGAGGTCACACCTGTTCACTCCTTTTCAGGTGTCATCACTCTAGGACAGCCTTCTAGAGGACAAAACTAGAATACACACATGCATTACATACATAAATGCCCTTCTCTATTTCTACACTTGTTTACATGCATCCACACATGGATGCATACATACAATGGGGGTGGGAAGACAGAGGGAGATGACTTTGCAGACACATCACTTCCAATCCATCAGCACAGAGCCATTCACTTTCCTCGCTCACTTGTGGCTCCATTTCTCAACAGTGAGAAACCTAGCTTCTGTCATCACCATACCTGCCTGCCTGTTTATCGTGACACATGTCTGTCATCCACCTCTCCCTGCCCAACCAGGGCTCTGACCCTGCGCCAGGCTGCCCCAGGGTGTTCTCCTCAGACTTCTCAACCACTCTGTGGCCTCCCCTGCCCAGCACCCACCTTCCTTTGCACCACCTAACGGCATCGAGCTAGATTAGGAAGGGAAGGGCCTTAAATTATCGATTCACGTGAAGGAAAACAGTAGCTTCACAATTATTAAAAGTTACACAATGACAGTACATGTGACCAGCCATGGCACCAGCTGCCACTACCCGCCCCAAGGAGAACTCAACGTCAGTGGTAAATGTGCTGCAGCCTGAAACTTACCACAAGGAAGCATCAGACAAACCCACACTGAAGAGCACGCTACAAAACAACAGGTCTGTGACCTTGGTCATGTTAGGGTCATAAGACCTAAGCAAGGTAGAAGAACTATCCTACATTAAGAAGGCCAGAGCTATGACAACCAGCTGCAATGTGTGACACAGACCAGAAGCTAGACCAGCAAAAATACAAGTTCTGGGGCTAGCAGGTGGTGGGGTGGTTCAGGCCACATGATCCACATGGTTCAAGTCCCAGACCTAGAAGCTTCTTTCTTTCTCTCTCTCTTTTTCCTTCTCTCTGTATGTGTGTGTGTGTGTGTCTGTCTGTCTCTGGCGAGTACACAAGCACTATAGCAAATTGAAAAATAATAAAATTAAAATATTTAAAAAATGGAATTTCTGCATACAAACTGCAGATTATAAAAGTACATACCCATGTCACTTTTCCTGATTTCAATAACGATATTGTGGTTATGTAAAAGAATCTTCTGGGACCAGCAGATGATGTAACAGTTATATCGCTGGACTCCCTACTTGACCGTGGTTTGAGTCCTAGTGCTGGGTGTGTGCAGGCACACCCAAAATCCCAAGAGGAGAATGGAGAAGGGATTGTGATGTGGCCATCTCTCCTTGGGGTGGGGTGATTTCTTGTTTTCTGTCACTCTGTCTCTCTGGAGAGTACATGCCCTAGAGTAAAAATCTCTCTCCAAATAAAAAAATAAAGAAAGAATGCTCTTGGTCTTAAGAAGTACATAATGGGGGCCAGCAGGTGGCATGGTGGTTAAGATGCTGGACCCCCGACTTGGCTGACCATGGTTCAAGTTCTAGACCTGGTGGCTTGCTTTCTCACTTTCTCTCTCTCTCTGCTGAGCAAACATGCACTACAATAAACTTAAAAAAATATTAAATTCAAGGCACATCACAGCCAGACTGGCTACAGCTGTCTCCCCTGGTGGGGTGACTTCTCTCTCACACACACTCTCTCTCCCCCACGACCCCTCAACAAGTGCTATAGGAAAACGTAAAAGAAAAGAGGTGGGCAGGTGGTGTGGTGTTTAAAGTGCTGGACTCCCACATGGCCGACTGCGGTCCAAGTCCCAGACCTGGCAGCACGCTTTCTCACTTTCTCTCTCTCACTCTCTTGTCTCTCTCTGGTAAAATTTTTAAAAATAATAATAGGATAAAATTAAATACTTCTTTAAAAAAGATAAAAATTACTACTTTATCAAATTTTGCAATCTCAGAAGTTGCAAAAACATAGTCCTACCATAGTTACTATGCTTCGCTTTAACTCCAATACACATCCCATCTCCTAACCCTTACCTGAGGAGGATGAAGTCTTCAGGTATCCATCAAGGCAGGGCAGGATGTCTTTGTAGTAGGGCTGGATGACAGGCCTGCAGATACAAACTGACCATTCTTCTAGAGCGTTCAGGCCCACTTCTGCCAATGGAGCATAGCTCAGGCCCAATTTGAAAGCCATCTATGTGTCAAGAGAAACAAACAGAAACAGAGAATTTAATATCTGAAAAAAGAAAAAGAAAAAAAAATGATGGATTCTAATGAATATGCCCTTATATTGCTGAAACAACAGAAGGTAAATGGACATGGTCTAGGTAATGATGAAGAAAGGGAACAGCCCCTGTCTACATAGCTGGAGGTGTTCTGCAGACTTCCAACACAGGCAAGGCTTGATTCCGCGTCGACCTGCAAGGATGCTCAGAGAAAGCCAGTCAAGTGTGACCCACCCCCCAAAACCAGGGAGTGGCAGGAACAGACCCTGAGTGGCTGTGCCTGCTGTGGGAAGCCCCTACCATACGCATGGCCCTAGAGGGCTCTAGCCTTTGCTAGAGCAAAGGCCACGAGGAAGCAATGAGCTCTCTCAAGACAACATACCTACCTGCAAGGCAGGAACATAGGCTCGAATATCGAGTTCGATGATGTCGTGCGGCAGCAACAGAACGAAGGTCAAGCAGGAGGCCAAAAGTTCATCTTTGTATTGCTTCATTTTAACTGACACCTTAACAAGGAAGAAGACAGCAAGCTGTGTACCTCAGCAGAGCCTGCAGCTCGAAACTCAGTGAACATCGACCCTACTCTCCAGTGGCAGAAATCGGGTGTTACATGACCTGAACATTAACTTACAAATTTAACAAACATTGGTCTCCTGGAACAGTTAACTGCTGAAGTACTTAGTTCCCACTATGTGGTAGAACACAAAGATCTAGTTAATTTTGGACTGTCATCACTCAACTGAATTATTTTAAGAGAACTCAAGAGACTTCTGAAGCACAATGATTAGCTCTATTAGTTAAGACCTTACACCTAATTTGACTTAGTAAACCAAATTTTAAATAATTAGATCATTTATGATTACTAGGATTTTTTAAAAATACACATTCATTTAAAAATAGTCTGTGACAACAATAAGATAAATTATTTCCAGTCAGCCAGTGGCATGGGGGTTAAGACGGCTGGACCCCACATGCCTAACTGTGCAATCTGAGTCCCAGACCTGACAGCTTGAAAAAAATGCCAGGATTGCAGCGTAGCCATCTCCCCTATTGGGATGACTTCTCTCTCACACACACTCTCTCCCCCTCACAACCCCTCAACAAATGCTATAGCCAAACTTAAAAAAAAAAAGAAAAAAAGTTAGAAAGAAAGGCTGGCAGGTGGTGTGGTGGTTAATGTGCTGGACTCCCACATGGCCAACCGTGGTCCTAGTCCCAGACCCGGCAGCACGCTTTCTCACTTTCTCTCTCTCACTTTCTTTGTCTTTCTCTGGTCAAATTTTTAAATATAATAATGGAGTAAAATTAAATAATTCTTTAAAAAAGATAAAAGCAATTGAAAATTACCTCTTTACCAAATTTTGCAAATAAAGCAAAGCAAGAATACTTTTCTGGGTCCTTGGGTGAGTGTTTCAAGCTCTTTGGACTGATACCCTATCAAACAAAACAGCAAATTAGTAAGCTGGACAACAATCGGATGACCTGTCTCCCAATCTAACAGCTCAACCTTCCCCAGAGGAATGGATCTGTTTCACCTTACCAACGTCCCGTGTAGACTGAAAGGGAAAATAAGCTGCTAGGTTACTTCAAGGCAGATGCCAGTCAAAAGCAGAGTGTCAGGAAGGCAGAAAGATACTGGCCAAAAGCCATGGGCACAGCAGAGTCATGGACAAGACCTGCTCACGCTGTCATTACCCAGTGGGTCCCTCATGTGGCTGCCTGGAGCCTTGGGAACACTAGTTCAGCTGTCTTCAAATATCACTAGGCACCAGAATCACCAGGCGGCTGGCCTCACAGATCGCCTGAGCCCTGCCTCTTGAATTTCTGATTAGGTTGAGTCTGGAGAGAGCCTGGGACGTCCCAAGTAATCCCACACTGCCAGTGCTAGGACCGACCACACTTTAAGAAGCCCTGCGATCTTCCATAATTAGCCAGGTGCTGGCAAATAAGGGCAGAAAATGCTACCTGCTCTTCTATGAGTGTGATCTGACTGCCACACACACCAAACTTTAAAAACACATATAATAAAATTAGTACATTAAAGTTACATATGCCATGATCATACATTTTATAATGCATTTACATATGCTAATATAACCTAAAAACAAACCACGATAATATTCAACATTCCCAAAAAAGCCTTACCTCAAAATATTTTATTTTCTTGGCATTTCTCAAGGCAATAGAAAGCAATTTGTAGAAACCACTGATGAGTGGCAACCGTGTAGACTGTAAAATTAATTCATGTGAAAATGAGTACATCCAGGGTTCAAAAAATCCTACTTGCTTCTCAGGGAGAATTGCTCTGCAAAAATAAATTAAAAACACAAGGTAGAAATTTTTATCATACTAATTTTTATTTAGCTTTAGAATTACGAAAGACATTGTCAAACAATTATGGACTACACTTCCCTTATACTATACGACATTTTTAGGTACACTAGTGTATTTATATTCCTTGTCCCCTTACAAGAGGATCTTTTAAATGCAAAAAAGGTACCTCTAAGCTGGTACACTTAGACATGTTCATATAAGAGATTTTAGATTTCAAGTCTTTTACTATTTCATTTCTTCCACCTACATGAGAATATTTCCATATTATAGCCAGTAACTGATAATTTTCGCTCTTAAATAATTAGAATTTTATAAAATACCTGCAAAATTCCACCAGGTTAATGAAAGCTGAAAAATCTTTAGGTTTAGCAGGATGCAAGTTAGCAGCTGGATCTGAAGTTGGGATCACCCAAACACCAGTAGTCTCATTTCCATCCTTAAAAATTAATTGTAACAAATAAACATGTGCCATGGAATCATGCATCGTTCAACAAACAATTTCCAACTGGCCTCCCGGTCAAGGCCTGATGCTGAGCAAAGAATGCACAAATAAGAAAGGCAGAGACAAGTCCTCAAGAGTTTAAGACAGGACCAGCAGTTGGCGTAATGGCTACGTCTCTGGACTCCCATGTAGTCAACTGCAGTTCAAGTCCTGGACCCAGTGGCTTAAACTCAAGCCAGGAACATGTGTGTGCGTGCCCAAGATCCCGAGAGGAGAATGGAGGAAAAGAGACTGCAGAGTGGCCATCCCCCCCGGGGGGTGGATTTCTCACTTTCTGTCTCTCTGGCGAGCACACATGCCCTACATCAAAAACCTCTCCAAAAATAAAAGAAAGAGTTTAAGGCTGGTAAGAAAGACGGGGCTCAGAAAAACACTCAATGGAAGGACTCACAGAAACTGACAGCGATGAAAGAATGGGACAAATACCAAAACATGAGGGGTATCACTTCTTGAAGGAATTAACAATGACTCTGACTGAGGTAGAATTTCTAAAGGTAGAAAATATCGATAATACGGGGCCAGCAGGTGGTGTGATGGTTAAAGACACTGGACTCCTACATGGCCAACCGTAGTTCAAGTCCTAGACCTAGCAGCTTGCTTTCTCTCTCTCCCGTGAGTGCACATGCCCTATAGCAAACTAAAAATAATAACAATAATAATAATAAATGAAAGTAATACATAATTCTTTAAAAAATCAATAATAACTTAGCAGCTTCAAATTGAGAAAGAGAGGAATAAGTAACAGCAATAAGAAGGACAAATGAAAAAGTTAACACTGGGGGAAGTGCATGAAGTTCCATGTTAAAGATAGCAAGAATGTGTTACCAAATCTGTGCTATCAAACACAACTTGTGCACTCAAATTCAAATGTTAAACAAGTAGGTAGAAATAGGAGCTGCCAGGGGCCAGCAGGCAGCATGGTGGTTAGGAGTTCCTGACTCCCACAGGGCCAACCATGGTTCAAGACCCAGAACTAACGGTTTGCTTTCTCACTTTCCCTCTCTATCTCTCGCTCTGTCCCTCTCTGGTCAAATTAAAAATGAATAAATCAATAAGTAAGTAAGTTAAATAAAATAATCTTTTTAAAAAAAAGAAATAGCTGCCAGCAGCAAGGAAGCTGAGGCTGGAGAAACATGAAAAGCAAACTCGTCTCTCCTGGAAGTCAAGTCTTTGGCACTGGCCTCTCTACCATGGCTTCCTTAAGGTAAAACGGGCAAGAGCATTGCAGCTCCTTGTGGGCAGCTTAAAGCCATGGTTTTCACTCAGGTGTAGAGGTTGGGGACGGAATAAAGGGAGGCACTTCCTCCTTTCTCTGTTATCTGTAATTCTGCTTTCTCCAGAACACATTGGACACTCTGCAAGCCCATTTGGAGTTTCCTTAACTGGAAGCCAGAGGAATCCCAGAGCTCCCCAACCTCTGAAAATTCACCTCTCCACAAAAGAGAACAGATCCGACTCTGGCACAGCTGACGAATGAGAAACAAGCAAGCTGGTAAATACCCTGTTCACAAAAATCATTTAAACACATTAAACATGTTACCTTCAACAATCTAGAGACAACCCGTGCGTGAGACAACATCCAGTAGAAAGTCCCAATGGCACACAAGGCAGAACAGCCCCTTCGATCTCTATAGACGTGCTGTTCCTCCCTCAGCACCGACAGGCCAAGAGGTGGCATACAAGTAAGACAAAATTATTTCTGACAAAAACTTCTAACCTCTTGCTCTCCAACGGTCTGTTTTTCTAGTGTAAGATCCAATCTCTCAATAATCTTCAAAACAGACTTTATGAATTCATCATACAGCAGACGGTTGAGACTTTGAAGGGAGAAATTCACAAAGAGAAATGCTTCATCTGCCAGAATAGGATCCTTTGAAGAAAGAAGACAATCATTCAAATCTTGTGTGAAAAAGTACTAGCACATATAGATACACATATATATTTGGGTATTATGGAATCAGTGATGTGTAAAATGTAGCAGATTCACCTGGAAGTTTTCAAGTTACAAAATTTAGACACCTTTTTAATTACTATGAAAGCATCATTTCAGATAGTAAGACAAATCCAATTTTGTAACAAAACTCGGCCAATCCTTGTCGAAGCATTTATACAGACATATGTACAAAGTACACACATACACACTGTTTTGTACGTCTATGTACAGGTACGTGTGTTACATATACTTATGTGCATATATAAATACATGCATATGTGTGCATATGGATAAATATGTATCCTTTATCAGAAAGGACTTAAAAGTAACTCCTATTATTTCTTTAAATGTAAAAGCTATTCTGGGACCAGCAGTTGGTATAATGGTTACACCGCTGGATTACCATGTAGTCAACCGCAATTTGAGTCCCGGACCCAGCAGTTTAAAACTCACGCCGGGCATGTGTGTGTGCGTGCCCAAAATCCTGAGAAGAGACCGGAAGAGAAGGGATTATGGCCTAGCCTCTCCCCAGGGGGTGATTTCTCGCTGTCTTTCTGTCTCTCTGATGAGCACATACTCCCTAGAGCCAAAATCTCTCTTAAAAAAAACAAACAAAAAAAACAGTAAAGCTATTCTATGGGGCCAGCATATGGCATAGTGGTAAGGTTGCTGAATTCTCACATGGCCGGCTGCAGTTGAAGTCCCAGACCCAGTGGCTTGAAACACACTGGGTGGATGTGCATGCATACCCAAGACCAAGGGAGGAGAATGGAGAAGAGGGGGTTGCGGAAGGATGCAAGTTAGCAGCTAGATCTGCAGTGGCCATCCTCCTCAGGGGGTGATTTCTCACTTTCCCTCTCACTGTCTGTCTATCTTTCTCCCATGAATACACATACCCTAAGGCAAAAGCCTCTAAAAAAATAAAATAAAATAAAACATAAAGCTATTCTATCATTCTAAAATTATAGGTTGATTCCTCTGCATATACCCAGCCAAACTATCCATGGGACTGCACCAAAAAAATAAAAAGGTTATCTATAACCACATATAAGAGACATACTTAGGGTAGAGTTACTTATAACTTACATTCTATTTTAGTTCAGTAACAAAAACTAAAGAGTGAAGATTTTCACAGGATAAAAACTACTGACAGGAACTTGTTTGTCCTGACTAATAATGCTTTACCAAGTACATCTGAAAGCACTAGCCACCATATAACCTACTATGGTTCAAGTACTGGACCTGGCAGCTTCCTTTCTCACTATCTCTATCTCTATGTCTCTGTCTGCTCAAATTGAATAGTAATAATGAAAAATATAATTAAATAATTCTTAAAAATAAAAAAAGAAACATCTGCCACCTGGCAGCTTTAAGTCATGTTTTTCACTAGGGTGTGGAAAACTGGGGATAGAGAAAAGGGAAGGCCCTTTCTTTTTCCTCTGACCATTATCTATAATTTGGCTATCTCTAGAAAGCACTGAACACTCTGTAATCCCATGTGGAGTTCCCAAACACTGCCACATATCAGGAAGCGGGCATTCTTCTAGACATAAGAATGTAAATGACAGCTATGCCCAACCCCTTCATACCTACTGAATCAATGAGATTTATCTTTTTTTTTTAAGAGAGATTTTTGCTACAGGGCGCCTGCACTCGCTAGACAGAGAGACAGGGAGACAGAAAGTGAAAAAAACAACCCCCCTGGGGGTGTGGCCACGCCACAATCCCTTTTCTTTCATTCTCCTCTCAGGATTTTGGGTCCACATGCACACAGGTCCAGCCTGAGTTTTAAGACACTGGGTCCAGGACTTGAACTGCAGTCGACTACATGGGAATCCAACGACATAACCATCACACCATCTGCTGGACCCTATCTTTATCTCGAACAATGAAAAAAAAAAAAAAAAAAAAAACAGTTCTTCCGTGGTGATGATACCAAAGAATTTTTCGCTACCTAAGAGGCTGAACCTGTCCAAGCCATTTAGCACCAACTGTACTAACCTGCTACTTAAACGTAAAACAATGACTCAACTACAGGCATTAATGTCAAAAGAGCTCTATGTCAGTGTTTCTTTCCTCTTTTATCTAGTCTCATTTGAACTATGCTGACAGTGTTCATTTTTTTTATAACTTGAAATAAAAAAAAAAACTTTTCAAAGTTAGTAAAATCTAATCTGAAATGAGTCAGTCTTAAATCTAAAACCACAAAGACCAGTAAAGAGAAGAACTGGGGTACTTTCATGGCTTGCAGTCTAACTTTTACCATCATCTGGCTGCAGGTCAGGAGGTTTCGGAACAGGTCCACGTAGTCTTTGTGTGTGGGCACTTTCCATTTGCCAGTCCTAACCTCCCCCGAGGCCCGGTGGTCTTCAGAGTCAGGCTCGGTGCCCTGGCCAGGAGATAACACACCAGTGCTTATTGACGGAACTCATCACCATTGGAATTTGCTAGGCTAAGACAGCTATCAGTGGCAGACTACATAATTAAGCGAAGGAAGAAATTATTCAAGAGAAAGCTGAAAAAAAAATATATGATTCTGATGAACAAACAAGTATTTTGACACAATACCCTTGAATGCACTACAAATAATTTATCACACTTTCTAAGAAATCTTAGCCTCTCACCCTAGTTCTTGTTACCTCCAGAATTAACCTATGCCTACCAAGTCACACCTTAGCATCTGCCCTCGAGTTTTAAGAAAGAAAACGTTTCTTCTTACAAGAACATGTATAACAGTAAAGTTACACTTGAGGATACATTCAAACGTAGGAGAGGTGTATTCTCCTGACAAAAGGTGGAGGTATTATGTCTTATACTTTCCACTGGAAGGCATGGCTAATAATTAAAAGATCCCGCATTTGTTTACATACTGAAACCTCAGTCACATTTCTAATTTTCAGTGAGAAAAGACTCATTTTTGAAACATTAGATTCAGGATTTACCTTCGGAAGGATCAATGGTTTAGAACAAATTCTGATTAAACCCTGATGCACTGAAAAAAGAAAACAATGAAAAATGAAATCAAACACTTAAAAACAATACTCATTATTTCTAGAACATAACTATACTTCTCAATTTAATTTCTAAGTTCATTGATGTCTTTAACTTTAAAACTACATATATTGGGACCAGCAGATGGTATAATAGTTATATTGTTGACTCCCACATAGTCAGCCATGGTTTGCAGACCCAGACCTAGTGGCTTAAAACTCATGTGCATGCGTGCCCCAAGTCCCGAGAGGAGAATGGAGAAAGGATTGTGGCGTGGCCATCCCCCCTTAGGGGTGATTTCTCACTTTATGTCTTTCTGTCTCTCCAGTGAGTGCACATACCCTGTAGTACAAATCTAAAAAAAAAAATTTAAATGAATGAATGAATGAAGTTACAAATGTTAAGATTCAGAAGCTGGCCAGCCCTATGGCCTAGTGGTTAAGGGACTGGATCCCAAATGGCCAACTGTGTCTTGAATTCCGGCACTAGCAGCTTGAAAAACATGTCACACACCTGTGTGTGCATGCACCAAATCTGGACAGGATGGAGAAATGGCAGAGAAAAGGGGCTGCAATATGGCCACACACTACTGGGAGTGCTATCTCCCTCCTTGTTTCTGTATGTCTCCTCTCTTCTGGGAGTGCATACTCTATCTGGCAACGAAAAAAAAAATCAGAAACAAAAGAATGAAAAAGGAGACTCTGATCCACCGCAGTCTTAGAAGTTTTTTTTTTTTTTTGAGAGGTTTTTGCTATAGAGCGCGTGCACTCGCAAGACAGACAGAGAGAGACAGAGAGACAGAAGTGAGAAATCACCCCCCAGGGGGGATAGCCACGCCACAATCCCTTCTCCTCCATTCTCCTCTTGGGATCTTGGGCACACACACACATGCGCCCGGCGTGAGTTTAAGCCACCGGGTCCAGGACGCAAACCGTGGTCAACTACGTGGGAGTCCAGCGACATAGCCATTACGCTAACTGCTGGTCCCAATCTTAAAAGTTTTTAAGAAACATTAAATATTCAAAATTAGGGCCAGTGGCACAATAGTACCACACTGGACCCGTGTGGGAAGACCCTGGACTAGCACCTGTAACACCCATGCATGCTATGCACGTGTGTGTGGTGTACCCGAGATCCAGGTGGGCTGAGACCAGAGACAGAACACAGCATGTGGGGGTGCCTGTCTCTCTCTCATGGAAGAAACAGACTAACTTAAAAAAAAAAAAAAAACACAAGGTCAGCTCATGGTCTTGTGATTAGGACAGCTGGATACCACATGACTGACTATGCAGTTTAAGCCCTGGATCTGGCAGTTTGACATACGCATGAGTTCAGGTGCATGCATGCCCAAAATCCCAAAAAGAGGGAGTGGTGAAGAGAAGCGACTGCAGCATGACCATGTCCCACAGAGGGATACTTTTTTGCTTTCCCTGTCTCTCTTCAAGCACATGCACCCTCTGGCAAATTTTAAAAATAAATAAATAAAAAGAAACAAAATAATTTAGCAAGCATATTTTCTTCAACTATGTAAAATAACATGTCGAGTAATTACCATTCATCATTCTAAAAGCAAGACCGATATAGCAAGCTTACCCACAGTACTAATGCACTTCCAGAGCACTGGTCCCTTTTCTGCTAAGGCAAGGAAAACTTTCAGTATGGCTCTAGAACACACCATCTGCATTTTCGCACTATACTGTGGGAAACTGTCTATCTGCACCACCATGAGATGTTCCAGAACTGGAGTATACGCCTCAGGAACCTGCAAGGAGTAGAGAGCAAACTGAAAGTCAGAGGAGGGGATATACAAGGACAGGGATAACACAAACACTCCAATTACAACTGAGTTAGACACACGATGTATAAATGAAAATCCTGGCTTGTTAGCTAATCTGCTAAATTTAACATTATTGTAACTGCCTAAAAACATCAGGTAGAACTGTCTGGATGACACTGAAAAAAATCTCAAGTTTCATGATAATTCTATCGATACAAAATACTCGTTAAAAATACAGTGACCCATAGTCAGCCTGGAGGCTGCAGCTACAGAGGAACCACCAGAAGAAAAGCTGAGAAGATGCTGTTTGTGTGTGCAGCCGTGGCTCACACCCTCCCTTCGCAGGTCAGGCTGGGCTTCAAAAATGCTTGGGGATCATCCTTTATTGCCACGAGGACTCTCCACGCCTCTACTACTCATCCTCAAAGACTGGCACTGCTGAGATGTCTGCTATTCTTTTTTTGTAATTAGTTTTTTTTTCTTTTTCTTTATTTAAGTTGATGAGAGAGCGAGCGAGAGCGAGAGAGCTGCTAGGTCAAGGACTCAAACCATGATCAGCCGTGTGGGAGTCCAGCTCCTTAACCACCACACCACCTACCAGCCCCATCCTCTATTCTTGAAGAGCGAATTCTTGGAGCTGATACTGCTGTTGACCTTGAAGAGACCAGGCATGTCCCAAGTATTGGTAAAGGCATCACCCGAGTACCTGGACTGAGGAATGTTCTTCCTTCAGGCTTAAAGGGTATCTCTTCGAACTTGGAACATGACAATATTGGTGTTGTCGTGTCTGGAGATGGTAAACTAATTAAGGAAGGAGACACTGTGAAGAGGACAGGAGCCATTGTGGACATTCCAGCTGAGGAGGAGCTGCTGGGTCATGTAGATGCCCTTGGTAATGCTACTGATGGAAAGGGTCCAATTGGTTTCTGGACCCAAAAAGGCCTAAAAGTCCCTGGAATCCTTCCTCGAATCTCTGTGCGAGAACCAATGCAGACTGGCATTAAGGCTGTGGATAGTTTGGTACCAACTGGTCGTGGCCAGAGTGAGCTGATTATTGATGACAAACTGGGAAAACCTCAATTACTATGGACATAGTTATTAACCAAAACCGTTTCAATGATGGAATGGATGAAAAGAAAAAGCTGTACTGTATTTATGTTGCTATTGGTCAAGCGATCCACTGGAGTCCAGCTGGTGAAGAGACGTACAGACGCAGATGCCACGAGGGGCCCCACTGCGGTGTCAGCTATAGCTGCTGATGCTGCCCCCTTCGGGGCCTGGCTCCTTCCGGCTGTTCTAGGGGAGAGTGTTTTAGAGACAATGGCAAACTTGCTCTGATCATCTATGACGACTTACCCGAACAGGCTGCTACTTACCGTCAGATGTCTCTTTTGCTCCACCGACACCCTGGTGGAGAGGCTTATCCTGGTGATGAGTTCTACTTACACTCCCGTCCGCTAGAGAGAACACCCAAAGGAATGGTCCTTTCAGCATGGCTCCTTGACTGCTTTACCCATCACTGACACGCAGGCTGGTGACGTGTCTGTACACCTGCCCACGAACGTCACTTCCATCACCGACGGGCAGATCTTGTGAACAGAATTGTATCTGGCCTGCCATTAATGTCAGTCTGTCTGTGTCCCGAAGCAGGTGGCAGGTACCACGGTGCTGGGTCGGCTCAGGGTCCTGAGCTTGCCGCCTTTGCCCAGTTCGGTTCGGACCTTGAGTCGTGGCGTGTGCCTGCCTGAGTTGCTGAAGCAAGGTCGGTATTCTCCCACGGCCACTGAAGGACAAGTGGCTGTCATCTAAGCTGGTATAAGACGGTGTTTTCATAAACTGGAGCCCAGTAAAATCACAACACTTGAGAATGCTTTCTTATCTCGAGCCACCAGCCAGGACCAAGCCCCTGTGGGCACTATCAGGGCTGATGGGAAGATCTCAGGAGAGTCAGATGCAAAACTGAAAGCGATTGTAACAAACTTCTTAACTAGATTTGAAGCTTAAATTCATGGGTTCACATCAAATACCAGTTTGGTTGTCATTGCTTCTTCTATAAATCAGCTCCATTTGTAAAAGGATTACTCTGATATTCTTGATATACAAAGATCACATTAAAAATAGGTTTCATATTGTGTGGTAGTTAAAAAAAAAATTATGTGCCTAACCAAAATTCCAAGAGCACATTAGCAGAGAAGAGACTGCAGTGAATCCTCCCTTCCCGGGAGGTGATTTCTCACTGTCTCTCCGTCTCTCCAGCAAGTATATGCGCCCTATAAAAAAACTCTCTCTAGGGACCAGCAGTTAGCGTAATGGCTATGTCGATGGACTCCCACGTAGCCGACCGTGGTTCAAGTCCCGGACCCGGTGGCTTAAACTCACGCCAGGCACGTGTGCGTGCGTGCCCAAGATCCTGAGAGGAGAATGGAAGAGAATGGATTGCGGCGTAGCCATCCCCCAGGGGGTGATTTCTCGCTTTCTATCTCTCTTGTCTTTCTGGTGAGCACACGCGTCCTATAGCAAAAACCTCTCCAAAAAAAAAAAAAGCCTCTCTCTAAAAGAAAATACTCATGTAGGGACCAGCAGTTAGCGTAATGGCTATGTCGCTGGACTCCCACGTAGTCGACCGCGGTTCGAGTCCCGGACCCGGCGGCTTAAACTCACGCCAGGCGCGTGTGCGTGCGTGCCCAAGATCCCGAGAGGAGAATGGAGGAGAAGGGATTGCGGCGTGGCCATCCCCCCTGGGGGGTGATTTCCTGCTTTCTATCTCTCTGTCTCTCTCTGTCTGTCTGGCGAGCTCACGCGCCCTATAGCAAAAACCTCTCCAAAAAAAAAGAAGAAGAAAAAAAAAAAAAAGAAAATACTCGTGTATATATATATATATATATATATATATATACATACACACACACACACATATATATGTATGTATATATATATATGGTGATCTGAGATAGCAGATGACATGGTGATTAAGGTGCTAGACTCCCACATGGCCAATGCCAGTTTGGATCCCGGACCTGACAGTTTCCTCTCTCGTATCTCCCTCCCTCTCTCTCTGTCTCTCTTGTCAAACAGAATAATAATAAATAAAATAAATAATTCTTTTAAAAAATTTGCTGATCATGATGGCACCTCCATTAAATGCATAATACAACTCAACCAAATTATTTGAAGAGATTAAATACTTAAAACTGTGCTCGCTGTAGCAGTTACTGCACTCACTGTGTCGAGGTGAAGCAAGACACTCGCAATCGACTGGAGGAAACTTGGCATCTGGTAAACATGGTCGTCCACGGTGTCGGTCTGGGTGAGGAACATCTGCTTGCAACGCTGAATGAGCTCAACGTACATGAAGTCAACATCTTTCGAGTTTATAACCTTGCAAGGCTTTAGGGAAGTAAAACGGAGTCTTTATCAGTCTTACCAAAGTCAAAGTAGTTAAGGTGTTATGCTAAACCAGGTGATTATAAACTAATTACTAACAAGCTTTCTAATTGAGAATACAAAATAAAATGCAGTATCTTATAAAGGTATTTTGTATAATAATCTATAACCACTTTGTAAATATTCATACACAAAACACGTACTGTCAGCTATGTTCCAGGCGCTGTTCAGAAGGTGAGCATCAGAGAGGAAGGAGGTGTAGTCACTGCCTCCACAAGGCTCTCGCCCACAGGACGAGACCAGAGCTGAACCGTAATGGAACACACTATGACACCACACCCAGAGGCGCCTTAGAAGTCACACATCCAGTAATATGACCACTAAATGTCAGATGTTTCAACCTCCAAACCCTGTCAAACTCCAGGAGAACCTTTTCAGAGTCCTCTCCCATCGTTTGTGTCCCTCACATCCTGGCTACAGAGTCTCCCACACAGTGAATGAGTCCAGGTCGGTTAGATCACAGGGTAGAAAGGAGAAATGCTACGCCATCTCTTACCTCTGAGACTTCTCATGTACTGTTTCTTCTGCCTTAAGTGTATTTATTAATAAAATAGCCAACAGACATAAATGGAGATAAAGATTAAAGAGAGAGAGGGCCAATTTCACTTCCTTAATAGGGGCAGCCTAGCATAGTAGAGAAGTAGTATTTCTAGGCTTTAGACTTGAATTATGTCTTGATTTACCAACTTAGTGTGTCCTCTGAAGTTACCTAACTTCCCTGAGGCTCAGTTTCCTCACCTGAAAAACAAGACAACTACTCAGTTCGTAGACAAATTAGGAGAATTTGAGATAAAATGCACCAAGAATTCATACACAGATAACCCTTTACTGTTACTAAAATGAATGATGGTAATTGTGACACACGTACAAGCCACTATTCCAAAACGTAATACATTGCATTCCTTTAAACACTCAAGTGAAACTGACGGGTAAAACAGGAAGTAAGTGGGCCATACTCCTGCAAAAAGTCCATATCCACGGACGGCGATGGCCAGCTCCTTGCTGTGGGCATCTGTGTTCCTGATGATGCTGTAGAATTGCTCCATGAAGTACTGCAGCTTGCTCCTATGCATTTCTGCATCTTTGGCCACCATAAGAGAAACCTGCAATTGCACAGTATTTATTACTTAGAAATACTTTACAGCACAATATTGCCTTGGTGATACGAGCTCTTTCAATATTCTACACAAATTTTAAAACTGTTTTTTCTATTTCAGTAAAGAGTATCTCAGGTAACTAGATGGAAATTGCATTAAACAGGTAAATTACTTTGGGTAGAACTGACATTTTGATTATATTGAACTTTTTCAATCCTAGAACATAGGATGCCCTTCCCTTCTTTTTTTTTAATGCCAAATGAATAAAATAAGAGGTATCACACTGTCTGACTTTAAAATATATTACAATGCAGTGATAATAAAAACAGCATGGTACTGGTACAAAAACAGACACATACATCAATAGAACAGAGAATCCAAAAACCAAACCCCAGCTCATACTGCCAATGGGTCTTTCACAAAGTACCAGTACAAGCCAGTATTGTGGAGAAAAGTCTTTTCAGTAAATGGTGCTGGGAGACCTGGATATGCACCTGCAGAGAGATGAAACCAGACCCTTATCGCTCACCAATAACAAGAGTCAACTCAAAATGGATCAAAAATTTAAATACAAAGCCTCAAACCATAAAACTACTAGTAGAAAATGTAAGGGAAACTTTTGAAGATCCTGGAATAGGTACAGATTTTTAAAATAAGACTCCTAAAGCATAAGCAATAGTTCCCAAAATAGACAAAAGAGATTACATTAAGCTAAAGTGTCCTCACGGCAAAAGAAACAATAATTAGAGGGAAAGAACAACAGAACAAAAGGAAAAAAAGTGTTTAAAAAATTATTTAATTGTATTTATTTATTTTAATTGGACCAAAGAGGGACAGAGAGAGAGGAAAAGTGAGAGAAAGTGAGAAAGCAAGTCTCCAGGTCGAGGACTCGAACTGCAGTTGGCCATGTGGGAGTC